>JARFJB010001883.1:13185000-13860000 GCA_036346205.1 Vesta saturnalis | reverse complement strand
ATACGCCATAATAATATCAGCATATTCTTCATTAGTAAACGCAGCCATTGTAACGATAACAGCGACGAAACACAATTATTATACTTAAACGAAAACGTAACAAACGTCAATCGTGAAGCGACTGCCTGTATTGTGATTGTACGGTCCTGCTCATGCGTAATACATAAAATGAGTCCCATTTTATGAATTGCGCATGAGTATGAGCGTACCATGAACGGTTTTTGACTGGATTGGAACAAACCTAATGTATTTACTTGTGTAACGTGTGTTCGTGAGATGAAGTGTGAATGGAATTAAATAAAAAACAACTATGCATTATCAATAATTTTTGGTTTTCTTAGTATTGTATTAAAAATATCAGTATTTTTAAAGTATTGTATTAATATGGGACATATCACTAGAAAGGGGATGAACCAAAGAAGTTTTTAAAAGTATTTTAAGATTTTCATCGCTTTGGTTTTTTATTTAATTGCAATGAAGAAATCGTATCCGATTTATTTCTCGCCCTCCATCGGGACTTTGTTGCCTCGTAGTTTTTTTTTTCTTTAATATCTGCATCAAATACTCATTTATTTATTACGAGGCAGTATCAAAGATAAGAACAAAAGTTATTTTGAGAACTTACAACATACAAAAAAAGTAATACGCATAATAATGCGAAAATTTTGGGAATTCTTTAATAAATATAAAAAAAAAACATATTTAATAAACCATAAGACTTAAGCTAGGAGTTCTGAGAGCAAATATGTTCAGTATATGCCCCGCTATCCCACATTTCAATGTGGCCAACTGTACAAATATATATATATATATATATATATATATATATATATATATATATATATATAGGGTGTATTTTAAAATCGTCGACAAACGAAAACTGGAGATACTATGATTCAAAATAAGACAAAAAAGATCATGAACAGTTTTCCGAAAATGTTTCCTAACCGAGATACAGGTTGATTAAAAATACTTTTTTTTAAGGTTTTTTTTAAGATTCCTCAAAAACTACAAAAAGATATTACACTGAGATTTGGTACACCTAAATGTCTAATTAAGTACAATTAATCACGTGAGTTTGAGTCAACTGACTCCATCCAGTGGCGTAGAAAATTTTAAGTTAATCAGTTTAAGTAAAAAAAACGCACGTCCCTGGTTTTTTTGAAGAAATATTTTTTTGATAGATTCAACATTTAATTCTGCTAATAAAATCATACTTAGTATTTTTTCGATTCGGCACCCCGTTTTTGAAATATTTTGCATTAACATAAACGACCACATTATTCAATAAGAATCAAAATTTGTTTTATTTTACAAAAAAATAACGCAGTTAACCATTAGGTACATTATTAAAGAGATATTGAAGGAATCAAAAACAAAATAATATTATTTTTATACATATTGTTCAAAATGTCCTCCTTCCTTTTGAATGCAAGCTTGTATTCTTCTTAGCAAATGAAACCTAACACGCTGAAAAATTTGTATCTGTATGCGATTCCAAAATTGCTCTCGATTATCAATTTGAACAGAATAGACCCGAGTTTTCAGATACCCCCACAAAAAAATCCAATGGGTTTAAATCTGGCGATCGTTCCGGCCACAGTACTCCACTTCCTCGCCCAATCCAGCGTCCAGGGAACTATGCATTTAAAAATTCTCTGACGCTTCGTGTAGAATGTGGTGGTGCACCATCATGCATGTAATACATGTTCATTCGAACAACTAAGGGTACGTCGTCAGTGGTCAAAAAGTTTCTAACAAATTGTATATCTTCAGCATTTTTATTTAAAAACCATTCGCAAAAATTCATTCGACGAGGATGGTCAGCAGGCAATAATGCATGCACTTTTTGTAGGTGAAAGGGATGTAAATTTTGTTCTCGTAAAACTTTCCAAGAACTGCTATGCGATACACCAAATTCTAAACCTAACTCACGCGTACTTATCGATGAATTTTCATAAACTCTATCTAAAATTTGTTCCTCAATTTCAAATGGTACACGAACATTTCGTCCGGAATTTTTCATTTCTTTTAAACTTCCATACTCTAATAAGTTACCATGATCGGTTCTAAATGTAGTATGATGTGGATGTCTTCTATTTGGAAATCTTTGTTCATAAAGTCGAGCATTGCAATTAGCATTACCATAACATAAATGAATATCGACCAGTTCTCGTTTGGAATAATTCATTTTTTCACAGTAACTAGACACAAACAATGAATTACAAAACACGCGTAAATGCAACTATTTTAGCAAACATAAGATACGTAACTGTCAAATGTCTCTGATTTATTTAATTTGGTTATTACTGAATAATGTAGTCGTTTATATTAATGCAAAATATTTCAAAAACGGGTGCCGAATCGAAAAAATGCTAAGTATGATTTTATTTGCAGAATTAAATGTTGAATTTAACAAAAAAATATTTCTTCAAAAAAAGCAGGGACGTGCGTTTTTTTACTTAAAGTGATTAACATATTCTACGCCACTGGATGGAGCCAGTTGACTCAAACTCACCTGATTAATTGTACTTAATTAGACGTTTAGGTGTACCAAATCTCAGTGTAATATTTTTTGTAGTTTTTGAGGAATCTTAAAAAGATCTTAAAAAAATTATTTTTTAATCAACCGGTTAGAAAGCATTTTCGGAAAATCGTTTATGATAATTTTTGTCTTATTTTGAATCATAAAATCTCCAGTTTTCGTTTGTCGGTGATTTTAAAATACACCCTGTATATATATATATATATATATATATATATATATATATATATTCATTAATTGTATTTTATTTAAAATTAACTTTTAAAGTACATACAGTAAAAGATTAACTGAGTGGACTTGAACCCACGGCCTCCACTTTGCTAGAGTGCTCTTCCATCTGAGCTATCGAGGAGGCAAGTCACAATCGATTCAAGCTTGAACTGTATGTACTTCCCTAGTTACGATGTTTTATAATTTTTATACACAGAGTGAAGGATCACAGTCAACTTTTTGTGAATATCATGTGAGCCAGCAATTCGCTAAGGTTTCGCACATGACAACACGTGACTGATTGTTAATTTACTATCCTACTCTCATCAACGCATGTTATCTAGAAATTTCAATCTATTTACAAACAAACAAACCGAAAAAAATCTGTATGCTAATCACACAAAACTGGGCACTATATCCTACTCCAATTTACAATAAATCCAAACATCGCCAAATAAAGTAATATTTGTAACTAAATTAGTGCTTCCCAAACTTTATACTCGAATACACCTAAATCAATAATCAAATACGACAAAACAGAGAATTTCCTACTGCATTTTGGCAAATATTCGAAAAAAAAGAGACATGCGGCATATTTCAATCACACGTGACATACGAAGGGATATATCCTAAATATGCCATGCCACTGCTATTTAAAAAGCTATCGATAAGCCGTTTAGAACTGTGTCAATCCTTAAATTTCAAGTTTGGCATAGAACGGCGTTTGCGACATATTACTGCACCCGACTTAGGCTGCTGTATTGTATTAATAGACAACAATACGTTTTAAAACGCATATTCTACTTTTATATTTTCCAAAAGTTAACATGCTAGTCTTATTTTAAGGAACTGGAAGTTCTGAAAAAAAAGCTAAACCAATCACTAGTTTTAACACCACCACTGGAAGGAATTCAACAACAATATGGAATGAACACAAACCTATTGAAGGAAATTATAGAATTCTGGAAGACCAAATATAATTGGCGGGAACGAGAAATGTTTTTGAATCAGTACCCACAATTTCAGACAAAGATACAAGGGTTAAACATTCATTTTATCCACATTCAACCAACTACAACTAATAGAAAAGACGTTGTACCATTATTAATGATCCATGGATGGCCGGGGTCAGTTAGGGAATTTTATGAAATTTTACCACTTTTAACTACACCTCAAAAAGATAGAGATTTCATTTTTGAATTGATTATTGCGTCTCTTCCTGGATATGGTTTTTCAGAAGCTGCATCTAAACCTGGTTTAGCAATTGCACAGATGGCTCCAATCTTCAAGAAATTAATGCAACGATTAGGTTATGAAGCGTTTTATCTACACGGGACTGATTGGGGTGCACTTCTCGCTTCAAATCTCGCTATTATGTATCCCCAACATGTTTTGGGATTACATTCCAATGTGTGTGTGTATCATTGTCACTAAAGTCGATTTTAAAAATGAGTTTCAGCAGCTTTTTCCCATCTTTAATAGACGATAATAAACATAGAGATAGAATTTATCCATTTTCGAAGGTATTTTCAGATAAAGTGCTGGAAAGTGGATATCTGCATTTGCAAGCAACAAAACCCGATACAATTGGTAGTAAATAAGGAATGAATCGTCATGAGTAATTTTTATTGCATGTTCAGGAATCGCGCTTGGAGACTCTCCTATTGGTTTGGCAGCCTACATACTTGAAAAGTTTACAACATGGACCAATCCTAATTGGAAATCGCTTGAAGATGGCGGATTAAAAATTAAATACACTTACACGAACCTCTTAGATAATGTTATGATTTACTGGATTACTGGAAGTATAACGACATCCATGAGGTTATACTATGAAGAATTTTCAATCAAAAATAAGAAATATATGATAGATAAGTTAGTAATTGAGGTTCATATTATATTATTATAGTTTTTTAACCGTTACTTCATTATTTTAGCATTCCAGTAACAGTTCCCACAGCGTGTGCAGTATTTCCTCACGAGGTTCTATACCAATCCAATTGGATATTACAAGACAGATATAAAGCAATAATTCAAACAACTGATTTTCAGACGGGTGGGCACTTTGCAGCATTTGAAGAGCCCAAGATATTGGCTGAGGATGTTTGGTCTGCAGTAAATAAGTTTAGAAGTTTCACAAATTGATAATTTTGTTAGGTTTTAAAATTGTATACTTACCATTTCCTTAAATAAACAAATAGCATTCTTCATGCACAAAAGTTATTTTATAGGGTACTCGCCGATTGCGTCATTAAATACATACTTTATAGGAAGCCAGGAGCATTACGTGAATTAGACGGTGCCTAGGGAGGCAGGCTCTAGACAGCAGCGTAAAACAAAAGAGAAAATAAGAATTTGAAACAGTAGCGTGTACTCTCAATATGTAAAAGAATTCAAATAAAACCGGTTCGTTATTTTGAAACCCAATTTACGATTATAACAGAACTTAAGTAATGGGCTTGGGCAGCCCCAACGATTATAATGGAGAGTAAGCCTACTCAGTACCCAGCTACAGCTATCCTGGCTACATGTGTTATTTTAGGGTATAGGGAGTGGCGGATGGCACAGTTTAATTTTGGCTAGACCTACTTTGATTTATTTTTACGGTTCAATATTTTCGAAATTTACATATTTTCTTTGCCACAGCTTTGTTCTATTTTTATCATTTACAAGACACTTAAAGAGCGTATCCCTTTCCTGGGGCATTTATCAAAGCTTTTAACCATTTGAAAGTATATTACGTTGTTTGAAATATCTTTGAAATTAGTTTTAATTCAAAGGAAATGTAATTATTGCATTTATATTATTAAAAACTAGCTGTAGCCGGTCCGTTTTGTTGCCCCTGATATGACTGGTAGACGTGCACTGTACGATAGCGACAGAGAAACTGAAAATAAAGTGAGACACTTTGTAGGAAAGGTGAAAAGCAGTGTGGAGGGGATAGTTAAGAACTGAACACGCACGTGGAATATTAGAAACCGAAATGTTAAAAAAAACTATATACTTACGAACAGTATTCGAAATATATACCTCAGTCTCAACAACATATACAATTTTGACAACTATATATATATATATATATATATATATATATATATATATATATATATATATATATATATATCAACTACTAATTGTTATCAATACCGCTCTTCACTAGGATTTTGACCTACTAAAAGAACTTTAGTTTAGTAAGGGATCCTTAATATGTCATTCGTCGCATTGCCCCAGGACATACATTTTTACTTCTTATCCGAGAAGAGGTTGGTTTTAGAAAAACGGCTACTTCGGCCAAGTTTGAATACGCGCCGCTCGGTTAAAGGCAAGCAACAAGCACTCAAATCATTCCACCTTTGAGGCAGCTGCACATCTTTGTATAAAATTAATCGCTATTCAGATATTGCAAACATTTGAACAAACACTTAAAATCCAAATGCTAAAAAATGTATAGAACCTAATTAATTTATGATTTTAAGATGTACATGCTGGTATTTCTATATATTTAAAATATGCTGTTGTTTCAGCAAATAGGAACCAAACAATGCCCGTAATACACTCCCGCCTACGTCGCTGGATTTCACCCAAAAGCACTTGCGTTTGAGCGTCCTGGAGCCGATCAAACTCACACACAAGCAACGCACGCACGCACACACACAATCATCAAACAAAGAAAATTTTCGGGAAGAGAAAGGAACTTGCGTGTAGGTAAAACCTTTTTAATTCTCCAGCAACAATAGTGAAACCTGTGAGATCGCACCAATTCGGATTCTAAACAAATTAACATTCACAGGAAAACCTACTAATAGATTTCTAACTTAGATTTTTATAGCAACTTTTACTGGCATCAAAATGGTGTTCTTAATCAGTCGAAATAATGTTAGAGAAGAAAAACCGCTGCCAAATTATCTGCCATAATGCTTTCTAATATATGTAAATAAATAACTTCAAAGCCCACAATACCTGAATTTGAGTCATATCAGTTTTTAATTAAACACGATAAACCCCATTTTTCACCCGCCATTTTGAATTTTTTAATTTTGAGAAATGATTTATTCTTAGCCATATTAAAAACCCCCAATACCCGTCTTTCAAAAAAATGCTGCACCCTAAAAACGGTGCGCCACTGGCAGTTTTTAAAATTGATGATTAGCCCACAATACCTGAATTTTAGTAATATCAGATTTTAAACACGATAATCCCCCATTTTTGATCCGTCATTTTGAATCTTTTAATTTTAACAAATGATTTATACTTAGCGATCTTAAAAAAACCCGAATATTCGACTTTAAAAATAATCGGCTGATAAATTAAAAAATGCATAATTTTTTACCCTAAAAACGGCGCGCCACTGGTTATTATACATTTTTTTATCTTAAAATTATATAAAAAAGTATTAGTTTGTTTTTTTAATTATGTAACTTTTTAAAATTTGAAGTAATGAATTTTTTTATTTTCCAATCCCCTAAAAATGCCCCGCCACTGGTTGGATTTTGCTCATTAACGAACTTGACCTAGCTTTTATGGCAAAGGACTGCCTTATTGCCTTTTACACGCATTTCAATTAGTTTTAGCGGAACCAAGTTGAAGTAAAGTGTAAAGTAGAAACGTTGACTGTTAGTCTGTGCTCTCGTAAAAAAAGCTTTAATTATTTATTTAATAAAGTTTTGACAGCGTTTATTTCTGATAAAATTGTAACAACATTAAAAATGCAAAGGAAGCGGGAAAGTGGCGCTGCTTACAGAAAAATTGCAAAAAAAAGGAGGAGAAAAGTAATGAAGTTGTTCGAAGAATGCCGAAGTTAGATTCTTTTTTTCTGCAAGCAAATAAAAAAGAAAATGAATCTATTGAAGATTTTGGGCAACAGACAACTTCAACAAGCACTGGTAATGTTGAATTCAACTCACTGGATCTTGTAAAAGAAAACAGTCGTGAAATCGATCCAAAAGCCAGTGCAAATTCAGAAAGTGTCAGTGACCGTTTGGAAATCATTAGCCTTCATTTAAAATAACGTAAATGGACAAACACTTCCACTAAAGACGACTACGTTTATCCGCTTTATCGCCAAATAATTTCAATAAAATGCAAACAATCGTATAATAACACAAACACTATAAATTACCTTCTACAAAATTCTTGGGAACTTCTCTTCCCGGTTATAGCGAAAGCAATCTGAACGTGAAAGGCTTCAGGAAAATTGCTTAATAACTTCCAAACAGCAAACCAATTCAGCGGCTTCCCAAGTAACAAGTTCAATAACGCTACGTTTTATTTGACTGGATTCGATGTTGGTTGTAAAGTTTATGTACACAAAAAGCTTTTATGCACGATATTATTTACACTGTCTTGACGTAATACCGTAGCTTTATTTATTTACAAGTCTATTTATGATTTAAAATAACTATTTACAAATTTATGTACAGTGAGTCTTGGTCTATCAAAGGCTGATTACAGAAGCACGTAAAACATAAGGTTCGGGCACACAATACTTCACCATAAACAATATATAAAATCCGCAGAAGCAATTAAAATTCCGTAACTCAGGAAGGATTTGGCAAAACACTATCCTGATTCCGGAAACGATAAGCAAGTCTAGTAGACCACGATAAACCACACAAAGTTCCCCGGTTTGATGAACCACCAACAAAAACCGCACCAAGGCGAAAAGGACACGCTGCCCACGATACGTTCTGCAAGGACCGGGAACATCGACAGTAAGATCTATGCCCTCCCTTCTACCACAACTACACTTCACCAAATCAAGACCTGCCTTCAGTTACGCCATGTTCAATTTTTAATACCAACAACCAATCATACTGCTCATTAAGTTCAATTGACAACCGCGCTAAAAAACGAACACATCTCTGTAGAAGAATGGAAAAATTACGTCATATTTTGGTTTCACATTAGTCAGGTCATATTGTAGTCTAGATAAATATTGCCTTCTATAATGATAATTTTTACTTAAGCACGAGTCGGTACACTTTACCTCAAAGAATCTTGGCACCACTCCTCTAAGAGTCGTTATCAGGAACTTAATACAACACAATTTAGAATATATCTCAATAACAAATTGCGTTTTTAATTTTAAACCTTGGGAAAATTTTTATGATATTTACGATTTTAATTTAATTAAACTAAATACAACAAATTCTAATCCGAAATACAATATAAAGCTTTATAACGTCAATAGCAAACGATACATCAATTTAATTTTAAAAGAACGTAATTTACTCCTTCAACTTACGAGAATCGCTAAAACTTAAAATAACGAGAATAACTTATTTACACAAAAACTATTCTAACACTACTCTAATTGTATCACCAGCATCATATGTGAGTGAAATGTAATTAATTCTGTGAATTACCATTATACGTGACATTACAAACAAAATACGTCTTTACAAAATTGAAATTCCAAATTTTAACTCGTAATAAAAAAGAAACTCTAACATCTCCAAATATTAACAACAAACATTTTAAAGCTTTTGACTTAAAATCAAAATTTCGAAGAACGATACGAAAAAAAAATTATCTAAAGTAACTTGCTTAAAATTTTCACACCCGGTGACAACATCTTGATTCGGTCCTAATACATATAACGTACACTGATAAATAAAAGAAGAATCATTTTCTTTTTATTAAAATTTTTGCAAACAAAACAATACTCTACATTGATGGTAAATGGTTAGTTAGCACTTCTACCCCTTGAATAGTAAGAAACTATATGAAGCGCAACTCACTGTGAGCTTTGCATTGGACCAGAACCCATCCCAACAATAGAGGCGGTAGTGAAGTACTTCGAGGGACTAAAACCTCTGTCACGTCTAGTCCAATCACTCTTACACGAGAAGAATAAGACCAGTGGTCAAACAATTGTCCCAAGTTTATATTTTAGTTTAGCCCTAGTTGAAGGATTTTTCCCGCCAGTACCTCATCATCAAATCGACTCATCCAATTAAGACTGTAGTAACTCATATTTTATAGTTTTGAGAAAAGTGACCGTAAACATTTAGCAAGTCTTCAAAAAACAGGTTGTTTTAAAAGGAATCAATTTTGTGTACTATTGAGTTAATGTCATGTTTTTGAAAATATGATAATATCTTTGGCATTTTTATCTAAACTGACTTTTGATTTAGTTACTACAGTTTTCGTTGGAAGAAATTATAAAAACGATTTTTATATTTATTTTCCTGAAAATTGTTTATACGAAACACAGTATGCAGCAAATAAATTATTAAAACTTATAATTATCCTGAATATTCATCTTCACTCTCTTCATTGTTACCTACTTCATCAGGAATAGCTTCATCATTGGTATTTTGTCCGTGTCACACAGTGGTAGTGACCCTTTCAATTTTTTTTCCGCAACTAGTAAATAAGTATTATAAAGTCTAACTGGGAAATTACTAGCAATAGAGGGTCGTCCCCTAGATCTTCGACGATTCTGAATATTAGCGCTATTTAAACTGGCATTGAAATGGTATTTAAATTGAATATCTGGCGTAACAGACGCAAATTTTATTTCTCTTATTTTACTCAGCTTAAGGTCGATTGTCCAATTTACCCCAAAACTCTTGAAATCTAAAAAATCGTTAATTTCCGTCACGTTGTACGCTTTCCCAGTCATTTTAGCCATTATAATTAAGGTTATCCATTGTTTAGGCACGTATATAACAGTTTGTCATTTTTTAGCGTTCTCCATCACAGCACGCATACGGTCCCCTTCATTCTGCGTATGTCCATCTTCTAAAAATCTATGGGTAATGGTGGTAAGTAATCTGGTAATCTGGAGGTGGGAAGTGGCAAAAGCAAACATGGAAAATATGTACCGGTTTCTATTTTGCCCTTTGCAGTTATGAGTAAAAAATTATCGAAGTTACACTTTTGTTTTTTTGGAGCTCTGTGAATTTCCAAAGGCAACTGACGATTTCATTGGGTCCCCTTTTAGCTACCTTCTCATGGCAAACATAGCAGTATCCTTCTTTGTTGCCAATGTCGTAAATCGTAAAATTTTATGTAGCATACTTATTCTTATAGTAAAAATCGCTTACATTAGATTGCGGGGTCGTTAGTACTTTTTGGAGATCAAAGCACACTTTTGTCTTCTTTTGCTAATAGTCGGGCCGGCGAGAGGTACTTACGACTCATCTTTTAGTAAAGCATGGTTTAAGATTTTAAAAATGTATGTCGTTATTGGTTCATGTAGTTAGTAATTTTGAATACCAACAAAACATCGTCAATGTTTCTAGGTTATTTTCTAATTTAAGCCACGCTGTCAAATTTAAATAAAATCATTGTTCGAATATCTCGGGATTTAGCATCCTAAAGGTCTTAAAAATCCCCATCCACTCGTATAAATAAAGTCGAATTTCGTTTAAGGTCTGTTCACACTTATTCTGCCATGTAAAGTCCATAGAGTGTGGGTAGTCATGTGATAAAAATATATTGTACAACTGTAAACAATTATCAGAACAGAGACCGGGTCAACAAAATTTCGTTTTGGATCTGTTTTAAAAATTAATTATGTCAATAATTTTCAATAAGAAAAACGAATTAGCTAGCAGTAGGCAGTGCCCGAATGAAGTGCGAAAAGTTTGGTTAATTGCGGAGGATCGTTTTTAGCTGACAGATCTCACTGCGTCAAAAGAGTCAAGACTGTAATTTGTTTGTCGAAGCCACTTATAAATGAGTGATTTTGTCATAAATAAATACACTGTATTGATGTTAAAATGAGATTTTAAAAATCTAGTTTACAGTTTGTCTATATATATATATATATATATATATATATATATATATATATATATATATATATATATATATTAATCGTTGATTAACGTAAAACAAAATTAAGAAAAATTTTAATATTTTGATTTTCTAATAGAAAGTCCAAATGTATTTGTAATTATTATATATGATAATGTAAATACAATATATGATTATTCAGATTAACATATAATAAAGACATTATAATAGAATTCAAATAATTAAATATTAAAACATTACTTTAATAACATTAAATATAAAAATTATTTTATAAGTCAAACATTTATCTTGATGAATAAAAATGACAATAATTTAATTAATTTACTATTTATGTAAACCAGAAGATATTTGAATTAGATTATTATGAAGATTATTTTTGATTGTTACATTTTATTAACTGAAAGTTATCAATTTTCTGTATTAATCAGAATGTACATGAAAATCATGTAATATGACATTCAATAATCTTAAAATTCTATTCATAACATTTTACTTTATAGAAAACACATTGAAACATGGATGTAATCTCTATTACATTGATTATAGCAAACATTTATCTTTGATTTTCCATTCTTATGAAATAATTTAATTTTTTTTGTCAAAGTCCAAAATTGATTTTGACATCTAATTCAAATTTAAATTGAAATATCTTCTTTCAATGCTGCTTCAATGTTTTTAACTGTATCCACGATCGTAAGTTATTATCTTATCTTAATTTATATGTATTATCAACGCATAACTTCTTGTAGATTGGTTGACAAAGGTAATAAATTTACTGAAAGCTTCTTGAACAAAGGATCTTTTTTATTTTAAACTAGCCCCACAACCTTGGCTGCTACCCACTAAATCTTCTTTATATATATATATATATATATATATATATATATATATATATATATATATATATATATAGTGAAAGTGAAGGTGATGACTTTTAATTATAAGATGTCCAATATTTGAATTTAAAGCAAAAATTAGAATCATAGTTATTTTATAACATTGTAAAGAATTATTATATTTAGTATATACCTCTGTAGCTGTACTTTAGGTTTACATTCGTTTTATATGCAGGGTTTTTCACTTAAAACTCGCACGCCAATATATATATATATATATATATATATATATATATATATATATATATTATA
The DNA here is from genome assembly GCA_036346205.1 of Vesta saturnalis. Classification (NCBI taxonomy): domain Eukaryota; kingdom Metazoa; phylum Arthropoda; class Insecta; order Coleoptera; family Lampyridae; genus Vesta; species Vesta saturnalis. The sequence goes on along the minus strand of JARFJB010001883.1, from coordinate 13,847,331 downwards.
AAGTATGGATATTTAGATGAGAATAGTAATTGATAACTTGTATCTATATATATATATATGATCATATATATATATATATATATATATATATATATATATATATATATACAAGGTCCGCCTTTGGGAGCTGATCTTATGAGTATCTGTAAACCAAACTTACTATAATTTTGAAAATTTTGACAGGGTAATGATGTTAGCTAACTCATCTAAAATATTTAGTCGTACCACTTCCGGTTATACCGGAAGTCGGTACTTAGTCGCTTATTTTAAATAGAACACCGTATATTAATAGATTTTTAGTTTATTTAACAAACTTACCTTAAAATTCGACATAGAATCCAAAAATTAGAGGCAATATACGAGGTGTTCCATTTGAAATAAGTGACTATACAGACTTCTATAACCGAAGTGGTACGAACGTGAAAATATTTTAGATGAGTTAGTAACATCATTACCCGGCCACCAAATTTTAAAATTATAGTAAGTTTGGTTTAGCAGATATCATAGGATCAGCTCAAACTACACTATATACACACAGATATATATATATATATATATATATATATATATATATATATATATATATATATATATATATATATATATGGCGTGCGGAGTTTTAAGTGAAAACCCTGTATATAAAACGAATGTAAACCTAAGTACAGCTACAGAGGTATGTATTAAATATAATAATTCTTTACAATGCTATAAAATAACTAAGATTCTAATTTTTGCTTAAATTCAAATATTGGACATCTTATAATTAAAAGTCATCACCTTCACTTTCACTATCATCTTCACTCGACACTCCGACATTGACTACTAGAGGTTTTACCATTTCCTCAGCTCTTTTTTGATCGTCCCACCACTGGCTCATTTCCTTTTTAGCATGTAGAATACACGTTTGCCACAATTCTCCAGTTACTTGGTTTAATGAATCCTTCCATAGCGATAAAACATTCTCATCCCTGAAGCCCCGTCTTCCAACGTTTTTGTTTTAATACTGTTTACAATTTGCCCGTATTAATTCGATAGGGTTGAATTGGCAGAGATACGGAGGTAAATGTAAAATTTGATGTCCCCATTGATGAGCGATTTCATCAATTGCATATATTTTTGGAACTTGTAAATCCTTGGCAATTTGTAATAATTCCACTTTCAGCATACCATTCGAATGAGGAATGTTGTGTTTTCTTAAAAATTGAAGATCTTCTTTCTTCCCACTATTTGAAGGTAATTTTTCTACTAATATAGAATGATAACTGGCATTGTCAAGAATTATCAAACTTGGTTTTTCTAAATTTGGTAAAAGCTTTTCTTGAAACCATTTTTGAAATAAATCAGCATTCATATTAGCGTGGTAGTGTGCTGTCTAACTTTTACTGGAAAATACCAATGATGAATTAAGTATAAAACCATCCTTGTTGCCAGCACTCAGTACGATAAAACTAAAATTTGTTCAGTTAATAATATTTTTAACAAATCGGCCTATTTTAATTACCGTTTCCCTTCAACTAGCAGTTTGTTTTTTGTGCTTTTCAAACCATGATCATGCCATGATTTTCAAACGCTTCCTCGACTAAAAATCCACGTCTCATCCAAAAGACAGGATTGTATCTAATTTCACAACTTTTATGAGCAAAATATTTTCGCAAAAATGTTGGTCAAGCACCAGCAATATGAACCTGCTCCATTAAATGCCTTCTTCCATCGTCAACTTTGAATTCAAAACCAACTTTTTGTGTAACAATTGATTCAAACTCATTTTACTGAAGGTAATTATTTTATCTTCTTTAAGTTCAGTTTGAAGTTTTTCGATAGTAATATGTGAGCCTAAAATTAAACAGTGATTAACTCCAACAATATTTTTTGAATTATTTACCAGTTGCATGCATGGTGTAAATTTTTCGTTTCAAAACGTCTTTCACATATTCGTCGACATCCTCTGACTTCAACTTCAAACGCAGCCTATATTTTTGCGGTGAATCCGGCGCCGATTTCCCAGATTCTAAAGCGAGAGCCATTCTTGCCTTTGTCCGAGTTACGGTTTTCTCGGGAATGCCGCATGCGAGAGCAGTTCGCTGCAACATAATATTAGATAAATATAAATTTAAATAGTGAAAATTATTAGTGTACCTGGATAATGGAAGTTAAAGGTAAATTTGGCTCCCCGTTATCGCGTTCCATCTCGAAATAATGCGGTATAATCATTAACATTACTTGAGTTTGGCTTTTCAAAGATTTACCTTTTAATGACATCATTATTTGTTGCAAAATAAATAAATGCATTCAATCAATTGGAAATACATTTTGCATTATAAACTTACCTCGTAATAGTCAATATTAATAATAATAGTTTAGAAAAAAAACTGTTGTTTACAAATGCAATGGAAACTAATAAATTACGAAGCGAAAGATAAATTATTATAACTACAAAACACGATGCGATTATACGAAACGAAATATGAAGAATAATTTGACTTAAATAGCCAAGAAGACATTTGGCAGCGTCATGCGCTTTGACTTTAGAATCGACATACGTTTTTAAGTCCTGCATTTGAAATATATAGCAGGCGTATATTATATCATCCGTCTTTCTTTAAGTGGGAACTTCGCACTAAGATAAAGGGAAACAGATGCATTTCACAGTAATAATTATATCCCCATTCTCGAGTCTGCCATGAGACAGCTCTCCCCGGCGCTATGATATCGGCATTCTTTAAGTCTCGAACAGTTGTTTTGTTATTAATGTGAATGTCATATTTGTTTTGCATTTCAGGTGTCTTTTTGGCTTGAAGAAAATAATGTTAAATTCCAGATTAACAATATCTCTGTATTGACGAGTGGTGGCAAACTCAATATTATTTTCCTTCACATATTCTACATACAATCTATACATTTTTTGTATGTTTAGCCCTTTTTCAATATACATCCTATTAGTGTTTTTTCTAATATAGTGGGAGGAAACCAGAGGAAACATTTGTATGTGATTTCACACACTGTCTTTAACATCAGTACTTATTTTGTTGGGTCGAGTCTTATGTTTCCCTCGCATATCGGATTCTGTCGAACCACCTTCTTGAACTTTGTGCAAAGCTGTAGTTACGAATGTTTTTGATATGGCAAGTGTATTCAAAAACATTACTTTGCACATCCTAAGGTCTTCATTGCCAATTTAAAAAAAATACAGTCGTGAGTACTTTCTTCGAGAATCTGCACCTACAGTTGTTTGTTTTGTGTTCATCATCTTAACATAGCGGAAACGAAATTCCACTTCCTGGTATAGTGTGCTAATTTCCAGAATTCTTTAAAAATTACTTCTCTCTGTTCATTACTAATTTTTGTTGTACATTTATATTTACACGATTCTTTACAGGGGTTGTACATTTACCTCTTTTTAACTGTTTTTCCCTTTCTGTTTTTCATGTTTCTGTCCAAGATTTAAGTACCTTTTTACATTTTTAGCCCGTTTTCTGCCTAACTTCTCTATATTTTGACACTTTAGTTTCTTCTTAGAGGCATCTTGCTGCACTGTAATATTATCGTTACTCTCACCACTAGTTTCCTATACGTCTCAAGGTGAATAAATTGGATCATTGTCGGAGTCAGCATTAAAAGCATCTTAAACATCATCATCAGACTTGCACGCTTGTTCGTCAATGGAAGGGGACAGAGGTTTAATTATGCCCGATTCTTCTACATTCGATGTTATGATAATCATTATCAAAATATGAATATAATACTAATCTGTAGCGCTCTCTGTAATATATGAAGTTTCAGCTTCTTTATTATAAGACTCATTTGCTAATATTAGTATTCAAAGGTTTCTGGAACTCGTTTTTGAAAAATTCTAAACAGAAAACACGTGATGACACTAATGAACTGTAGCTTCAAAAATACTGTAGTAGACTAAACGCCAAATACGAAGACAGCAAGCTGTGCGAAAAAAATCACGTGACCGTGACTATTCAACCGGAAAATATTAGTTTTTTTTAAGAAAAGTAAAAGTTACGTTTTGTACATTTTTTAGTTAATAACCTCTTAATTATGACGTTTATATTTTATAATTAGGACAATTTAAACGAAAAAAAACTTTGATTTAATTGTGAAATATAAGGTTATGTTACTTGTTCAAAAATTTAATAAATAATAAATGTAATTCGCATTTTAATTATTAACCACAGTACTAAGGGTAAATAATTCGTGTCTAAACAGTTTTATACTGCGATGGTTATAAACAGGTCTAATAGATGGGGTAGAGTTTTATCGAAATCAAATATTAGATAGTATGCAAGTTCAAAGAAGTTATATAATTTGTTATGAGGAAAATATAGTATACGAATATAAACATATGGTTTTTATATAATAAAGCAGGTTTTATGGGGTTTACACAATGATGTATTCATAAAAGCATTGAGCTATGGCAATAGCATGTTAAAAAGGTCAACACAATACATAGTAGTGTGTTAAAGATAAACACATGTGCAATGTGAAATTCACAATATAAATACAATAAAATATTACACAATTACTCTACACTTATTTCTTCGTTATCATAATCTGATATAAAATCAGATTCATCCGACGAGTCTCCACTCCTACGTATAATCAGTTCCTCACAAACGACATCCATAATATATATATATATATATATATATATATATATATATATATATATATATATATATATATAGTGGCTGGACACCAAGTTATGCGCTCTTAAGTGAGCTTTCTAGATCTTGAATTTGGGATAGACCAGTTCCCATTTTGTTCCTTAAATCTTCCTACATATCTCCTGCCATATTTTCCGGTCCTTTGTACTTTCCTGCCATTTGTATAGTCCAATATCTCCAAGGTCTTCTTTAACTTCTTGCCACCAAGTGGATCTTGGTCGCCCCCTCCTTCTTACTCCTTCTGGCTTCCAGTCCAGTACGGTGTACGTTATTGATCTGGGTCCGGATCTCCAGACGTGCCCCAACCATTTGGCCCTCTGTTGCTTAATTTTCCTGACTATATCTTCGCCTATTTCTACATTCAATTCATGGTTCAACCGTAGCCTATACTCGTTGTTTCCCTCCTTTACTGGTCCTAATATAGATTAATATTTTCCTCTCCATTATTCTCAAGTCCTCTTCTTGTTTTTTTGTCATTGTCATTACCTCCGCAGCGTACACCATTACCGATCTGATAATTGTTTTATATATTTTCATTTTAGTATTTTTTCTCAGTAGCTTACTTTGTAGGTTTTCTCTTATTGGCATAAAAAGCCCTGTTAGTTGCTGCTATCTTCTCATTGATTTCAATCCCCTTATTCCCACTATTAGTTAGAGTGATTTCCAGGTATTTAAACTTGTCCACCTCTTCGAACTTGAAATTTCTAATTTTTGTTTGAGCGTAACAATCTGCTAGGTGTTTATCTATTCTCATTATTTTGGTTTTGCTTTCGTTTATTCTGAGTCCTATTGCAGATCCCTTAGCTGCTATCTCCTTTAGCGTCTCCTTCATTATGTTGCGGTTTCTTGCAATAAGCGCTAAGTCATCGGCATATGTAATTATTTGACTTCCTTTTGTTTTTATTGTTCTTTTGTCTATTTTCCGCAGCGCATATTCTAGGGCTAAATTGAAAAGTGTCGTTGAAAGTGCGTCGCCTTCTCTTACGCCTTAGTTTATCTCAAATTCTTCTGTGTTTCCCATTTGTGTCCTTACTGTTGCTGTTGTTTTTTCTAGTGTGACCTTTATTAGCCTTCTTAATTTAGGAGATACTCCTAGTTCTTTCAATGCTTTCAGTAATTTACTTCTTCTAATAGAGTCGAAGGCTTGTTCGAAGTCTATGAAAAGAATTTCTAGATCCAGTTGAAATTCGTGCGCTTTTTCAATGATTTGCTTAATAAAGTGGATTGCATCTATTGTCGGCTTTCCTGTCGTAAACCCACATTAATATTGGCCTATTATGTCATCAGCTTGTTTCTTCAGACTTTTTTGTATTAATGTTGACAGGATTTTGTAAGCGTTATTTAACAGCGTTAATCCTCTGTAATTCTTGCATATTTGCTGATCTCCTTTTTTATGTATGGTTATGATTTCTCCTGCTTCCCATTCTTTTGGTATTTTTTCTTCAGTCCATATTCTTTTAATCAATTGATGGAGTCTTTCTAATAGTTGTTTCCCTCCATATTTTATTAACTCCATGTTAATCCCATCTCTTCATGGCGCTTTCCCATTATGACTTTTATTAATAATCTCCTGTATCTCTTCTTTGGTGTCTCTGAGTCTGCATTTGCTGCATCTTCATCATACTCGTCTTCTTCTTCTAATATCCGCCCTTCGTTACCATTTGGTAATTCTTTATAATATTGTGCCCACACTGTTTTGTATTGGTGTTCATCCTCTGTTATTTTTCCTTCTTTATCTCTTATACCAATCACTTTCCCCTTGTACACCTTATCCTGTTCACTGATTTTTTTGTAAAAAGTTTTTGAATTTATGTTTTTACTTTCCTGTTCTATTTCCTTAACTTTGTTGTCCATCCAGTCCCTCTTTGTCTTCCTGTTAATCCTTTTAAATTCTTTCCTCTGCTTTACATACTCTTCCAAGCCTTCTTCTTTGTTCGTGCTTAACCATTTTAATCTCGCTTCAGTTTTTTTTCTGCAATGTTTCTTGACAGTGCTCATCAAACCATTCTCTTTTCAATGTTCTTCCTTTTTGACCTACATGCTCTGCTGCGGCTGCATTTATACATTCTGCAACTTATCTCCATTCCATTCGTGTGTCATTTCCAGCTATATTTATTTTATTTAGTTCACTGGTAACGCTTGTCATGTACTTTTGTCGTACCTTTGGATTATTTAGGCTTTCAATATCCCAGCTGTTTATTTTACTCGTCTTTATTTTCTGTTTTATTGTTGCTGTGACTAGAAAATGATCAGAATCTGCGCACACACCTCTAAATGTTCTGACGTCTTTTACTGATGATAGTTTTCTTTTTGTGACAAGTATATGGTATATCTGTGTATATGTGTTATTATCTGGTGATCTCCATGTTACTTTATGCCAGTACGGATGTTGGAATTTGGTGCTGCATATATCCATATTTGTTCTCGTAGCTAAATTACACAATCTCATTCCATTATTGTTCGTTACATCATGGATTGTGTGCTTTCCTGCAACCAGCCTTACAAAATCTTCTTTGCCTATTTGGGCGTTAAAGTCTCCCAAAATGATTATTGTATCTTCTTTAGGTATTTTTTCAATTTCATCTTCTATATTCTCGTACATCTCATCTTTATCCTTGTAACGGTATAAACGGGTGGTAGAACGGGATTACAGATAAAATTGGCCTTTTTGTCCCGACTAGCCAGCGTATGGGTGTGGGTATGATGATGTTAAATTTGCACAACCAGAATAGTAAATCGTACGTAAGTCAAAATAGGGGATGCAGACGTAATCAGTTCGGTTTTTGGGCGCCAGAATGTTTGGTAGCCAAAACAAGGGATGTCGTGCCAAAATTACGAGTACATAGCGTGTCTAAACATACAAAAAACATACGCTTACCTATCCGCAATCAATCCCAGGTGTGCTGGACAGCAACTCAGCAAACCACCTGAAATAGGGCTTCAAAACAGCACTACACGCTTGTCAAATAAAAGCGTGATAAACACTCAATAAAGTTACGTTACTACACCTCAGTGTAAATAATTAGGCATTATATAATAATCAAAACAAAACAAAAAATAAGCTATAGAATGCACTCTAAATGTATTAATACTCAACTAAAAAAAAATCAAATAAAATACTAAATATCATTAACGCTATTACTCAATAATAAAAAAAAAACTGTCACTTCGTTACGTTAAAAATTTACGCTTCTAAATTACTTGCAATTTGCAAAAAAACTTTTATGTAACACAAAAGGGTTTTCACAGAATTAAAACACATTTATAAAACCTAACAACGCTATAATAAAAATAAAAAAATAAAGAAAATATTATAAAGGTAGACATACGATAATGCGTTTAAACAAAAAAAAATACAAATGCTTAAAAGGCGACAGAATGTCTTGGCCAGGACCCTGCGTAACGCCGTTCTAAATTGTTTAATCTATAGATATGTATATACCGTGGGTTATTTACCCACACTACAATAGGGTCAATTGCCCTTTAATACTAAAATAAATAGAAAAGTGTGAAAGCCGAGCATCAGAGCTATGATTATTTACAATAACTAATTAAAACAACAACTTAATTTAACAAAAAAAATACGACACCGCTTTCAAGCCTTCGTTAACATAAAAAAAATAATTCGAGACACAAAAAATCTTGAAAATATTCAATAAAAAAACACAATATTATATTACCTTAATGTCTAGACTAACACCTCTCCTGTGTTACAACAATTGAAAACGAACCAGGTGGTCGGTTACTGCTATAACGGAAATGGAATCTCTATGCTCTGACAAATGATTAATGAAATTGTTGACTATTGTTCTTTTATACACAAACGACTCCTTGATTGAATCGCGTTAAAATGTTACTGCATTAATTAAAAACTTCTTTTAAAATAATAATTCGTGCGCTCAACTTGCTTGTTAACTTATATCTTTTAAATAGTTTTCTTTCCACTAACAATCCAAAAGGTTATTAACTTTGTTTAAATAACTGTAATTTTAATATATTGCGAAAGTTTCTTTATATTTAAACACGCTTTGTACGGCAAATAAGTGGCACTTCAAGAACGTTAATTTTTCTTTTAAATCCGCAGAAGCGAGATAAACCAATGAGTTCACCGAAGCACTAATATAACACGACGATGATCTCTAGGTATAATTCTTTGGTGATTGAACAATTTTAATAAAATCCCTATACAGGTTCTCTTCAAAAAGTAGTAAACTACCCTCACAACACAAAAGTATGTTCGTTAAACACCAACAGGTCCAATATATCAACGTTCTAAACAACCACTTAAAGCGTAACAACAAACGTCACCGTACTACTGCTCGGGAGCGCGATCAGTTTCAGAATCCCGCAAATTACAACCAAAAATCCATCTTGGATTTTGAATCCCACCACTCAAAAAAAAAATCTTATCTAATTTAGTTCCACCAATTAAAAAAACGGAAGGGGAAGATATGATACCCCTACACACAAATTTCGTTTCCATCCGTAAGGACTCGACAACTTTCAAAATTTTAAACGTTAGCATAACCATCGTGCAAAATATCTCTATATTTTCATTCAAGTACAAGCAATTAGTCCCACATTCTTCCTCTATGACTTAAAACCAACATACTCAATAATAAACTGAACCACTATATTTACTCGTCTTACTGTCGCCAGCATGACATGCATGATATGCATTTAAATCTACAGTATTTCTTTAAATTTTAAGGAAATCAAACGAAATAAACCTTATATACACTTATATACAAATAATACGTTACTCAACATTCAATAAACGGGGAATAATAAGGAAAACAATCTAAATTACGGAATAATAATTCACAAACAAAAAAACTAAAGCTCGCCACACACCTTTCCTAAAGGTCGCTACACGCGTTAAACAAATTTATTCATAAAACTCAACTTGACAACAAAAATTTGACGGTAAATCGCTAGAAAATCGTGATCCTATCACATCCTGCGCCTCGGCCGTCTCTGTTGGTGCGTATATGCCTAGTAATGAGATATTAAAGGGGTTTGCTTTCACTCTTACATATGCGATTCGTCCAGATATTGCTGTAATATCAATTATATTATTTTTCCATTATCATAAACCCGACACCACCTTGTCCTTGTTTCTGGTTTCCCGAGTATAGCAGTGTATATTTATTTTTGTTTATGATACCCTGATCCTTCCACCTAATTGCTTGTAGGGTTGCTATATCTACTTTATATTTTGTTAATTCAACTGCTATCTCTCTCATTTTTCCAGGTGCCAGCATGGTTCTGACGTTCCACGTACTTATTTTTTCTTCCTTGTTTGGATTTGTTCGTACCTCTTTATATATCTCCTCATGTTTCAAGGTGTTTATAATTACTTCCGTTGGTTTTGTGATTCTTATTTGTTTTAGGATTTCCCATATCCTTGCGCATTTTCCTTTTTCGTTGCATTTCGTCATCTCGTAATCTATCCAGTTGCGAGCCCCTTCTATAAGTTTTTTGAAGCGTGTTGTTGCCGTCCAGTTTTGGTGATATTCCTACATGTTTTGTTTAGCTCCTCATCAGCTTTTTGTGGTTTCTCTTTCGTCATAGGTGCAAACATAGTTTGTACGTAGCTCTTCCTCTTTGGTAATGCTTCCTTGGGGGTTTTTGCTTCCTCATTATCCGTGGATCTATTCCTTTTCTTGTTTTCTTCTACATCATTTACATGTGCTATTTTATTTCCTGTCACAGTTTGCTCTTCTACATCTTCTGTTTCCAGCTGCTCTTCATTTGCTTCTAATTCTTCAACTTCATATTCCTCATTGTTTATTATCAATTTGTTTCTCCATATTCTTGCTCTGTACCCTTTTTCTTTGGCAGCCTTTAAGTGTTTTATTAGTGTTTTCTTTTCTTCTTCCTCCTTTTGTGTTAAATCATTGCTTAACCATATTGTTGTTCCTTTTAGCTTTTTTGCATTTTTAAGAATTTCCATTTTTTTATTCCAGTTTGATAAAGCCGCTAAAATAAATCTCTTTTTCACTTCTTTGTACTCCCCTAGTCTTATTACTTTTTTTATTTCTGTTTCTGCGTTTATATTGATCTCTAGATTATTCAACAACTGCATGAATTTATACTTGGTAACTTCTGATGTTTCCTTTGGTCCTTCCTCTTCCACTCCATACATATTAAGTTTCTCTTTTTTATTTCTTTCTCCAGTACGTATATTCTTCCTTCTTGTTTGCTGACCGTTTCTTGTAACTTACTGATTTTGTGTTCTTGTTTTTCAATTATTTTTTCTCTTTTTTCTATTGCATTTCGTAGTTGCTTTATTTCTTCGTTATTTCTGTGGCTACCTTCTACACTCTTCCTGATGTCCTCACTCATTTACATTAACTGGTCTTGTATGGCTTGTAATACTGTACCTATTTCAGGTGTCTCCGCCATTTTTTATTTTTTCTTTTTCTTTACTTTCTTGTTTGCTTACTTACTTCTCGTCTCCTTATTGCAACGCGTTGATCAAGCACCCCGCTGAACCCGTCGGAGACCGCGCGTTTAATTTTGAGGTTTTTCACTTCTGTGTGATTTTAAGTTTGCGATTATTTTTGATTGGTGTTATCGTTTATTTAATTATTATCATTTAACGTTATCAGTCCGCGTAATATTTCGAATCGCCTTTATTTAATAAGTTTATGTCCGAGTGGTTCTGTGCTGCCTGGTGACTTTTAACTTAAAGGTTTTTCGCCAGTGTGCGGTTTTAACTCTCGCGATTATATTTGCTTGGTATTACCGTTTTTTTTTTTTAGTTACACGCGATAGCGTTATTCGTTCACGTGCTATTCGAAAGACACCTTTATGTTATCAATTACCTTAATTTTTTTTTGCCAATGTTTCCTTAATATAGCGTTGTTTTTTAATGCTTTTATTTAACTTTCACTACGGCACTTCACTTCACTAAGAATATACTATCAGCCATCTTTATTCAATTAAATTAATTTAGTATTTAAATATTTGTATTGATTTAGAATTTATTGTTACGGACCTGTTCTGTTATTGTACGCAGTCGAGGTCGAGTTTTCCCGCGTCAGCTGTTTTCTTATCGTCTCGTAAATGTTTGGGTTATACCAAGCGTCCCAATAAAATGTATACACTCTTTAAATGACTATAACACTAACAATTTTTATAATACAGAAAACTTTCAAAAATGAAAATAATGTTAACAAATGTAGAAACTAGTCAATTATCGAAAATGTTCAAATTGTTGACCATTGTGGTCCGTGCACAGCTGATTGATTGAATCCAAAACGTTCCTAATCATTTCAATTGGTATTTCGGCACATTCTCTTTCAATAGCTGCTCTCAACTCATCGATTGTAGCTGGTTTTGTGGTGTAAACATTGTGTTTAACATGCCCCCACAGAAAAAAAACCCATGGGGGTCAAATCCGGTGAGCGTGGAGTGTACTCGGTACTTCCTCTTCTGCCTACCCATCTGTTTGGCAGGTGGCCATCAAGATAGGCCCTTACGTCACGATGATAGTGGCACGCTTCAAAATGCGATGGACGCTCGATTTTGAAACTCCTGTCTCACGAGCCGCTTGCCGAACAGATTTTCTAGGTGATTGCTGAAATCTCTGAATGACTTCTCCTTCTCTTGTGGGACTGGTGGATGATCGTGGTCTTCCGGAATGGTTCTTATGGACATCCTTAACAGTTCCTTCTTCCTCACACTTATCTCGCAAACGAATAATTGTGAGTCTCGTTGGTGCATCTCGTTGAAATTCCATCCTAAACCGTCTTTGCACTTCACTTACGTTCTCAGTCTTCCAGTAACACTTTAGAATGAATTTTCTTTCCTCAAAGTTTAGTCTGACTCCAGCTATTATTTTAAGCAGTCACAACTGAAAAAAATAGTGTGGTTGTTCTGAACTGTTAAAGAGTGTATACATTTTATTGGTATACTCGGTATTTCTGTTTATGGCGCTTATTTTCTGAACTAACTTGGTTTAATTGTTTTATTGCTTCCTTTCCCTTTCCTATCCTTTTCTTACTTATTAGTTATTGCTTTGGTAAACTATGCAGTTCACTTTCTGTGTTTTAATGAAATTACAGAACGTTTATTATACACTTTTACAGTGCTGATTTCCAGGACCCGACTTTCCATCCATAATATGGTCTTTATTAATGTATTCCTCTTCAATTTCTTTAACATGACGGCACACTTCTTGCCAGTGGCTCTCCAAATGCATCGAACACTTTTCACGAATTAGTTTTTCAACACCGGCTAATTTAAAAGTTGTGTTTCTCGTTGCCACCCAAGCTTTTACAATGGCTCATATTTTACCTATTAGATTTAGCTCCGGGTGGTATGGAGGTAGTCGGCACACAGAGTGACCATACAGCTCCACTTTGGGATTCATCATGTACGATCCCTCGTTCTTGTAACCAAGTTATCATTTTCATTCTTTTAGTGCAAAAAGTTGGATGTTTAACTGCTAACGTGTTGTGATAACTTGCATTATCCATAACAATAACTGACTTTTCGGGCAAGTTTGGTAATAACTGGTGCTCAATCCATCGTTTATAATTAATAAAGATCATATCGTCGTGATAATCACCTGCTTTTGAGTCCAATTTAAAAACTAAGAGGGCATTATTGATAAATCCCATTTCACCACCAACATGTACTATTATAAGACGTTGACCTTTACCGAATGGACATTTTAAACCTTTGTTGGAATCATCTACCCAGGAAAGTAGCGTTGTATGCGATGTATGTATATATGTTTCATCTGTATACACAGTGGGTCGCCCTACTTTTCGATACTTTGTTATTGCTCGTATATAAGCACAACATAAAGATCGTATATCGTATCGTGTCTCATTGTCAACGGTTTTCGTCCATTTAAAACTTATTTTATTTAATAATCTTCTTAAAGACGTTTCCTTCTCAGAGAAACCAATAGATTCGTCATCTTTAATAATATTATAGATAGCATTGACGGTTGGTCGTCGTTTCTCCGTGACATGAAAATTGTGTACAATGTGTTGAATGACTTGTTCCCCACAATTATCGACAGATGATCTTGGTGCGATTTTCATTCTTTTATTAGAAGTCTTGAACGATTCTATTTCACCACGTTGAATTGCACTCCCTTCTCTAATAATTCTAACGACGGTACTTTTAGATACTCCAGTTGCTTTCACAACGATATCAAGAACGTTAACTGTAAAGAAATGTAATCGTGAAAAAACTGACAGATGTTAATTGTACAATAATGACATACCTTCATTCGTATTTTTATGAAACTGATAAATATTCCAAATAATTTCGCGGGCATCTTGCGATAAGACACGCCCCTTCTTTGTTGGAATGTTTGATGTACTATCAGACGGTGTACTCGCATCACCCATTATAAACAACGAACTAAATCAATATATTATATTAATACATATTACTGTGTATTACAAATACAACTTACTTGTAAATAAAAGGTGCTGAAACGGAAGGAGTTTTGAAAAAAACTGTTTACAATTGATAAAAACGTGCACGAAAAATGAGGTTAGAAAACAATAAACAACACTACATTTTGTGGACGGAACATAATATCTACTTCTCACTCATATCATTATTTCATTTCTTTTTAATACAATATTCGGTTTCTGCGCAGGTGTCTTCGTATTTGGCGTTTGCTCTAGTTAAGAAACCAAGGGCGTAGCCAGGATTTATAACAGGGTCCATGGTCGTTCAAAATGTAAAATTTTAGGATAAATAGAAAAGGCAAATGAAAACAAAACTTTGAGATTTTAATTATATTTAAATTAAACTAATAACATCTTCCTTGGGTTTAAACTAAATTTATCCAAAACTTTCTTCACTATGCAGTCCTGATTTTCCTTCAAAAATTTTCGATGCACACTCATCAAACACAACCCAGTGAGTCTGTCATCACCCATTGTACTCCTGAGCCAGGTTTTTACCCTTCGCAGGGTACTGAACGATCTTTCCACGGTAGCAGTTGTAGTGGATGGGAAAGCACTTAATATTAGCAGTGCGTGCCTTGTTGCAGGGAAAAAAACATTAGCTTCCTCCAAAAGTGCAGCCACTTCAATGTCCTTTAATTTGTCTTCCGCTAAATTCTTTTTCTTCCACATATTGTACCACAAATCTAATTCTGCAGAGACATCACCGAACTTATAAAATTCCATGAAAGATTCTGCATTATTTTTGAAATCTTTTGAAGCCATTTTGAGCGTGCTTGAAGGATGAAGATAAGTTAAAGCAAAAGCAGGTGTATTTTCGTTGGAGAATCTAGCATCCAAAGACGAAGTTAAAGAATCAAGATAGGGGATGATTATTGACCGCTTCCAGTATTCAACTGCAGACTGAGATGGTGGATTACTTCTGTGTACTTGCTTTTGAGTGACTCGTGGTACTGACAACTCAACCCCTACTTTCTCTGCGATATCAAGTAATTTTTTAAATAATTCATAAGAAACATTTTCGACATCTTGTCGATCTTCTTTGATTACATCTAGAATATCATCAATATGTTTCTTCCCCATAACCAAAATTGCAGAGTATCTTGCAATTATGTTTAAGCCTAAGATGAATATTGGTTTAGTAACTGCACAGTGCAATTGGTAGGCAGATTTTCTTGTTGCATAGTTTCCTTCGACAGATAGATGTTCTAGTGCTTTAACAATGTCAGTGAAGCTTTTTGAAAATTTTTTTATGCTCTTATATTTTTCCGACCATCTGGTCTCACAGAGCCTTGAAAGATTTGGAACCGATTTCCTACGGGCTGGCGATTTACGAAAGAAGGTTATTATGTCTTTAACCGTTGCAATTGTATTTCTTATTTCTGGTAGCTTGCTAGTATCATTGACCACAAGATTTAGTCTGTGGGTGGAGCAATGGAAAAATAAAGATTTAACGTACTTTTTTTTAAGAATGGCCTGTACACCACCTTCTTTGCCGGCCATCGTGGAACACCCGTCAAATCCGAATCCCATACAATTATCGGGGAAAAATTATTATCTTCTAAAAAACTTTGAATTGCGCTAGCGATTGTAGAAGCATCTTGACATTTTAACTCAATGTAGCCTACAAATTCCTCCCTGATTATTTTTTGGCTTTCATCATAGAACCTTAATCCAATAGAAAGCTGCTCTTTTCCAGCGATGTCTGCTGTTTCATCAGCCATTACAGCATAAGCTTTTGCCCGTTTACAGTCTTCGATTGTTTTTTCTTTGATAACTTCACCGCATAATTGTATGATCTCATTTTGAATTGTTGGTGAGGTATAGACTGCGTTTTTTTGACATTTATCCAAGTGGCTCTTTAGCTTCTCATCACCAGAGTCAATCCTCAAATTTAAAAGGTCAAAGAAAACTCCCTCATTTCCTTGTTTTCCTCTAAGCGGCAAATCATGAATTCCACAAAATATTATGCATGAAATAATTGCTGACAATATTTTTTTATTTTCTTCAATCGTCTTATGGTGTCCTATTTGCAACTGGACATCAACAGGAGCATTTTCAAGAAATGCTTTTGCAGCAGCTGTTGAAGATTTGTGGTAATGGCTGCCAACGTGCTTTCTACAATCTTCATGTATATCCTTAAACTTCATGTAAGGCCTTACCATAAATGACCCCAAAACTCCTTTAACTGTAGCAATTCTTGGCGGAAATAAAACACAATACAAACATAGAGTACCTTTCAAACGACTTGAGTACACCAGCCATGGAGTATATTGATCTAACCAGCGATGGTTAAATTTTCTTTTCAAGTGAATGGCATCAGAAGCAAAATCGTAATTGGATGATGGCACCCAAGGGTTTGTCAACAATTCCTTCTTTTTTTCAGAAGGCAAGTTATTGGCACAACTAACATAACGACCAATGTGATTTTCATGGTAGCCATCGCGTTCTTCAGTTTGTTTAGAGGTCCCAGTTCCAGAGACAGCTTCATGTAGATTTGAAGAACTACTTGAGCCTCCTTCAAAAATAGATTCCGATTTTGATGTTCCGACCATTTTATTTTCATCTTCATCACAATCATTGCTTCCAGTTCCACTACTGTCAACATGAACTTTTTTCCTTTTTAGAGATTTTTGACCTAAAAATAATAACCTAATATCATTCTTGTTCTTAGTCCCTAGTATAAAAATTAGTATAAAACAAAACTACCATGTAATGATAGCTTATAATGTGGATATACTATATCCGATGTTAATATTTTTTCTCTAGATTAAAAACACAAAATAAAATTAATAGCACGTATAAAGGTGCTGTTTGATCTTTAATATGTGAAAATTTCAAGTTTTTATATTTAGTCCCATTTGAGATATCAGCTGTCAAAGTCGGTGCATTATTGTAATTTTTGTTATAATTAGAAGGCAAAAAATTCGGCATCATAATAATGAAAAATGTATAAAATTATATTAATAATGCACAGAATCTTTTGCCAAAGCTAATAAAAATTGTTTCACAAAGATACAAGCAAAGAGTAAAGAGCAATTGGCAATTTTGTAAAGGGCTGCAATTGAATTCCTTTCCAAACGTTGCGATACAAATAATTTTGAACAAAAATTAACATCGGATATAACATATCTACATTATAAGCTATCATTACATGGTAGTTTTGTTTTATTTGGTGCTGGTCCAGCAACCAATTTTCAAATTTTTGGACCATTTCTAATGGAATGACTCTAAAGTTTTAATTAAAAATTTAATTTTCTACTGAAATTATTTAACTTACCTTTTTTTAACCAATTTCTTATATCCATATTGTCTTTTCTGTGATTTCTGTCTCTTTATTCTGTGGTAAAACTATTATTACGGATTTTCCCTCTTGTTTCTCAGGCAATAATTTAACACTGATAACTATTCACACCAACTTTATTTAAAATCAATACAGTTAACAAAACAGCACAAATATTCACTTTCTCAACACTTTTTAACTATTCCGCTTTTAAATCTCGCGCCTCGCTTTTTATTCGCCGTATGCAACTTCGTATCCTGCACTATGTACTGTACTGTACTGTCTGTCTTCGCGCCGGATAGGCAATTTTATATACCCTTTTTGAGCCTAGAAATTGCCAGAACATTCGCATCGCCGGTTCCCGTATATTCCTCACTTGTATCTCGATTTTTCTCGAAGAAAACCAGTGGCGTTTCGTTACACTATTAAATAGGACACTGTCGCTAGACAAGAGCACTTACACACCAACTCAATAGTTGTTGCAAAAAATATTGTCCTATGTTAGGATTTGGAGCAAGTTGTGTTTTAACCACTTGATAGTTTTGCACGAACTGCACACGGGCGTGACATTTTTCCGTACACTGACGATCCCGAGTCTCGTTCAGGCAACTTTTGTTTTAACTTGTTTTAACTTGTTGGTGCAGGTCTTACGTACGTTATAAGAGTATTTATTTCGGATTCTGATGTAGGATTGTGTATTGAATGTTTCAAAATATTTCACACTAAAACTACCTATTGAGTAAATTTATTTTAATTAATTAATAGGATTAAAAAATGTAGTTAAATGAAAACAAAAAAAAAGTGACAATTTTTTTACCATTTTTCTCAAAAATGTCCGACTGTTAAGTGGTTTAATCGAACACTAAAAATTGACGTATCCTGAGAGTAAATCGAACACTCGTTTTTATCCAATTCTGGTGTGGGACAATTCTGGTGTGCACCAATTCATTAAATGCATAGATCGAAAACGCTATTAATATATATTTAGCACTATGTCAGTTTTTCAAACAGCTTTGTTTTTTGCTGATGAAATATATTTTAGTGACAAAGGACACACGAATAATTTTGTTTATTAGAGCTTATTAATTAATTTTAAAATGTTCACAAAAGCAACCAAACGACCACAACAACAAACAAAATATATAAAACAGATAACAAAAAAAATATGCAGAACAGAAAAATATATATATATATATATATATATATATATATATATATATATTTTAGATTCAATTTTTTGTTTATTAAAATTTAAAAATTATTTAATTTATTTTTGCTCTTCCAGGGGGGGGGGGCAGTTGCCCCTCCCTGCCCTTCACTGGCTACGCCCATGTTAAAGAAACCGTGTAATAATTACCGCAATGATCCATCTCAGCTTAAAATACGATTGTCCTCACTGGAAAATATAGTAATTTCTGACATACGATTTCTTTGAACGTGTAAAATTGGTTGCAGGATTTCACTTCTACGAGATACGATCTGTTTCGTGTATATGATTAAAATTTAAATTTTGACCCACGTAACTCTAAAAGTGGAAGAACTGAGTTACGACAGTTTTCATTAAATGAATCGAAATGATAGTGTTAACTTTAACTCATTTTTATACTTTTGCTTTTAGTTGGGTTTTATTATATTAGTATTTCGTCTCCTACTTGAATTATAAGCAGTTGATATTTATGACAGGTAGGTACTTAGCTGTCTTATAAATACATTTTAAGGAATTCGTCCTGTTACTATATTTATATCGAGATTTAATTAAAAGTGAACAAATTAAGATTAATTTTGTTTGTTCATACAAAGCTCGCATAAATTGTGTAAGTGATCTGCGATTGCATATATCGAAGTGATTAATTTCGATAAATATTCCTTGAGTAACTAGATCTGAAGGTATCTGTAATTAGATGTGTGAATATATTGAGTTTACGGACGTTAATGAAATTTTCCAAAATCTGTTTATTACTGATCATATGATAAACGCTAGATAAGTGTTATCTTATCCATTTATAGTTTATATACCTTAGAAAGAAAATGGTGAGGATTCTCACACGTGTCATTTCATTTATTAAAGCTAGATCTTAGCAGTGTGCGTTTCAGAGTAGTGTTAGACTAATCTAGTATATATAACAGCAGAAACATGTTTTCTCGTAAACTATATCTATTGATCTTGGCCATAGTTATTATTTACTTGGGAATTAAAATTAATGGATTATTTGAGATCCAACCGATACCGAATTTTGAAAATGAATATTGGGGCATGGCTAAACCAACAAAAGAAGATAAAACCATTAGGCCATTGAAAATCAAAGTACCCGATCAGGTATTATCAACTGTTATAAAGATTATGTAACTTGAATTATTTTGTTCTTAAAGCGGACACTGTTTCAAGTGTATGTTCTAATTAGCAAAACTTTAAGTTCTAATATAAAGTACTAAATTTAATTTAATAGCATTATGAAGGATCTAATTAACGTTTATACCTTTAACATAAAATAATATTACACTTATCCCTGTGATATGTTATGAAAATTTCATATGAGTAATTTTCTTATAACAATAAACTGTACTAAGCGTAAACGGCAAGATGGTTTGCGCCACCGTTAGTTTGCAAATAAACATGGGTTTTGCAAACAAACTCGAGATTATAATAGTTATGTGAGGCCGATCATAACCCAAAAACTCGCTAGATTTGTCCAGTTTATAGTGAATTTTAGACTAAGAAACTTCGCGTGTGTGAAATTAGCTTGGGATCCGATAGGTTTTTCCTGCAGCTTCGGTTTTTTAAAGTGGGCCAAATAATTCTTGGATAAAATTCAATTTTAAATGAAAACATGTAATGATAACATTGCTAAGATTGCATACGTAACCATTCTTAAAAAAAAAATAAGCGTGCAACCAATTTTATTTCTCGGATGCGCGAATCGATAAAATCATACGTTGGGCTTCTTTAACCCTGAATTCGTGTTTTTTTATTTTAGATAATTATACTTTCTCTCGAATCAATAAAATCACACGCAGCCTATCATTACCTAAAATAAAAATATACAAATCCAGGATCTCTAATTTTTTGTTATCTTGCGTGAATTCACATATTCTATTATACCTAAAATAAAACGATGCAAATTCAGGGTGGAAAAGGCGCCACATATGATTTTATCGGTTCGCGTACGCAAGAAATAAAAATTTATATCTAGAAAAGCATAAAAGACACTCACTTTAATTTTTTGATATGTTGTGTACACAAGTAGAATGAGCGCACTCTGGGACAATACCTTTAATGAGTGCGAGTAAGATGGAATATGGGTAGGTGGGACACTTGGCCCCGTCCATTTCCCGCCCTTTCTCGACGTCTTCTTTTTCGGCGCCATTTTCAACCACTTAATGCCATTTTCACCCTTAAATGTGTCCCTTTTGGCCGTGTGACCGTGTGTGCTCATACAGTGTTCTGATTGTCCCTGGTCCCCTGGTTTCTGTTCGTTGCCGATCATTTTGTCGAGTGTGGCGGGAAAATTGTACTCTAATAAGAGGGGGAGGGGGCTCATACTATCTCATAAGACAGGTATAGGACGCCGTACGCCTCCTGCTTTCTGATTGGTGGCGGCCATTTTGTGTTGTCCTCCATTTTGTTTTGGCAGCCATTTTGTGGGCCATGGCGGGAAATTTAAAATCTAATAAGGGGCCCTTGTTTTGTTTTTAATTATGAGTCATATCGGCAGTTTTACTTTGGTAGGAAATTTGAAATAGTGTTCTAAGAAGATTGTTTTATTTTTGTAATTGCCGGGAAATTTGAAACTGTATTCTAATAAGCGGGCCCTCATGGTATCTCATAAGACAGGTATAGGACACCGGAACTTGTTCTCGAAGTCTGTTCGCGGCGTCGCTCTCTCTCTCGGCGTTTGAATTTGCGGGGCTTCGTGCAAACGCCGAAGTGTATCGGTCATTTTTTTCGCCCATGTTTATTTTTGACAGTCATTTTTGTTTTTGGAGCTCATTTTTGAAATCAAATCAGTTTAAATACAAAGGTTTGACCAAATGAATTCGCGTGAGTCCGGTGTAGTTTTTAATTCCAGCCCCAGGAGAGTATGCAACTGTGGACACGTATCTTAATCGTCAGCTTCTTTTCAGGCGCCATTTTCAACCTCTTGATGACGTATTTATGACTCGTGCCCCGTAATTAGGGACATTTTGGCAGTATTAAGAGCTTCTTTTTGTAATCCACCCCTTGAGGACTATCTGATTGATCGTTCGAACAGATTTTTAACTACAACTGAATTTTAAGTCAAGATAAAGTACTTAATGGCTTTCTCCAATCATTAATATAATGTAATTATTTTCTGGATTCTCCCGGTTATGTAACCGAAATAATATCCTTGCATTATTCATATGCCTCAGACGTACTTGGAAAAACCCCGTAATTACATGAAAGGGAAACAATTCTTGAAATTACATAAAAGACAGAGAAGTCGACTTTCATTTCCAATTTTGATAATTTCTTCTGCCCACCTTATTCGATTTAACACAAAAACAAAAACAATGTGCAACCCTAGGATGTTGATATGAAATCTGTTCCTCCCAACCTTATTCGAATTAATACAAACACAAAAACAATGTGCACGTCTAGGGTGTTGATTTGAATTCAGTTTCTGCCAACCTTAGTCGATTTAACCTTAGTCGATTCTGCAAGATTAGGATACTGATTTGAAAGCAATTTCTGCCAACCATATTCAATTTAGTACAAAAACAAGAAAATATGTAAGTTTAGTCAGTTTCAACCAACCCTATTCGATGTAATGCAAAAACAAGTTACATGTCCAGGATATTGATTTGAAATCAGCTTCAGCCAACCTTAATCGCATTAAAACACATGCACTACCACATCCAGAAGCACGAGCACAAGTACAAGCACAAGCACAAACATAAGCACAAGCACAAGAACAAGCACAGGCACAAGCACAACCACAAGCACAAGTACAAGTACATGCACAAACAAGCACAGGCAAAATCACAGACAGACACGGGCACAGGTTCAAGTAAAGGCAAAGGTACAGGCACAGGCACAGATACAGGCACAGAACAGACACAGACACAAACACAGACACAAGCACAGGCACAGACACAGACACGGACACGGACACGGATACGTACACGGACACAGACAGACACAGACACAGGCACAGACACAGACACAGACACAGACACAGACACAGACACAGACACAGACACAAACACAAGCAGACACAGACACAGGTACAGACACAGGTACAGACACAGGCATACAACACACACACACACACACACACACACACACACACACACACACACACGCATACACACACACACACACATACAAATATAAACACACACGCACGCACCCACCCCCCCACACACACACACACCCACGCACACGCACACACGCACGCAGGCGCGCGCATACCCACGTACACGTACACACACACACACACACACACAGTCACAGACACAGACATAGACACAGACAGAGACTCGGACAAAGACCCAGACACGGACACGGACTCGGACACAGACGCGGACATGGACACGGACACGGACACAGACGCAAACGCAGATGCAGACACAGACACAGGCACAGCCACAGACACAGACACAGACACAGACACAGACACAGACACAGACATAGACACAGACACAGACACAGACACAGGCACAGACACAGGCACAGACACAGACACTGTCACAGACACAGGCACAGGCACAAATACAGGCACAGGCACAGACACAGACACAGACACGAAAGCACTCAAACACACGAGGAGGCAAGCACGAAAACACGCACGCGCGCTCCCACGCACGTATACACACCCACTCACGCACGTACGCACGCATGCGCGCGCACAAACACGCAAAAATTGTAAGGCTAGGTCAATACACGTACAATATTAGGCTAGATTAATAAACGCACGATTTAGGTTAGGTCAGTTGTTAGTTACATAACTGGAGAAATCCGGAAAATAATTGCTTTAGTTAATGAAAACAATGCGGGAGTATTGATCTAACCTAAACCGTGCGTTTACTAATCTAACTTAATATTGTACGTGTATTGCCCTAACCTAACGTGTGTGTGCGTCTTTTCGTAGTTGTGTGTTTGGGTGTTTTCGTGATTGAGTGTTTGCCTGTTTTCGCGGTTGCGTGTTTAAGTGTTTGTCTGTTTGCGTGCTTTCGTGTTTGCTCATTTGCGGGTTTTTGTGTTATCGTGTTTTCCTGTTTGCGTGTTTGCATGTCTACGTGTTTGCGGGTTTGAGTGTTTCCGTGTTTGCATTTTTGCGTGTTGTCGTGTTTACGTGTTGGTGACAATGGGTGTTTTCGTGTTTGCGTGTTTTCGAGTTTGCGTGTTTTCGTGTTTGCGTGTTTCCGACTGTGTCTGTGTTTGCACCTGTGTCTGCGCCTGTGTCTGTGACTGTGTATGTGTATGTGGCTGTGTCTGTGTCTGTATCTGTGTCTGTGTCTGTGTCTTTCAGTGACTATGTCCGTGTCTGTGTCTGTCTGTGTCTGCCTGCGTCTGTCTGTGTCTGTCTGTGTCTGTCTGTGTCTGTCTGTGTCTGTCTGTGTCTGTCTGTGTCTGTGTCTGTGTCTGTGTCTTTCAGTGACTATGTCCGTGTCTGTGTCTGTCTGTGTCTGCCTGCGTCTGTCTGTGTCTGTCTGTGTCTGTCTGTGTCTGTCTGTGTCTGTCTGTGTCTGTCTGTGTCTGTCTGTGTCTGTCTGTGTCTGTGTCTGTGTCTGTGTCTGTGTCTGTGTCTGTGCCTGTGCATGTGCCTGTGTCTGTGTCTGTGTCTGTCTGAGTCTGTTTGTGTCTATGTCTGTGTCTGTGTCTGTGTCTGTGTCTGTCTCTGTGTCTGTGCCTGTGTCTTCGTTTGTGTCTGTGTCTGTGTCTATGTTTGTGTCTGTGTCTGTGTCTGTGTCTGTGTCTGTGTCTGTGTCTGTGTCTGTGTCTGTGTCTGCGTCTATGTCCGTGTCTGTGTCTGTGCCTGTGTCTGTGTGTGTGTGTGTGTGTGTGTGTGTGTGTGTCTGTGTCTGTGTCTGTGTCTGTGTCTGTCTGTGTCTGTGTCTGTGACTATGTCTGTGTCTGTGTCTGTGTCTGTGTGTGTCTGTGTCTGTCTGTATCTATGTCTGTATCTGTGCCGTGTCTGTGACTGACTCTGTGTATGCGTCTGTATCTGTATCTGTGTCTGTGCTAGTGCCTGAGCCTGTGCCTGTGGCTGTGCATGTGTCTGCGTGTGTCTCGTGTGTGCATGTGCCTGAGTGTCTGTGTCTGTGTCTGTGTCTGTGTCCGTGTCTGTGCCTGTGTCCGTGTCCGTGTCTGTATCTGTGCCTGTGTCTGTGTCTGTGTCTGTGTCTGTGTGTGTGTATGTTTGCGTCTGTGTCTGTGTCTGTCTGTGCCTGTGTCTATGACTGTATCTGTGTCGTGTCTGTGTCTGTGTCTGTGTATGTGTCTGTGTCTGTGTCTGTGTTTGTAACTGCGTCTGCGCCTGAGTCTACGTCTACGTTTGTGTCTGATTCTGCGTCTACGCCCGCGTCTGCGCCTGTCTGCGTCTGTGCCTGCGCCAGTGGCTGTGCCTGTATCTGTATCTGTGTCTGTGCTAGTGCCTGAGCCTGTGCCTGTGGCTGTGCATGTGTCTGCGTGTGTCTGTGTCTCTGCATGTGCCTGTGTGTCTGTGCTTGTGTCTGTGTCCGTGTCTGCGTCTTCGCCTGAGTCTACGTCTACGTTTGTGTCTGCGCCTGCGTCTACGTCTGCGTCTGCGCCTGAGTCTACGTCTACGTTTGTGTCTGATTCTGCGTCTACGCCTGCGTCTGCGCCTGTCTGCGTCTGTGCCTGCGCCAGTGGCTGTGCCTGTATCTGTCTGTGCTAGTGCCTGAGCCTGTGCCTGTGGCTGTGCATGTGTCTGCGTGTGTCTGTGTCTCTGCCTGTGCCTGTGTGTCGGTGTCTGTGTCTGTGCCTGTGTCTGAGTCTGTGTCTGTATCGGTGTCTGTGTCTGTCTGTGTCTGTGTTTGTGACTGTGTCTGTGTGTGTCTGTGGCTGTGAAAGTGACTGTGTCTGTGTCTGTGCCTGTGTCTGTGTCTGCATCTGTGTCTGTGTCTGTGGCTATGTCTGTGTCTGTGTCTGTGCCTGCGTCTGTGTCTTTGTCTGTGTCTGTATCTGTGTCTGTGTCTGTGTCTGTGTCTGTGTCTGTGTCTGTGTCTGTGTCTGTTTCTGTGTCTGTGTCCGTGTCCGTGTCCGTGTCCGTGTCTGTGTCTGTGTTTGTGTCTGCATCTGCCTCTGTGTCTGTGCCTGCGTCTGTGTCTGTGTCTGTGTCTGTGCCTGTGTCTGTGTCTGTGTCTGTGTCTGTGTCTGTGTCTATGTCTGTTTGTGTCTGTGTCTGCGTCTGAGTCTACATCTTCGTCTGCGTCTGCATCTACGTCTGCGTCTGCATCTGCGTCTGCGTCTGCCTCTGCGTCTGGATCTGCGTCTGCGCCTGCGTCTGTGTCTGTGTCTGTGTCTGTGTCTGTGTCTGTGTCTGTGTCTGTGTCTGTGTCTGTGTCTGTGTCTGTGTATGTGTCTGTGTCTGTCTGTGTCTGTGTCTGTGTCTGTGTCTGTGTCGGAGTCTGTATCTGTGTCAGTGTCTGTGTCTGTGTCTGTGTCTATGTCTGTGCCTGTGCCTGTGCCTGTGCCTGTGCCTGTGCCTGTGCCTGTGCCTGTGCCTGTGTACGTGTATGTCTGTGTCTGTGTCTGCGTCTATGTCTGTCTGTGTCTGTGTCTATGTCTGTATCTGTGTCGTGTCTGTGTCTGTGTCTGTGTCTGTGTCTGTGTCTGTGTCTGTGTTTGTGTCTGTGTCTGTGTCTGTGTTTGTGTCTGTGTCTCTGTATGTGTCTGTGTCTGTGTCTGTGTCTGTGTCTGTGTCTGTGTCTGTGTCTGTTTCTGTGTCTGTGTCTGTGTCCGTGTCCGTGTCCGTGCCCGTGTCCGTGTCCGTGTCCGTGTCTGTGTCCGTGCCCGTGTTCGTGTCCGTGCCCGTGTGCGTGTCCGTGTCTGTCTGCGTCTGCGCCTGAGTCTACGTCTGCGTTAGTGTCTGCGCCTGCGTCTACTTCTACGTCTGCGTCTGCGCCTGTGTCTGCACCTGTGCCTGCGCCTGAGGCTGTGCCAGTTTCTGTATCTGTGTCTGTATCAGTGCCTGAGCTTGTGCCTGTGCATGTGGCTGAGCGTGTATCTGTGCCTGTGCCTGTGCTTTTGATTTTGCTTGTACTTGTGCTTGTGCTTGTGCTTGTGCTTGTGCTTGTGCTTGTGCTTGTGCTTGTGCTTGTGCTTGTGCTTGTGCTTGTGCTTGTGCTTGTGCTTGAGCTTGTGCTTGTGCTTGTGCTTGTGCTTGTGCTTGTGCTTGTGCTTGTGCTTGTGCTTGTGCTTGTGCTTGAACTTGTGCTTGAGCTTGTGCTTGTGCTTGTGCTTGTGCTTGTGCTTGTGCTTGTGCTTGTGCTTGTGC
The DNA here is from genome assembly GCA_036346205.1 of Vesta saturnalis. Lineage (NCBI taxonomy): Eukaryota > Metazoa > Arthropoda > Insecta > Coleoptera > Lampyridae > Vesta > Vesta saturnalis. The sequence continues at coordinate 13,820,450 of JARFJB010001883.1, read as the reverse complement.
TTGTGCTTGTGCTTGTGCTTGTTCTTGTGCTTGTGCTTGTGATTGTGATTGTGATTGTGATTGTGCTTGTGCTTGTGCTTGTGCTTGTGCTTGTGCTTGCGCTTGTGCTTGTGCCTATGTCTGTGTCTGTCTCTGTGTCTGTGTCTGTGTCGGTGTCTGTGTCTGTGTATGTGTCTGTGTCTGTGCCCGTGTCTGTGTCTGTGTCTGTGTCTGTGTCTGTGTCTGTGTCTGTGTCTGTGTCTGTGTCTGTGTCTGTGTGTGTGTCTGTGTCTGTGTGTGTGTTTGTGTCTGTGTCTGCGTCTATGTCTGAGTCTACGTCTGTGTCTGCGCCTGCGGCTGCGTCTACGTCTGTGTTTGTGTCTGTGTATGTGTCTGTGTCTGTGTCTGTGTCTGTGTCTGTGTCTGTGTCTGTGTCTGTGTCTGTGTCTGTGTCTGTCTGTGTCTGTGTCTGTGTCTGTATCCGTGTCCGTCTCCGTGTCCGTGTCTGTGTCTGTGCCTGTGTCTGTGTCTGTGCCTGTGACTGTGTCTGTGTCTGTGTCTGTGTCTGTGTCTGTGTCTGTGTCTGTGTCTGTGTCTGTGTCTGTGTCTGCGTCTGTGTCTGTGTCTGTGTCTGTGTCTGCGCCTGCGTCTACGTCTGCGTCTGCGCCTGTGGCTGTGCCTGTATCTGTATCTGTGTCTGTGTCTGTGCCAGTGCCTGAGCCTGTGCCTGTGGCTGTGCATGTGTCTGCGTGTGTCTGTGTCTCTTCCTGTGCCTGTGTGTCGGTGTCTGTGTCTGTGCCTGTGTCTGAGTCTGTGTCTGTATCGGTGTCTGTGTCTGTCTGTGTCTGTGTCTGTGACTGTGTCTGTGTCTGTCTGTGCCTGTGTCTGCATCTGTGTCTGTGTCTGTGGCTGTGACTGTGTCTGTGTCTGTGTCTGTCTCTGTGTCTGTGTCTGTGTCTGTGTCGGTGTCTGTGTCTGTGTCTGTGTCGGTATCTGTGTCTGTGTCTGTTTCTGTGTCTGTGTCTGTGTCCGTGTCCGTGCCCGTGCTCGTGTCCGTGTCTGTGTCCGTGTCCGTGTTCGTACCCGTGCCCGTGTGCGTGTCCGTGTCTGTCTGCGTCTGCGCCTGAGTCTACGTCTACGTTAGTGTCTGCGCCTGCGTCCACTTCTACGTCTGCGTCTACTTCTACGTCTGCGTCTGCGCCTGTGTCTGCACCTGTGCCTGCGCCTGAGGCTGTGCCAGTTTCTGTATCTGTGTCTGTATCAGTGCCTGAGCCTGTGCCTGTGCATATGGCTGAGCGTGTATCTGTGCCTGTGCCTGTGCTTGTGTCTGTGTCGTGCTTGTGCTTTTGATTTCGCTTGTACTTGTGCTTGTGCTTGTGGTTGTGATTGTGCTTGTGCTTGTGCTTGTGCTTGTGCTTGTGCTTGTGCTTGTGCTTGTGTTTGTGCTTGTGCTTGTGCTTGTGCTTGTGCTTGTGCTTGTGCTTGTGCTTGTGCTTGTGCTTGTGCTTGTGCTTGTGCTTGTGCTTGTGCTTGTGCTTGTGCTAGCGCTTGTGCTTGTGCCTGTATCTGTGTCTGTCTCTGTGTCTGTGTCTGTGTCTGTGTCGGTGTCTGTGTCTGTGTCTGTGTCTGTGTCTGTGTCTGTGTCTGTGTCTGTGTCTGTGTCTGTGTCTGTGTCTGTGTCTGTGTCTGTGTCTGTGTCTGTCTGTGTCTGTGTCTGTGTCTGTGTCTGTGTCTGCTTCTGCGCCTGGGTCTACGTCTACGTTTGTGTCTGCGCCTGCGTCTACGTCTACGTCTACGCCTGTGTCTGCACCTGTGCCTGCGCCTTTGGCTGTGCCTGTATCTGTATCTGTGTCTGTGCCAGTGCCTGAGCCTGTGCCTGTGGCTGTGCATGTGTCTGCGTGTGCCTGTGTCTGTGCCTGTGCCTGTGCTTGTACCTGTGCCTGTGCTTGTGCTTGTGCTTGTGCTTGTGCTTGTGCTTGTGCTTGTGCTTGTGCTTGTGCTTGTGCTTGTGCTTGTGCTTGTGCTTGTGCTTGTGCTTGTGCTTGTGCTTGTGCTTGTGCTTGTGCTTGTGCTTGTGCTTGTGCTTGTGCTTGTGCTTGTGCTTGTGCTTGTGCTTGTGCTTGTGTTTGTGCTTGTGCTTGTGCTTGTGCTTGTGCTTGTGCTTGTACTAGTGCTTGTGGTTGTGCTTGTGCTTGTGATTTTGCTTGTGCTTGTGCTTGTGCTAGTGCTTATACTTGTGTTTGTAATTTGTTAAACCAACTTTCATAGGAGACAAATTAGAATGCATGAATCGCGTTACGGTGGTATCAACTGTGGCTAACTGTAAAATCTTTGTTTTTTATGTACAACACCCTCTATTTTATTCGGTGTTATAATAGAGAAGTAAGTGGCAGATTCATCTATATTCGACCATAATGTTGGCAGAAGCTTGTGTAAAATCATCCTAGGCTTGCATCTTGTTTTTTTTTGTTTTAATACGAATAAAGTTTGCAGAAGCTGATTTCAAATCAACATCCTGCATTTGTATCTTGTTTTTGTATTAAATCGAATAAGGTTGGCAGAAACGGAATTCAAATCAACACCCTAGACATGCACATTGTTTTTGTTTATGTATCAATTCGAATAAGGTTGGGGGAAACTGATTTTAAATCAACATCCTACACTTGCACATTGATTTTGTTTTTTGTATGAAATCGAATAAGATTGGTAGAAGTAAATATCAAAATTAAAAATGAAAGTCGACTTGTGAGTCTTATGTAATTTCAAGGTCTGTTTGCCATTCAAGTGGTTTGATAATTACGGGGTTTTCCCAAGTACGTCAGAGGCTTTTGAATAATGAAAGGATGTTATTGCGGTTACTTAACTGAGGAAATCCAGACAGTAATTACTTTATATCAATGATTAGGGAAAGCCATTAAGTGATTTATCTTGAGTTTATTTCTATATTACTTTAGGACTTAAAATTAAGTCGTAATTAAAAATCTGTTCGAACGATCAATCAGATAGCCCTCCTGGGTTGGATTACTAAAAGAGCTCTTAACACTGCCAAAATCTCCCAAATTATGGGGCACGGATCATAAATACGTCGTCAAGGGGTAAAAAATGGCGCCTGAAAAGAAACTGGCAATTAATAGACTTGTCCACAGTTGCATAACCTCCAGGGGCTGGAATTAAAAATTACACCGGACTCATGCGAATTGATTTGGTTAAAATATATGTCGTATGTTCAAATCCTACTTGAGGTAAACCTTTGTATTTAAATTGATTTGATTTAATTGTTTCGATTTTAAGAATGACCGCCAAAAACAAAAATGGCCGACGAAAATCATCGATACCCTTCGGCGTTTGCACGAAGCCCCACAAATTCAGAAGCTGAGAGAGATGGAGAGAGAGCGGCGCCACGAGAGACTCCGAGAACAAGTTCCGGCATCTTATACCTGCCTTATGAGATAGTATAATGGCCCGTTTATTGGAATACTATTTTAAATTTCTCGCTACCACCGACAAAATGGCCGACAAAACGGAATGGCAACCAAACCTAAATGGTCGCCGCCAATCAGAAACCAGGGGTGATCTGGGTGGAGTCTATGCACCAATCAGAAACCAGGAGGCGCGCCTACCCTCAGGCCACCCAATCAGAACACGGAGCGCGCAAGTCTACTGCGGATACCTACCCTCCAGGGGCTGGTCCGCCAAAAAGGGACTCTTAATAGAGCCACTAGGTGGCGACACAATCGACTTCCATTACAGAAAGGATTAATTAGTTTTACAAAATACACCATTAGATGAACACATAAAAAAAATCAACCAATCAGAATGCAGTACCTTAAATTTAGGAACCTTCCTGAGCGACAGAATGCAGAAACCGTCTTTGCCAACAATTGGTTCGCGTATTGGCGAGAATACAGAAATATTCTTTACTGACAATTAGTTTGCGTATTGACTAGAATACAGAAACCTTTTTAGCGGCTGAATACAGAAACCTTTTTTACGGGCAGAATACTGAAACCTTCTTTACCGACAAAATACAGAAACCTTCTTTACAGACAATTGGTTCGCGCGTTGGCTAAAAGTGTTCCCCTTCTACTTAACTGTTCTATAATTATGTAAAATAATAGATGCAACTCTGGGACACAAAAGGCTCCACGTGTAATTTTATTTATTCGCGTCCACGAGAAATAAAAATTTACATTTAGAAAAGTTGAAAGACGCTCACTTTAGTCTTTTGGATGTTGTGTATATTTACATGTTCTATCATTATCTGAAATAAAAACATACAAATCCAGAGCGAAAAATGCACTATGTGTGATTTTATTGTTTCGCGTTCGCGAGAAATAAAAATGTATGTGTCTAGAAAAGTAAAAAAAAACACTCTAATTTTTTGGTATGTTACATACTCTATTAAAATGAAACGATGCAAATCCAAAGCGATTCGCATTCGCCACGAATAAATATTTATACATAGAAAAGTAGAAAGACACGTACTCTTATTTTTAGTATATTGTGTGTATTTATATATAGGGTGACTCTCCGGGTTACTGCGTCGATAAATATTGCGAAAACTATAAAGAGGAAAATTCTGAAAATTTAACAGTATGAGATTGATATTGGGGAAATTCAGCTAAAATAGTCCGTTTCACCTTCGGTTATACTTATCGATTCTCTTGAAATTCCCGACTCACTTTCAACTTGCCTTAATGAGAGTATTGGATTTTCGATAAAGTACCCCAGAATAGCACTGCTGTATTATTATTGTCACCACTCGACTTTCGATTCTAGCTTTAACGGAATCACAATTTTTGTGGTTTTCAATAGACTTGATTATTCTCGGAGATGTAATTTTGTGTTTATATAAAACTGAACAACTACGATGCCAATTGAAGCTTACACGGTAGCAGCAACATTGTTGGCTACTAATTTATTTTACTTTACGTCATTCTCAAAACGAGTACATATCAACCAAAAGTAATTACGTGAAACCACAAGGTCAATTTTACCTCATAACAAATTCATGAATTTAATACGTTCAAATTCAATAATTGTAGTCGAGAGAACGGAAATTCCAAAAGCTAACACCACTCTGAGAAGCGCTATAGTTTGTTCTAATTAAAATAAAATACTTAACAATGTTGCATGTCAATATAAATTAGCGAATTCATCACACCAGGAAAATCCTTTTGATATAAAGAGATTATTACCTTTTAAACGTAAAATCTAACTACTTGTACTGACAATTTATATTTATATTTTTTAAGATTACGGAAGCAAATGCTACTTTCCACATGTGAAACTTTATGAGACTTTTAAGTGCATTGTGATTACAACTATGGCATTTTCATTTTAAGCAGGCAACGTTTTCTTTTGTCCAAAAGTATTTTAGCATATCTTGTAAGCAAGAATTTTTAAATTAATTGAATTGCCTGGTATTGGTAGCAGTTTATTATTTTTGTAATCAACGAAGATATTATTTTCGCGATTAATTTCTTGTATACAAGCAATCTTAACCCGGAGGCAGAAATTTGCAATATTTTTATCTTATATGTGCACCTTAGTATGAAAAGAAGTAAATTATCTAGTATGGTTGAAATATGTGTTTATTAATGCATTGATCATGTTCTATTGCACAATTATATTACATTTTCAAATGGGTTTTACCAATTTCGCTTTAAATTATGGTAGATTTCAATAATTCACCATTTATACTTATATCATTTATTACCTGTAATATTTCATAGACTAAATTATTTTGCTGAGATTAGCGGGAGGTTTATTTTAAAAATTGTTACCTAGTTTCCAATGGTACTAATTAAATTAATTAGGCGGTGGTTTTGGTAGCGTGAATTTTGAAATGCTACGTCTTTGGCAAATCAACCTCTAATTTTGCCATACAAAATGGCTTTTTTCTTCTAATAACATAACCTATAATTAATTTCGCTTTAAGGTCTTAGAAGTTCTGAAAATGAAACTAGACCAGCCACACTCATTGACACCTCCACTTGAAGGAATTCAACAACAATATGGAATGAATACAAACTTACTGAAAGAAATTATAGAATTTTGGAAGACGAAATACAATTGGCGGGAAAGAGAAGAATTTCTAAATCAATATCCACAATTTCAAACAAAAATACAGGGTTTAAATCTACATTTTATACACGTCAAACCAACATCAACGAATGGAAAAGAAGTGGTGCCTTTATTAATAATCCATGGTTGGCCTGGATCAGTTCGAGAATTTTATGATACTATACCACTTTTAACTAACCCTCACACAGATAGAGATTTCGTTTTTGAACTGATTATTCCTTCTCTTCCTGGATATGGTTTTTCAGAAGGAACGACCAAACCTGGATTAGGAACCGCACAAATGGCTACAATTTTCAAACTATTAATGCAACGATTAGGTTTTGAGAAATTTTACATACAAGGAGGTAGTTGGGGTGCACTTATCGCTTCAAACTTTGCAATTATGTACCCACAACACATTTTGGGATTACATTCGAACTTATGTATCTCACAATTACCAATATCTATGTTGAAAATTTTCGTTGGTAGCTTTTTTCCATCTTTAGTAGTTGAAGAGGAACATAGGAGTAAAATGTATCCATATTCAAAAGTATTTTCCAATGTAGTGCTGGAAACTGGGTACATGCATCTACAAGCGACTAAACCTGATACTATTGGTATGTAATTTATTCATTATGAGTAGTTTTCTGAAGGTAATACTTGCAGGAATTGCTCTTGGGGACTCACCTATAGGTCTTGCAGCCTACATACTTGAAAAATTTACAACTTGGACCAATCTTAATTGGACATCACGCGAAGATGGTGGATTAAAAATGAAATACACTTACACCAGTCTCTTAGATAATGTTATGATTTACTGGGTTACTGGAAGTATAACAACAGCTATAAGGTTATATTCTGAAGAATTTTCAGCAAAGAACAAGGAACACATGTTAGATAAGTACGTAGCGAAGGCTATGTTACCCTTCCTTTATTTCATTTATTATTTTAGCCTCCCAGTATGGGTTCCCACTGCATGTGCTAGGTTTCCTCGCGAACTTATATATCAGTCAGATATTATTTTACAAGATAAATATAAAGTATTAGTTCAGACAACTGATTTTCCAACAGGTGGACATTTTGCAGCATTTGAAGAGCCCAAGTTGTTTTCTGAAGATGTTTGGTCTGCAGTCAATAAGTTTAGGAATTCACAAATGTATGATTCTGTTTAAGGCTTAATTTTGCAATAAAAGATTTATACTCTTTCTTTCATGTGCAAGTGTCAAACTCAATAAGTTTTTGTTCAAGAAAGTTTGATAAAGAAACTTTAAACATTAATCATTATAAATAATGTCAACCTCGTTGGACTTATTATTGAATTTAACTATACAGTAGAGGCGACAACCAAAGAAGTATTTAGCACCTCAGATGGTACGTCTTTTCATAACTGTCATACGGGACTACCCCTTTTCCAGTGACCCTAGTAAAGTAAAATAAAATTTATTGGTCAAAAACATTGGTTTATAATTTTACAAAGTATTCCACACTATAGTCTACATTTTTTTATTTTTGGAAACCATTCTGTAAAACATTTTCTCCAATATTCCTGCGTTAGGTTCTTTATTTCATTTTTAAATGCACCAACCACTTATTTTTGCGCCAGACTTATTTTTGGACGTAAAAAATACCAACAGGCAAGCTTAAAATTGTTCAGTGGCCAAATATGAATAAGTGCCGACTTCTCCACTCGTCTTGTATTTATCATAAAGTAATATTCTACAAGACACTCGTGTACCTCTACAAAAAAATTACTTTCAGAAAGGATATCCATAATATTACCATCTGGCGCAAGATATAATTTCGGTTTCCTATGACAATCTTCAATTCTGTAAACGGTCATTTAGTTACAACTTTTGCGCCATATACAACTCATTACCTCCGGATATAAAGTCTTTATCATTATCCAAATTCAAGATTGCAGTCAATAAATTACTTTTATTTTGATCAATTTGTAATGGACATTATAATCTCAACGGTACTTTGAATATTGGTTTTCGTTTGTTGCTTTTAGTGTTCTACAGTTGGCCTAGTCCGAATAGATGCAGTTCATGGTTAAGTGGTAGAGCACAGAGAAAGAACTTTCGTTCTTTCTTTGTGAACTTCGCCTTTGGGCATAAAGGTACATTTTCATTTATTGTTTTATTTATTTATTTATTATTATTCTCTCTTCATTTGTACTCTTTGAACCTCACTTCCGTAATTGCGGAAGCGGTCGATATCTCTATACCATTAAAAAACGTTGACATTTCCCGCAAACCGCTCCCACAACACATTGTGAACTGGATCAAAGGGAAAAGACAAATTTACCGTCAATTCTTGGGATCCAGGGATCCGGCTCTCAAGACCGAATACAATCGCCTCAATGCCTTAATTAGGCGAGAAGCCAACAAACACGCCGAAGACTCCTGGTTGAAAGCCACCTCCCAACTAGGTTATAGAAACGGTACACTCTTCTGGCAACAGTTCGATGGACTGACCAGAAGAAAAGTAAACCCTAAATCACACCTTACCGACCTTCAGGGCAACCTAAACTCCTCTGACCAACGATAGACCGATTTCTTTGGTGACCACCTTCAAACCATTTTACAATCCCCAGATGATCTCCAGTTTGACAACCAGGTCAAGACACTCCTCGAGGGTCGCCTTGAAGAGTTCCGCCACCTTAACATTCCTGAACCCCCCCTTGCGATCCAGGGATCCGGCTCTCAAGACCGAATACAATCGCCTCAATGCCTTAATTAGGCGAGAAGCCAACAAACACGCCGAAGACTCCTGGTTGAAAGCCACCTCCCAACTAGGTTATAGAAATGGTAAACTCTTCTGGCAACAGTTCGATGGACTGACCAGAAGAAAAGTAAACCCTAAATCACACCTTACCGACCTTCAGGGCAACCTAAACTCCTCTGACCAACGATAGACCGATTTCTTTGGTGACCACCTTCAAACCATTTTACAATCCCCAGATGATCTCCAGTTTGACAACCAGGTCAAGACACACCTCGAGGGTCGCCTTGAAGAGTTCCGCAACCTTAACATTCCTGAACCCCAACTCGATAACGAGAGTCCCCTTTATACCCCCATCACGTCCGACCAGGTCCACACATTTTAAAAAAGGAAAAAACTCTGCCTCAGGTCATGACGACCTAAATAGGAAGATCCTTCGGTACCTACTCGACCCAGCTCTTCGTCTACTATCCGATATATATAATAAATGCTTAACCCTCTCTTATTTTCCGACGGACTGGAAATCGGCCTCCACCGTCATGATACCAAAACCCCACGCTTACCTAACCTCGCCCTCCTCCTATCGACCCATTTCCCTCCTGAGTTGCCTCGGAAAATGCTTTGAGCAGATTCTAGCCAAGCGACTCAGGGACCACCTCGAATTCAACGACCTTCCTAAGAGCCAATTCGGCTTCCGTCCCAACCGAACGTGTCACGATTCCTTGTTAAAGCTGCTTACCGAGACCACCAGAGCATTCAATCACAAGCAATGCAATCTAGCTGTGTTTTTGGACATTAAGCAAGGATTTGAAAGGGTCTGGCACGCCGGTCTCCTGCACAAGATCCCAAACCTAAACATTCCCGACCCGGAGTAGTCGTAGCGCAGTTTGCGGACCACACCGTCTTCTGGGCGGTTAATCGGAACAGCGAAACGACCTCCCGCATCATATCCAAAACCCTACGGAACTTCTCCAACCGAGCTAACCGGTGGAGAGTCTCCGTCAATCCTACCAAGACCCAAGCAATCCTCTTCCGACATACTCATTACACCCAAAGCTTGCCTCCAGAAATGTGTCCCTCACTCTAAATCAGGAAAGACTACCTCTCCAAGATGAAATTACCTACCTAGGAATCCTTTTCACACGAACCCTCAACTGGCTCCCGGATGTTAAAAAAACCCTCAACCGTATTAGGAACCTCGCAAACCTACTGGGCGCCCTTCGGGGTAGAATCAGAGGTTGTCACCTCAAAACCGTCTTACACACTTATAAAACATATATCCGCCCTGTTATGGATTTCCGATTTCCCATAAATACAAATATAAACCTCAAACACCTTTACTCCATCGCTTCCTGTGAGCGCCGAATTTTCCGACGCATACACCGGTTACCCTAATACCCTTACTATCTAACGCGCCAATATATCCACAATCACACAGAATCCAAACCCTTCAGAAAAAGTTTTACCCACAAAAGAATTTTCGGCGATACCATCCCAACCAAAGAGATCCTTACCACTCCTTATAACTACCGCTTTCCCCCATTTCCACGAAGGAAACCCAAGCTCAAATTCAAACATCCACCTGCCATCCTCACACAACTCCTCGACTACCTCCCCGAGGAGATAGAAGAATCCCTTGACAACATCCCGTATGCCCTTCGCATCCCCACGTCTATTGGATGACGACCCCAGCAAGACACCGGCCAAAGAATATAAGCACACCAACCACGCTACAAACACCACAACCACCATGCACACTTAGCCCATTAACACATTAAAACCTAAATAATTTTTTCTTTTTTTTACACCCAAAATAACCATACCTCATGATTGTGCAACATACAATAACACCAAACACAACAACAAGGAATGACCAGGGCTGAAGAGGAGAAGGACTCCTGAACAGTCCACAAATAAGTAACATAAGCTAACAATAAGTAAATACTAACACATAAGTATGAGCATATTAACAAAACAAAAACTTCTCAAAACATTATTACTAATATTCTCTCTTACAATGAATTTGCCTTTGCCTCCTATTTTTGACTTTTTCATTTTCGATTATTAATCCTGTTTGTACAAATTTGCGTTATATCCTGATACCCATACCTATTATTAACTATTCCCGCCAGCCCCCTTCCAATACCTAATCCTTGCTACCTAACATCCTATCCCCTTCAAATAGTGAACCGAAAATGCGTTTTTAATATACTTCCACGGTGTACGTACCCGAGGAGTGTCTAAGGAATTATTTAATTTCATTTCTTGGCCAACGCCTCCCACATCCCTTATCCGTATCATAACCCCATCCAAAACCACCCTCAAGTTTCTCCTCGCACGCGGTGTCATGTTCGGGCGACACTATTGTTGCAAACCCTCCCTTATCTCTCAACCTCTGCCCAAATAGTGCTCCACCTAGGCGCAGGTGGGGCATACCGCTGAGGAGTGTCCTACCCACTCCATCCATTGTCCCAACTGTGGCGAAAGCCACAGATCCTCTTTCTGCAAATCCTCCGCTAACCCAAAGTGTAACAACTGTCTTCAGAAGAGTGCGGCTCGGAAAACACCGCACACCTTAAATCCAGTCCTGACACCGAGCCTCTTTCCATCAAAAACTTTCCACAAGTCCTCGCCCACACTCTTCTCAGTATGTTCCCCGACCAGCGGAATAGGGTCATTCGTGTCTTAGACCCGCTATCCCGATCCTATTTCTGAGTACAGGCGCATGCGTATCCGGCACGCGGACAGCGGTCTCCGTAATCCGAGTTCCCAACCTTTACATTTGTCCAAAACGGATATCCTATCAGGAACCTGTAATGCCAGTGGCGTTCGTCGGAAACGCTCCCTACTTAAAAACCTTTTGCAGGAACATAACATACACATTCTTTCCATCACGGAAACGAAACTCACAAACAGATGCACACTTAACTTTAACATATATCACACCTTCCTAAACAACAGCCACCACGGAACCGCCCTTGAAATTAAAAATTCAACTTCCTCCGCACCTACAGCATCTCGAATGAGTTGCTCTGACGATGCACTTTCCCACCCCAATCGTTATCTTTTCATATTACAACCCGCCAGACCACAACACCCTATCCGATGATCTTTTAATTTACGCCTCCATCCTCCCTAATGTAGTCATCTTTGGGCACCACTTCCAATCCATTTTCCGATCCCCAATTCGACAACCAGTTTAAGGTACTACTTGAAATTCGCCTTGAAGAATTCCGTACCTTTAACCTTACCGAAATCATGGTCCCAGGTCATGACGGCCTAAATCGTAAAATCCTCCGTACCTACCCGACCCAGCACTCCGATTACTTTCAGATATTTACAACAAATGCTTAATTCTATCCCACTTCCCGACGTACTGGAAATCGAACTCCACTGTCATGATACCCAAACCCAACAACCAACACCGACCTGACCATACCTTCCTCCTATAGACCCATCTCCCTCCTGAGTTGCCTCGGGAAATGCTTCGAGCAGATTCTAGCCACGCGACTCAGGAACCACCTTGAATTCAACGAACTTCTTCCTAACAGGCAATTCGGTTTCCGTCCCAACCGAACGTGTCACGCTCCATTGTTGAAGCTCCTTACGGAAACCACCAGACCATTCAATCACAAGCAGTGCAATCTGTCTGTGTTTCTGGACATTAAGCAAGCATTCGACAGAGTCTAGCACGTCGGTCTCATACACAAGATTCGCAACCTCAACATACCGGCCCTTTTCCAAACTCCTACTCTCGTACCTGACTAATCGGTCAGTTAAACTCAAAGTAGGAAACACCTCCGATCCTTTTCAACCTACAGCAGGCGTACCGCAAGGTTCTGCCTTAGCCCCGATCCTTTACACTATCTTCGCATCCGACATTCCCGAAGTCACACAACCCGGAGTAGTTGTTTCGCAGTTTGCCGATGACCCCCTTCTGGGCAGTTAATCGGAATAATGGAACAGCCTCCCGCCACATATCAGAAACCCTCCGGGGCTTCTCCAGCTGGGCGAACCGGTAGAGAGTCTCCGTCAATCCCACCGAAACCCAAACAATCCTCTTCCGATATGCTATACCAAAGATAAATTCGCAAAGCTAGACAGGAATGTTTCCTCACCCTGAATCAAGAAAGACTCCCACTCCAACAAGTCACCTACTTAGGCATCCTCTTCAGCAGAACACTTAATTTGCTCCCCGATGTACAAAGAACACTAAACATGATAAGAAACCGAGCAAACCTACTGAGCGCCCTCCGGGGTAGACCCAGAGGTTACCACCACAAACCACTACAACACACCTACAAAACATACCTACGCCCTGTTATGGATTTCCAAGCACCCATATACACTAACACAAACCTAATCACCTCTCTATCGCTTCCTGCGAACGCATACACAGGTTACCTTGGAGGTACCCCAATGACCTCACAATACAACATGTAAACATACCACCTATCACGCACAGAATACAGACATTACAAACAAACTTTGCACACAAAAGAATTTTCGGCGACACAATCCCAACGAGAGAGATCCTTACCACTCCCTACAACTACCAATTTCCTCAATTCCCACGGAATTTCTATTTTTGTTTTTTTTTGGTAGGCGAAAAACAGTTGTGTGTCACACATGCAGAAAACGCTTTAGCAACCCTTAGGTATTAGCTGCCCTCGCTTTGCTTCCCTCGCTCGTGCAGCTAATAGCCGCGGGCTGCTGAAGGTCATTTTCTGCCCTTGTGACCCAATGTACTACATGCTGACGTACACAGCGTGTAGAAATATTTATAGTGACGCCACGATGCGGCTGGAAATTATAAAATTAATACAGAAAATCAATATTGAAAAAATGTATTGAATAGTAAAAATAATGAATTTGGAAATAAGGATGTAATTACATTTCAAATTATAAAATTAAAACAGTAAAGAGAAATCGTAGAAACGTAGACTGGATGTATGAAATTAAAACTGGAAAAATCAATACAGGGGCAGGGATAATTGTAAAATGAGACAATAAATAGGATTTATAAACATGCATTCTGATGACAAATAATTGCATTTCAAATATAAAATTAATACATATATAAAAAATTATAGTAAAAAAATATTGCATTATATAAAATCGTCCGCACAGAAATAAATTTATCTACATCTGGCGTGACGTATATTATTATTATCATAGAATGATATATAAAATTAGTAAACGTGTAAAATGCAACGAATTTGTTAATAAATTAAATAACGACCTGTGTGTGACGTAGTTTCTGGAAAATAATATCTGTAGTATATATTTTTATTATCGTTATTCGAAATTTACGTCAATATGTAAACTATCAATTTTAAAATTTAGTACTCGATACAGAAAAATAGAATTTGTTAAATGTTTATTTGCAACAATAAAATCACCTCTAAGGTAGCTTCCGGTTTATTTGTATCTTAAATTAAATATTTCTACATCCGGATGTTCAATAATTCTAAGAAATCGATTTTTCTACAATAATGAGACCGGAAAACCACATTCACAATATTGATAAGAATTTGCTATGAACACTGAATACAATAGGTGTATTAAATTAAGTTATTAATGTTACATACTGAAAGACGGATCTTCTAAAGCAAATAAATTCAGTTGACGAAGGCAAATTTAAACCTGTATTAAAAATTTGTAATATGGTTATTGATTATAAATACCATTTAAAAAATATTAAGATTATTAATACTCAATATGAAAGAAAAATAGTGGTGGAAACTGATTTAAATAGTATATTTCTCCCGGAGAGATTAACAAAATAATTAACGGATGAAAAGGTGTACAATTTTCAAACATGCATTGAACAAATTGCACTTGTTTACGGAGGTAGCATCGATATTGGTAAAGTCAAAATAATTACTAAACCCTTTTTTGTTAATTATATGGGTAAGTTACTATTCTACATTTAAAAAATTAGTAAATAAAATTTATAGGATAGTTTGCTACATTACCACCGTCATCGCTGCCTTATATGTTTATTATTGTACATAAATTAAATTTCTATTTATATAAAAATTATAATAAAGGAATATTTCTAAAGTTTGAAGTTGTTTAACTATCCCTACAACTTATAGGAGTTAATATAAAGCTGTGTCGGTAAATGAAACATACGTTACCATAATTAAAAAAATTATTTGAAGGAATTGTCCAAATCATCATTGTAAATTTCTTGGAGATAATCGCATTTCTGAATTAACGTTTGTTGTGAACATTCATTTAAAGAGAAGAGAAATGAAAATTTTTGAAAAACATTTTCATATGTTGCAGCTCGTTTCTCTAGTTCCATCACAACTCGATCCAAAATAACACAAAAAGTCTCAGTTTTTAATTTTTTCTTTCCAGTTAGAGTAATTTCACCATCTCGGTTTTCATCTGAAAAGAGTTTTCGTTTTTGAGTTCATTGCTGTTCATCTGCATATGGTTCTTCTGTAAGCTTTTTGTCTTGTTAATAAAAGTTGTAACCATGTCTTCAGATCTTAAAGACTTTACAAACCGAATTAAAGAGGGAAAATAGCTGTGTTATATCACCGGTATCGATAGCAACGGATTGAAGACTCATTGGTTTTGTGAGAACGTTGTAATAACACTTCCCAAAATACACTCATAAAGACGCATTCGAAACGGTGCAGTTGTCGTTTTATTCCAGTTGCTTCTATACGTGTGGTTGGAGTATCAGATAAATTTTTCATGATTTCTGTTAAAGTTTGCAAATATTAATTCTAATTGTCACACAAACTAATTACAATATCATGCCGTGAAGACCAACGTGTCCCATCAACTCGTTTTGGAAATTTAGCACTATTTTTTAAGTTTGATTGTAAAGCTTCTCATCGACGACTAGAAGCTGAGAAAAAAGTATATAAATGTTGCAAACCATCGGAAAATGTAACAGCTTCTTTAACATATTCCGCTGCACACACCCCTACTAAATTCAAAGAGTGTGGTGCGTAATGAAGATAGTAAGCAAGTTGGTTGAACAAACTTGTGATTGTGAACGGGCATCAGTTGAGCGAGACGTTGATGTAGTGATTCTTGGAACTAGCATTATTGCTTCAAAAAATTACGCACAGCTGTAATGACGGTAATTGTGTCCTACCATCGGAGTGGCCAGCGAACGTGCCGACAGCGAAGATCAAGATTTAAGGCCCCGAGAATCTCGTTACTGATTCTATTCTTGCATCTCGCATGTGTAAGTTAAAATTGTACATGTGCTTATTGTTATTTTGGTTGGTAATACATTTTCACGTTGTTTGCTTAAAAAATATTGAATAGTTAGTTGTACGTTTTATGTTTATTTGTTATGGAAACATTTTTAACAGACACATTTACGAAATTATTTAGTCATTTACTTACGTAAACCATTTACCTTAAATTTCCTTTTTTTCTATGTTGGTTTCTTGTTACGTCGTACTTAATTGGTTTCATTATTTGTAAGGTGTTGTTTACTTAAGAAAGGGCGTGTTGTGACACCCAAAAGCGCTTTTTTGGAAGCGAAAGAAAGGAATAAATTGTCATGTGTCCACGTTTTTATCAAGATTTACCGATAAATTTCGGAATTGCAAATTATTTGTTAGTACCGAACATCTTAAATGTAGTATAGACTCTCGGAATTGGATGTAGTAACGCATTAGTAATTGGATAAGCTTTTCTATTGTAACGTTTACGTATTTGAAAGGTTTACGAATTTTTTTGTATTCTCTAAAACGAAAATGAAGCTTTTGTTGTTGATTGAAGTCAAACGAAAGTTTAAAAGGGAAATCGGATTTACATCTTTGGTATCGATATATAGGGACACCCTTTTACTAATTTGGAAACATTCGTTAGTGTAAATAAGCATAGTTTTGTATAAATAAATGCGTTCGTTATTTTAAATTGGGTGAATTTAGTTAAATCACTTTGAGATTGCATCATATAAAACTTAAATTAAAGAACGTATTCAAGCGATTGCATTGTAAGGTACCTCTTTTGCAAAAGTTAAAGTTAGCCGCCAGTTGGGCACCATTTCCGTTGATAAGAGTTTGGTTTTAAACAAAGAATTTGACTTTAAATACATGTCATTAAAGGCTAGCATTGCTTGAAAATTTCAATTTACCATATATCAAATTACTTAGATAGGATTTCGAGAAGAAGTAGGCTCTGCTGACGATGTAATCTCTCCCGACGATTTTTGACTTGGACTGCGTGAATGTGCGTAGTTAGTATATTTTGAATACCATTTTCTTGAATTGCCTAATTAGATAGAGGGGGTTTAAAAAAACCAATGTGGCGGCAAGTGAAATTAGTTACAGGAGCAGTGGTAGTTTAGGCTTGGAAGCGCTAAAGTTATCGTTCCGGTGACGTAGTTTTTCCCGCGGAACAACGTTGATCAAGGTTCGTGTTGAAGGAACTGTCGAGGCAGGGTGTTCATTCCCTCGCATCCCAAATAAGGGATCATATAATTGTTCAACCTTCACGAGACCAGTTTATCGTTTTGTGCAGTTGCTCCATCATTATGTTCCAGAAGGGCATTTAGTGTTTGAATTTACCAAGTGCTTTAGTCGCTTTTTACGAAAAAATCCAACGTTTGTTCTAAAGTTTCTAACGTACAGTTCACAATGCGCTATTAAACAAATAACCTGCTGTAAATAAATAAATCTTTTCGTAATTTAAAAATATTAAGAATTATTCAGAACTTGTACATTATTAGTGTAAAGATAATAAGTAACGCACTGTAAATAAGCCAGTTATGGTGTATAGTTAACGTAGATTAAAAGGTAACAAGTAAAACTAGACTAAAGTAAAGTAAAGTGAACGAATTTCGTATTAATGTAAATATTAGTGTACACACGATCAAATTTGACTCGAGCTGAAAAAGAAAGCAGTCACTAGCTGTCTGATACTGGAAGTTGCGAACGTAGCCCAGCATTAATCATATTGACGAGGTCACCCTCTGAGTCCATCATAGGTGTAACAAAAGGGTCTGTCCAACTAAGGTAACATTTTTGTCTTTTTTGTGTGCAAAATTTAGTACATCTTACCCACTCCGACCGCAGGCTAGTCGTGAAAAAAGCCAATTTTATCTGTTATTTCGTTTTACTGCCAGTTTATACCGTAAATCAATATTTAAAATTTTAAGAAGTGATCTTGAAATTGTGGTTGTCGACATAAACTTTTATCGTTGAGTAAAAATTGGTTATGCACTTTGACTATTTTTGAATTAATACAATAGAAGTTCGTCAATCATTGAGCTTCTTTTAAGCGTTGCGTTTTTTTGTAAAGAAACAGTTTACATATTCTAAAAGGGTGTTATTTTTTTTGGTAATTTAGTATTGTTGACTAGTACAAATTAGTTTGAGTGTTTCTTAAGATCAATTAAGATAGAGACCGTGGAGGTTTCATTTCAATTCAAGTAAATATTCAATTTGAATCTGATTTCAAAATTTTACAGATTTAATTATTTTCTTTTCTTTTGATATAGTAACAGTATTGAAAGTTGAGTTTCAAAATTATTTAACGCTAGACGTGCCGAAAAGTGAGAGTATTTTGAAGCATTACGTTTCAGATTCAAGCTAGGGAGCAATGCGAGTGTGACCCGTAGGTGGCGTAAAAAGGTAGGTTCACGTGCTCTTCCCTGTTTTATACTAGTGCACCTCTTTTTGTTTGCGTATATTTTACCCGAATCGAGGCAGGGTAGCATCCAAAACATAACCCAATTAGATTTACTGTTTATTATAACTACAATTTTTAATAAAAGTCACGACTCTAACGACGAGCTAGTCCGGGGTATTTGCCACACACACACTATATATATATATATATATATATATATATATATATATATATATATATATATATATATATATATATCTTGTTTACACGATATTGTATTAACTTAATATCTCATTTGGGGGATTCTGCTGTAATTATTGACAAATCAAATAAGATATCGTATTGCATGGGGAAAGACCGAATATGGTACATATCGAAACGGATTTGATTGCTGAGAACTGACCACCTAAATCGCCCCGACCGGCCGTATGAACAGCTTTAACGATTGGTTCCTTTGATCACTTATAGTACAAATTCGGCTGCAACGTGCAATCATTCGCTGTAGGTGTGAGAGATAAGGTTATAAAGCGGAAATTAATGCAAACTTGTAATGGGATCAAACGCAAGCTGGAATTATTAAAGAAAGAGGAATTAAAGTATATCGTTTGGACGAAACCGACAGTGCATCCCTTAAATTAGTTAGCTAAAGCAGAAATTAAACTTGAACTGAGAGATCAGGTGAATCGGAACAACCAAAGTTCAAACAAGCACACACTACGCGCGACGTCATATCTTCTACGTTAAAGTTTAAAACTGCAATGCTAACTCCTGCTACACCTTCATTTAACGAAGCGGACATTATTATTGGAACGAATACTAGTGAAGAGGAATCCCGATTAAATTTTGTAGCAATATCATCCTCACTACTATGTAAAATTGATGATCCGTGAGAACCAAAAACAAATATTGATAGTACAAACCTCATTACGATGCTTTATGCAAAGGGGTTATGGAAGAATCTCTGGTAGAAATAGAACTTTATCTTATCATACCTTTATTTTGATTTAAATTGGTTGGATATGCCTTTATTATATGCTAGCATAACTATCGGGTTCTCTTTAGCTTTCTTGGAAGGTTTCCTTTTTGAAACTTGAGTACTAAGACCACCAACAGACTTTGCTGCAACATCGGTGTTTTCCACTATTTCGTTTTGTGATTGACGCGAGGTTGAAGGTAGATTTACATCCATAACTTTTTCCTGTTCTATAACAGAAATGTTATTCGCCGGCTCCCGATCAACGGGATTGTAGTATTGCCACGTTGAAGGTTGGTTTAGGTCCATAACTTCATCCTGTTCTATGACAGAAGCATTATTTGAAATAGAAGCTGTAACTTCTAATGTGCTAGCTGGAGGTTCCTGAGCACCAGCATCATCAACTTTTTGAGGGCGAATAACTGGAACTAAGATCGGAGCGTGTTTTGTAGAAAGTAAGCGTACGTCGCGGGTGTCCTTTCACTTTAGGACTACTATGCAGTCTTTATCTTTTCTTGACGCCATTTCGCCTCTGTTCAAGTTATGCTTCAGTACTACTGATGGATATCCTTTTATTTGCTCTTAGAGTGAATACAGTATGTGCTTTTCTAGTTAGCAGTATTTGGGCAAGAGAATAATTGCTGTAAAAGTTGTAAATTAATAGCGTTATTCCTTTATCTAGCAGGTCATGTAATAACTCCATGTAAACATTTGTTACTAACCCAACTTCTCTTTCGCCTGTTGAAGACTTACAGGAGTAAATTTTTAATTCCCACGTATACCTATTTGTGGCACACAGCTTGAAGCGCTTAATCCCGTAGCGGTGGGCTTTATTAGGGATATATTGACGAAAGAACAGTCTCCCTCGCCACGGAACTAAAGTTTTGTCGATAACCACAGAATCGCCTGAAGTATAATGGTCCTGAATGTTTTTTGTAAAAGATCAACGAATGGCTGTATGTTTCCTAATCGATGACGTTTTCAAATGTCTAATTGTTACTGAAATGCAACATTGAAAGTAGTAACTGATATCTGTTTCTGGACATTACAGATTTTGGCAAATCAAACTTATTCCTTTTTTTGACCAATAATCCGTCAAAGAATTGAGTCTGACCAAAACCATCCACAATTCTTTGTTGGTAGTTGTAGTCCAGCAGTTTATTTGTGAAGTTTTGGTTTTCTTGGCGGAAGCAATTTTATGCTGAGCAAATCTATTTGTTTCAGTAACAATTAGATTGATTACTTTATCATCAATTATTGAAAAAAAAACTTCTAGTGGCGTTGTGTCCTGGGGAAAACCACCTGTTCCCGTAAAGCAAAATTGTTTATGTCTTACCACAAATTCCATACAGTTCTTTGATGGGATAGGTGTACTGATACCGTCATTTTCTCCTTCACTACCTAAACGTTCCTCAGTTTCTTCTCTCTGCAGGGTATTCAGGACTTCATTTATATTTATGTCTTCTTCTTCATCTTCAGAAGGTCTAAAACCTAATGACTTACTTTTTTCTACGCTTGGTGTCCATTCAGGATCTACTAACGAGTCGTCTGCACTAAAATCATCGTTTTTATCCAGATCTACCGCTAACTCTTCAAGTTCTGTTTGTGTCAAAGGTGTTTTTCTTCTATTCATTCTGTCATTTTTTTAGCACACTTTGTGCCCCTTTTCTACACACCACAACTTTTGTACACGTTCAAAATGTTGTTGGCGCCCGTCAAAAGTTTTTTATAGTCACTATTTTTTACACTTTTATCTGAAACAAGAAATTTTTAAACTTGGAGGTTTGCAAAATAAACCAATCTTTCGTTTCACGCTAAGGATCAATTTATTGCTAGAAACGGAAAAAAATGATTATTCAAAAATTAAAATGGTTTGTTTCTCTGTCTCTTCTTCTTCTTTTCTTCTTACGCAGTTCTGAAAATATTATTTCTTCTGATCAATCCTGTAACGAAATGATGAAATCATACTATATAAATGACATGATCCCAAAGAGTAAATATGACAATATTCTTCTATAGGAGGCCGCGTCATTCATATACGTATGACAGTAATTGACATTAAAAAAATGCAAAAAAAAAACAGAAAAAGTGTGGTTTTTATGAAAATTGTGCAAAATAAACAAAAATACGCCAGTAAACAAGAAAAATATCTTGGCCGTGGGAGATATTTTCACAATTCTGGCTTGGCAGTCAATGTGTTAAATACATCTCTAATTACTTTATAATAGGGCGACGTTGTACTCTTAAGAGTATTTGGGGTGGTTCCAGGCAACAAAACCTATTAGTAAAGGTTTATATAAAGGCATATAGTCCATTTCATTTCATTTCGAAATTTATAACAAAATATAATTTTATTTTATAATACTAGAATCGATTACTTACGATGATTATACGTTTTATATACATACATTACCGGATCACCTTTATCTATTAATTAGGAGTGTATATTCGCTGTGTCATTGACTGCCATCTACCAACCACTATCGCGATTTAGCGAAGTTGCAAACCAAAAGGCGCATCCCTACAGTTAGTTCAACAAAGACCACAGCTAGATCTCAGAATCGACAATGGCGAGAAGCAGGTCAACAGATACGAGAAGAAGTAACTCAATGCCAGCGCTATATGCCAGTCGCTTGCTTCAAGTCGCATGGCCCAAGTGACATCCCTATACTTCGCCCCACAAACCACCGCTAGATCCCAAAAACGACTATTATTAGAAGCAACATGAACAATTACCAAAAGATGTAATAACAATGACATCTACCAGTCGCTTGGCTCAAATGATAGGACCCAAGCCAATTCTACAAAACATAGAATGTTCTCGTTCTGGGTGTTTAGTAACACACTATTACCACAACTTCTAAATGTTACATTCATTGAATTATGATAGGGAGCGATTACCTAACGGTCTCATAATTTAATTGTTGTCGGTTCAAATCCGATCCATTAAAAAATATTTTTCAGGGTGAGCTATTACTAGCACGCATTATGTGTTATATGTGTTGAGTTGTGATAGAGTACATGGTTAGCTATCGAACTTAATTCAATGGTTGTCGGTTCGAATCCAATCCATTTCAAAAAAATTCCGGGTGTGCTATTACTACAACTTCTAAATGTTATATGTCAAATTCTGGTAATGGAGTGATAAGCTATCGGTTTCAGAAGTTAAAGATTGCGGGTTCGATTCTCACACCTTTAAAAAAATGTAGGGTCCGGTGGTCACATCACCAGGTAACATCTACGACCAGAGGTTATAGGAAGCATCAACAGTGAGTCTCATTAGTCAACCCACAAACTCAAAGCACCAAACTAAATGCAATAAAGAAGCAGCATGACAATTACCAGGATTAAATCCCTACATCTACTTCCACCGCTAGATGGCCTCCCGGTCACCGCAGTAACCACCCCCTGATGTCATATTCCAAATTAGCTTACCATGTCTCTCATTAGCTGGAGAAGATGCTTGCGGTCATGTTCAGTATCCAAGGCCAAGTCTTAAGTGTCCCGTTGGTTTAAGGCGGGGCCTAAAACAAGATGACCATTTTCTAAGAGATTACCACTTCCTGAAGTACGTTGAATTTGACGAACAAAAAGTATAGCATTAATAATAGACGTCTCCAAGCTAATGTACTGACGAAAAATGGACTCATAATCAACCCACAATTGTGACGTTAGCACTGTTTCAACATGCTTAGGTAAACTACTTCCGTAGCAGTGTTAACTACTAATAAAAGTCATAAAACTCATAATTAGGATAATCACGAACGTGGAATTCATAAGTATCTTGTGTGGACTCGACAAAAAAAATACTTTTCAAGGTAGTTTTTTTGTAGATAAGTCTCACCATTGAGGCAAAAATTCAAAAAAAAAATTTAGGCTATTCCATGTTTGTAGAATATGATTGAATAAAGGTATTAAAAAGTGTAACGCCAACCCCTGATTTTTTAGTCCAATATTGTAGCCTTCGCTCCTTTACGAGGGGTGAAGACCATTTATCTTGCTTGTAAATTATTCTTTACATAATATAATGCCAACTCTAAAAAATGCAATTGATTATAACGAAAACTCTATTATTATTCTCAAAAATACAAAAACAATTTAAACATACCAAAATATTCTAAAAGACTATCACACTTTTAAAAATAAAATATATTTCTAAAAAGGCATAGGACATATTTAAATAATCATTGGCATAGACAAGGTCGTTAAACACAACTTTTCTTAAAAAGATTTTATGTAGGTAGGTAGATAACCACTTATCTAACATGTTTTATTCATTCAATTCTGATCTTTGACGTCTCATGAATTTGATGTCCTTGATAATTTAAATAAAAATTAGAGACCTTCCACTAAGCTCTAATCTTTGGTAATGGGATAAATAAAGCAGATTCTGACTGTAGTTTTCTCAAAAAAGGAACATAATAAAGACACACATAACATATGTGTGGGTCTTTCTAAGGCAATTAAACTTAACTAACAAAAAGGTGCCCTTTCCACATAAGTTTCGTAATTCTCTGCATTCACTTTTCGTTTTCGTCACTGTCAGCTACGTATTCGAGCGATGATGCGTCGACGTTGACGTTAAATCTTATGCACGGTCTTCATCACCACTTCTACAAAACTCGATCAACCCAGGAACTGAAAGTGCCCGATGACCAAAAGAGGGCAGATTTTTTTGGCTGGGTTCTGAAAAGACAACAGGAGGCCAGCGTCATTGCGAGGAAAATACACACAAAATACACCCCACGTACCACACGAACTAAAGAAATTTCTAGATTGTTTCCATCTCCTTTTGAGTCATGGGGAAATACGAAATAGTAGTATGAATAACTTGTTGGAACTAGCTAAAAAAATTCATGACGTGCATCGGTTTTTTCGTGGAATTGCCTATATATACTCTGTGACATAGGAATTGCAACACCAAGAAGGGGTCGGAATTTCCGGATAAAATTTGGTGGCAATATTCACTTATGTTATAGTAATAAATGATCAAAATTTGGAGGAAAAGTCTTTATTAATTACAAAAATTTATAATTGTTAATAATGTGTGGGGCCATATTCATTTACACGCCGTAGTATAGATTGAATGAGGTTGCTTATCTGCTCTTGGGGTATCGCCTCCCGTGCATGTTGCACCTCATGTCTCAAAGCCTGCAAAGTCAAAGGAGGACACTGCAAGTTTTGCAACCTTCTACCCATTATGTCTCATACATGTTCAATGGGAGAAAGATCTGTAAATCTTGGAGGCCAATGCAAAAGATGAATCTGGGCCTGTTCAAAGAAGTTGGAAAATCTTGCAACATGATGACGTACATTATCTTACTGGACTAATAGATCTTCGAGCTCTTGTAAGTATGGCAGAAGATACGTTTCAACTACCTCGGAAATGTACCGTTGTGGTGTCATATTGTCCCGAATGAACAGCAAGGGAGACCTGCTACTGTAAGTAATCGCACCGCGAACTGTAACACATACAGTGAGGTGCACGTGCCTCTCAACTGTAAATCGAAGATTTCGTCTTTGACCCCATTTTATTCTCACTATTATACGACCGTTGTGCATGCCTAAAAAAATCTAGATTCGTTACTAAAGACAACATGATTTACACAGTTGGCAATTTCCCGAAATGAAAAACCAGCTTCACGCAAACCAATAATTCGACTTCTATCGAATTCACTTAATTGACCGTAATATTCCTGTTGCTGTACTCTAGGCGTGATCAAACAAACAAAACACGTTAACAAAAGAACAACAACCAAAGTAATGTTAATTAACAAAAATAAACAACAATTCGTACGAAAAATACAGATCGAAAAAGTTAGCCAAAAAATTAAAGAACTGGCCGATGTGATTTTACCACATTACCACTTCATCTCAAAATTAATTAATTATAAATTAATGGCAGCCCAACAAATCTACGAAATGTCAATACAAAATTCCTACTCCTTCTTGGTGTTGAAATTTCTATGCCACTGATTTATACAATCAGCGTTCGTTGTTTATTTGGAGAAAGTGAAAGTTATGAAAGCTTAATTTGGTCTGAGTATAAAGGTCCTTGATCGTCATTATTCGTTAGAATTTGTTTGTTTTTGAAGATCCGAACCTTTCACATCAATCAAGTTCATACTTACAATTAACATATTTGAATAAAGATATCTACCTCATGACTTTTATCAAACTTATGTAGGGCTTCAGGAAGACTATCATTTGCCTCTATATCATATATCGTAAGGAAAATAGCATTAAACGATTAAGTTCAAAATTCTGATAGTAGATTACGCACGATTAAAGAAATTACTGTATACAATTGGTTTTCAGATAAAGTGGTAATGAATATGTTAGGAAACAAACAGATAGGCTAAAGGTTAAGAATGTAACTACATAGGGTAGCGCTAGAAGACAAATAGAAAAGGAAAAGGAAAAGATCACGTATTTCATTCCCTCCCCAAGGGAGAGGGCGGGCTGATCGAGCTTTCCGAGCTCCTTCAGCCACCATCATGAATTCCCAGCATACATACATACATTTTGTATATATGCATGGTGGGATTAATGATGGGTGTGGTCGGGATAGGATCGGAAGGAACGGAGTTAGGGTTCTGAGGGGGGAAAAACTACCCCAGCATTCGTCTACCCCCTGAAAAAACCTCATACAAGGTACACGGTAACGGGAATCGAACCCATTACCTCCCGAATGCTAAGCAGCTGGTGTCACCACTACCCTACCAGCTCGGTAGACAAATAGAAACAAAGTATGTAAAATTACCAAACTATACAATTTATATAAACGTCTGTCTAAAATCCTTTGCAAAGTCAATTCCCAAACGGTCACTACTTCAGATAATAATTTGCTTTTCTGGGCAATTCAAAGGATCAAGTAGAGAAGCGGGATAAGTCGGGAATTTATAAAATTAACTGAAAAAATTATAACCAAATATACGACCAAGTCTGCCGTCTACCCAAATGTTTGATAAAAATCATGAAGGTATCATTTTAAGATTTAATAACAAATTCTAATAAATAATGAGGATCAAGGACCTTTTGGCTAGTCAGAACTCACTAAACTCTCAAAACTTTCACATTCACCAGATATATATATATATATATATATATATATATATATATGTATATATATATATATATATATACGTGTTTTTTTCTTTAGTTCGTCTTACTCAACCGCTGATAGCTTACTTCTTAAAACACGTTCGTTGTTTTTTAATTTTGTGTGGTCATGTGGTGCGTAGGTGTATTTTGTTTGTTACTGATCCAGTGTTCCAGATTTTTCCAGAAAATTCCGTATTTGGGGTCAGAAAATTCTCATTCGAATCATGCGTAATGGTTCGGGTAGGTGGTGTCATCGGCCTTATTTTTTTGAAGATCAGGCTGAACAAGCTGTGACACTTAAAGGAGATCGATACCGTACGACGCTGAGGGATTTTTTCATACTAAACGATACATTGCACTCTAAAGAAAACGTATATATTGGAAAGTTTGGTGCCTTAGAGAATTTGAACGTTAACTACCGTCAAAACCATCTAAGGTGCTGTCACGGCATGAAATTAAAACCTTTCTAATAAACAGCTGAAAATGAATATTTGTGACTGTTCTTAAAATGTGCTTAATGTTATTTCGTATGTTGCATTACCCATCGACATTGTGAGAGCATGCAGGAGAGTAGAATTGTGTCATTTAGAAGTCAGTGATATAGGATGTGACAGTGAACGTTAACAATGCGTGAAACCAAAATTCATAAAGGGTTCAGATTTATTATCATTAAGAATGGGTTTGGTGTTAATCCAATTGATTTGTATACGCTATATGTTACTCTAGGCCCCACAAGTGTACGGTCAAGGCTGTTTCTTCAGTATTATAAACGGAAGTGCAGTCGGTATGTCGTGTGGTGTGCAACAATACTTTTGGCGTAATGCCAAAGAGGATTGCGGTTTTTCTGAAATTGAAAAATCCCACTGGTTATACAGGTAAATTTTATTGTTTCATTAATTCTTTAGTGTGGTAATTAGCAATTTTCAATATAACTGGATTACGGTATTAAAGAGTCATGGAGGATGGGAGCTTACGAAAATAGCTGAGTCTTACATGAAGAATCCCTTGAGAAATTATCAAAACAGTTTTTTTGCAATGAAACGAGGATTCAAATGCTCTAGACAGTATAACATCGCAGCCTAGTACTTGGTGATCTATGCCTAGTACATTTGCTACTATGTAGCGACAAACTCGGAGGCAACAAATCAATCTAGTATAATAATTGTACATTTTAAATGTTATTATTATTGAATGTTTTATGAACTCATAAAGTACCTAGGCAGGAGCAACGTGCTTTAAATCAAATGACGTTTTTATTGAAAACATACCTTGTGAAATAGTTTAAAATCCCGGTTATAAAAAATATGGTTTCCGCCACACTATGTGAATTTTATTTTTATTACTGCCATCTTGTGTTAAAATGATTAACTAGTATGTCACGGCGTTTACAACCACCAAACTCTTAAGTCGAGTGGTTTTGTAGGTTATGTCTAATCAGATTAAAGTGTAAATATACTTACCATATGGTTGGACGAAGGCAAAAATATGAGGCGGTTCATTGTTTACCGGAAGAAGAAAATGATTTGGAAATGAAAACACATAAAACATTCACAACTCAATGCCTCTGGTATTCCTTTAGAAATGTCTTATTAATTTCGGTGTATTTTGTCTTTTCGATTGGCTTAACATTTTATCAGCGATGGTTATACCAGGTAAATGTGATTATGCACATCATAAACTAATTATTTACACCATATTTTGCAGAGCTTTCATTTTCCTTTAAGTGTAGTAATAGTCCATTTAATCGTAAAATATTTATTGGCTAGTCTTATACGGACACTTTTAATAAAATATCAAGAAAAACCAAGAAGTATGTTAACATTTAAAGAGTATTTTATAGCAGTATCCCCAACAGGAATTTTTAGTGGTATTGATATTGGATTTTCAAATTGGGGTTTAGAACTAGTCACAGTGTCATTGTAAGTTTGCAATTAGAAAGGACAATTTGCTAAATCTGTATTTTTTAGATACACAATGACAAAGTCCACATCGATAGTGTTTATTTTGTTTTTTGCAATTTTACTTAAACTCGAGAAAAAAGTAAGTATTAACATGTTAATTTGCATTTCAAAATAGCAATGTAAATAGTACAGACAAAGCATTAGATATAATGATAAACATTCACCATAATTATAATTTTGCTTACAACCATACTTTAAAATGTATTTGATTATGAATAATAGCATAATTATTGTTATAGTCATGGAGTTTATGTACAATAGTAATAATGATATCATTAGGATTATTCCTATTTACTTATCAAGCGACCCAATTTAATATTATTGGTTTTGTATTACTTATACTTGCATCAGTATCAAGCGGAGTTAGATGGACTTGTACACAGCTTCTTTTACAAAAATCTAAAATGGGTATGAAAAATCCTATTGACATGATATATTTCATGCAGCCGTGGATGATAGTATCTGTCTTGCCATTCGCAATAGGCATGGAAGGTAAATCTTTATAATAAACTATTTAATGTATAACATCAATAATGGTAACGGGATACATTTGCTTCATATATGGACGGCTTTAGCTATAAAACAATACTCATAAAAAATAAACCAAAATGGAAGTTGGGTGTTAAAGTAGAAACCTGTAACAATAATGCTCGAAATTGTTTCTAATGTTAGAAATTGAAACTAGAAAAATAGGCATTAAAAAGCCTCCTCTAACAATGGTATAAAAACAAATATGAATATTTTGTAATGGCTTAGTTTTAAATGTAATCGTAATGTGTTGGAAATGGCAGTTTATTAAAGTCAGAAATCAATTTGATATTTCTACTTATAAAATATACAAGTGTATACTAAATGTGAAATGGGCGCTGTCACATTTTTGGTACCCGGCCTTATATTTTATCCCTTGGCTACGCCTCAGGTAAAAAAGGACGGTGTCGCACCAAGAAATGTGTAAGCAGCACACTAGTTACATCTACCAAGAGTTACAATTACTAATTCCAGCACGGATAGTTCACCTTCAAAATTAAGTGATCGAATTTTAGAAATGGAATCTCCTACCGAAGCATTATTTAAAAGAAAGTGTAAAATATTGTCAAGTAAGTTAAACCAACAGAGAAAAAAATACAAAGCCAAATTCTTGCAAACGTATAGATTACAGAAAAAGAATTGTTTCAGTGTAGGTGCGGTGCTTAATACTTTATTAATAGGTAAAAGCTCATATTTAAGAGTATTCGTAAATATGCAGTTGTTTCATAAGAAAGGCACCAAGTGGACAAACGCTGAAAACCAATTAAGTCTCTCTTTACACTACAAATCTCCATCAGCTTATAAATTTATGTTATATAATCTTAAACTGATATTACCAGCAATTAGAACAATTCAATCTTGGTTAAAAGTTATCAATTTAAGAACCGGATGTAACAACAGTTTAACCAAAAAGCTTTACTGAAAAGCAAAAACTATGGAGGAGAGAGAGAAAATGTGTGTGGTGCTTTTTGATGAGATTTCGTTGAAACGACAATTGGAGTTCAACAAATCTGAAGATTTTGTCGAAGGTTACCATGATTTGGCATCTTTGGGTAAAAATAGTAAATTAGCAAATACTGCGTTAATGTGTTATATTCGTGGGCTGCTGCATAATTGGAGAATACCTTTTTGTTATTTTGTTTCTGCGGGACCTGTCAACAGTAATTCATTACAACAACTTATTAAACTTGTTGTTAAGAAATTGGCACAATTGACATTTAAACCAATGGCTTTAGTATGCGATCAAGGATCGAATAATCGTCACCCATAAATTTCTTATTTATTAAACGAATATTGAAAAGGAAGTGAAGTATATTAATTATTTAACTATGCAACTCTATTTAATTTACTCGATTCATATAATATGCTATTTACTATTGTAAATTTTTATTATTTAAATTTTCAATTTACAATTGCTGGTGACGCGCCTACCTGCTTTCCCTTCGCCTTTACCTGGTTTCTTGTTTTATTATTTGAGAATAAAAGAAGGTATTGTAGTTCAATCGATAATGTGGAGTTTTAGTAAAACTAAATTTTCCTTAAATAGCTACATTTCTTATTTATAAAATGAATATTGTAAAGAAGTGAGGGATACTAATTATTTAAATTAAAACTATGAGGATCTATTCAATTTAGTATGTTTAATTTGTTACTAAAAACTGAATTGCTTTATTTATTGACTTAATTCATTTACTGTCGGATTTAAGATGTATTTATACTTCAATTGTTAAAATTTTACAGAAACACCCGGGTTTCCCCTAACGACTTAACCTTTCTTTCTTTTAACTACTAAAATGCGTTTTATTTGTTTGAGAAAAGAAACCGTATTTCATTCAGAATTTCGATTACAAATTAGAGGTAGTTATTTGTTTATTTATTTGCTTTTTTTTTGCTTTGGAATGCGGATTCGATCCAGTTAAAATTAAGTTATTTTATTAGTTCTCTATAATTGATTGTCATGAAGTGAACATTAATCCTATAGTCAAGGTAAAATCCAAGGTCATCGCCAGACCGTAAGGGAAACCTACAACTTTTGTATTTTGATTTTTTTTTGTACGACTTTTATTATTCAAGGAGCCATCCTTGTATTCGACCCTAGACGGCGGATTTGACGGTTACTCAGCCCTTCTTTCGGTGACTTTCACTTTAGATTCCAGATCACCTTCAGAAGTCAATTTTGTACGTAAACGTAACATTTTTTGCCATTTCCGGGGTTTACAGTAAAATAGTAAAAATTGACTTGTCCTTCAAATGACCTGGAAGGTAATGGTCAAGGTCACGGTCAGATAGTAAGGGAAATTTCCTACATCATTTGTATTTAATTTTTTCCGGGATTTGATATTTTGTTTCACAAGTTTTCGATGGGATTCAGGTCTAGAGATTGCGCTGGCCAGTCCAATCTGTTAATTCCATTCATCTCCATCCATGATTTAACAAGCTTTGCTCTATGTCATCTTGAAATTGAAAGCTTTCTTCGCCAAACAAATCTTTCCACTTCGCAGCATTTTATTCTATAGTACTTCGATGTATTTTGTGGCATTCATCGTTTCAGAGATGATATGCAGCCGACCAACTCCTCGGGAGGAGATGCAACTCCACACCATAACTGAGGTAGGAGGCGAAAATTCTTCCCCTGGAAACCTTCTGACATACGTATTTCCGGCATGGTTATTGATGTTAAAAGTTGATTCATCGCTAAATATTACTCTTTACCACTTATCTGTTGTCCACTTTAGATGTTGTTTTGCCCATTTCAAACGGTTCAGCTTTTGCTTCTCGGAAAGCAATGGTTTCTTACGTGCTTTACACCTTCTCAATCCAAAACTAATCAGTTTTCTCCTCATAGTGGAAGTGCACACACTTATACCTGTAGCTTCACTTCACATTGTTGTTAACTTGGTGGAATTGAGACTTCTGTTAGTCTTAAGACAGCATCATCTCGAACGGAGGTTTTCTTTGGTCGCCCACTACGCGGTTTGTCGTCGATTTTTCCAAACTCAGCATACATTTTAAAGATCCGAACTACTGTAGATTGGTTACATTTTACTAATGACGCGATTTCACGACTAGAAGCACCTTGGTTACGGTGAAAAATAATTTCAAACCGCGTTTGGTCTGATAATTTCGTTTGGTTCGGTTTAGAACACATTTTAACTTTCTACACGAAATGCAATAAGCGAATAAGGGCTTAAAGTAATTGCAGCCCTTATATGCTCACAATTGAATTGAATTTTTTTCTTCAAATTAAGTTTAAATAGATTCTAACGACTTCCCTTTACGACCTAATAATTACACTATTTTTTGGAATTATCTAAAATATGCTTAATAAGCCAGTAATGATTAATTATAATGATATAATTACCAATAACATTAATGACATACGAAGTACAATCAGATAATTCAAGGTAGTTAACGAAAGAATGCGAAAAATGTTTGTTAGTCCAAAAACCATTGTAGACGTGGGCGATGTTTGACTTTTTCACACCACTGTGTTTACTGATGGTATAACTGTCGATTTAGGCGATGACGATGCTATTAGATTTCCTGCGTCTGTTTCCATTACCACAGTTTCGTTTAAATGTAATATTCGGTCGGCATTCTCTTTTTTGTTGCTAATAGAATCTTCTACGTATCCTTCCTCCACGGAAGTCGACCTCCACTAGCGATCAGTAATGTAGCCGAAGTACGCGTTAAACAGTGATCCGTGTATTTTTAAACATTGCTTAATTTTAGAAATTTGGCGACTTTTCCGGGTACAGCACTAATCGTATGAATGCCCATTACATTTCTATAGCACTACCCATTTTGATGTTTCAAAAAAATCCTCTTGCATATCTCTCGGTCTTAATGAAGCGTACTTTGGTTCCCCGGTAGTTCTTTGTCGAAATCTATCCCTTTAATTACTACGTTCCTTCTTTTCTTTTCTTCCTCCTGGTTCTCTAGCCTGTTCTCCAAGTTACTAATCCTCTCCTCCATCTCCTTTTTCCTTTTGCCAAGTTTTCACTTTTTCCTCCCACTCCTCCTTAACTTTCGCTAATTCACCCTTCACTGCAGCAAATCCTGTCTTCATTTCGCTTATTTTTAGATCAATTTCGTTCTTTATTTTCTTGATTTCGTCTAGTTTTTCAGAACTGCTTCCGTCTCTTCGTTTTTATTTTCTGCCCCACCCCCGGTCCTTTTTTATCTCTCCTTTAGTTTGCTGTTTTGGTGGCGTTCATATTGTTTTCGCGCTTTCAGCGAAATTTGTTCTTTTCTTGCTCTCACATGTCAAAGTCGTCCGGATGTTCTTGTCTTTTCCGTTTTATTAGGTCTTTTACTATGGTAACCACTGTTTTGCCCGTTCTCATCTATTTTCATTTATTTCTTTGTAGGATTATTTTGATGCACCGTGTATGTGTAGTATTTTGATAACGTATGTAACGTGTTTTAAATGTAGCGGAAGTGAGTTTGCATTAAAAGAATTTTTTTTGGAGTATTAGTAATGTAAGTTGGTGTGATTGATACGCAACTGGAATTTAGTGAGACATTAGTTATCGTGTGAAGGAATATTTGAATGCTGTAGGAAGATTTTCGTGTTGAAAGCGTTAAATTTGGTTGGGACATAATGTGTTGAGTAATTTTGTATTGATACGACACTGGTAAAATTACTGGTCTAAAGAAATGGTGTTCAATTATGGGACGCGTGACCTAATATTATTATAAAGAGAACCGAAGGTAACCATTTAAGTGACCAAAAAAAAACTTTGTAAAATTTAGTTGAGTTATTGGTGATCATCATTGACATTGAATGTGTACAATCGTTAGCAATACCAAATTGATTGTATAAAAGCAAATAAGAACTTTAATGTATTTATGGAAGTAACCATTTTCCATTGTAGTAAACGTTTTGAAGGGCAAACATCACAGTGTAAGGTGATGTGATGTTAGGCTTAAGAGCCCCTAAACCAGGTACGCGAGTGAACAAACTATAGACACTGCGTTAGTGAATACTACAGCCGAGTGCGTAGGGTGAATACGGCTACCTCTTGGGTTTTTGTAGAGTGCATCTAAGAATTTAAAAAGGATTACCGAAAGCAGATCATATGGACTACAACTACCGCACCGGAAAAGGATTAATTAATGTAATACGTAAGAATTAGATTTAAATTTTATTGAACCAAGACAAGTACGATTATCTTTAAGTACATTTTTTTTGTTATTGATGCATTAATTACGGCTCATTCAAAGAAAAAAAGGTAATCGAACTTTAGTTATTTTGTTGTTTTTAGTGTCAGGAATTGAGGAATTTTAGTTGTAATGTATTGATGTGCGAATTTGTCAATATATATCCACTGTCCAATTTATTTTGTCGTTTATTTGTGTGAATTGTGTGCCTAACTGATTACACCTGATAAGCGAAATTAATTTTTGCATATTTTCGAATTTAAGGATCGATTGGAAATTGTGTAATGGGCCAGATCGATCACAAAATGTTGTTTTAGCTTTGGAATATTAATGCAGAACACTATTAACAGAGTACTTATTATTTTTTATTCAGCATAAATTGCAGTTTTGAAGTATTAAAGTTTAAACCTATTAATGAATGTCGAAATACGATTTTAAACATAAAGTAGTAATAAAATATAAAGATATTATTGATGATACAAGCACTAACCACTCTATGTTTGAATTATTCAATAATCAACGAACATTTTGTTTAGATAACAATTTATTATTAAACCGATTTCGTTTATTTTATTTAGAATTTTCTAAATTGGGAATATTTATTTAATTCAAAGTTTTATAACAGTTTGAAGTATAAATTTACAGGTATATGAGGGATACTTAAAAAGTATTTAAGTTAACGTCTTACGATTTGGGAATTTTCATTTGCACCGAGTGTGTTTAATAAGTTTACGACGGCTCGTGTATTTCAGAATTTTAAGCTTTTTGGATCAATCTATTTTGAAGTGTTATTAAATTGAATGGTGAATGGTTTTACTGAGCAGGCTGTAATCCTGTCTTCCACAGTCAGATAGGATTAATTTAACATTACGCCTAAGACTATTTATTTTAGAAAAATTTAACATTGTGGTGGCGCCTAGAAACAATTTTTTCCGGACTGAGCTTTGTGAATTGTAGATTAATGGTAAGTGTAAGGTGTTTTAACTACTTTTCAATCATTTTACTCCTTATATCGACCACGCCCATTTCCACTGTAACTGGCTCGGCAACCCGCTTATTTCGGTAAGCATACACGACGCCTAGTGCGGTCTGAACGTGTAACATCTTTCCTACTCATCTGTGTCTTTTTCCTTCGCACTTCACGCCACTGCTTTCCGTCCTTGACCTATTAAATGCACCAAACTGGCGTGTTTATAACTTACGCGGTAAGCATCTCCGTTTCACGCAATGTTATTGCACGCGACTTACGCCGTTATGTTATCATCGTCTGAATTTTATTTGCTCATTTTTCACACTGTATGTTCTGTTGTCGCGTTAATTTTTATCACGTTGCAATACCGCACCTTCTGTTTTATTAGCACACCTTTCCAATTTTTTCCACCTTTGTTGACAGAGCCTACTTATAGGTTATCGCGCCGAACAACAATATAATGAGGATAAAAATAAAACATTCGTATATACTTGCATTAAAACATGTTATGCCATAAGCGTATATTATTCCTCCTTTACTATGTGACCTCTCACTTCCACGCGAACGCAAAGTGTGACAAAATGAATATATTACAAAGTCATGCGGTCGGATCACCTACATATCTTACACTGTGGCCCATAGCCATACTAGTCCCACGCTTGTACTATTCACATCACTGATGAGTTTATTATAATGCTAATTCCTAAATAAACGATTTCCCTTTATAAGAGGGATTTAAGCCATTAAAATTATCTAAGCCGTGAAACCGCTTTTGGAATTTTTATTTTCAGGGGAAACAGACGGAACATCAAGTTCACCAAACATTGTGTTAGAATAATTAACAAATTTTGTTTATTTTAATTACATATAAACAATGTTACCTCACCATTTTATTATACAGGGTGAGTCAGTTTTTTGTAGACAAACTTTTAACAGGAGATAGAACACATGTTTCTAAAAAGAAAAGTTCCTATAAACATATGTCGTAGAAGGCTTCGTTTCCGAGATACAGGGTGTTGAATATAATTTTTTTTTCTCAAATTTTCATTATAACTCATAAACGAATGCTTAGATTTTTTCATGTTGGGGGATAATGTCTATTAATTAAGGGCATAAAACAAGCGATAAGAATGTTCACAAACTTGCACAGTGGCGGAGTGGAGGGGGTGCTCAACCCCTTTCATAAACAGAACTTCTACGCCAATGACTATTTAAAAAAAAAACTGTTACTACAGTTTAACAAAAATAATGTACCTTCTTCTGTTTCGAAATTCCTGTGCGTTTCCGAGTTATTTTGATTTTTAGTGTTTGATGTGGTACTAAGTTAAGTAATGTGCTTTATGTGAATAATTGAATATAAAGTTTTTAATAAAAAAGATATAATAAAACATTTAGAGCCAGTTTAGTACCTAACGATCGTTTCTTTAAAAGTTCAAATACATTTTCATTTATAAATAGGTAGGTTATCGGTTTTTTTAAGTATCCATTGTTATTATCCTCGTATAAAAAGAAATGCATAATTATTATTGTTATGCGGTCAATACTTTCTGTATAATTATGTATGTATCAATTTCGCCATAAACATGTATGTAGTTTTTAAGTGAGATTCTAATAAGTTATCGACCGCTGCTCACTTGCTCTCATTAAAGAGCCGCCACTGTATCAAGCCATACTCAAATACAAGACTTTTGTAAATTGAAATCTGTTTAGTACACTAATTTTAACAATCCTTATTTATTATTGTAACAATAATTAATAATTGTGAAATTAAGAATTCTTAGCAATAACGATTTATAAATAAATAACAATAACACTAGTATAATAAAATTAGACACTTTCTTCAAAATGTAAACCGTTCTTGTCAATACACATTTCACAGCGACGTACAATAGAACGTCTTAAGTTAATTAAATGATGCACCCTTATTTCATTGCAAGCATCTCTGATGCGATTATGAAGTTCTTCAAGTGTATTAATCGGAGTGGTATACACTTTTTCCTTCATGAATCCCCATACAAAAAAGTCAAGTGGCGTTAAATCGGGGGATCTAGGAGGCCACGCCACTGGACTTCCACGACCTATCCACCTCCCCGGGTAGTTATTGTTTAGCCAATTTCTTACATTTCTGCCACAATGGGCCGGACATCCATCAAGCTGAAACCAAGAATGTCCTCTTAAATTCAAAGGAATGTCTTCCCACATATTAACATGTTCTTCTTCTAAAAATTGTAGGAAATTTTCTGAATTTACACGTTGTGGCAAGAAATAAGGTCTAAACACGTGGCTGCCGTAAATTCCAATCCAGACATTTGTACTAAATTCATGTTGAAAACTTCTTGGTCGAATGGCATGTGGGTTTTCATGTGCCCATATATGCAGATTGTAAAAGTTTACGATACCACGACGAGTAAAACAGGATTCATCAGTCCACAGTATGTTGGATAAGAAATCTCTATTATTTTGAATGGAGTTAAAACCCACCTACAATAATTAAGTCTTCGTTCGGCGTCACCTGGATATAAACCATGAACAGGTTGAAAATGATATGGGCGTCTGTGATCCCGTTTTAAAACCCGGGAAACTTTACTTTGGGAAATACCAAGAGCAACAGCAGTACGTCGAGTACTTGTCGTGGGGTTCCTATTAAATTCACGCAATATGCCCTCTCCAATTCGTTCGCGTCCACGGTTGTTCTGTCGGCCCCCATGTACATTTTTCAAACCCTGGTTAACAAATCGACGATGGATACTCACAAAAACGGAATGATGAGGTTGTCGTCTATTTGGAAATCTTCTCCGATACTCCCTAGCTGCGTACCTTGAATTCCCATTTGCGAACCCATAAATAAAATGAATGTCGGCTTGTTCGCTATTTGTAAATGTAAACGGGATGTTACACTAATTAAAAGCTGGCAAATCAAATGAAATAACTTTTTGAACAAAACAATAATTAATAACAGTGAAATTATTCAAGATGAAGCAAGTGTTTGTAAAAAGTCAAACTGTCGTTTCAAAATATACAATTTAATATTTACTTGTTTTCCAAGGAGTATCATATTTTGTTGCAATGAAATAAAGGTGCATCATTTAGTAAACTTAAGACGTTCTATTGTACGTCGCTGTGAAATGTGTATTGAAAAGAACGGTTTACATTTTGAACAAAGTGTCTAATTTTATTATACTAGTGTTATTGTTATTTATTTATAAATCGTTATTGCTAAGAATTATTATTAATTTCACAATTATTAATTATGTATTGTTACAATAATAAATAAGGATTGTTAAAATTAGTGTACTAAACAGATTTCAATTTACAAAAGTCTTGTATTTGAGTATGACTTGATACAGTGGCGGCTCTTTAATGAGAGCAAGTGAGCAGCGGTCTATAACTTATTAGAATCTCACTTAAAAACTACATACATGTTTATGGCGAAATTGATACATACGTAATTATACAGAAAGTATTGATCGCATAACAATAATAATTCTGCATTTCTTTTTATACGAAGATAATAACAATGGATACTAAAAAAAACCGATAACCTACCTATTTATAAATGAAAATGTATTTGAACTTTTAAAGAAACGATCGTTAGGTACTAAAATGGCTCTAAATGTTTTATTATATCTTTTTTATTAAAAACTTTATATTCAATTATTCACATAAAGCACATTACTTAACTTAGTACCACATCAAACACTAAAAATCAAAATAACTCGGAAACGCACAGGAATTTCGAACCAGAAGAAGGTACATTATTTTTGTTAAACTGTATGTAGATAATGAAAATAACAGTTTTTTTAAAATAGTCATTGACGTAGAAGTTCTGTTTATGAAAGGGGTTGAGCACCCACTCCACTCCGCCACTGTGCAAGTTTGTAAACATTCTTATCACTTGTTTTATGCCCCTTAATTAATACACATTATCCCCCCAACATGAAAAAAATCTAAGCATTCGTTTATGAGTTATAATGAAAATTTGAGAAAAAAAAATTATATTCAACACCCTGTATCTCGGAAATGAAGCCTTCTACGACATATGTTTATAGGAACTTTTCTTTTTAGAAACATGTGTTCTATCTCCTGTTAAAGTTTGTCTACAAAAAACTGACTCACCCTGTATATTGAATATCGAATTGTAAAACAATTGAAATTATTTTTGTGAAAAGCAGCACAACAGAAAGAGGATGGATGGATTTGTTACTTTAGGAATCTAAGATCAAATTGGAAACATTTTTTACCACTATTGATGTTATGCATATATTATACAATATACAATTTTATATTACATATTTTGTTATTTTAGGTCTAACATTAGTAACAAATTGTCAATTATTCCGAAACGCAGATTATGTTGCATCCTTGGACTTATGTTTCAGAATATTGCTGGGTGCTGTAATAGCATTCCTAATGGAAGTTTCCGAAGTTTTAGTTATTTCACATACATCTAGTTTAACACTAGCAATTGCTGGAATATTTAAAGTAAGATGAAATTAAACTTCAAATTTTATACGTAATTTTTTTTTTTAAGGAACTGTTATTACTTACATTGGCCGTCGTCGTAAATGGCGACAATATCTCATCAATAAATGCAGTCGGTTTACTCCTTTGCTTACTAGGAATCATAGGTCACGTAGTACATAAAGTACGAACTGTACAACAAATAAGTTCCTTACGTCTTCAAGGTTTAGAAGTGGATAAATTTGAGGTATCTGAATCTTTAATAAACAACACATCTGATCAGCTTGATTTAAGTAGCGACTGTGAATCTGAACTTAGTGATTCACAAGTTTTGTTTGATATTTTAAATCGACGGGGAGGAAATTGATTTTCGAGTTATATAACATGAACACAAAGCTAGTGGTTTTTAAACATCATTTTTGTGACACTGTGAAAGATCTCAGCACATTGTACGTACTATTAGCATATACAATTTTAAATATGTGCTAAATTGTTTATTACTTTAAATTTTGCCCGAATATATATATTTTTGTATTAATATTGAGGATGAACGTAAGATTTCGAATTTTTAATGATCGAAAGCAATAATGTTAATGTATCAAATTCCGATCCTGTAATAAATTTAAGTACATAGTATAGTAACCATACATCACAAATTAGTAAACAATGTCTGACTTCATCATGGAAAATTAGAGATGCTCACTAATGTAACTCAGATTTAGGTGCAAGAAATAATTTTTTCAAGAATAAAGCTCTGGTTCAAGTAACTAAGAAACACTATTACAATGGTCATGTTGGTATGAATATATTCGTCTGGTTTCCAATTTTATACTTTAAAATTACAATAAATGAATGCAAACTTCATTCTTAAATCAACCAAAATTTCTATTATTTATTTGCAAAAATATCACACGAAATTGTATTTCTGTTGTATAAATACGTAGGGTTGGTATTAGAACATTTACGTTTTCACTCACATCACAGCATACACAACAATACTTTACTTATCGATGGTACCAAATCAATACGTCGTAAATCAATTTTCTTATACAGTCTTATAAATTTGTTCTTCGTTATAAAATTTTCCTTTTTTTTTTTGTTTTAAAATTTAACTTATGCAAAATTATTCCTTCAGGTCTGTAGTTTATGGACCTTAGATTAACCACATTAGGATCTCCCATACTATGTGTTTGTTAAAATTGGTAAATCTTGTTTCATTATTTTGACCTCATATTTTTGTGGAAAGGACCTTGCATCTTAACTACGTCGCGTTTTTTTTTTCAATTGTCACATGGACACTGTCACATACAAACTGCGCATTGCCTTTGACAAGAATTTTTTGTTCAATGATAAATTTAGCTCTTTGGATAAAGTAGAAGAGCATTGGACATGACACAATATCTGGTCTGGTACGTACATCTGTCCTAGTAAATGTCAATTAGTTTCCCATCAAGATGACCTCTTGTGCAGTCAGTCTACAAGAAATGAAGTGAAAGTAAACGCTTGTAAATCCGATTGACTTTCATCGAACCAGTAGCATGTAAAATCTTTTATTGCAAGATTAAAAACAGTAAAGTTGTGGACACAAAAGCTTGGTTTTAAAATAAACACTATTGAGGTAGTTGTTTCTTTTGTTGCTCTTTTTTTTGTGTCTTACGCACCAGAGTCAACTTCCATTTCAACAGAATATCCATTTAATTCAACAGTTATCATATCGTGGGTCCAGCATTATCTTGTTCTATATCCATGAAAGGCAACTTCTGGAAAATTGAAGTTAAACATTACATTGCACAAATGAAGAATTGTTATAAGAATTCATGATTTTTTTTAAATGTTATTAATTTAGGCTATGTCAAGGAATCAATAAAGTGGAAAATGTAATTTAGTGTCTAATTACCTTTCGTTTTTTATTACTTTTAAGTTTAGGAGATAGAACAAACGGAGTAAATAATTTCATTTATTAAAAAACGTGTGGAGATAGACTAAAATTACAGGAGGTAGAATAAAATAAGACTAAATAAAATAACATAAGGTTTTACTTGAGATGCTCCTATAGATTTTTGAAACACAAAATCAAAATTGGCGCCTTTATAGGCATAATATAAACTTAAACTTAAAATAAAATAAGGCAAAAATGTTAACAATAAGTATTAACCTAATATTTATTTCTAAAAAAATAAGAAAATAATAAACCTAATTTAACAATTATTATATCCACTTTAAGTTTTAATTGCACAGTCTTCATTTGATTATCATTTTTTTGAGATATTTCTCTTTTTAGTTCCGGAAACAGGTTTATCTTGTGAACGCTTTTTAGGTAACATCTTATCCGATTTTGTCTTGTTTTAATACTTCCTTGTTGTTTTATAACTTTGCTATTGAGCTCTTGAAGTAAAGTTTGAAAAAACAGTTTGTCATCTTCATTTGGAATGTAACTGATCATTTCTCTTAAGTGTTTTTCTTTCTGTTCTGGAATACTTAAGTTATAGTTTACATTTGGTACTGTTTTGTTAAAAATCTACAGGATCGTACTGATTTTTTCCTTTATAATGTAACTTGATATTTTGGAATGAGTTGTCACCAAACGATTTTTTATATTGAATATTATTTGGAGAATTCTTAGTATACAAGATAACTTTAAGTGACGCATAGGGAACTGATGAATACTGTATTAATTTTGATCCAAGTGATAGTCTAGGTAAACATTTTCTGTCATTTGTAGTACTTTATATTCATTCTTCCAAGTCTTCGGTAGAGATAATAAAAGTCGTACTAATGATAAAGGGCTCCATATTTCCAGATCCCGTAGATGTCTCTCTATGCAGCTATGTGCTGCGTCAACTTCTTGTACATTGCCATGACCTGGTTCTCCAAATTTTTGCTCTATGAACTTCAGAGTTGCAAGTATTTAAGAAATGTTGCAGTGCAAAGCTCATTACAGAATTCTTATTTTGGGGTACACAACTGTCAGACCAAATAATTATTTTCTTTAGATCTGGATTATCCTTTACTAATTGCTTCAAAATCTTAACGAGAGTGTTGGAAATATGTACAGCTGCTCGACCTGACTAAAATTCGTGCCAAACTGCATTATAGACAACCTTTGTTTGAAGCAAATGAGCAGTAAAATTATAACAAGACAATTTGCTTTTATAATAAAAATTTGAAACATTGCTCTTGGAAGAGAAAATACGTTTTGAAGATTGAAAGTAACTACACCTGTTTCAGTTTCATCTGTACCACGAATGCGATCACGTTTTCTTTCTTCATTTCCAATTTCCTTTCTTTTAAGATGTTCTTCTTGAGCAGTTTGTTCTGCTTCAGTTGGATTTTTTAATGTTTTAAATAATTCACATTTATCGCAAGATCTTTCTTCGGCTTTAAAAATGAAATATTTCTGCATACATATGAAATTTAATCGGTTCTGTCACGGCTTCTCGATATAAATTATACATTTTTTTAATGTTCAAGCCAGTCTCAACATATTTTCTTTTAGAATCTTTTCTACAGTAGTGTGAATCTACAGATGGAAAAAATTGAATATGATTACGGACTTCATCCTTTTTTTCTTCGGCAATTGCTTTCTTCCTGTGTTTTCCGTGTTTAATTTCAACTGGAATCTCAGTTTCAGGATTTGTGTGAGCTTTAAAATAGTACTATATACGTTGTTTGCTAATATCTAACGTATTTAAAA
This sequence comes from Vesta saturnalis, assembly GCA_036346205.1. Classification (NCBI taxonomy): domain Eukaryota; kingdom Metazoa; phylum Arthropoda; class Insecta; order Coleoptera; family Lampyridae; genus Vesta; species Vesta saturnalis. The sequence goes on along the minus strand of JARFJB010001883.1, from coordinate 13,777,212 downwards.
AATATTCTTGACATACCCGAATTTGAACATGCGAAATAATAAAAAAATAAACATATGAGTAAGTTTGAAAATGTAAACTTTTTAATATGAGTAAGTTTTCCGACTATTTTCTTCTTTTGTTCTTTTTCGCATTTTTAGATGTCTTTTAACATGCTTGGAGTAAAAATGGGCCTTTTCTTGATCATTTAATGACCAAAAGCTTTGATGCAACAATTGCCTTTCTTGTTCGTTAATTTTTATTGTACATTTAAATTTACAGAACTTTGAGGAACATGTCTAACTTCTTACAGACTGAAGGTTTTATATTCCCTTTGGAATCTCTATATTCTTCACCCCCTTGTCTTTTCATCTTTCTGATATTTTGTTTCCAGTTCTTCACATTTCTCTTTCTTTTCCTGGTATGTATATTTTCTTTATTTTCGATATTAAGACGGCGTAGTCATTTGGTTTCCAACATTTTCATTATTGATATTTTGTTCCCTCTCATCTATAATCAAAACAGTATAATTACATTCAGTAAACGGTTTAACCCACCTTCACTCACCTTCAACAAACTTAACTTCAATTTCTTCTGTGTTACTTGCTATACAGTTGTCCTTGTTTATATATATTCTTTCCACCATATTTCCTTCGGTAGATAATGCATTATTATCTAGTAGAATTAGTTCATTACCTAAAGCCTCATCTATTGTTTGTTCTAATTCTCTACAAAATATTAAAATGTGAGGTTAGGAGGATGATTTTTAAAATAATAATAAGTTAGCGTACCTCCAATCATTAGAATTACAGCTGGAAGGCCGCTTTGGAGCATCGGAACTTTGTGTTTGACAAGAACTCATTTTTCACTTGTTATAATTAAAAAATATAAAATAATATAACACACTAATTCACACTGTAATGCAGTCTGTGGACATAGCACATTATAATCCGTATTTGTGTATTTGGAGTGAGTGTTGTAATAATAATACGCATGCGCATATGGATATAGAACAAAATAATTTTATACAAACTAGAAGTTCAACATAATACTATTAACTGTGAAATATTTAGTGGATGTAGAATATTTATTTACTAAAAAATCTTTATGCATCAAGATAACTTGATACAAATTTGGATATAGAATAAAATAATTTTTTTAAAAATTTTGATGTCAATAAGTCCATTTTCGATAAAAATGGGGATAGAACAAGATAATTCTGGACCGACGATATACTTAGAAATTAGTCCAATATTCAGTTTGATTAATTTGATCGCTACTATTTACATTTTCGGTTTCTTCACTGCTTTGACTATGAACATTTTTATTTTTGAAATTAATTTGCCTTTTCTTTGAAAGACATGCCTTATTTGAACAATGATGATATTTTACGTCTTTGTACATACATATATCAGGAGTGTGTGCACCTTCAGAACGCAAACAATTGAAATATTTTCTGGTTGAATCGGATTGTGTGGGCTTGAGTTCCCCCAACCCCTAGATTACGTAACAACGACAATCCTTGGGAAGCCGTTTGATAAGCTAGGCACATGTCCATAGCTTTGCTAAAATGTAAATCGTTTTCAGCAAGGAACCAATGTTGCAATGCTTCATCTGCAACACCACATACAAGTATCACGTAGCATTGTCTCTAAAGTGTTTTCAAAACCACAACTTCCAGCTAAATGTCTTAAGTTCTTTAACAAAAACAGGTATAGACTCACCTATTTGTTGGTCACGTCTATAAAATCTAAATCTATGCACGATTTCTGATGTACACGGTGCAAAATGTTCTTTTAATACTTTTATTATATCTTCATATTTTATTTCTTTCACCTTTTCTGGAACAACTAATGATCGTAAAATCTTGTAAGTAGCAGAACCACATACACTAAGGATAATTGCTTTTTTCTTTTCTTCCTCGGTAATATTATTTGCAATCAGGAAAAATTCGATTCATTCTTGGTAAGACTCCCAGTTGGAAGCATCATGAACGTTAAATTGTTTTATATTACCTAGTGACACCATTTTATTTATTTTCTTGTTTACTCTCGTTGCCAAAATGTTATGATCAAACTACTATTTCATTTAATTATTTATTCACAACTATAAACTCACATTACAAATTTCTCTATAATTTATATGACATTAACTAAACTATATAATGACAATTAATAATAATTAATTTTTGTCATGACAGCATCCATAGTCAAATGACAACAACAATCTCAATACATAACAAAACACATTTGCCACTCTTGAAGAAACAATTCCTTCTGCATTTCTTTTATGTCATTAGTTATTCCATGTTTACTTTCATTCACCCAATTATCAACTTACCATTTACGAAGACCAAAAGTCGATGAAAACAGTTTTTTGCAAACAGGAATGCTCACTTTTCCAGCCTTGATGGAGTATTAGAGTTTCACTTCGTTGCGATTCTGAATTTTCTGGTGTTTTTCATTGTTTTGGGCTTCCTTTACTGATCATGTTATATACAAGTCTCTGATCTCTTCGGACAATCCTTCCGTCTTTTTGTCGATTTAGCACAAAAATTTGATTTGGTGGTCTTCCGATAATTCAGTTATTCTTTTCCGTTTCACCTTAGTTCTTTGTTTATTTGCTTGGTATTAACACAACATTTTCACTTAACTCTGGCTTTCTTTTTCTGTGTAATAGAAGATTTGTCACGCAGTTCTACCGACGAATCAGACTAATTTTCAACTGCATCGACACTAATCTGTCGTTATGTACAGGGATTTTTTAGGCTTTGAATGCTGGTCACATCGTCCTCAATTTCTAAATCTACAGAAGTATTTGAATTTATAATTTCTGAATTGAAGACAAAGCACTAGGAGTTTCTTCAACCGAACTTATGTCCATGATTTTAGGATCTAAACTGTTCAGGAAACTGTCATTAACAATCTCTACTTACCGGGTATTTACGTGGTATTGTTTTCGCGCCATTTCTGTAGGTTTACTTCCGTCTAATAGATGACGCCCCTAGTTCTAATAAATGAAAACATCAAAATGTGAAAACATTGATTTGAGACCATCGCTGTGGCTATGTGTATAAGAAAGTAACTAAATAGAGAACTAATAAACTTAATAGTTATTAATTTTTTATTATGAGTAACAAAATTAAAAAGTAATAAAAATTATACAGCACCTAAAAAACAGTATAATCAATTTGCCTTAATTGTTAGAAATGTGCACTTTGTTATACATTTTTATAAATCAAATTCATAATAGTTATAGTAGCTATAAATGATCTTTATTTAATCATTGTTGATATTGAAGGCATCTTTTGAAAACGCAGTATCAAGTGTGATTTCTTTCTACTTTGTACTTACAAATCGGCAGTTTGGACATTTAGGCATAAAGTATTTTTATTCTACTTTATAGATTTAAACATACATTTTTCTTATTTGAAACGTTTAAATTGCAGGTACCGATACTGTGTGGTAGAACTTGTGTATTTTACAAAATTAGAAAGGCGTTAACGAGGAATAAACCACTATCATCTGGATTACTAACAATTGCATGATTCTATGAAGAAAATCCTAACTTTATTTCGTGATTTCTTACTTTTTTGTTCCTAAAAGTCCAAGCTGTGTTGCCATTCAATATACAAGTGATATTTTGTTATAGTTTTATTTTATTGTTAACGATTTTTTAATGTAATTATATGTTTTAGACTATCAATACTATTGACTGTTATTGTATTCTTTTATGGAATTCCGTTTGACATAAGCATTTATTTTGAGTTTAAGGTGAACTTACTATTTATTATAAGTAATTCCATTTTACAAAAAAGTGTGTAAATATTTTGTTGATTAATTGCCAAAGGAAACAGTACTATATGTAAATATATTAAATATGCACGCTCAATTTTTGAGTATCTAGGATAAATGTATTTTTGTAGATTATATTAGAAGTACTTTGTTCACTTGGTGTATTCTAGCACTGTAAAACTTAATTTTTCAAAATAAAAATTTTATTGTAAATGTTTTACAAACTGCACTATATTTTTGTTTCAGCAGTGTACACAGTGTCCCATTTTGGTTGAAATTGTAGGGTCTCGTTTGTGAGCAAAGATAGAAAGATGCAGTTTTCGTGACCCTGTTCTACTTTTTCGGGAAAATTCAAAACTTGCAAATTTTAAGCACTCCTCGTAACTGCTTTACCTTTTACGTTATCGAAATACTGCAAAGTGGGTTTTACACTGAATTTTCAGTACCTAGAATTTAGTGGCGTGCATAGTTTTCCCCACAAACAGTCAGTTTCCTCGCAATAAACCAAAGTTTTGTTTTATTTTAATGGGACACCCTGTATATTTTTTGTTATATAATAGAGGTTACTGTCAGCTTTCAAAAAATATATATTGTGTGGCACTTCTGTTGCATTATTAACCTCAAAAATGAATGTTACGTTAATTTAACATTTTGATGATATGGTTGGCCATGAAATCTATAGACTCAGTATAAACGCGTATTTTCTTGAACGTCCAAGATACATTTGAGTATTAAAAAAGGGCTACTAGATACTTACTGCTTTATTATAATTATAAACATGTAAATACTCGATTATAATAAATCTAAGGACTTTTATGCAGAAATGCAAAAATAATAAACAATTATGCAAATTAGGTACAATAGTTTTCGAAACATATTCAAACTGACAAAACTTTTTTTAATTGGTAAAATGCATCTTACAGCTTCAGAAAAAAATATTAATGGCAATAAAACTTATAAACAATACTTTATATTGACCTCACCAGGAAAGTTTACTGTTACATCATCATATACAATCATATGGTGTAATATGAAAAACGTGAGTCAAAATTATTCTCGTTATAATAAATTTTGATTAGAAAATAAGCTGAAGTATTCCGAAATACAATTATTTATTTTATTGTCATTTATTTTGTAAAAATTAGAGAACATAGATTATCATAATGATAACGGTTTGAAAAACAATATCCTTGAAATCTAACAGATGTTTGGTATGTTATTTTTGCAACCTGCAGATTATAACACATTGGTGCCCTTTACAAACAATGCAATTTTCAACAAACTGTAAACATTTAATAATTGCAGCAGAATTATAAAAACATGAGAATGGTGGTGTAATTTGCAGATAAACAATCATACAATTGATTATAGAGATTCAATTTATAGGTTAAACAATTTGCATGAAACAATGGTCAAGCTGCACTATTTACACCTCGCAAGGCTACTACATTCCATAATCATAATTTCTTATTGTTGATACCAATTCAGTAGCAATGATGACCCACAATAAGATGGTAACATTAATACACAACGTGGATGTTGTTACGTGCCTAAATAAAATGGAACTATTATTTGTACGAAGATGACATTTAACGTGGAACATAAATTGTGTGGGAAATGTGTGAATTAACATATTGAGAAGCATTTTACCACAAAATATATTGTACTTACATTATTGAAAAACATTACTATTAGAAATTGTATTAAATATCAAGCAACACACTTGTATTACTACAAGCCCCGTCCCATCTCAATTGGCCCACCAATAATTTTTCTTTTTAAATAAAATTCTGTCATTGTTGAAAGTAACGATTTTCTTAAAATCTCTAAATATTTATTGGTGTTTACAATTCCATCAATGAAGTGAAGTTTTCCAACACCTCTAGCAGACATTGAACCCCACACCATAACTGAAGTAGGAGATTTTACTTTCTTTTTTAAACAATCGGAATTGAAAGCTTCATTTTTCTGACGAATAACTCTGCTTCGATTGTCCCCAACACAAACTTCAAAACGAGACTCATCACTCCAATGGACACTATTCCATTCATCACTCGTCCAATTAATGTGACTTTTAGCCCATTTAAGCCGGTTTTTCTTTTGTTTTAATGTTAAGAGTGGCTTTTCTTTTGCCTAAAGAAAATTAGTAAAATTACAAAAAATTTTTTTGGAAAAAGTTGCAATAAAATTACCTTGGAAGTTTTAAAACCTAACTTAAGGGCTTCTCTATGGCACGTGGATCTTGAAACACTTCGCCCCACAGCATCGCTCCAAAGAACAAATAATTCACCATAGTTCGAACGCCTGTTTTTTCTAATAATCTTCAATGCCCAGCATCTGATATTTTGGATTTCGACGCATACCAAGGTTTTGTAGCTATTGTACCCGTTGTTTTATAAACTCGAATGATATTTCTGACAGTAAACTTTGATAAATTAACTAGATCGCCAATTTCCGCGTTTGATTTTCCCTTTTTAAATAAATTGATAATAATTGAGTGAATTTTTTCATCAACAATCTTTCCACGCGTCATTTTTACTAATAGTAAAAAAAACAAACTCTCTTTTGTTGGACAAAGGCAAATCCTACTTGATTATTTCAGATATTCAAAGATTCTTAGAAAATAATAAATTCGAGAAAAGCAAATAACTATTTTTTTTTGTACAAAAATATGTTTTTAACAATTAAAAAATGATTTAAAGTAAAATGTTGCAATAAAATGTTTTAAACTGTTTAAAATGTTGTTACAAATGATAATAAAAATAAATACTTAAATTAAACTTACCGTGAATTAGTATAATTTTATTTAAAAAGAAAAAATATAGGTGGGCCAATTGAGATGGGACGGGGCTCGTAATCATACATTGTAGAAATACGCTTTTTAAAGTGTAAAGCTTTCTAATCGGAGTCACTATCTACACCCGAACTTTCAGACTATGATGTCCAACATTTCTTCCTATTCATACCATTGCTTTATTGTTTCTTCAGTATGTCGCACACAATTATCCCATACGGTTTCATCACATTGCTGTAAAGCTTTGTTCCCCATAGTAATTACGTTCTCATCTTTATAGTCATCTCTTCTAATAGGCTTGTCATAATATCTCTTTCCCTGTGCCCATACTAATTCTATCGCATTAAACTCACAATGATATGGTGGTAATCTTAATACTTCGTGTCCGTAGCTTCTTGTTATTTCATCTACTTTGTACTTTTTTGTATTTTTGGATTTATCCTAAACCCAGGTCCAAAAAATATAATACAGTAAATCGTTTTAGCTAGTGTGGAGGATAATCCTATAAGTTCTTGCAGAACTATAGAAAGTAGTATTGGAGTTTCGCGAACAAGAATCCAAAGAATACTTCGCCACCATAAATATAAACCATATAAATTTAGGCTTGTTCAACATCTATATCCTGACTACGCTGAACGTAGGTTAATATTTAGCAATTGGTACTTAAACATATTAAATATAGTAGGTACCCAACTTGGGTAGACATGTCATATGGTCAGACCAGGCACATTTTAGCAGTTCAGGTGTTTTAAAACAATAGCAGATCCTGGTCTCAAGAAAATCAACACCAAATATTCCTCCAAAGATAACAAAAATGATTTGGACTAAATTTTGCGTGCTTTATATTAGGATCAAAAATAAAATTTTACATTTTCGAAGGGAACTTATCCGCTCCTAGATATTTGGACATTTAAGATGACATCCCTTTAGCTTGCTTGAACCAAATTCATTTCCTACAGGATGGAAACCCATCTCACAATGCGCAAATTGTACGCCCGTTTTTGGAAAACAATTTTGGTGATAGATGGATTGGCACTAACAGGCCAAGATAGCCTCCTAGGTCTCCGAACTTGTCAGTCTAAGATTTCTTTTTTTTTTTTTTTATGATTGTGGACCTGAACAGGCTAAATAAGGCCTATCGTGCTAAAGCACTCAGGAACACTTAGGAGGATGGATAGAGGGATAATGAATTGCCAATAGATGCCTATGAACAGCTTGTAACAACCTTTTTTTGTGGTTGTATTAAAAAATACGTTAATCTAAGATCATTAATTTATTTGGCGTAAAATTAGAGGAGTTTTTAATTATTTACATGTAAAATTGAGAAAGGCAACTTAAATTGCATTTCCTAGAACAAATCTTTTGGGTGTAATATTACATAAATAGTTTTAGTTCCCTTTCTTAAAAAATTGGATTTATATTATTGTATTCGCGCAAGCGTGAAGATTTTTAGGGGAATACACTTGAGTTATTCTGAAAGCTTTTTTGTAATTCACTTAATGCTGAATGTTAACAGCAATAAGCATGATTTTTACTTCATTTTTTATATTTTGGTGCCATCATAATTTTGGTGGTAAGTTATTTTTTTTCTCATTATATTTAAAACTAAAGCCTTTGCTTTTTTTTAGGCACTTTTTATTTTTTAAGTACTTACTTTGTAAGTACTTACTTTTAATTACTTTTTTTTAAGTACTTTATTTTACGTACTTTTTTTTAAGTACGCACCTTTTAATCACTTAATTTGTATACTTAATAATCTTTAATGGCACTTATAAGTCAATATTTTACTGTACTATTATTTTAAATGGCAAGTTTTACTTGAGTTACCTTTACAACGCAAGTTCTACATACTTTTACAAATAAATTTGGCGAATTAAACTTCAAGGAAATTCCATATTTTAAGGATAACTAAGCAAGACATTGACCTCACCATATGAACCATTCTGCTTCATAGTACCTGTAACAGTGTATGTACAGAACCGTTAAAAGGTAAAGTTTTTTATAATTTAGTTTATGACTTCTGAATTTTTTTTCGTTTTCAAACATATATTAAATAAACTTATGTATAACTTGTTATTTTATTTTCATTGGTGTTAATTTGTTTATAGTATTCAATAACTAGGTTTTGTTGTTCCTAGATAGATATATAAAAAAAAGAAAGACAACATGGCGCTCGAGAATTTATTATTTTTTTCATAATTTTGTTGATAACATTTTTGGAATTAAGTGAAAATAATCAAGCAGAAAAGAAGAAACTAGCATTTCAGGTAGGTTAATTAAGCTCTAAATTAGAACCCACCCTTATATTCATCTACCGGTGAGCCGACGGCAGTAGCGATTATTAAAAGGTAATTTTTTATATTAATTAAATTATTTGATCAATTACGAATGGTATATTACATCATCGCTTTTTTATTTAATGTTATAAGTTGGCCCAGTTTTAGTGTTTATACACTTGGAGCCGCTATTAATGTTACAATTTGACGCCTTTTAATAATTGTTGTTATACTTTGGCTTAAGTTAAGGTTATAAGCTACCTTAAATTTTCTCATATCATAAGTGAGAGGAAAACAGGGGTTACTTGCAAAATAAAATATACCACACTCAATATGATAACATTGAACGTTTGAGAAATGCAGTTAGAGAAGCTTTCAGACATTTACAAGATTTAATGCTATAGTAGAACGAATTCGACGAGTGATGCAAAAGACTGAGTGGTCATCAGTTCGAACATCTCTGTTAGTAATTTATATTAGGATTGTAAAGTTGTAGGTATTATGTTTAGTTTTTAATTTTGTGTTTTTGCATAAAACTTCCTTGCCCTTAATTTTGTTTTTTCATGGTCAACTATATCATCAAAATGTTAAATTAACGTAACCTTCATTTTTGAGGTTAATAATGCAAAAGAAGTGCCACACAATATATATTTCTTGAAGGCTGAGTGTATGTAAGCTCTATTATAATAAAAAAATATACAGGGTGTTCCATTTAAGAAACAAAACTTTGCTTTATTGCGAAGAAACTGACTTTTTGTGGGGAAAACTATGCACGCCGCTAAATTCTACGGAAAATTCTATATGGATCCCACTTTTTACCATTTCGATAACTTACAAGGCAAAGCAGTTACAAGGGGTGCCTAAAATGTGCAAATTTTGAATTTCGCCCTGTATCTCAAATACTATGACAATTCTGTTTGTGGCATCTTTCGTTTCACGAAAAAGTAAAACAGGGTCACGAAAACGGCATCTTTCTATCTTTGCTTGCAAACGAAATACCCTACAATTTCAACCTAAATGGGACACAATGTACAAGGTCTTAAACCGTCTGTTAAAAGTTTTGAATATAAACATATAAAGAAAACTAACACAATACCTTTACATGACCTTTCCAAATCACCTCGAAATATAGATGACAAAATCTGAATTTCAATACAAGATGTTAGGCCACACCCACAAGTGGGTTAGTTACTATAGTTGAAATTATGAGAGAATTCCAAAATCGGTTTTATTCAAGCACTACGGTCGAACAAGCGACTTTGTAGTTTTTACACGTTATATGATGAACACGGAAAGAAATTTGTTGTATATAACCCTGCGGGTGGTGAACTAGAACCTTTCAATTTAATTACATGCGTTAGAAGAAGATGCAAATGTGCATCGGCATGTCTTTACGTAAATGGCAAATATCAATTTAAAATCATTTACACAGCGGTACTTTTTTTTTACTTATATTGTTTTTAAAATGTTACAAACTTAACTAAAAGAAATTGAATAATTCTCAATTATTTAAAATGTGCATAAATAAGAAGTGAAAGAAAAGCTCAGAACCAAAAATTCTCAATTATTTTTAAAAAATAATTGAAAATTTTTAGTTTTGAGCTTTGCTTCCACTTATTTTTAAAAAATAATTGAAAATTTTTGATTTTGAGCTTTTCTTCCACTTCTTATTTACTTTGTCAATTTTTGAGCTATGGATTTATCTCATTATGCATAAATAAATTCATTATGCCGATATAAAGAATAATAATAATAATAACTTCAAAGCCCACAATACCTGAATCTGAGTAATATCGGTGTTTAAACACGATAATTCCCTATTCTTGATCCGCCATTTTGAATTTTTTAATTTTGACAAATGATTATTCTTAGCTACCTTAAAAAAACCCGCAATACCCAACTTACCAAATAGTTTTGCACCCTAAAAACGGTGCGTCATTGGCAGTTTAAAATTTTTTTTTATTTAGATAATGTTTTACAAATTAACAAACTTGCAAAATTGATCATTAGCTCAATATCAGAATTTTAGTCATATCGGATTTTAAATACGATAATCCCCCATTTTTGATCCGTCATTTGGAATTTTTGAATTTTGACAAATGATTTACACTTAGCGATCTTAAAAACCCGCAATACCCGACTTTCAAAAAAATCCGTTGATAAATTAAATAAACACGATAATCCCCCATTTTGAATTTATTTAATTTTGACAAATGATTTATTCTTAGGGGTCTTAAAAACCCCCAATGCTTGACTTTCAAAAAAATCGGTTGATAAATTAAACCTTTTACAATTTGAAGCAATTAATTTTTTTAGTTTTCTGATCCCCTAAAAATGCTCTGCCACTGGTTGGATTTTGCTCCTTAATGAACTTGACCTAGATTTTATGGCAAAGAATTTTTGTACCAAATTTTATATCGATAGCTTTAATGGTTCAAAACACACACACTCAAAATTTTTTTTTCTAAAAAATAACTCTAATGATACAAAGCTATCGCGCACACTCACACACAGACACAATCAGACACGAAATTGTTTTTTCTAAAAATATGTTTTTCATTTTGTTTAGGCCCCAGAACCTCGAGATACGTAAAAAAAGGGTTAAAACCGATTACATAGCTTTCTATTTATACGTACGTATACGAGAAAGCAAAACAATAGAAATAGGAGAGGTAACAAACAAACAAAATACACCCAAGTACCGCACAGTGTAGTACTTGGATATATTTTTTTTCAGAATATTTGGTTTTAATACCTCAAATATAAACATAGTAGCCTTTGTTTTTACGACAAATGAAACTTAGTGTAAAGTGTTAATACCTGCCGTAGTTCTACAATTATGGCACAAAATTATTCAAATGTAATTTTCAGATTTTCAAATTAATAGAATATGTGGAATATTTAGTGAAAGATATCCACATGTAGCTTGAATTATGTAATAGGATTATGAAACAGTTCAAAATGCATGTGCACAGTAGAGTTTTGCGAGAACTTCCCGATTAGAAGTCAAAAATATTAACTTAACCGAAGAAACCTTCACTATTATGATGATGCAATCCTCAATGTGAGAGAACGGTATTTCCAAGTTAAGTTTAGTGTGGATGTCTTTTAATTGTTAATCATATACCGACAGAAAATTAAATGAGGAACGATATACGGAAATATTGAGGGAAACGGTATCGGAATTTTTGGATAATTTGGCTATGGGTTTCCTAATATCGTGCTGGTACCAAGTAGATGGTGCATCTGTACAAAATTGGAGAGCAGTAGATACATCAATGACTGATCTGTTTGAGGATCTCCAAATTGAACCTTTAACTCCAAGATCACCGAATCCAACCCGCTTAGATTTTATTTTTGGGAGAAAATCAAAAACAAGGTTCATATGACGCCAGTGAGGACTCGAGAAGATTTTCTACACCGAATTTGAAACGCGTTTACAGAACTCGATCCGCACGAAATACTTGCAGCAACAACTCATAGTGTTTACTATAGGACTGTGCAGTGTTTGAACCAAAATGGAAGACGCACCGAACATTTAAACTAATTGTGTTGTTATGTTCATAGTTCATCTATTATAGAAGCGAAGGCTGCAATGTTTTGTATTTCTCGTATTCAAACAATGGAATAAAAAAGGTAAAACCAAATATTCTTAAATTAAATTAATAAATGCAAATAATTAAACAACAAGTTCAGGTAGGTACAGGAATTCTTTATATGAGTAGTTCCAGAATATTAATCTTTCGAGTGGTTTACCTACAAATTGGGCATTTCATTTGAAAAAACGAGTTTTTGACATTTTAGTGTAGTTAAGGTTAACTGTATATATCTTACGATACTTTCGGGCGCCAATGGAAGGATCTCGCTCAACAGTGGAAACCTTTCTTCAAAATTCAGTACAGCTGTGAAATATGTCTCTAAAACAAAGTTGCTACGGACGAGGAAGATACCAAGGTCACAGTTTCCCATTCACAAACACGATTGTCCAAAGATGTATGGCTGAATACATATGCTAAGCGTATTAGGTTTTTATCGCTTAAAGTACCTCTAATATTAATATTTATCCACACGAAAATAAATGTACTTTTAGTTTATTTACAGTATGTTTGTAAATTTTTCCAATTTTCGTTGAAACCTATTTGATCTTCAACTAAAGTCGTATCCATTTCATAACCAGGGAGTGACTGAGGTTTCCTTTAATCAGTGCAAATGCATGCGATACATTTTGTTTAATGTGAACGTTACAAATTAGACGGCTATTGTATTAGGCCGGGAGCCCATGGCAATCCATTCAACTTTTTGCTTACAAATTTGAAGGTACCAAATGTTGTATATACACCCCTACTGAACAACGTGCTGATCGTCTTCCGCTCCAAAACAGGGGCATTTAGAGGCTACACATTTTTAAGAAAAGAAAAAAATTCAACACTCAATTTTTTTATTACTGAAAACGGCTTTCACAGTCAGTTAGGGACACTCCTAGAGGTCACCAAAATCATCGGCAGACGATCCAATTCTGGGGCTAAGTACGCGGCAGACGCGATTCAAATTTTGAAAGTAATCCTTAAGGATAATTTTTAAACCTATTCTAGTCAAAATTAATGCACTGCAGTGTGCTTCTCGAGTTTAATTGATATATATATATATATATATATATATATATATATATATATATATATATTGAGATGATTAGAATTAGGAATAATAAAGGGGCTAGAGTTTATTGAGTTTGAAATTTTTAATAGTAGGCAAGTTAGATAAATTTGTGGAAGTATAGTTCGTTTTCACTGAAAAAATAGTTACAAGTGCAAAATTATGGTTTTGATGTGACAAAACAGGCTTTGTGGGGTTTGCACATGGTTGTTATTTTCATAAAAGCAATGAGCTATACCAGTAGCATGTGAGAAAGGTCAACATGATAAATATTAATTGGTACGATTAGTTTCGTGTAACATATTTATGTAATTTCGCATTTGATTCAATGAATTTTAATGTTTTGAACACATATCAGATATTGATCACATGTAGTATGATAATTATAATATTTAAAATGTATAGTATTAGGTACAATGCATAAACTATTTAAAATATGAAACAAAGGGTATGATACGAACATAGCATTTTTTTAATTCAAAGACAAAGTATATAAAACGTGCATAAGAAGTGATAGTGACTTAAAAACATAATTAAGTACATGAACAACAATTGTGCAGTGTGATATTTAATATAAAATTGCAAATTCTATACAAAAATTGACAAAATAGTTAAACAATGTGAAAATGTGATTTGACAAAATTAAGAACTATGGAATACAAGTGAACAGTATTGGTGTTAGAGAACACATTTTATGAACATTTCAAGTGTGATAAACATTTATTACACAAATTAAAAGTAAATTTATGTTAAGTTAGGTTACGTATTATTTGTAAGAATTTCACAAAATTATAGTTTTTATAGGGTAAAATAAGTTTAAAATAAATTATAAAAACATTTAATAGTAGGTTTCCCTCATTTCAACAAGGAATTTAACTATAAATATGTAATATAAACATAAAATTAGTAAAGTTAGGTTAACTACGTAAATTGTATATGGAAGGTGGAAATTTTGTAAAATTTAAATAAAATGGGTTGAAATAAGTGTATTCTGATAGTTTTTTATGTGGAATTTGAATATGTAATTAGTTTAGTTGTAGGATGTAAGATTTTTTTTGATATTAGTAAATTTAGATTATAAATTGTCAAAATGAATATTATCGAAGCAAAATAGGGCTTGTGAGATGTCTTTTTATGTGGAATTTTGCCCTGATTCCAAATCTGTAATTAAAAATCAAATCCGAATTGTATTAAAGAAGATATAGCATAATTTATACTTTAGTTAAGTTTACAATTTTGTTTAGACCAATCAGAAGCTAGAATCTTTTGTGTGTAATGTAGAGAAAAAATTGAAGATTTGGTATCTAGGAGAAATGTATAAAAGGAATTGCTCCTGATCTCTTACCTCTCTTGCTTTTTGAAATTTTATTGACTAACACGTAATAGTGTTAGTGCTATTTGTGTTAACATGTAAGTAACAATTCTCGTAAACATTATCGGAATCGAAACGCGATCGACGTAGAATTGAGAGATCAGAAACAATTGTTATAACCTATAACTAAAGTTAAAAATAAGGTTACCGATCACAATCGTTCGATAAAATTGTAATTGTTTCGTTTTTTAAGATCGTGTGTAAACATCGGGTGATGTGCATTTTTTTGTATGTTAATAAATTCTTCAAGTATTTTGGATTCGATGTTTATTTTGTTGATAGTGATTAAGATCATAAAATAAATTTTCACTTCATAACGGAATCTAAAAATAAAGGTGCAAGCGAATACAAAAATCTATATGAACTTAAAATACAAAATTAAATTCGAGAAATTAGTAAATAAATAATACAACATTTTAAAAACACAAATAAAATAAAGTGCTTCCCTATAAGTATTTGAGCATTGTAAGTACATCGTATTTACCACATGAAGAACAGCCAATAGTTATTTGATTTGGATGAAATAATGGAATGTTAAGCAGCATAAGAACAGCCAATAGTTATTTGATTTGGATGAAATAATGGAATGTTAAGCAGCATATTTGGGACAGCAAGGCAGTATCACCGATTTATGGAAGGAAGTCTACGTCCAACGTTTAATGTGGACCAACCCGACATGAACATTATTTGGAATTGGCAGCAACACATGTGAGTGTATTTTTCTATCATAACCCTATTGCAATGTTTATTTTTTTTGTCCTGTATTTAATTTTTTTGAAATGATGTATAAATGTTTGTATGTATTCACGTGTCAATATCTGAAAAGTAAATGATTCAGTGTTGTTATAAAATTAATAAGTTTACCTCAAACAAAATTAAAATTGTGCTCAATAATTTAGATCAATTGCAGAAATTTTTGACAGGCTACATATATTTCAGTATTAAGTGCGCAACGCATGCGTATTTTGTGCAGATCTCAACAAAATTGGTTTCACATAGTAACTGTTTATTATAAACTACAATTTGATCATTTACATGTATATTCACAGATTCAATTTATATTGCCAACAATCTATGTTTAAAACAATTGAACCCTATCCCCAAATGAGATTACTGAGGTAGTTCGGCGCATAATATATTGGTGTTGTTAATATTATTATAATTAGAACCTTAATTTAAAAAGTAAATAAAAATATTTTTCCACATTTTTAGTCCTCACTTACTCGCCAATTAAATCAAAATAATTAAACATTATAATATTGTACTTCATATTGTTTTATATTAAATTTTTCTTTGACAGCAAATTTGAAATGTAATCTAACTTTTACCATTGTTACTGTGTTTAATTTTAAGTGTAATTAACTGACCCTAAAAGTAGGTAATTAACGTCGGGAGGGCTAACGTGGTCATTGTCGTTATTTACTATTGCCCTTCAGTTGGATAAAAAGGAAGTTAAAAAAAAATAGAAAAGCTAAGATTAGTTTAAAATGGCAATAATACACCAGTTGGAACCTAAATGATAAACCAAAGTAAACAACGTACTTCAATCTTAAAGCTGTTAACACACGAAACTAACCATAAGCAGATTGGGGTACTATATAACTTATGCTCGATCGTTTTTATTAGATTAAGTTAATGAATATCCTTTGTTTTAAGTACAATTACTTTATTCAGCAATCGTACAAAAAAAAACAATTTTTTTCTTGTAAGATGCAATGTAAACTAATTAATGCTTCCTTTTCAGCTCTAATATTCTACAACTTCATAGGTGGAAGGCATGTATACCCCATGTCGCCCGGTGCAATACCACCACCCTTACCATGGGCTCCTTAATACTGGTGTTCCAATTTTCTGAGCTCGGTAAGGGCTGCCGGTCACTTTCTCCTTTATTCCTTATCTATTCGCCAACACGCACTTGCCAAGTGTGGCGTTTTAACGGCTAAACCCTTAAAATGACGAGTTTTAAAATAGATGCTATACCCCAGGTGAGTAGGGCGCGACACCCACACTCTCACATCGATTCGTGCGATCCGTCCCAAGGATTCTGGGGGAGGGGGACAAAAATTCGTCAATTCCAAAATCAAGACTAAGAAGAACAAGCTCTGCCAGGAATAAAATTCTGCCCATTCGGATCCTCGGGAGGGCAGGGTTCAAGCGACCTCGGTCATCGAAAGTACCAACATCCGGATTCATTACTGCAACATACGGGGTCTCAGGTTGAATCTTAATGCTGTTCACCAACACCTTCAACAAGTGCAACCGGACATTCTGTTTCTATCAGAAACACAAGTCTCCCCTGGAAGCACTGATTCGCCTGACCTGCAATTTCCCAGATACAACCTCCGCTCTGGAGGATGTCCACTTTGGAAAACAACAAATTTGACGCGATTTGGTTCAAACATTCTGGGCCCCAATTTGTGAAATTCTACTGTTGTTTGTATAGGTCTCCCAATGATAACAACTTCCAAGATCTTTTTGATTACCTTAGTCTGAAAAACGACTAGCTCTTATCACAGTTCCCATCTTGCAATATTTCAATTTTGGGAGATTTTAATGCCCACAATTCCAATTGGCTTCATATTTCATCTACTAATAATCCCGCAGGTCATAGTGCAGAAGCATTTGCTGTATCGTGTGATCTCACACAAATCATTTCCGAACCAACCAGAATCCCTAACTAACCCACTTGTGTATAAAACAAGAGTCCTTTCCACACTTGGTCAATCAGACCACTGCCGAATCGAAATAACTTCCTCTGTATTCAATCCCACTGTTACTCGAAAAACATATAGAACGACGTGGTGTTTTAAATCAGCTAACTGGAGCGAACTGCGAAATTTTTTTACAACCTTCCCCTGGCGTGAGTATTGCTTTAAATGGTCCTCCTCTTCAAAAATTGCTCTTTCAATAACTGAAGTTATCCTGATGGGTATGGAGTTATACATTCCCAAAAAACATAATCGTGTAGGTCATGCCCGTTCCAAACCCTGGTTTAATAGGGCTTGCACTGATGCATTATCGCAAAAGCATAAACTCTATATCAAAGGGAAATCAAATAAATCTACCGAAAATCACGCCAATTATATTGCTGCAAGGAATAGTTGCAAAAGTATCATCACCAAGGCCAAAAATATGTGTGAAGAATGTAAATGCAAAGAATTAGTCTCATGTCCTTTGGGTGGTCGTAAATTTTGGTCATTAGCTAAAGCCATCAGTAAAAACTTTATTACATCTTCCTTTCCTCCCATGACGTCTCGCCACGGAGCTGTAGTAGCTGATCCTGCTGAAAAATCCAACCTCTTTGTCGATTACTTTGCATCAAATTCACGTCTCAATGATTCTGGTAAAACTGTGCCGTCGCCCAAATCTACCCCATACGCTATTAAACCAATCCACTTTCGTTACAAGCTCCTGGAATCAATTATCAATAAACTTGACCCAAACAAGGTGACTAGCCCTGACGGTATTAAAGCTATCGTCCTTAAAAAATGCTACCCCGAGCTAGTACCTGTATTCTCCAAGCTCTTTTCGATCTCCATGTCATTTGAAGAGTTTCCCTCATCGTGGAAGTTAGTAAATGTCCAGCCTATTCCTAAAAGGGGCGACAAAACAGATCCCTCAAACTATCGACCAATAGCTATCACTTCCATTCTGTCGAAAATCATCAAGAAAGTCATCAACCACCAACTACTTTTCGTTCCTCGAGTTCAATAAACCCTTAAACGACCACCAATATGGGTTCAGACAGGGTCGTTCAACGAGTGATCTTCTTTCATGTCACCCAAATTTGAAATAACACATTAAAGAGGTCCGGTGAAACAGTAGTATTAGCTTTAGATATTTCAAAAGATTTTGATTAGGTTTGGCACAAGAGCCTACTTGCCAAGCTCAATTCGTTCTGCTCATCCGATTCGCTCATCAATTAGATACCCAGCTTCCTTGACAAAAGACGTATACGCGTTGTCGTCGATGGCTTCTTTTCGAAAGAAACTATTATTAACGCGGGAGTACCCCAAGGATCAGTGATAGCTCCCACACTTTTTCTGCTGTACATAAATGACCTCAATTCCTCAATAACTACCTCGATCCATTGCTTTGCGAATGACAGCACTCTACATTATAGCTCTTTTCAGTTTTCCCAGAACAATAAGTCTAGACAGGACGTAAAGGTGAAAATGGCAGCCTCAATCAACAGTGACTTAGAACGTGTCCTTAAATGGGGAAGGAATAATCTACTCACGTTCAACGCCGACAAAACGCAGTCTCGCCTTGTGTCCGCCAAGAAAGACCGATCATTTCCTGCTGTAAATATGAATGGCTTAGAACTCAAGTTTTCAAACTCTATTTCTATGTTAGGGATATCCGTATCATTGAACCTTTCATGGGTTGACCACATTTTGTCAGCCAGAAAAACAGCTGTCCATAAACTGGGCTTTCTATACAGATCTAAACAGTACTTCACATCGCAACAACTCCTTTTACTGTATAAGGTTCAAATTTGACCTCATCTGGAAAACAATTCCCACATCTGGGTCAGTGCTCCCCAATACGCCCTTGATATGGTAAACCGCATCCAAAAAGGAGCTATCAGGTTTATGAATGATCCGCCTCTGACTTCTGACCTACAGCCTCTTGAGCATAGAAGAATAGTTTCGGTTCTTTCCTTGTCCTATCGCTATTACCATGGCAAGTGTGCCTCCGAAATACACTCCTTAATACCTTCGCAGGCCATCTTCGCTAGGAATACTCGGTTTGCCCATTCACACCATAATTAGGCACTCAAAATTCCACCGTGTCACACTAAATGGGCTCAATCTCAATCAATTGTTTTCCACACGGCGACCAAATTGTGGAATGCACTACCCAGTTTCTGTTTTCCTCCAAACTTTGACTTAAGTCAATTTAAGCTAGCCATTCATACACATTTCTCGGCAGCCAAACAATATCCCTAAACCATCCCAGTGTTCCTGAGTGCTTTAGCACGTTAGGCAAATCTTAGCCTGTTCGGGAATACTATAATTATCAAAAATCGCTAACGTTGATTTTGTAGCACAAGAAGTGTTTTATCATCGTATTTGCTAAAGTAGATATTGTAATATTCCTATAAAAGAAGCGTTGAATAAAACAATATTGACGGCGCGCAAGTTAGCTATTTCTGCTGTTTGCAGGATTATTAATAATGAAGTCCTTGGAGGACTGCCTATATATTACACCACAGATCTCTTAAAAATCTATCATCAGGCTTACTACAATGAAGTAGTAGCATCGTCTGATAATAGTTGTAAGTTGATAGTTCAAAATTTGGAAGAAAAGCTATTTAAAATATACACAAACAAAATTAGCATAAACCGGTCAAATAGCGGTAATATATTATATAATTCAGGAAGAGAAGATATCAGTAGAGTCCAGCTGCTACGAATTTGCAAAGAAGATTATTTGAAAGAAGCAACCTTTTCTATACGCCAATCGATACTAAATATGTCAATTGGAAAATTACCAAATACAGATTTGAAAATGTCACAACTTTTGAGAGAGGAGTGTCTCGAAATTACAATTGTTTTGAAAACTTTTTTTGAGAATCTCATTTTAGGTGCAATAAATCAAGTAAGTGATGCATCACGTAGACGAGTTATGTCATTCATGTCAGATACCATATTTGCGGTGACTAAAGGAGAAGTCTAAACATTTAAAATTAGGAGTTGCATTAAAAAGCATGACCAACAGTAAAGAACTAGTTAATACAATGAATAGATTAGGTCATTCAATCAATGATTCTGGGGTAGAACTCGAAACGGAGTTAACATATTTTTCAGCTAGCTCTGTGCTGCCAGACTGCGTAGAATGTACCCCTAATCAGGATTGCCGTTTGATAACTTAGACAGGTTTGTGGATAAGTCAACTGGTACTGCCGCACTTCATGACATAGTTGGAATTGTTTTTCAAAATATACAAACTGATCAGAGCATCAATGAACCTTCTCAGGGTCCTTTGATTAAACCAACCTCTGAGACATCAGGCATTTCTACCGATAGGACCGTGGATACATCGGCAGACACTGATACTTCATGACTATTGAAATCGTTTTTCAAAATTCATCAATTGATCAGCCCAACAATGAATATTCTGAGTTCTTTGCTTGAACCTGTATCTGGAACTTCAGAGAGTGGCATTGGTAACATGCGTAAAAGAAGGAGTTACACGGATGACTTTATTGTAGGTATAACAGCATATCCTAAAAAAATAATATTGATCACTGTCAGATTAGAACCAGCTGGTGTGATAAATAAAAACAACCCCTGCTCTGGGATCGCTCTTGGAAAACCGCTTGATTTAATTTGGATGATGTTTATAAGTTCTAGTCTGGCTGATCCTATGTGGGTAGGTTTCAACTCCCAAATTATTATCGACTCTTTGCCAAAACAAAATATGTGTTATTTACTCCAAATAAATGAGTCACCGACATCAATGGAGGTAGTAAAAATTATTGGATATTGCAAACCAAGCGGTAGGGTTGTGTCGACAAAGAAAATAATGGTTACCTATGATTTAGCCATAGCATGTATGGCTATGAGTTAACAAGTGGAAGAAAGTCCAATGTACGATAACATACTTATATTGTTAGGACGATTTCACGTGGAATTATTTTTTTATACAGCGCTTGGTAAATACCTAGATTGTTCTGGAATTATTGACCTACTGTCTGATACTGGTATATTAGCTCGCACATATCTTGCCGATCATTTATTGATGGAAAGCACTACAGCCAATGCAAACGAATTTATTCGCAATTATCTTTAGCGATTGAAACAATGAATTTCAAACAATCTTATCTCGGATAATGAAATTATAAATGAACTAAACTACTGGCATGAAAATAAATCAACTACTTTAAGTGCATCAAATGAACTTCAACTAGTAATTAATATGTATGAACTATACTGTCAGAAAACGCTTGTGACCATGGCGCAACAAGTAAATATTGGCATCAGTTTGTTTATATGATGAAACCGTACAGATAGTTTTGCCGAAGCATAAAACCAGGGGATATTGTAGCCTTTGCGATAATGCTTCCTTTTTTTAATGATGTATTTTTTTTAACCACTAAAATTATGCAAGATGGCTAGTTTATTACCACTCTAAGCTAATTCAAATAAAAAATGGTCAAGATATTGCATACTTACTTAGAGAACGGTCTCTTGCAATAAGAAGAACTGAAAAGAACTTTGCAAGGAATCCCATTGATCTCACAATTGAGCAGACAATGAATTCTGAATCTGGAAGCAGGTTACGTGGAAGTGCACACTTGACAGGGCAAACAGAGAAACAGAAGAGGTCATGTTTTGGTACTTTAAGAATACATAGATATATAACCAAACTATATATTTTGTTATAGATAACTAAGGAAATAACTTATTTTTTGAAAGTAGGCAGATTAAACACTTTTTCACTTGGTTTTGAAAATAATGCCTGGCGTATGATATTTGTTTCATTTACATGCAGCAATAACTACAAAGAAACACTGCAATGTATAATTTTGACTGTTCTGAAATTCAGAATAGGTTTAAAAATTATCATTGGGGATTATTTTCAAAATTTGAACAGAGCCTGTCGCGCACTTTGCCCCAGATCTGGATCCCCTGCCGATGATTTTGGTGACCTCTACGGGTATTCCTAACTGACTGTGAAACCCGATTTCAGTAATAACAAAATTGAAAGCATTTAATTTTTTTTTAATTTTGTAATTTTCAAAATTTTAATCGCGTCTGCCGTGTACTTTGCTCCTGTAATGTATCCGGTACAGATTGTGAAACCCTTTTCTAGCGTTCAATTTTTCATTTTTTTAAAGGTGTCTGTCGCGCACTTTGGCCCAGATTCGGATCAATTGCCGATGATTTTGGTGACCTGTAGGAGTGTCCCTAACTGACTGTGTTCAACTTTTGAATTTTCAAAATTTGTCTCGCGTCGATCATCTTACCAATGATTTTGCCGTTTTTAGAAATAAAAAAAATAAAGTGTTCAAACTTTTTCTGCCGTGCCCGATGGGTGGGTGAGTGAACTGAGTGTGGCGAGCATTAAAATCACCTAGGATCACTGCATTAGGGAGGCTGGAGGCGTAAATTAAAAGGTCATCGGATACGGTGTTGTGGCCGGGCGGGTTATAGTAGGAGAAGAAGACGATCGTGAGGGAAAGTGCATCGTCAGTGCAATGCATTCGAGATGCTGTATGTGCGCAGAAAGGTGAAAGAGAGTGGATGGGAAGCAATTTTTAATTACGAGGGCGGTTCCGTGTTGGTTGTTGTTTAAGAAGGTGTGATATGTGTTGAAGTTAAGCGTGTATCTGTTTGTGAGCTTCGTTTCCGTGATGGAAAGAATGTGTATGTTGTGTTCGTGTAAGAGACTTTTAAGTAGGGAGCGCTTTCGACGAACGCCCCTGACATTAACGGTCGCTGCTAGGATATTCATTTTAAAGGGATTTAAGGAATGGGTACTCGGAATACGGAGACCGCCGTCCGCGTGCCGGATACGCAGGCGCCGGTACTCCGTTGGAAGAAGAAAAATGTTTGTACATCGCATATGGCGTACATTTTTATTCCGTATTTACCAGCTTTGTTGGGGATATATTGTAACCGTTTACAGCTACATCTGAAGGGATAAAACATTTCATCTATCGTTGTATACTCTGAAAAATTTCCAGTAACATTCCCATGCTTTATGCCAATAAAGTGCAGAAGTCCAGTAATTCACTCTATGCTCACTTATACGAGGAAGGTATGATAGGTACCCGTGTTTGGCGACAGATGGCGCTTTGTGCATTACCAACTGTGAGTACTATTCTTTAGTTCACGCCTGTCAATATTTTAGCGACATTCATCGAGTACTTTAGTTTTTATAGCTATTAAAAGTGAGTTAGTGTAGGTATTTTTACAATAATGGAAAAAGAACAATACCGGTCAGTGATTAAATTTCTTTTTTTGGATGGGAAAACGTGTGTAGAAATCAGTGAAAAGTTGCAAGCAGTTTACAACGATAATGCACCATCGATGACTACGATTAGATACTGGTATAATTAATTTAAACGTGGCCAAAGATCCGTCTTTGGTGAGGAGCGCCCCGGTCGTCCCGTTGAGGTCACTACGGATGAAATGATTAATAAAGTGCACGATATCGTATTATTAGACCGCCGGATGAAGATGAGAGATTGCTGAGATGGTAAACATGTCAATTGAACGTGTACAAAATATCCTGCACGCCAAATTGGCGAGATGCTGACGATTGATCAGAAACGGAACCGTGTGACAACTTCAACGCAATGTTTGGAGAAGTTTAAGCGTAATCCGAGTTAGTTTCTACGGTGTCGTGTGACCGTTGATGAGACGTGGGTCTATCACTACAGGCCGGAAACCAAAAGTCAGTCAGCACAGTGGGTTCTGCCTGCGAACGTGCACCAAAGAAAGCAAAGACGATTCCATCAGCCGGAAAGGTTCTAGGGGCGATTTTTTGGGATTCGCAAGGCACCATCTTAATCGATTATTTGGAGAAGGGAAGAACCATAACGGGTCAGTATTATGCCAATTTATTGGACCGATTCGACGCTGAAGTAAAGAGTAAAAGGCCACACCTAGCGAGGAAACCATTTTCCATCATGACAACGCCCCGGCCCACTCATCGGCAGTTGTGACGGCAACACTCGCTGAGTTACGGTACGAAGTGTTGCCCATCCACCAGATTTGGCCCTCTGCGACCTTTTTCTTTTTCCAAACATGAAGAAATGGCTTGGTGGAAAGCGGTTCTCGACAAATGAAGAAGTCATTGCCGAAACAGGCCTATTTTGCAGACTTCGAAAAATCTTATTATTTGGATGGGTTAAAAAAGTTGGAACATCGTTGGATCAAGTGTATAGAGCTACAAGGCGATTATGTCGAAAAATAAATATACTAAACATAAACCAATTGCCTTGTTTTCCTGAACGCAGGTATTTATCATACCACCCTCGTATATATTAGTAAACTTTAGAACTTCGTCAATCATATGAATGCTAATAATAGAATTTGTTTTTATTTAATCTTTATAAATAAAATACATAGAGCCACTGTTATCAGGTTTTCTCACTCTTATATGTTTTAGTATAGAATCCCTTCATATCATGGCATGCTATAAATTGATTACAAAGATTATTCCATATATTTCAAGTATTGCTAATTGTTGATACAGCAACTCGATATGAGTAATGAATATCTTTATCTTCCTGAGGCCCCGCTGAAAACCGTGTGACATAAATGCATGAAACTTTCCCTATTGATGAACTATGAGTAAAAAAGCTTAAATTAATTTTTTGAGATTTTTTGAGGGATGGATTTTTGAAATATTTTTGCCTATTTTAATGTACATCGGGGCGTAGTTAAGTCAAAATTTATGTAGGTAAACAAAAAAAATGTTTAGTATTAGTTAACATTTATTTTACAGAGAGATGGTAATCATTAAAATAATTATGTTCGGAGGTAATACACAGATAAATGTTACATATTGCGCAAAAAAAATTGTTTTTTTGTGGCAATTGGTGAATTTGCACCTCTTGGAATTTTTCACTTTACTTAATGTCGGTAAATGCTTCATTACTTGTTTTGTTGGGGTTGATTGTGGCGATGGAGCATAGTCTTCAGAACTTGTTACCCGCAATTTCAAAATATGTTCGTCATTTTCTCCGTTACATTTTTTCCTCAAGGAAGTAGTTTGCCACTTGAATTTTAAAATCAAGAAATTTTAAAATATCCGGTCTGTCACCCAGTTTTTTGTGTCCTCACGATATAAAATCCACGAGTAAACTATCGCTAATAGTATAGGATAAGTATTTCGTAACGTTTTAAGTTAGTTTAAGATTGAATGTGAAGAAGACACTGTGTATCAAAACAATTGTAATCCAATAAATGAGTTTGTGGAAATTAGAAACTATTTGTTTCATTGAAGTGTTATTTAGAATATTTTTTATACCATCTCTTGCAATGATCTGCAGGTTGCTCCCCAAGCCTGTTGAGGCTATTAAAATTGGTTTTTGATCAAACCATTACACTATGTTGACTTTCCAATCATTTCTAACAGTTTGTTCTGTAAAATCCCTAGGAAATTTTTTAATTACTTTTTCTATAGTTCAATGTGCTGCCGCTGGTATCCTAGATTTCATTATTGTTCCCTTACACACGATTTTCTTATTCAGTAAATACTCCAAAAATGGAATTGTAAAAAAAAACGATCAACAAATACCTGGATACCTGGAATGATCTCGTCAAGCGTATTACAGCAGATGATCCTACTCCTAGAACTACATCGCAAACTTCGAGAAATGTTCCTTTACCCTGATAAATTTCTCCAATACCAATCCTTCCGGTCTCGCATATACAAAAAATTTTAAGCCCTCACTGTGTGGCTTGCCCCTTACAAACTGTTGAACGTTCCATACACCTGTGAAAGGGATCATCTGCTCATCAACAGCTACTATCGGGCGGCGATCTAAAGATAAAACAACCATTTCGAATTTTGTCTGCAAGCGGTGTGATCCTCCACAGTTTCACTTTTTTTTGTACTCTCCGGTGTGCCATTATCTGCAACAACTTTCAAGTGGCTTTTCTAATAGCAAAAACTTTTGGTGAGCCATACTAGTGACAATACGCTCCACTCGCGTTGAGGCGGCCCAATACATTCTGATCTGAGGAAACTTGAGACAAGACATCAAGATGGAAAGTCCAAGAAATTTCCTAACTTCATTTGTCGACAAATTCATGGGTTTATCGTGCTCCAAAAGATATTTAAAATTGGTACAGGCGTAGATATTTTCCACATCAAGATCTTCAAAATACATTGCGATGTAGTCTGAGATTTTCCAGTCTTTTCGCCGCAAGTGTCTATCAGTAGGAGCTGGTGCATGAAATTGTGATCCATTAAATCAGTCTGATTTTTTCCAGGAGTTTCGTCCATAACCAGCTTTCACATTAATCAGAGGAACGTTAAATTCTCGATCGGAATCCGAAGTTGAACTTGCGACGGCAGATGCTTCCTCTTCTTGTTCATCTGGACCTTCTTCAGGTTCTTCATTTCGACCTTCAGCAAAGTTCTTATTATTTTCAAAATTCTCATTTTTGCATTCCGAATTAATTTTGCGCCCTCGCATCCCTCGATATCCGAATTTTCTAGACATGGCAGCAATTTTGCATCATGTACTCCAGTTCAAAAGTGGGTTCTATTCCCAAGTATTGCTAAATAAAAAAAATATTGATTTGAAGGTTAGAAAAATAATGTTGGCAGAAAAACTCCGACTCTATTTAAATGTACATGAATTAATTCCGACTGTAGAATATGTAAATTGTTGTGAAATGAATAGAAATACATTATTATACTAAGATTAAACCATTCTGCCTCTGCCTCGAAAGTTTTGCTTTTATATTTTCAAAAATATGTCTAAAACTTACCATCAAGGGTTGCCTTGGCGAACGCAATGATTTTCATTACAGTTAACAGCTGAACAACTAATTACAAGTAACCCTACTTGGTCAATCCATTGATACCTTATGAATGTCTATGTTAATGGACTGCGGGGTTTTAGTACAACAGAAACGAATTTTGCTCTAAAATGACTCAAAACTAATATGGCAAAAAAAGTAACATTTTATTTTTTTCAGGTAGATTTTAAAAAAGGGGACGTACATTCGAGACTCGTAGACGAAATCATTGATAAAGCAGAAAGACCAAAAGACAAGTGGTACATCAACGAAACCTTCACTGCTTTATATATAACAAGCAATGTCATTTCTGAAAAAAAATTACAGATTCAACGGTTCCTCATTAATGCAATAAAAAAAATTAAGACTAGAATAGGTGATCGCCATCTTTATCTAACTACTAACTGAATGTCAATTTCGTAAACAAAAAAACATTTATTTTAACGCCCGCGGGTGCCGAAAGCAGTTCGTGTGCGCTACAGTGGGATTTTACGCCCGCTAAATTGATTCATAAAATGTACTTTATGGCCCGATGTTGCATAAAATCATTTTTAATTAAATATACCTATAGGGTAATTTATTTATACGGATAATCCATTTCACTACATTTTCTATTCAATTTATCTTAACCTCACATAACATGAATAATTTCGTAGCTTATCATTGTAGCCCAATGACCCATGCCCGTGCTTTGATTGCTAGCCAGACCCACTATATTTATATTTCCATCGCTTTAGAATGGATTTGTTACGTAATAAACACTCTCGCTTAAGGCTCTTAGGACAGTGATTTATTTTGGTAAACAGAATTACAAATAACGGGTGTGTAGGTATATTAATTCTAAAAAAAGTTTGACACAAAAATTTGAAGGTAATAATGTTCTGATGGGCGTAACGAAGTAATATTGCGAAGTAGTTTGATTAGTAAGGAAATAATTAATCTAATTGATTTGTCTTTGTGGGCTCATATTTTAAAAAAATATGTAAAAATTTCATCATTTTTTTCTCGTACAGCCCATCACAGACATAAATATAATAAGATGCAACATCGATAACAGTTCCAAATTATCACTGGAAGATGCGATTTGAAATATTAATTTTTGAAAATAATCAATTGAACATCCCTGTAAGTTGTAACATGGTAAGGTATAGACAACCCAAATTGCAATTCTACGACATAGCCGGATTAGAAGGAAATGACTGCTTTTATTATATAATTTTAGGACACTACTGTTACCTGGCGTCCTAATGAGGTTGCAGGTAAATGTGTTATCTTGAGTATTGTTTTATTTAAATATGTATACGTTCTAGTGTTATAAATAAAATTGCTTTTGAATAAATTCCAATAAATAAAAATTGAATAGTATTTATAATTCTTTTCAATATTACTTGAGGAACCAAATAATGTTACACAAATAGATAAAACACAACAAAAAATTAAAAATAATTTATTAGTTACTGGTAAACATTTTTACTACATATAGGTATACAAACTTTTAATTTTTAACTCGCAAACAATTATCAAAAAATTAATGTGACTGATAAGTGTCACGTAACTTTTGTTGTCGAGATCTTCTGGAATCTACTAATTCCGGTAACAAAGCACACATGTAAAATTCTGTGAGTTTTTTTGCATTGTTACTCAAATTTATTAAACAACTACTACTTTTGTTTTCAGGTTCTTCTACTTCATTATTATCTGCATCTGTTTCATTCCTTTTCGCTTTGTTTGTAATTGAATTCGAAGTGTATTTTGACTTTTCTCCAACACAATAGTTTTACTCTCTTTCAGATTCTTCTATTTGGCTACTATCACCATCTGTAACCGGATCTATTTCATTATGTTTCACTTCGATTATGGAATGTGGAGTGTACTCAGCTTCGCTAATATTCGCATTTGAAAGTAATTGTAACCTTCTGAAAATTTTCTATAAGAATTGTTTTACAATATAATACTGAATTTCTTACTTCTTTTCCATTAAAAGTTTTTTACTCTTCCTACGGTGTGATAATCGCATCTTAGTTTTTGCCATTATTGAGCACAAAGATAGATTATAATCACAAAATTGCACAAACTAACAATAAACAGGTGTAGTTATAACATGTGTCCATTAATGATTGAAGCTGGCGCCATGTCAAATCTAGGAAATTTCTTTGCTTAGTATTTGCAACGCTGAGAATTATATTGTAAAACCAATCGGTTTCAATTTTTTTTGCCATAGTCACATGTGTCTGTTTTTCATTAGCTCTTATTATAATTTTTCCGTTCATTCTTTATTCCTGTATTAATTTTTCGTTATATTCACAATCAGTTATTTTCATAACTTGGAAAGATTAATGATAATATTTATAGAAATAGACGCAGTTGAACACGAGATGCAAGCTATTACACTGGAAGAACTTCAGCATGTTTTTCAAAACATCAAGCGGAGAATTAATTTATGTCTACAGCATCAGGGTCACCATTTTCAACATTTTTTGTAATTATATTGATTTAATGAGGAATGTTTGTATTTTTGTTATAACAATAATTTTAAAATTTATTTTGTTAAATCATTGTAATTAGCAAATATTGGCAATCATCATCATCATCATCATACAGCCATTTGCGTCCACTGCTGGACATAGGCCTCCCCTAAGCTTTTCCAGTTGCGTCGTTCTTGTGCCTCTCGCATCCAATTTCCTGCTATCCGTTTCAGGTCATCAGTCCATCTCGTCGGTGGTCTTCCTTGACTTCGTTTGGTCTCTCTGGGCCTCCACTCCATAATGTGTTTGGTCCACCGACCATCTCGAATTCTCGCTAGATGACCCGCCCAGTTCCACTTCAGCGTTGTGATTCTTTCAATGACGTCTTGGACTCCTGACTTTCTTCGAATTTCCTCATTTGTTATGTGTTCTCTGAGGCTTACGCCCAGCATTGCACGCTCCATGGCTCGTTGTGTTATTCTTAACTTATTAGCTGATTTTTTGTTAATGTCAAAGTTTCCGCTCCATATGTTTGCACTGGCAAGACGCACTGGTTGTACACTTTTCTTTTTAAACACATTGGGACATTTGATCTTAGAATGTAATTCAGCTTGCCAAAAGCTGCCCAGGTCAGACCAATTCGTCTGTTTATTTCGTGTGTTTGGTTGTCTCTCCCAATTTTAAGTTCGTGTCCTAGATATTTATATGTATGTACTTGCTGTATGGTGTTGTTGTCAATGTTTATGTTGTCGCTCATTACCAAATTTGTCATGACCTTTGTTTTTCCGAAGTTTATTTTAGTCCTATTTTTTCAGAGGAGTCTTTTAGTGTCTTGGTCATAAAGGTTGCATCTTGTAAGTTATCCGAAATCAATATAATATCATCGGCGAATCGTAAGTGGTTTAGTCTTTGTCCATCGATGTTGACACCGACATCTTGCCATTCTGTGTTTTTAAATACAAGTTCTAAAGCCGCCGTAAATAGTTTGGGTGAGATGTTATCCCCTTGTCTTACGCCACGTTCTATATTAAATTTTTCAGAGTCTTCATACACCTTTACATTTGATGTAGCGTTTCTATAGATATTTCTAATTAATGACGTATATCTATAGTCTATTCGGCTTTGATTAAGTGCTTCCAATATTGCTTCCAGTTCCACAGTGTCGAAAGCCTTCTCGAAATCTATGAAGATCAGAACTAATGGCATATTGTATTCGATACACTTTTCGATCAAGATCTTTACAGTTTGTAAGTGGTCGTTTGTGCCATATCCCGCTCTAAACCCCGCCTGTTCCTTTGATTGGTAGAAATCCAGCTTAGGTGTTAATCTCTTTGTTAAAATTTTCATAAACAGCTTATACATATGTGTCAAGAGGCTGACAGGCCTATAATTAGTTAATTTTGTAATATCTCCTCTCTTATATAACAGTATTATCACTGCATTTTTCCAGCCACTAGGTATGGTTCCTTGTTCCAAACATTTATTAAACAATTCTTTTAGAGAGCTTATGAGACATTCTCCTCCAGCTTTTATCGCTTCGATAACTATTCCATCATCTCCAGGTGACCGATGATTTTTCATTTCGCCTATTGCTGCTCTTACTTCCGATAACGTAATAGGTAGGAGTGTTTCCGATCCTTGGTTTATCAGCGTTTTGACTACTGGTTTCTCATGTTGTGGTTTTTACTAGTGTACAGATCTTTGTAAAATTTTCGGCCACTTTGAGTATTTCTTGTCTGTTTGTT
The DNA here is from genome assembly GCA_036346205.1 of Vesta saturnalis. Lineage (NCBI taxonomy): Eukaryota > Metazoa > Arthropoda > Insecta > Coleoptera > Lampyridae > Vesta > Vesta saturnalis. The sequence goes on along the minus strand of JARFJB010001883.1, from coordinate 13,745,645 downwards.
TTCATAATCCCGTGTTCATCTCTCAATTTACATATTTCTCTTTTGCCTTCTGTAAGCTTTTTTCTCATTACTTTCAGGCTTTTATTTTCTTCTATTGTTTTCGTTATTATTTCGGTATTGTGTTTCCTTATATCTTTTCTAATTTCTTTTGAGATGGCCTTATTTAATCTTCTGTATTCTTCGCCATTTGCTTTGGCGCTTCCTTTCAGGTTTCTTCGTTCTTTCATTAGAATTTTGTATTTTCGCTGAGTTTTTCGTTTGTGATGCTTCTTTTGCAAAACTTGGACGTTGCTGTTTCAATTGCATTTACTATCTTTTTATTATGTTCATTTATGTTTAAGTTTCTTTCTGGGTCATTTTCTAGAAGTTTATTGATGTTATCAATGTATGCTTTTGGTTGTTCTGGTGGGCTCCAGGTGGTGTTCTTCCCTTTATTGATCATTTTGCTCTTTCTTTCCGTAAGTTGATTTTCACTTTAGCTCTGACTGCTCTGTGATCGCTTCCTACTGATACTTTGTTTAAAACACTTACATCTTTAACTATCTGTTTTTGTCTGAAATGATGAAATCGATCTCATTTTGGTTACTCCATCCGGGCTTGCCCAAGTCCACTTTCTATGTTTCTTTTTCTAAAAATGTATTCATTGCATACATTTTGTGTTGTAGCATGAAATTTATTAGCATTTCGCCGCGTTTATTTCTTTCGTCTATTCCGAAATTTCCGATTGCTAACTCATGTTCATCTTTTTCTTTCCAAGTTTGGCATTGAAATCTCCAATTAGTAGGTTGTAATAAGTTGGTTCTTGTTTTTGGCTTTTCGATGTCTTCATAAAGGTTAGGATTTCTTCGTCACTATGGTTGCTTGTTGGAGCGTATACCTGGATTATTTTTAGGGCATATCTTCTGTTAAGTCTTATGTTTACGTACATTACTCTTGGTGTTATGCAAGCAATGCTCTGAATGTTATTGACTTGTCTTTTGTGAATGAATAGGCCTACTCCCCTGTTGTATTATCTTCTTCGCCCATGTAATGAAATATGTTGCCTGACTTTAACTTAATTTGCTCTTCTGCTTTTCTTCTCACTTCTCCAATTCCTACAATATCCCATTTGACTTGTTTCAAATCTTCTTCTAATTCTATTATTTTTTGTTCCGTTGATAACGTTCTTACATTATATGTAATTATGTGCAATGCTTGGGGTGTTTGTTTTAGTTTAGGATGCTTCTGTGTTTGTTCCTGCAGTAGTTGCCTCCCCAGAATCCTTGAGGCAGACCTTGTTTAAGGTGTGGGATTTGGAAATTTTCCTACCCACCTGGGGTATTTCGTATGTTTTCATACTCGCCATAAAGATAGGGTGTTTTTGGCCATAATCTTCCACGCTGGCCAGACGGGTTGGAAGATGGTTAGGATGTTGTAAGGATTAGGAAGAAGGGGTTGGAAAGGATTTAGGTTAGGGACTTGATCTTCCTTGGTTCTTGGACTTAAGGAGTGATCAAGAGCTTACGAGGGCAGGATCGCTATTCCTGTAGTAGATCTATTCTCTATCGGGATCATAGAGAAGTTTCTACCCGCTACCTTAAATATTGGCAATAAACATTTCCAAAAGTAGGGGTATTCTGTTTAATTTTAACAAACAATGTTTATAATTACATCAAAGGTGATTGCCCATGGGACACTAATGTCAATCGTTGCGACCGAAATGAAGTGTACGCAAAATTTGCTACATGACGTCAGCTTCAATCATTAATAGACACCCGTTACTTATATTGCCAAACAATGATATAATTAGAAAGCAACGCCCTTGGGTGATTTTTATTTATATAAACGTGTCCCAGATAACATTTCCAGCATGGGGATCTCGCTTATTATAAAAGATACAGATTTGGTTAAATTAGATGAATTACTCCTAAGGATTAGTGAAATTATAGGACACTCTCCAATTTCCAAATTTCCATGTATTTTAAGACTTATGGCAAGAAAAAGAAAAATGTCAAATTTCTTTTTCTTGTAATATCTTTTTAGTTATATTAGACATATAAATTTTATTTGCACTTTCTTTGTTGTTTTTAAAAATAGATAGTACATGTGCTATATCATTGTAAAGAGGATAAAAAAACACGATCAATTATTTCAAAGCCGACTTGTCGTTCCATAAGAAAAATTTAATTTAGGGGTTGAAACTAAAAAATAGAAAGTGCAAATAAAATTTATATGTCTAATATAACAAAAAAGATATTACAAGAAAAAGAAATTTGTCATTTTTCTTTTTCTTGCCATAAATTTGGAAATTGGAGTGTCCTATAATTTCATTAATCCTTAGGAGTAATTCATCTAATTTAACCAAATCTGTATCTTTTATAATAAGCGAGATCCCCATGCTGGAAATGTTACCTGGGACACGTTGTATAAAAGAGGCAGCGAAAGTATAATTACGCTGATTACATATTATAAACAAATTAACTAATCGATTATGGATGTGAAATTTTGAAATGTTTTGTTTCTTTTTATGTGAAATTATCAACCCTAATTAGTTACTGCCCATGATTTATTAGTATAATGGTAACAACAATTAACAAAAATTTCCCTAATGTACTTCGTAATTAATTATCAATTAATCACAATTCATTCCTCAATTTGAGAAATTTTTAGCTACTTTTATTTTCAATAGAGTCATTATCAATTAAGATAATTGTGTTATAATATAATGTGGGCAAATAAATTTCTATTTCTACATAAACCTTAATTTATACATTAGTATGCAAAATTGGTTCTTAATTACACTAATCATAAATTGCGATCTTCACAAAGCATCTAATTTTTTTTATCAGAAACCTATCAATTTGGAAATTTGAGAACAAAGTTGTAACAAAAAAAAAGTAATCATGTAATTTTAATTAATTCTAAGGCAATGCACTCAATAATCTTCCAACAATAAACCACATAAGTTACAAAACTGGTTTTACTATCCCCAGTTTCAACATTAGAGGATTAGTAGTTGTTGTTTTGCCAGATCAGGTAAAGATGTGCTACGTCAACAGCGATGAAAACAATACAACATATATGCAAATACATGTGGACTAGAGACGTTTTCAACAAGTTTAGTTTTATCCCTCAGGGAGTATTGAGATATGTATGCCTATCAGTAAGGAATAGGTCCGAAATTTTTACAGCTGCCTTAAGGAGCCTTTATTAATACAAGAAACAATTTTTACTCACCTATGTGTTGTTACCTGTAAAATGTTATATCACATATAACGACAAACTAAAGTGACAATTAGAGTTTTTATTGAATAACCATTGAAAATTTCATAAAGCATTTTATAATTACAAATATAGTAGATATATGTTAAAACTTACTCGTAAAATAAATTATATCACTATTCTAAAAAAATAATTTCCATTAATTTACATCAATTAAAAACATTTACTTCCTGACTTTTTATTCAGTTTTGTTTGAATCATAGATTTTACCTTTTCTATTAAATTTAATAGCTCACTTTCATTGTAGGTATAAAATAACTTGCAATTCACACCTTCAATCTGTTTCTTCTCTATGTTTTCTATTGCATGATCCAAACAATATACTCCATCTTCTTGTGAGTAAATTATCTTGAAATATATTAACAATTAACAAAAAAAAATCAACAAAAAACATTTTAGAAATCTTCAAAGTATTATTAAACTTTTGCATGCATTATAAGGATTGGATATGTGGTTACTGGGAAATATGTTTTGGTTACGTTGGATTGACCAATATGTGAACATAGGTAGAATATCTTTCTATTAGTGTCACTGCACCAGTGGCGGATCTCTAAATATTTTTGGTAGAATCACTCTTTTTGTGTAACTCAAAAGTGGTGGTCACGATCAAAGCATTTAACCGGTATGGATGTTATTTTGCAAAATCTTCTAATAGTTCTTCTAGAAACACTTTAAAAAATAACAAAACAGTTTCATGTTTTTCAACCCAGTGCAATTTCAAATTGGTTGACAAGGTCAAGCCTTACACATCGTGAATTTCAGTAGGTTGTTTTGCAAGTATGTGGGTCTGAATTCCTATAAATTGTTTTGATATGTTTGCCCTGCTATCATCTTGTTCTCTGACGTGCTTAATATCAAAACTAAAATTCTCCATCATACGGAGGGAAGCATGGCATCCCTTGTCACCGTCCCTTGAATCCGCTCCTGAACGAACATTAAATTTTCCTTAATGTGCCTATGTTGTTTTAAATGTTAGGCGATCTTGAGTATTTAACCGTCACAGTGTACTTAGCGTGCAACACTAAATTTGGTATCGAATAGCTGTTATGACAATTTACTCTTACAGACTGCATTCAGATTAATTATTTACATATTTCAGAGACTAGTGCTGTAGGAAATGGCCTGAATCTGAATAGGATGTTTTTTTTAACTTTCCAAGGATGAAATCATTCCACATACTAACAGTGTAACCGTAAAATTTGAGCTGAACTCAATCATATAATTGAATATAGTGAAGAAGAAGAATGATAATAGATAGATGAAAATGTTTTCAAGCCCATAACCAAAGGAAAATCTGGAACAGTGAAACTATGGCAGGATCTGTAACAAACAAAATACATCCACGTATAAAAATAAAAAACACTGAATGCATTTCAATAGCTAAGCTATGATCATAAGCGGCCGACTGGGACGAACTAAAGAAAATTTCTAATCAGCGAGTAACACATCATTGCTTATCTGGTGAAAGTGAAAATAATGAGTGAAAGAATAAGTAATAGGTCCTGAGTAGCCTAAAGGTCCTTGATCGTCATTATTCATTAGAATTTGTTTGTTTTTGAAGATCTTTAAACTTTCGTAACAATCAAGTTCATGATTATTGCTAATATGTTTGACTAAAGATACCTTATCTACTACATGATTTTTACCAAACATATGTAGGGCTACGGCTGACCTGTCCAAATGTTTATATTTTATATGAGCCAAATGTTCTTTAAAGCGAATTTTGAATGTCTACCATAGCCCTTTCCGAAATACAACTTTTCGAACTGCGGAGACATTTTTCATGTATCATTTCATATTTTACCTTTTCAGTTATCAATTTTGACGTTTGACTAGCGAAATTGCGACTTCAGAACTCGCGGTGGTTTCCATGTGCCCCATACGCAGTGGGACTTTGAGTGAAGGTGAGTTGAATGTAGTTAAAGAAGCAAAAACTGTCTCGCCTTCCACTGAAAAATCGTGGAAAAGAACGGTTATTGAGAAATGTGTGTGAAGTTGTCGTAAGTGCAATTCCAAATTGGTAAAACCGATTATTCAAGGTGGAGGAAACGAAGAGATCATCTAAAGAAATCCTCGGAGGAATTAAACTTTAGAGCGAACTCTTTTTATGTGCTGAGAAAATAACAGATGAACATAGCAAAACAGAGACAACTCATACCAGCAAAAAGGACTCTTCTGACAACTGCCAAAGTCACCAATTATTAATCTTTGTTTTATTTTATTCTTGTATTTTTGCTGTTACTAGTTAAGAGTACTTTTAGAGTGTTTCAAAGCGTATTATGAAGATGGATAAGTGCTTGTAACAGTTTTATAAATGTAATTTACAGGTATGTATTATTCGCCATTACTGAGGGAAAGTTCAGTATCTCGCCGCAGTTAGAATTAATAGCCGTTTCCCTTGTTCGACAGAGTGGCGCTTTTAAGCCGAATTATTTTAAGTTCCAACTATTTCGAAAGGTACTGACAGGTCATCACTGGTTTGGGATCTAAAAGATATATGATAATATCGTATTTCTACTAGATGTGGCTGTTTAGCAGAATAAACTGCTATTAATTGTTTATTAGGAGCTCCATTTTGAATTAACCAGATATGATTTTGCATAATTAAGATTGTCTTGATAAACACAAGTTAAGGATATTAATCATATTAATGGCCAGGGTTAAATTTGAAATGTTCACTTACTAAAGGTAGAAATGGAAAAGGCAGGAAATGCACAAACAAGGAAAACTGCAAACTCATACCACCAGTACTTACCCATGAAATAAATAAATTTTTACAACATATTTCGCATTCGTAATCACCGCTATCGTTCTGTAATTTTTTCTTCTTCTTCAAAGGAACTTCTGGTAATGGAAACCTTTCCTTATCATTCAAACCTAATTGCACTAACTTATCAATACTACACTTTTCCTTATCACATAAAGTTTGAATCATTGGTACTATTAAATTTAAAACATCAACACTTGATCGAGTGTCATTAGCAATACTAATAATAAGTTTCTCTAATGAAAACATTGATGGTTCACAGTTATTTTGTAATTCATTAAATACTGCTTCTGCTTGATTTAACCAATTTAACGGTGCAAAGTATACGCTTTCAGATACAACATATCCGGTTGATAAACTCGAGGTAAATACTTTTGGAAAAACAACAATAAATTGACCGGGTTCTTGAATAATTCTACAAAGGGAAACACCATTTTCTACAAGTAAACTAGGCGGAACCATTGCTGTATCTGATGGCAACCAAAATGATTTATTTCGACAATAATTTGGCACCAATTTTATCATGGCTGAACGAAATGTATCACTCATGGAATCTGGAATTCCATACCAGATTTTGTTACCACCGGTATGTAAATATTCTATCCAAGGTAAACTGTGTGGATCGCGATACCAACAGCAGGCACTAAACACCATACCGACGTGTAATGTTGGTACAGTTACACCTAAAAGTATTTATAGACTTTTCCTTCTTAGGACTATTGAAAACATACCCATTACAGGACCCATTGATCTTAAAGTAGATGCGCTGTTGTTGGTTAAAACTTTTAAATTCCAAGAATGTCTAGCAAAAGGACTGTTTTTCGAAACGGCAAAGCCATAACCCCAGCTCCCAGAGTCGATCGAGCCAGAATGTACACAAATATGATTTTGTTTCATAATTACGTGTTTCCAAAATTCTTGCTCAACCTGTAAAGCACGATCAATATCATACTTGAACTATAAAAAAATTACCTCATGAGCCAAAGGCTCAATGCTTTTGAACCACATAGACATTGTATTTCGGGCTATTCGGTAAAACGCATTAAGAGCCATACTTCTACCTTTAACTATACATTCATCCGATTCGTCGTTTGAATCAACATCAGAACTTGTTGAGTAATTATCACGATTATTCATTTTTTGTTGGCATTTTAGCAGTGCTTTTGATTCACGTTTCGCCCATTCAGTTTCGACCTCATCAAATAGTTTTTCTCGTTCCTCTGCAATAGTGTTGGAATGACCAGAACGTGATGTTTTGCTAACTTACCTATTGATAAAGTATCGTAAGGAAGAAGATATTTACAGTACATATCGTCTAGTTTAGTTACTCTATCTTGTGCAGATTTTGGAATTTTCATTAATTCAGAAACTTTTGACCATTTTTTCTTTTCAATAACTTCTTTTAAACCGCCTAGAGACTGTACAACTTGATATAAACGAGGTAAATCAATTTCCATTCCTCCAATCTAAAACACAAATAAATACACAGGTTTTGAAATTTAAATAAAAAAATCAAATTTTGTTTGCCTACTACATAGAACTGCATTACTTTCGTGTCGCATATAATGCGAGCGGTTGTTACACTGGCAATCCTTAGTATTCCATTACAACTAAACTTCGCGCAACTTCTGTTAAGTAGTAATTCATTATTAGCAATACAATAAAGTTACGTAAACATTCAGTAAACTATCATTATATACAAGTATTCCCATTTTCCTGATAATTTTTATTTTTCAGCTATTTAGAACCACAATTCAGATTTAGATAATCTAAAAGAATCCATTCTTATTTTAGTGCACCATACTATGTGAATCAACTCTGCCTCTGGTAGGAACTGGGTGGCATAGAGTAGCTCAGTAACTGCCAGTGCCGGCGCCAGCGGACTAGCTCCATGTCCTGCGTAAAAACATTTCACAAAGCAGCCTAAGAGTTTCGCATTTCTAGAGTTTCAGACTGCGTGGCGTACACTCGTGATTTTAAATGGCCCCACCGGAAAAAGACCAAAGGGGATAGATCCCCTGGATTTGCATGAAATTTGGTACCTAGGCATTTTCTATGATGAGAAATCCAGATTTCATTATAGTTTTGATGTATCTTCCATAGGGCGCCACCAGCAGCCCTTTTTTGTGTATAAATTACAACGCGTACATTGGTTTGTGAACTTTTCGTTTTTCGCCAATAATTCTGTCAAATTTCATCCGATTTCTAAAAACTGTATTCGCAATGAAAAGGGCTTTAAAATAATTGTGCTACAAGTGGGGTAGTTGCATTTGAAATTTTAAAGTTGGGGTTGCTAGGGGTGGGGGGATGGACATATCGAGTTGGTTTGACTGTAGACAAAGAGCAAAAGAGGATAACCGATTGGAATCCAGTAGATGAAAGAATAATGACGATCGACATGGTAATGATGGAAAGAGACAAAAATACTACACACATCTATAATCCACAGACAATTCAGATAAAACTACAAAAGGTATAGTCTTGGACAAACTATCCCCGCAATTGAACAAGATAAAAAACAGATAAGAAATAATCTTGTTAAGTGACTGTAATCAACCCAGTAATTGTACATGTAATCAATGAAAAAGGAACGAGATGGGTAGAACTGTGTGAACAATCCTTGTTAAGAATCCTAAATAGGTACTTTCAGCATAAGGGCAAACAAATATACATGGATTTAAATAATAAAAAACTCGAACCAATTATAGACTAGACTATATCATAATGAAGTAAAATATGATGCCAAAGTTTGGTGAGATGCTGAGTGTGGTCATGATTACTAACTAGCAGAAGTGTCTGTAGGAATAAAGTACAATAAACAACACAAATATCAGGAACAGAACAAGGCGGAAGCTACAACAAAAAAATAACACACAGAGTGCAGATTTTAAATTCTTTACGTTAAATTTATTATTATTATAATTGAACATTCCCATTAACAAATAATCAATCTTATCCCCAAATTCCGTAAATAAGAAAAACGTTAAGATTTTTGCACGACAGAGCCCCCGCTGTTTGCCATCAACAACGCTGACATCACCAACGCCGTGTCCGTCCATACCATGATTGATCATACGTTATTCTCGGGGCCTTTGCAAATATCGATTAGTGGTGTAAACAATATTAAGCGACGAAGAAGTGTTCGAGCACGCTCAGTACATTATCGGAAATTGGACGGCGCAATTTTCTGCAATCGCCTCCATGCGTATTCTGAACAATCAGCAGTTAGCTGTCTGACCAATGAAAGGTGTTGTTAGTGTTTAAAGAAAAAGGAATTCAGTGGCCTTTATCGGATAAAATAAGTACCGTGAGGTCTTTAATATCGTCTTTGGATTTATTTTATGTCGTAGTTGAATACTGAAACCGAAACATTTATCTTGCTTGGGTTAAATGGACGTGTAACACACTTTGTGAAGGGGCTTATATTCATCCTCCAATATTGTTGTATTTGATGTACGACCTATTTTAAATAGACAGGAGGCTTAAGTGTAGATTTTAAGAAGTCGCCATTTATAATACAGGTGAAATTACTCGACGCATTATTTTCTTTAATATATATATATATATATATATATATATATATATATATATATATATATATATATATATATAAGTATGCTCAGATATTTTTTTCTTTATTACAAAAATTTCGTTGTCAATGTAATTCTTTCAGAGAATTTAACATAAATAGCAGAAAAGAATTACAGTTTATACTCTTTGTTTATAAATAAGGGGTTATGATTTTAAAATTGAATTTACCCACATTTGGAATACAGGGCGACTCGAAATATAAATTAAGACGAGTCGCCCATTAAAAGAAATTAGTTTGGTTGCCGTGAGTAATTTTACAGTTTATTAGTTTTAAAGATAAACTCTTAACGTAACACAAATTTTATTAACAAATAGACTTACAAATTAATAAAAGAAGTGAAAAATTGAAAAGCTACGCCCTCAACTACAAGGAACTTATGCACATAATAAGTATTAATAGTTGAATTTAACTTTGGGGAAATACAGAGAACTAACGAATTAATTAATGATTTTGAAACAGTTACTAGGTTTTACGTGTGAATAAGTATCACGTTAACTACAAATATTTTGAGTAAATGGAAGCAAATCTTGTTTCATACACCGAAATCAATGAATTATACACAAATTTATCGGATTAAAAACTCAGTTGTTATAAAATCTAGCCCAATTCTAAATGATTTTTAATGCCCATTGAGTAATAAGGAGCATTTGTATAAAATATCCGAGGGGAACAAGAAAAGTTTTGATCAGTCCGTTCCACAAAACTATTTATTAAGCGTATTCACATATACAGACCCTTACGTTACAAGTTTCACTGAACATAGGTCAGTTAACTGCTATTCAAGCTAAACTAGGCATCAATACCCTAAAAGAAAATGAATGACAGGATAACATCAACAAAAAGAAAAAATAAAGCTTTTCGAAAGACAATCTTTTTTAAGAACTCGAATAATATTACACGTGTAAAATTAAAAAAGAACAGATTAACAAAAAAAATTATTTCTATTGCTTTCCTTTTACACATAAAATTCAAGCACACTCCTTGCTCCTTGTGACAAGAAATAAAGTGCGAATTGTTTATTAAAAAATTCAAAGTTAATACACTTAATTTATAAATTTCTCAAACCACTAGAAGATTCATTACAGGAATGCTCTAAATTTCATTCCAGTAGATCGTAGCTTAAAGCCGTTCATTGTTGTACCTATTTAATAAGGCACGACATACGATTGCGTAATTATCTGCACAAATGGGAATCGATTTGACAGTATTCAATTGTTTTCCAGTTAAACAATCCAGATTAAAAAATGGTACTTTGCGATAATGCCGTACGGCTTTTCATCAACAAGTTTGGTAGGTCTCTAAAATGCGGCTATTTCTCCATACAATTTTGGGAGCGAAATTCTTTGCAAAAGATTTGCCTCTTCAACGCTTACACAAATTTACTTGTTTATACTACATAACTATATTTGTACCTGGGTCTGTTAGTGCAGATTTTGACGATCATAGAGTTTCCAGCGTATTCACCGAAATATTATGAAAGACCTGAAATTGTAACGTACTTGCCACTGTGTTCAATACGATATACTACAAACTTAAACCGGGTGTCCCGTGACTCTATGGCTGTTGCGTCCACTCATTATTTATTATTAGTTTTTTTTATTTATTAAGTTTTTTGTTGCTTTCAAAAATTAATATTTGGGTAATATTATTAACCTTTTGGTTTTAAATTCATTCAATTTAATGTTAATTCATCTGGTCATCTGTCCGTATATGGTTCGCCTTTCGGTGAACCTGTACGCGTGGGGCAGACATGTGTTGATATTCATACTATTGACTCGACTACAACCGCTATCTAGTACACAATTACGTTGTGTTGGTACTTGATATAAAAATCAGCTAAATTTTCATATATAACTGCAACATTTTAAGCATATCTTCTTTTTGTATGTTTTGTGGATATTTACTATTGTGGCCGCTTACAAGTGTTACATTGATTACGCGATTCGGGGTACGTGTGGCTGGCCAGCAAAAGGAACCCTAAAGTTGGACAAGGTGATGTTCTGGAAGATCAAGGTAAGTCCTTAGGCGACCGTTTTATTAGGGTAACTGCCCAGGTCCATTTTAAATTTCTTCAATTTGAGTATCGACGTTTCTGATTTTTTCATTAGAAAAATTAAAATCGTGTAAATAGTATAACAGTTTTGGCTCAAAATGTCCCCCCGTTGCCTCACAACACATTCTTGCTCTTCTAATAATTGAAGACGTAGCTCTCTGAAGAGTATCTGGGTCGCCTCTTATGGATGCCACAACATTTTGAATTAACTCATCTCTGGTTTATGGTTTATTTGAATACAATGGACTTTGTATGTGTCCCCAAAGATAATAGGTTTGGTAACCTCGAAAGCCAAGAACTGTACATTTACACCAAAATGAGGTAATGCGCCAACATGCTGAAACCACATGTCAACTCAGGTGGAACATCCTCCATTAATCCTGGCAAACTCATTTTGTAAAAAATTTAGATAATGCTTGGATATTAAACGTTCTTGTGTTGAAAATGCATTTCCCTGGTTTCAATAAGTTTCTCAAGCACCAATGAATTTGAATTTCTGGTTTTCGTGATTCCATCTATAATAAACGTGGCTTTATCCGTAAACATAATTTGCCCACAAAGCAATTGCTGTGCAAACAATCAACGACAAAAGTCAACACACGCTACATAGTCTACTGGTTGTAAATGTTGAACAGATTGTATGTGATATGGGTACAAAACAAAATTGTGTAATGAACATGATTAGATATTTTTCGTACACAAGTAGAGGGACTATTTTCACTTATGTTAAGAATAGCTTCTTCTTTGGCAAGTTCTTGCTGTACGGGACGTTCTGCAGCAGCTTTAGCAAAATTACCTCACAATAACAATATAACAAAACGATTACATGGTCTACCAGATTTGGTTTACTGTTTAATATTGCCTCCATAACTACTGAGTTTTGGACAAAAGTTTATAATGCACTTTCGGCTTAAAACTTTTCAAGAAATACACTTTTAAGCTATGGCCATCGAGCCGCGGGACACCTGCTATACAAATTTTGAAATTAATTTTACTTAATGTAAGTAGGCTATATTTTCAATGCAAATACTTCAACAATAAAAAATGTAGTGTTAGTATTTTATGTAGTATTTTAATACATAAAAATCCTTATAGTCGAGTGAAGTGTCAATTTCCTTAAAACTTCTTAGTCCTCAGGGAGGGTCCGATTTTAATGATTTTTTAAATGTTTGTTTTTAAATATCATTCGAAATCAATAACATTTTAATGTGCAGAATTAAGTATTTATATTCTTTAAAAAATGTAAACACAAATAATGCAGAAATTAATTTGTTTACGAAATTTATCTCAAAGAAAGTTTTTCATATTGAAACTATACCATAAAAAAAGATCTTAACTTGAATTTTACTGAAATCGCCCAACCGATCAACAACTTTTAATTGTTATTTTCAAAATGTCCGTGGTTTACGTTCAAAACTGTTGGAGTTCTGTTCACAAACGATATACACAATATGGAAATGTAGTAATAAGTTAATGTTACAATGATTAACACAGATGAAATAAGAAAATCTATTCCACCTATTGACTTGTTAGGGTGTAAGTGCTTATTTGGTTCTATTTCATGTTGTAAACAAGTTCCAAAGTTTTATTGAATTTATCGAACAGTTTGATTATTGTTGTAGTAAAGATAATGTTCTCATTTTAGGCGATTTTAACGTTCCTAAGTTTAATAACCTCGATGTTGAAGATCGAAAATATAAAATTATGCATAACATAATTAACTTATTAAATTTAAATCAATTTAATAATACTGTCAATTTTCAAGGAAGACTTCTAGATTTGATCTTGTCCACTTGTTTTTGCGAAGTAAGTCGCGAATATGTTCCCCTTAATTAAAGAAGATGTGTATCACCCTGCGTTAAAATTTAACTTTAAATTAACCTTTGACTTAAAAAATGTGTTTCCAATCAATTCAACGGACAAAGTGTATAACTTTAACAGCCATATTCACCATTTTTAACTTAACAGTTTGATAAGTAACATACTGTTAATATTATTTTGACAGTCTGTTAAAATAAATTTGTATTCACCATCACATTTCAAAGTTAAAATAGTAAACTAGTGGTTACTCAAAAGTTACTAGAATTATGTTGGCTAAACTCGTTCCAGCAATGTAATTCACCCGTAAAAATTAAAAATATAGTATGGCATTTCGTGTTATGAATAAGTTTCAATTGGAATTGTTATTAATAAATATTATAATAAAAAGTAGATAAGTATTTTAATTGTGAACAAACTAAAATTAATGTAGTTTTTTTATATCAATTATTTTTTTAAAATGGACAAAGGAAAGAAACGAATTTCAAATTTCACCAATTTAGAGAAAGATATTCTTCTAAATTTAGTGAAAAAATATTTTCACATATTAGAAAATAAAAAAACCAGTTCTGTTTTTAATAAAAAGAATCAAAATTACCGGGAGAAGTTGGTGTATGATTTCAATTCCACCCAAACAAGTGGTGAAAGAAACGGAGTTCAATTAAAAAGTGCCTATGAGTTTCAATGATTATTTTATTAATATAAAAATTCAAGTTTGAACCGGTGAAAACAGGAGGTGGTACGTTTAAGCCGACATCTACGACTATGGATGAAAAGGTGTAAACAATTGTAATAATAGTAATATTAGTAAATATTAGTAATTTTAATGAGAATGATAATGATTTTGAAAGTGCCGATTGTGAAATAAATGATAATGTGTTCATTGAAGAGCCTTCAGCAAAACGGAGAAAAGTATGTGAAGAAACTAGTATTAATACATCATCTCCTTATTTAGTAAATTTGAATAATTCTAAAGAACAGGGAAAAGCAGCAACACAAGCTTCAAAACAAAATTCTAAAAATAAAAAATCTAGAATGGAAAAAAGTGTTACAATTAATAATAAGATATTTGATGTATTAAATCAGAAATTCTTGACATTTTAAAAGAAACAGAGCACTCCTCTTAAAACAATTATTTGAAAACGACTTGGCCTTAGTATGTATTTTAAAAATTTTATATTACAAAATACCAGCTTCGAATACTTGAAACTTGAAAAAACATAAAATATGAATTGCTACTTTTTATTATTTATTCTGTATTGCATAAAATAAACATTTTGTTATTGAAAAACTGTATTAATTAAAGAACTTCTAACTGACATATTGTGTCCTTGATTACTGCTATTATTGGAAGCAAGTTCAATATCATCTCCTGGGACATTTTCTCTCGTTTCCTCTCTTTCTTCGATCCAGAAAACTGCAGTGGCTACTATTACTTCACATATTATTTCTATTTTCAGTCTCATTCCTATTCATAAACAGGGAAATTGTCTTCCATATCCCAAATAATCGTTCCACTGACTTACTTGTTTTAATTTGGGAAGAATTGTAACGTTGCTCTGCTACTGTATGTGGTTCACCTAATGGTGTCATGAGAATCATTAAGTATAGTAGTATCGTGAACAGATCCAGGCCAATAAGCAACAATATGATTAATTTTTATAAACTGCTTGAACATTTATGCTAAAAAATCCTTTTCTATTACGGTATACTTCTCCTTGATTACCTCTAGGGGATTTAATTTTTATGCGCGTGCAATCTACTGCACCTATCACCCCTGGAAAATTTGCAATTTTGTAGAATCCGAACAATGTTCTTCATTTTTCTTCACTGGTTTTGGGTGATTTTATAAATTCAGATTCAGATTCAATTTGTCTAGTGAGATTTCGAACAATGCAGGATACAATTGATTGGAACACATTGAAGTGGTCACCAACATTAATTTTAAACGTTCTTATAGCATAAAATCGTAGGCAAATTAATATTTCATTTAATCTAGATATTGGGTTATTGAATCTGTCGACCGGTTCTAATACCCTTTGCAGCATATTAGACAATCTTGTAATTGTACTTTTATGCATATGAAATCGTTTTTTAAAATCTAGATCATTTAATTCTTCCAAGAAATTATTTCGTCCTTTAACTATTTTTGAACATCTGATTGGATCGTACTATCGTCAGAAAATGAATTTAATAAATAGTGAAAGTCCAGTCTGCCCATTTCGCAGCTCACCACTTACAATTTTTAATAATGTAATAAATGTTTTAAGTGTTATTTATATAATAATAATTTATTATAACCAACAATTTTGACACAAATAATACCTAAGTATTTATCAGTCTGTTACCAAGGTTAACAGATCAATATTGCTCTGTTAACTCATTAGACGACTTGAAAGACTGTTAACTGCTAACAGTCATTAGTGAATGCAAAAGTGCAACATTAACAAACTGTTATTGACTTAACTCTCTGATTGAAACTTAACAGAGCTTGGTGAATACGGCTGTAAGAAAGCTAATATTGTTCAACTTTATAGGGACCTAGTATGTATTGACTAGAATTTTTTAAACGAATATGTTGATGTAAAATGATGCTTGTGTTAACTTTTATGACATTCTTTACTCTTTCTTCGATTTACATGTGCCCATTCTTAAAACTTACAAAACACGATCCCTTCCGGCTTGGTTTAATTATGACATAATTAAAAATATTCGTTTAAAAAACTACTACCGAAAGAAATACAGACGAACTAATTCTGAATGTGCATATGACAATTTTACAAAACTGCGAGCAACTATTGAATCACAATCTTCTGCCGCCTACGGTGATTTACCTTCGTAACAGATTACCACTAATCCCAAGAGATTTTGGTCGTATTTTCATTCTAAGCAAGGTACTTCTTGGATACCAGGCAAAATGGTTAATGATAACAATGAATCGTTTCACAATTCTATGCAAATTGTTAATGCCTTCAATAAATATTTTAGCAGCATGTACCTACCCTACTCAAATATCAATGCAGTCTCCGAACAAAATTGTAACAATATGCCAATAATAAATATTTCTGTTATAACTGCAGATGAAGTTGAGATAGCTCTCCATAAATTAAAGTATAAGTTATCTTCAGGGCCAGACCAGATCCCTAGCTGGATTATTAAAGATCTTTCTCCCATACTTATTGTGCCTCTACTTATCATTTTTAATCTAGCTGTCAAATCTTCTACCTTTCCTGATTACTGGAAATTAGCGCGGATTTGTCCAGTATTCAAATGGTTATTCTAAAGGGTTTTCCAATAAGAGGTGTTATTTTGAATAGCTCGCTATTTCGGTAGATGTCACTTTTGAAGCTGTCATTTATTGACATTTGACAAGTAAAAACTACGCGATTAATAAAAATGGAACGATACACGCTTCAACAACGCATTGAAATTATTGAAATTCACTATAAAAATGGTGAAAATTTGGCAGAGACGGTTCGTAAAACTAAAACATTTTTGGGTCGTCGTGAAGCACCTTGTCGGACCGCATTACAGAAATTGGTGAACAAATTCGAGCTATTGGGACAAGTTAATGATGTGAAGAATAAAACCCGTGCACGTCGTTCAAGAACAACTGAGAATATTGCTGCTGTAGCCCAGTGTTGAAGAAAACCCAGGTTTGTCCATTCCTCGTCGTTCTTTGGAATTGGGCATTCCACAAACGTCATTACACCGTATTTTGCATAAAGACTTGGGTCTTAAGGCTTATAAAGTTCAGTTAACACAAGAACTCAAGCCGGCCGATCATCAACAACGTCGTGTCTTTGCTGATTGGGTCGTTGAAATGCATGAAAATGATCCGGAATTCCATCGAAAAATTATCTTGACTGATGAGGCCCATTTCCACCTCGGTGGGTACGTCAACAGGCAAAATTGTCGCATCTGGGGCTCGGAAAACCCAAGAGTTATTGTTGAAAAGCCTCTCCATGCTCAACGTGTGACTGTTTGGTGCGGTTTATGGTCTGGCGGGGTCATTGGACCTTACTTTTTCAAAAATGAGGCTGGAGCAACAGTTACGGTGAATGGATTGCGCTATCGAGAGATGATTAATGATTTTTTATGGCCGGAATTGGATGGTATTGATCTGGACAACGTTTACTTTCAACAAGACGGCGCTACGTGCCACACAAGCAACGAAACCATTGATCTTTTACGGGAAAAGTTGCTGGACCGTGTTATCTCTCGAAGAGATGATCACAATTGGCCACCGAGATCTTGTGATTTAACACCTTGCGACTTCTTCCTTTGGGGCCACATGAAAGATAAGGTCTACGCCAACAGCCCAGCGTCGATTCAAGACCTCAAAGATGGAATTCGTGAGGCTATCGATGACATAGGGCAGCCACTTTGCGATTTGGTTATGGAAAATTTCATGAAAAGGATATGGTCCTGTAAGCGTGGTCGTGGTAGCCATTTGGCTGATATTGTTTTCCATTATTAACGGCATACCTTCCTCTTTATAATGAAATAAACATCCGATCAATTATCTCAAAAAATTCCATTTTTCTTTGAATATCAAAATAACACCTCTTATTTGAAAACCCTTTACAAAGATTTGTAATTATAGACCGATTAGCATAATTTTCAATTTTGCAAAAATATTGGAAATTATACTATATACACGCATCTACCGTAAAGTGTGTCAGTACATTTCTTTTGCCCAGCCTGGTTTCATAGAACATCTCTCTGTGACCAACCTTGCTTCTTTTACCCAATTTGTTTCTCAAGCCTTTGACAATCATCAACAAGTAGACGTGCTTTACAAGGATTTTGCCAAGGTTTTTGACAAAATTGACCATGCGATCATTATTATTAAGTTAGATAGATTTAGATTTTCAGATTCTCTAAAAAACTTTTTTAAATCCTATCTAACAGGCAGATACCCATATGTACAATATAACAATTTTAAATCGGATACTTCACTAGATACGTCGGGAGTCCCACAGGGATCTAACTTAGGTCCTTTTTTGTTTTTGGTATTTATTAACAATCTGCCTCAATTGTTGTCCTGCAATGTTTTGATGTACGCTGATGATTTAAAAATGTATTCTGTTATTAATTCTATGAACGATTGCAATATACTTCAAGTGCAAATCATGGAACTATATAAATGGTGTATTAGTAATGGATTACGACTTAACATGGGTAAATGCAAAGCGGTTACCTATTTAAAAAAACTCCGACCTATATATTATCCATATGAATCTAACTCAGTATTATTTAATCGTAGTTCTGTAATAAAAGATCTTGCGGTTATTTTTGATTGCAAACTCTCTTTTAGCCATCATGTTTCTTCTGTATGTAGTTTTGCTATTAAAACTCTTGGATTTTTAATTCGTAATTGTCGCTTATTTACTAACACGGTGGCATTGAAATCTTTGTATACAGCTCTTGTTTGTTCGAATCTGGAGTATGGGGCGTTAATTTGGTATCCCTGTTATGAAAATCAAAAAGCAACATTAGAAACAGTACAAAGAAAGTTTCTCAAATATTTATTGTACAAAGTTGATGGAGCTTATCCGGAAATTGGTATTGAATAAAACACCTTACTGGAAAAATATGATGTAGTCATTAGAAAACAAGAAGGTGGTCAGCAGCATTACATTTTTGTACAAACTTTTACATGGAAAAATTGATTGCCCGTATCTATTATCTTCTCTTCAGTTTCATGTTCCACGTTTCTTGTCTCGATCTTTAGTTACCTTTAACTGTCCTAAGGCAAATACTAATCTTCTACTTAAGTCTCCTGTGTTTCTTATGTGTAAAAACTTCAACAATATTTCAGATGTTTGTGATATTAATGAATGCACTATTACTGAAATCAAAAACGTCTCTCGCTAGTTACATGATTAAGATCAGTGATATAATTCTTATTAGTTAGCATAGTAGTCAAATTGCGCATTCCAGTGGTAATTTAATTTAGTTTTAGATTTCAACATATAATAGATAAGGTATTTTATTTTATTTTAATAGCGTCATTCCTATTGTATTTTCTCTTTTTCTCGCTACTGACGTAAAGTATTGTCCTGTAATTGGGTCAATCGATCTGTTGGGCATTAAATTCTTTATTATTTACAGAAAAATTTTATTTTTATAACATAAAAATGTGGTATTATAAAAGTAGCGCTATGTATAATTTATACAGGGTGTGAATTTGAAAACTGTCTTCGAAACTGTAACAGATAAGTAAAATTTGTCGAAAATGTTTCTAGAATGTTGTGGGGGAACCAATATGACTCAGACAGAAATCTTCTGCAACTCACCCCTTAGGCTCCACTATTTTTTTAATTTGCACTACCCGATGTGTAATAGATCATGCTATTCATCAGTACCAAACAAAGTGTTAATTAATCGAGATTAATTATTCATAATACGAAAAACAGTCTTTAAATCAATTTATTCAAATTTATGCTTTTAAATGTTACTGAAACTTTTTTTTTTGCTTTTTTCAAGAAAGTAATCGATTAATTAACATTTTGTTTAGTACCGATGAATAGCATTTTAAAGGGCTTTACAACGATCTGTCATGCAATTTAAAAAATGGGCGCGATGGCTGGAACCTAAGGGTTGCAGAAGATTGCTCTGCGGGTTGCCCCTTCATGTCTAAAACCGCTTTGGAGAAAT
The DNA here is from genome assembly GCA_036346205.1 of Vesta saturnalis. NCBI lineage: Eukaryota > Metazoa > Arthropoda > Insecta > Coleoptera > Lampyridae > Vesta > Vesta saturnalis. The sequence continues at coordinate 13,725,491 of JARFJB010001883.1, read as the reverse complement.
TTTATTTATATGTTATAGTTTCGAAGATATGAGGTTTGGCAAGTTTTCAAATTGAGACCCAGTACATAACATGTGCATGTATTCGTCACTACTAATATTGACACTTTATTGAGTTTTATGAAACAGACACAATAGAATTTGACCCTTTGTTGCCAGGTAGACAATTCAACCTCAAATGCAAAGTCTTCGGCCATTTGCCTATTTCTATTATAATATACTGCTTACATCGCATTCAGTATTTTTGTACGATTGAAGTAAAAACGTGTGAAATTGTACCATTTCCAGTGTATCAATTAGTGAAAAAAAATTATAATTACAGAACTTTAATAAGTAATAATTGTGAATAGTTTCTGTGTACCAGGTGTACAACTAATAAAGGCGGCCGGCCATAACTCAGAAACTATTTGAGATTGAGCAATGAAATAAAAAATCTTATAATAAATGCTTATTTTTAATTTCCTAACATTGCCGGCAGAGGGCGTTTCTCTGATTTCAAATTGAAATTTCCATCTTTTGGGCAATTTTCCTTTAGTAATAATATATCTATTGTAAACTAGTGAACTATATATAATAGATGAGCTCGAGATTGTACAGAGGGAAACTCCATAAATGTCTTGGCATATATTGAAACTAATCCGCATTTACGTATTAAGACAACATCACAAAATTTAGGATATCGTATGGAAGCGTTCAAAGTAATTAAAAAAAGCACAAGTAAGTAGGTTTCTTGAAAATATTACTTGTAAAATTTCTAAATTTGATTTCTAGCATGACAAACTACAGAATGTTTCACTAGTCAAAATATCAAATTAAAAATTCATTGCCCATATTCCCCTGAACTGTATCCCAATGACTTTGTTTTCTTTAAAAACATCAAAAATAAAATGCGTGGTAAGCGTTTTTCATCACCTAAAGAGACCGTTCAAGATTTTAAATTACTTGTTTGGCTCAGTGGCAAAAATGCTCGAAGATTGGTTTTACCGAATGCAAAAGTGTATGGTTCTTAAGGGAGAATATTTTGAAAAGCAATACAATTTTTTACGTAACATGAAGTGTACATTTTTTTACGAATTTTAGCAGTGACGCGCGTATAAATGTTTCTAATTTTTTTTTGGCAATTTTCATATCATTTAAAGCCTTTAATAATCATAAAATAAAAAAGAAACAAAAATTGTTAACCATTTACTATTTAAAAGTTAACAAATCGTATAAAAACTAATTTCTGTATAAATTGTGTTAATATAGATTAAGTAATATAAATAATTCCACACATTCAAATGTTTCTGATTTCAAAACAAAAGAAATCATCAAAATTGGAGCTGTCACGGAGAACTAAGAAGTAAAATCCTTCATTGACTAGACTATCACCAAAAAATAGGCATTTTTACCCGAGTTTTAACTGCATTAAGTAAACCTTTTTGTCCAATTTACTCTTTCAGCTAAATAAATAGCAATTAAAACCAACGACCCCCTTTTCCGCAAGTAATATCAATAACAAACGCTATTAAAATATTCTATAGATTGCAATATGCGAATTGATCGAATTCGTATTTGTATTTGCAGAAAGAACTCTAAACATAAACGGAAATGTCCGACATATCAATGTGCATCAATTACTAATTGTTATAAGAGCTATCAATCACTACCGTTTTGCCCTACTAAAGGATCCACCTACAGTAACTGATCTTTAACATGTCAAATATCGTATTGCCACCTACTGTTTTATTTCTTATCCGCGGAGTGATTTGGTTTTTCCCATTTTTAAAAAGACGCTTATCTCGACCAGGATTGAACCAGCGCCGCTCGATGAAAGGCAAGCAGTCTAACCATTCCACCGCAGAGGCAGTTTAATTTTTATTATTATTAGAATAATAGGAAGTTAGCTCAATATTATGATATGTACGTTGAACTTAATGTATCACTTATTTGTGAATGAGTACATTTGTTAGTAGGTAACAGATGGAAGTCCAGTGAAAGAGTAGAAATTTTAAGTTGCAGCCAAAATTTGTATTTGTTATAGGTTGTGTAAGATAAATATTTTGAATTGTGAATGTTAAGTATAACACCCTTATTTAACAAAAGCTTAAAATATAGCCGACCGGTAATAATTCATTGGCAAAACGAAGATTATTGAGGGCGGTCTAGAATAACACCATTTGTGTGGTAGAAGTTGACAAGGGTTGGTCTCAAGTTCTTGCAAGGTGTTTAAGTTGAAAGTGTTTACTGAAGTGAATATGTTTTGTATTGTTTGCTAACTACCTATTTATTGTCGTATTTGTTATGAGCTTCTGTTATATTTTCGTAAAACCCTTGGCAGATATCAGTTAATAATTAATTAGAATGGGTTCATGTCACGGTAGCGGATAGCGATCGCGATCCGTTGAAAGGCGCTATCTGCTGGATAGACCTAATAGGAAGCTAAGGCTCTATTGCTAGCAAACCATTTGGGGTGAACTCGGTCTGGATGTCCAGACAGGGCAATCAGAGACATTGACTAGTTAACGGTCCATTGGCTTTGCAGTCCCGTTGCGTGTATTCCGTTACTAAGTAATGGGCGATTCGTTATTCATTTCCACACTGATATTTGTGAAACGTTAATGACCGTATCTATCAAGTGATTTTTACAAACTAGAGATGTGTACAAATGTAGTCATGTAGCAATCTACAATCTAGGAATCTAGTGAGATGGTTAAGACTTATTATGAAACTGGATATTCGCAGAAAAATGCATTTCGTACATTATATGAATATTTTAATGTACTCAATTGATCTTCGAAACGCACAATTTGGAATGTGGCTCAGAAATTTTAGAAAACTGAAGCTAAAGTTTAGTTAAAGTCATTCGTCCAAAGCGTTCACAGCGAAATGTATTGACCAGTATTTTTTGCGAAGATTGGGCTGACAATGTGGTTACAGTTAATACCGTTCGCTGTTAGAGCATGTTTATGGGACCGATTGTAAGGTTTTGACGCTGCTGATCTCACGTATTAGCAAAACGGCGATACGGGCCATATAGCTGGAGAAGCAATCAAAAATCGGTGGTGTCAATTGGCCTCCCCATTCGAGTGATGAACCCCTGAAAACTCCTTCCTTTGGAGTTGCCTGAAGAGTAGATCTACAGAAATAATAAAATGTACTACGACTGTTGAGCTGTAAGACGAGTTACATCAGGAAATCAACAACACATACCCTAAGATGTACTATAAAGTTATGTAAACTTGCTACATGAGTACTGGCAGTCAATGGAACGATATAATCTTCCATTCATAAAAATGGAGTTACTGGTAGTAGAAAATCGTTCTGTTCAACACCAACGCAAAATCAACTGAAGACTAATAGTGTAATGAAGAACTTGTATTAATACAAATGAAATGCTGCTGTAAACACATTAATAAACGTTTGCACTACATGGATGGAAGCATCATGATTTGTACTTAACAAGCAACTTTTCATAAGAAAGAAAGAAACATAAAGTAGCAAAGAGGAGTACTGACTAAAATTGAAAAATACTATTTTGGATAAAAAATACGTCATAAGTATAAAATGAAAGAAGTGGATTGACACAAAGACGCCCCATGAAGAAGTGGAGTACCCTGTAGATGTAAAATGTGCAAAAGTACATCCACATCATTTTGGGTAAAACTTTCTAATAAGTTGATAGCGAAACAAAATTTCAAATAATAAAATATCGCCATAAACAATTCAAAAAGAGAACAAAGAACGAAACAAAAAAGAACAACGCAAAAATACGAAAAACTAGGCAATACCAAAATGTAATCTTATATCATATGATTCTCTGAATTTCCAATTAGAGTAACCTATGGACGTAAATAACTGAGATTGTGAAAGGGACGTATTCTACCCTAATTAAAAATTTAAAGAATCAAATGTTATCAAAACGACTTCACTAAGCGCATTGTTATGGGTGGCCGAATTGGATTCCAATTGTAGCCAATAATCATGAATTAATAGCATTATTATTATAAGTTTGGTTATGAACGAATAAGTTCAAAAGTAAATATGCAATTAAAAATTATTATTAAATACATAAATAAAAAGTTTACCTCGAGTAGGATTTGAAACTACGACATGTACTTTGCTAGAGCACCGCTGTAACCAACTTAGCTATTGAGATACAAGCCCCAATGCATGTACATTTTGTCTTTATGTGTGTAGAACTGATGTAAATTCTAGTAAAATACATGTCATAGGTTCAAATCCTACTCGAGGTAAACTTTTTATTCATGTATTTAATAAAATTAATAATAATTTTTAATAGCATTATTATTTATATTTGCCATTATCATTAAACCGTACATTAACTTGAAGAAATAACTTATTTTCTTGTGTAAATTCCTTGTTATGTTAAGAACGCCCTACCACGAGGGGCCACTACTTGTAAATGCAATAACTAGAACATTGCCTTAAACTACAGTAAACCAATTTCGGATCTAGGACAATTCGCCCCTCACAATTCGCCCCCAGACAATTCGCCCCCGGACGATTCGCTCCCGGACAAGTCGCGTCTGTGGACAATTCGCCCCCTTACTTTGTAAAGAGAATAATGCAAACTAAATGAAAAATACAGAGATTTTGCAAAAGCTGAATAGCTGCGTAACCTGTAGACCAAATCTAAGAAAATTTGGACTGTGAACTACCAATATCATAGGCTGAAAGCTATAATAAAAAAAAATTGAATGTTATACAGGGTGTCAAATAGTCAGGGTCAATTTTATTTAACTTCAAACTTAAAACATGTGCTTTATGGTCGCAAAGTTCATTTTCTTCATTCACAAAATTATCATCACTCAGAAACTTCCGTTTACCTTTTTCGGAAACTCATTTTTCTCAAACAACTAACGTTTTTCGCCAAAATTTGTTGGTATAGTGAAGGGTATACTTTTGATTATACGCTTTATACTGTTATATTCATTACCCTTAATTATCGAGAACATAAACAACAAAACAAAATTATCGATATATCTTCAGTGTTAAATTCCAATTTCATCAAAACTATTAACATTGTCATTTACTCGAAGGTAATAAAAAAATATATTTCTTTTAATTTTATTCCTGGTTATACTTTTAGTAGATATTTCAATTTTTTTTTGTAAATTATTAACTCCAATTGCCTAATACTACTAAAGTTAACTTTTTTCCCTTTCTTCGCCTTTTTCCTTTTCCTTGTTAAATAAATAAATAAAATAAATATTATAATATATTAAACGTAAATCCAATAGTGATTAATGTCTAATTAGTTTTTACTTCTTTCACAATTATAAATGCGGGGGCGAATTGTCAGTGGGTGAATTGTGGCGGGCCAAATGTCCGAAAACCACAAATTTCACAGAATAGTTAATGCAATGTACATTCAAAATACGTTGTTTTATTCTGTTACGTAAAAATAATACTTACCCAAGGTGGATGTGTTAATGTAATATTTTGAGTTTCCAAATATTTCGAAATTGCCATAAATTCTTTAAAATTTGGTCCCCATCTATGAAGCATTTTATGAACGTATTGATTATACGCTGTAAATCTCATATCATCTGCAACTTTGCATTCTGGTTTAAATGTACTAGGAGGTACAATTTTACAAATTCCAAACGCCTCAGCATGTATCCTAATTTTGTGAATATATTCCAATGGATCTTGAAACTCTTTATCGTTTGGATAAAACGTTGGCGCCTCCACTATTACAGGTGATCGATCAGTTGTAGGAAAATCTTTCGTCACAATTGGATTGCATATTTCTATTTGACGAATACGCGTTTTAACACATTGGCGTTTCGTAACTTTTGTACTGGAGGAAGAACTAGCGCTTGGTGAACTTGGAACTTTATATTTAATTTCCTCAGAATGATCAGAAGCTTTGCTGCTAACGCCACCTTTAAGGTAACTTTTACCTTCTGAAGATTTTGGTTTTTGTATAGTTGAAGTAGGCGGATACATAGATGTAGAAGCTGGCTTCTCCGTTATTTTTTGAACCCCCACAGGAGATTGTGTCACTAATTTAGCGCTCATTACAACCCTTTGATTTGGACCGTTCGCACCTTTAGTTCCAAGTTTAACAGCCACACCTTGAATCACTTGTGATGAAGACTGCTTTCCCGGCTGTAAAGGAATGTAAAATAACTGCTCACCATCATCACGATCAGTAGGCGAATTGTCAGAATTCACGACTACTTCTGCAGAGTTGAGATCTAATTGTACAGCAATTGAAGGATTAGTATTGGATTCGTCGGCTGACAACATAACAGAAACTTCTTGCTTGTTAGACGCTTTACCCGTGTCTTGCTTCATCATTGGCGGATATCTAAACTTACTTTTAGAAGAATCGTCAAATTTCGATGAATCTTCAGATCTTGAAGTTCCCGTACTGGATGGTCTACGAGAAGGTCGTCTAAATGGCGTTTTAACGATTTCCTCGGTCTCAGCTTCGAAAGCGTAAACGCTACTTTCATTGTTAGCTGAGAAAGCGTTTACTTTTGGAGCAGGAATTTTGCATTCCTTTCGAAAGATCGTCTTTCGTTCTGTAAGTTTTTGATTTAATTGAGAATTTGATAGATCTTCATCTTTTGTTTTTGACAACTCTTCAATTTTTTCTTCATTTTCAACTGAAACAGGTATAATCTCGGAAGGTGTTTTTGACTTCGCGATGCTATCACATTTTTCAACTTTATCCTTTAGGACAACGTCGGTATTTTCAAATGTAAAATCTGAGCTATTCCGTAACTTTTCCTCGAATTTATAAAAATCAGCTTCTTTCTTATTATCGCTACCAGCCAATGCGCTGTCTTTCAACCATTGCTCAATTTGCTCAGTTGACATATTGACCTTTCCCTTTCCAAATCTCTTATCGACATCTTTACATAATAGGTCAGCAGATGCAGCTGGTACACATTTGTTCTGCGTTTTTGCATTTTTATTTTTAGTGTCAGTCTTCACAAAACCGCAAAAATATTTTTCTTCATCTTCTGAAGAGGAAAATAGAGGTAAGTAGTTTTGCGGTCTTTTGGTGCATTCTCGCTTTGGTTTACCACTCAATATAAGTGCAGAACTTTCAGTTTCCTTCTTCGTCTTAGCTTCAACAGATTTAGTTTCGATTTTGGTTTCGTTCTTAGCTTTTACTCGAGTTAATTTTGAAAGAGGTTCCTCATCTGAATCACTAAAACTATTATCAATCTTTTGCGCCAGTTTTTCGGTTTTACTTATTTTGGATGTGACAGACTCGTCAGATTCGCTGCCTGAGCTGCTTCTAGTTTTACCTTTGCTTTTACTTGTATCTACTTTCCGTTTTTTACTTTTTGATTTAGAAACGGAATGATCAGCTTTCTTCAATCTATCTGTTGTGATTTTGTTGTCAGGCAAGGATTCTTCTGAATCGCTAAAAAAGGCATTTATGGTATGTTTTTGAAACGCGGAGCCCCTTGTTACCCGTTTTGCGGGTTGAGATTCATTGGCACTAGTCAATCGTTCAGCCTTGGTTACTGACTCGGTACCCGAACCTTCTCTTTTATTTTTGGTAGATATAACATTTTTCTCAATGTCCGCACTCTTATTCTCTTCCACACATTTATTTTGGGGAATTTCAACGCCAGGATGGGAATTATTGCTTTCATTTTTTTCTTCATCAACTGTTTTGACTTTGGTCTCAATCGCAGTAGTAGTGATTGTATCGATATCTTTTGATTTCACTTTCGCTTTTAACTCATTTTCTCTTTGTTCCGTTCTACGTACATTTGGAAGTTCTGGAAAACTGTCTATAGAAATGTTATCATCATCGAGATCATCTTCATTAACCAATTTATGTCCCAAAATTTCCATATAAATAGCAGCCGCTTCTTTAGTTTTTCTCGTAGGTCTTTGAGAAATGCGAGGTTCATCAAATTGGGCAGACTTTTTCTTCAGATATTTATCTATTTTTTCAGTTTTACTTTTTGCCTCTTTAGGAGGGTCAATTTTACTTTTAGGAATAATTTCCTTACTTTTGTTAACTTGGGTTATTGTGTTGTCCACTTCCTCTTTCTTTTGGTAAGAATCGCGATTTTCAGTCTTGTTTATTTCTTTTGTGTCTAAATTTGCAGCTTTCCTTTTTGCTGTTTTAGCTTCCGCTGGAACTTCAATTTTTTTCTTCCCATCATCTTTTGTGTTTGAAATTTCAGTTTGGTTACAGTCTGCTTGTTTAGTATCTTTTCCAGCTTCATTTTGTTTAACGTCCTTCATTAACCTTATTTCTTCCGATTGTTTCGTTTCTTCTAGAAATTTTGTCACTACGAGTTGCTTTATGTCTTTTGTCGATTTTTCCATTTCCAGTTTAGTATCTTGCACAAGGCTATCAATTTCCACTGGTTTATTGTCTTTAACTGATTTGATTTGATCCGTTTCAGTTTCTTTTGCATTCTTTCCAGATTTACCAGTATCTGGTTGTTTGCCATTCTTGTCAGATTTTCCCATTTCCAAATTTTTGTTTTCTGTTGTAGGTTTATCAACTTCGGGTTGCCTAACGTCCTTCTTTAATTTTCCCAAATCCAACGGTTTGGTTTCTTTTACAGGTCTATCAACGTCATGTTGTTTGGAGTCTACAGATTTCAGCTTGTCTGGTTGTTTAGTATCATTGATACGTCCTTCAAATTCCACTTGTCTCGTTTCCCTAGGATTTGATATTTCCAACAGATTCGTCTCTTTTACAGGTCTACCAATTTCGGATGGTTTAGTATCATTTAGAGAAATTCCTATTTCCAACTGTTTTGTGTCTTTCACAGGCCTACCAACTTCTGAATGTTTAGTATCCTTTGCGGATTTTCCCACATCTACTTCTTTACTGTCCTTGGTAGATTTTCCCACTTCCACTTGTTTACTGTCCTTAATATATTTCTCTACTTCCAATTGTTTATTGTTCTCGGCAGGTTTTCCTACTTCCAATTGCTTAATTTCCTTGATGGATGTTTCTTCTTCCACTTGTTTATTGTCCTTGATCGATTTTCCCACATCTAACTGTTTACTGTCCTTGACAGATTTTCCTAGTTCCAGTTGTTTACTATCCTTCACGGATTTTCCTACTTCCAATTGTTTAATGTGCTTGTTAGATTTTCCTATCTCCAGTTGTTTACTATCCTTGACAGATTTTCCCAGTTCCACTTGTTTATTGTCCTTGATAGGTTTTCCTACGTCTAACTGTTTACAGTCCTTGCTAGATTTTTCTAATTCCAATTGTTGACTGTGCTTGATAGATTTTACTACTTCCAATTGTTTAATATTTTTGGTAGATTTTCCTACCGCCAATTGTTTACTGTCCTTGAAAGATTTTCCCATCTCCATTTGTTTCGCGTCCTTTGAAGATTTTGCGACTTCTACTTGTTTCACGTTTTGCATAGGTTTATTAATTTCCACTTGCTTGGTGTCTTTGGCGTTTAAGGGTTCTATTTTTTGTTTAGAACTATGTTGTGGTTTATGAGATGAATCTACCTTAACATTTTCTTCCTCCTTTTTCTTCTCTTTTTCTATCACGATTTCAACTTGAACTTCTTTTGTTTCCGGTAAACTTAATACTTCTTTTACATATTTGCCCACTTTAGATTCAGGTTTGCGAAAATCTTTTTCCTTAGGTATAATAGTATTATCCTTTTGCAAAATCACTCGAAGTTGATCCGAATTTTTTATAGTTTCAATATCAGGCTTATCAGTTTTTTCCTTATTTTCTCTTTGTTTAGAAGTTCTTTCCGCTGGCACCTGTTCTTCCTTAGGTTGTTTATTATCTGTGGTAGCAACATTGTCACTCTTCCTCTTAATCTTCACTCCATACTCAGATTTCTTCTTTACTCCCAAGATGCCGTCCTTTTTAGCTGTATTTTTTAAATTTTCCGATTTTTTCAAGTCTTTCGTAACCACAAAACCACTTCTTTTAGGAATGTTTCTTAATGGAGATTTAATAATAATTTTACTAGTTCTGGTAATTCGCTCCGGTGTTACGTCGTCTTCTTTAATTATTCTCTTAATCTTTTTTTCGACTATGCGTTCAGTTTCTTTACTATTCGTTTTTGAATTAATTTCGATAACTTCGGATTTCTTCTTGGCATCAACTTCTTTCTTATTTTTTTCCGTTTCAATTTTGCGTGTACGTAAATTTAAAACTTTTTCTTTATTTTTGAACGATCGGTCAGATGGAATAGGTGTTTCTTCACTTGGCTTTGGTTTTGTAACTAGTAGTTTTGGAACAGTTAGTTTAACATATGGTAGTTTAGAGTTTAACGCAGATCGTACCACGTGAAGTTTACGTTTAAATCCTTGTTCGCTATTTTTTAGTAATACTGGATGTGCTCGAGTAACGCGAAAGCTGTAAAACAATGTACGTATTTAACTCAAATTCGGAAATACAAATTAACACAATATGTTTTGAGAGGGTAGTGCAGCACAACATTAAGAATTAAGTTTGATAAAGTACAAAAGTAAGGTTAATTTTTTGTATTAGGTAAATTGCGCTTAAAATTCAAGAATTATTTTTAGAATTAAAGTAGTTGAGTAATTTATTATTATTATTTTATAGCAGTTAGATCCTTTATACCTCAGAGCACTAATATGGATGATCGGATGATCATTAATGTCTCGAAAATTTTGTTTTGGTTTTCCTTAACGCAAGACTTCTTAAAAGTTGCGTAATTGATTGTTTAGGGTTCTAACGATCGTCAACGTTTTGAAAATTTGTCATTTTTATAGTAATATTTACGCTCCTGAACTATTTACTTTTTTTTCTATTTAGGTGTAATACATACACGAAGTTTTGCTTTGCAAGCAATAATATGTTACGAGCGACATGGAATTTAACAGGTTTCAACCTGCAAATTCTTTATACTTGCGACTTATTTTAAGGACTTTCTTAACTCGATTCCCGAGTGTTTTCGGCGTAACCAAAGTAATTTTGTATGCGATTATTAGTGTTAAAACCGGATTTTGTAATTTTTAAATAATGAGTTCGAGGCGTAATGAGGCTATCGTGGGGCCATACAAAGAACTTAACGATCGGCAGCTACCGATTATAAGGAACGTCTTTAAATTTATTTTATTTGTCAAAAACGAACTGAAACTGTATAATGGAAAGGATCCATCCAATACACACACACACGCACACGAACTCGCACACCTCCCCCACCCCACTCCACACCCGCACGCGCGTGCACGCCCACGCACACACTGACTCACCCACCCACCCCCGCTCCGCTCCGCCCACCCCACCCATCCAACAAACCCACCCGCACACTCGCACCCGCACACTCGCACCCGCACCCCAATGCCCACACCCGCACACACGCACACGCACACGCGCGCGCGGGCAATTCCAATCGAAGAACGAGTATTGAATTACTAAAATCCTATTGTGAAAAGTACCTCAATTTGAAAAGATATCCTAAACGCAAACGAAATGATAATTTTGAAATCAAACTGAAGTGTTTTTTGGAGTTCTCTGACAAGATTTTTGATGTTGCTGCTTGTAAATGCACTTCATTTGAATCTTGTTTGATAAAAAAAGAAACGGCTAGATTAATGAAACGACAGTAGAGACAAGTTGAAGAGTCAATAAGGGCAGCAAAAAAGTCGTGTTCTACTTAAGAAACCGATTATGTCTGGGCAAATTGTGATGAAGATTCAGTGCGTGTGCGATCTTCCCAAGAAACGAAAACAGAGACCTCTCCGACGAACACGCCCTCGATAGACACCATCGACTTCAATGGCGAATCGGAATACTTTGCCATTGCCAACAGTTGCTAAGGTCTGTGATAGATACGGCTTATCGACGCGATCTGCTGCTGCTGTTTCTTCTGCGGTTTTGGCTGACATCGGTTTGGTTTCTACTGAAGATTTAACTCTGGTTATTGACAAAAAGAAGATTCACCGAGCTGTATCTAAAGCCCAGAGAGAAGTTTCAAAAGATATTGGAGGTATTGTTATAAAAAGTATGTACTTGGATGCACGAAAAGACAAGACTCTGATAAATGAGAAAATAGGAGATCGTTACCATCGTAAAGAAGTTTCAGAAGAGCACATCTCCATTTTAGCAGAACCTGGATTTATTTGGGACACATACGCCAAGTCGTGACACTTCGAAGGGAATTCTTATTTCGATCACAACATTATTAGAGGGTCAAGGTTGGAATTTAGATAACCTGATTTGCGTTGGATGTAATGGAACTGCAAATCACACCGGATGGAAGGGTGGCGTTATGCAATATTTAGAGTGCTTCATGCCAATGAGTTACCCCTTCGCCATTTATTCTTGTCCTTAGATGGTTGTACTTCGGGTCCTAGAGAATATTCCGGACCTATTGGAAAACAATTAGCTGGTTGCGAAAATAAAACACGATGTCTTTTTGTGCGGTGGCTGGTAATCTGTCTGACTTGCGTGGTCGATGAACTAAGTACGGATCAAAAAATATCTTCATGAAATATATCAAGCTGTATCAACTGGTCCCTCTGAGCTGGCAAACCGTCAACCTGAAAAAATGGCGCACTCGAGAGATGGCTTACTTCTGCTAATCGCATACTCAGACTTTACGTAAGTACATTAATCCATAAGAAAATTTGCAATTGCTTGTTGATTTTCCTTGTCACACACAATCTGTGGAAAGATGTGTTACACTGGTAACAGAGGCCTCACAAAGTGTAACTGACGCTACTTCTAAAGGACGGCCAGAACCAGGTTGCATATTTCTCGAGCATGATTATGCCAAATTTTCGATTTTACCAGAAAAGTTCAAATTCTAAGCTCCATGGTTTAATTATTTTGTTTTATTGAAATGCTTTCTTTTATTGATTGCACCCATAATAACCTACTTGTCAGTATTGTTGTATTGATTTTAGGAGACATATCCGGCTGTAAATCTAAAATTAAATTTAAAGTGCTAGTAGAAGCCCTGAAAGATGACACTCAATTCGCAGGATTATTTAAACCACCAAAATTGTAACGTCTGTGCTAGAATTACACTGAAATTTTGGTACCTCTTGCGATAGTATAGCTCAGGTTAAAAACTTTTGTCATATCTAATGGACGGGACACATTAGTGTTGGATATTCTGATTTCTTGTCACATATCAATCTGTGCATAGATTAGTTAAACTGGTAACAGAGGCCTAATTTATAACTGAACTACACCATCTGCCGGTATAGAACCAGGTTGCAATACAGAGAGTTCCCAGTAGTTATGTCATTAATTATAAGCTCCATTTTAATTATTTTGTTTTCTTGTGCTTTGTTTTATTGATGCAATAATACAACTCAACTTTTTTATTTTCGACGACGGTTTTTAGGTCTGTACAAATGTAAAATTGTACATAAACTTTAAAGTGCAGTACAACCACTCAAGATGACACTCGAATTGAACTAGTGTTTTTACCTTTTCGTAATCTGTTAAAATTGACCAAATTCTTGGTACCATCCTATGCGATAGTACAGTCTCGAAAAAATTTCGTCATACATGGAAATAGTGTCATATCTATTTATGACATATCAATTTATAATTAGGAACTTACATCGTTAATTTATAACTGAACTACACCATCTGCCGGTATAGTACGTATACAGAGAGTCCCAGTAGTTATGTCTAAATTGATTTAAAGTTCAAGGGTTTAGTTTTTGGAGAAACGCTCGGACACGTCGACTTTTATTTTTGACTGCGGTTTTTTAGTGGTCAAATTTTGTATATAGGGTGGCCCAAAAATTAGTTACAACCACCAACTTGATTTTGTCGAATTGAAACACCTGTTTTTTATTTCATTTTCTGAATCTGCTTTGAATTGAGTAAATCTCATGTACCATATCCTATACCTATAGTCAACAGATCTCGAGATATTTACGAAAAAAAATAAATAGTGTCTTTATAAAACTATCAAGAACACTTGCAAAATAATCGTGTCCAAGGTGATCCATAAACAATAGGTACATGTTTTAATTTCGTTGTGTATGTCAATTTATTTCAACATTTGTTCTTGAAGTTAACGGAACGAGAAAAAATTGAAATTCGCCTTGGTTATTGTCAAGCCGCAAATGGTGTACATTTTGAACATTTGATTTGATGTGTTTTTTTTAATAAATTGTTCCTTTTGACAGAAAACAAAGGCCGCCTTCCTTGATACCATCTTAATTGTTGACTTTAGGTATAGGACATGGTACATTAGATTTACTCGGAATTCAAATCAGATTCAGCAATTGAAATAAAAAACAGGTGTTTCCATTTGACAAAATCAAGTTGGTGGTCGTAACTTATTTTTGAGGCACCCTATATACAAAATTTTACCATTAAAAAAACCGCAGTCAAAAATAAAAATTGACGTGTCCGAGCGTTTCTCCAAAAACTAGACCGTTGAACTTTAAATGAATTTAGACATAACTTCTGGGACTCACTGTATAGATAAGTCAACATGGTTCTTATATATAGGGTCTTACGACTATTCCCTCGGTCTCTTGTGCCTAAACGACACGAGATATCAGCTTAATTTTTTAGTGACATATGTAAATTGATAAGGAGTATTTTTTAAATTATTTTCAATTATATAGGGTGGTTCAGAAAATCTTAATATATCAAAGTTAGGTTTTTTTTTAATACAACGCCTTGCAGTTTATGTCATTTTTAGATTATAGGTTAAAAATTAAGTTAACTTTATTCAATGTTCCCCATACTTATCGCTTACCAATTTTGAGAAAAAATTGTATTTTAAGAAAAATATTCTCAACTTAAACCAGAACTAAAAACACGGAAATCTCTTAGTTTGAGTAACACAAATTTATATCGATTTATTCAAAAAAAATTCCATAGAAATTTTAAAGAAAAATCGTAACTTTTTTATCGTTAAATTTAGCCATATGCATTACTCATAGTTTTTGATAGAAAATGAATAGTTATTTCACATAAATAAAAATTATACAGGGTGGCCCATTTAACATAAGTGGGTTTTTGATGTTTGAAAAATGTAAAATAAGAATCCTTTTCCTAAACACCCTGTACTAAATATCCACATCCTACACAGTGTAAATGGAAGCCTTAAATGTCAGAATAAATCGATATACATTTGTGTTACTCAAAGTAAGATGTTTCCGCGTTTTTAGTTCTTGTTTAAATTGAACATTTCTCTTAAAATCACAATTTTCTCAAAATTGGTAAGCGATAGGTATAGGTAACGTTGAATAAAGTTGATTTAATCTTAACGTATAATCTAAAATGACATTAAAATTCAGGGCATTGTATTTAAACTTAACTATATTTACAATTTTGAACCATGTATATTGAAAATAATTAAAAAAAAATAGTCCTAATCAATTTACATATTTCACAAAAAAGCTGATCTCAAACCGTTTAGGAACAAGAGACCGAGAGTAATTATAGACACTCTAGCAATATTTTGAACTTACCTCTTACCGCTTTAAATTACGAAAGATTAAAATCTCATTTCTTGTCTCCGTAAAAAATTGTTTAATGGCCCTGTATATTAATACAAATTCCGAATTACAATTTAACGAAAACTTATTTCTTAAAATATTTTTTAATGAGGGAAGAATAAACTAAACTCCGATGTTGCTGAAAAAGTGGTGATCTCCAAATATTTTTAAAGTTGTTTTCAATTAATGACATTTTCACTTTTAGTTCAGCACTTAGTGATCGGCTGACAAAAAAGGTTTTTTTAAGTTTTTTTAAATTTTTTTTATACTTTATACACTCAATGAAGAGGATACTAATACAACTTTGTAACTATCGGAAGCTATGCCGGATGTCACAAACAAGTGATGGTTAACTCATACCAAATCGATCTATAACACTCTCACATATTAATGTGCAGAAATAATAATATATCACGTTCTTTCCTTCACACTTATCCAGACTGAAGACTGGCAGCAGAATGATTACGAGTTTAAAAGTTGGTTTGTTGCATTTTTTTGTTTTTTAATTCTTTTTACTTTTTGATTGTTTTTTTAAGGGCTTTTAACATTATTTATTTATTTTTTTTGCATTTTAAAATTTCTACTATTTATTCTATTTTAATAACTAAGTTGTGGGCTGGGCCACGTAAAATTTTTTTACACATTTTGTGAGATGTAATTTCTAACTAGTCACTATATCCTTTCCGCACAATCTCGATACCTTTTTGGGGTTGATGGACATTCAAGACCCCCTACGTATTGCTCTATTTATAGTTCGAACCCTGGACGGCTTCGATAAATTTCCATATACTATGGTAATCAGCAGCAATTTGTTGCGCGAAACCTCGGTGCGATTCTTAAATGGAATTGTTAGTTTTAGGTAGGCCTTCGTTTACCCCATCGAAACAGTTCCACATCTCAATAGACGACCTTAACGTCATTGGAAGCGTCCAATCCAAGTATCTTCGAAGTAATCAACCACAGTCTGTGCTTCATGAGGCAATACGTTTGCGTCACATATTGTTTCAGAGGCGTCGATTACATCTGCTGTTGGAACAAATGCTATCGCAGGCAATAACCGCAAAATCTGTATCAGATGTTTAGATTCCGGAAATTCCTGTGCTAACGCATTTAATAATAAATGACCGCCCACTAAAAGTTTTCGTTTTCCTTTTTAGGTAATTATAAACTCAAGGGCTTTTGTAATGTTTAGTTGACAAGAACTCCTTGAACAATAATCGATATCATTCACTCTAGTAACTTTTGGAGATCATTAAATATCAATAACATATACCACAGTGATTTATATTAATCTGAGAAATGTAGGTAATGATTAATTATTCATTATGCCATTTTAGTTACAAAGTATTATCAACCTCTTTATAGGGCGTATAAAGTATAAA
This sequence comes from Vesta saturnalis, assembly GCA_036346205.1. Classification (NCBI taxonomy): domain Eukaryota; kingdom Metazoa; phylum Arthropoda; class Insecta; order Coleoptera; family Lampyridae; genus Vesta; species Vesta saturnalis. Next base: position 13,708,683 of record JARFJB010001883.1, on the reverse strand, counting down.
AAGGAGAATGAATATGTAATTTTCGGTGAATTGTGATTCGGTGAACTGTTCATTCCAAGAATGGTTCTTGCGGCAAATTGTTTTTTGGTGAATTTTCGGTCGGTGAATTGCTTTTGGTGAACTTTCCTAAAACCTACATTAATACAGTGGTAATTTTTTTCCATATAAACATTAAGTTTCAAGAATTTGTTTCTACTTCGTTAATTACCGTGACATTAGTTACTTTTACAATTCCTTTAGTTGTTTAGAAGGTTCCACTTTTAACTTTCAAGAGACTCGTAGCGCATGGATCTCTCCGCTAGATTTACCAAGACTAGATGAGATTCCGAAAGTGCTTCCAAGAAAAACACAGAAAGATAACCTACCTCCAATGCTGTTTTGCCACTGTTATTTTATTTACTACATATTTTTTCTCAATAAACTTGCTATAAAAATTTTTTATTATTGAATAGAAACAGTAATAATATATGCTCAAAACAAGAGGACTTGAAGAAATAAAAAGAAAATATCGCTAAAACACTCAAAGAAAATGGCTACCTCGATCTAACACCTAACCTAAACAGGGAAAGGGTAACCGGAAAAAAAGAACCTAAATATACAGCGATAATACCATAATATACAAGGAACCTCAGACAAAATACGAAGGATAGGCAGCAAAGACAAGATACGCACTGCCTTCAAAGCGACCAGAACGCTCAGGAGAATACCAACCAAAACCAAACCACACAATCAAGATCATAATTCCAAGAATTCTGTATACAACCTATCACGCGAATGCGGCATACATAAGAGAGAGCAGTAGACAACTCAGGAACATCAGAACAACGTCCGCAAGGGCGAAACAGAAAAATCAGGAATTGCCGAACATGTCTGGAACGAAGACCAACGTATCCAATGGGATAACATACAGATAGTGGCAAATGACGAAAATACAACTTGCCGGAAACTCAAAGAAGCCACATACATCGCACTACAAGAAAATCCAATAAGCGAAGCTAGTGTGGAAATGAAACCCATATGGATTCCAGTAATGCGCGAAGAGCTTAATGGCAATATACCTACGCAACAAGTTACGGAGCAACATGCGCAATAAACTACTGCGCAACCACAAAAAACTTATATATATATATATATATATATATATATATATATATATATATATATATATATATATATATATATATATTATACTTCTAAACGTTCTAAAAAATATGTATTGGATTACTCAGTGGCTCATCGGTTAGACTTACAAGTGAAAGGTACCAAGTTCGAATCTGAGAGTAGTCAGTTTCTTGGGCATAACATGAATTCGACTCAAGTGCGAAAACAGTCCTTCTCAGGACTAATCCTGATGGCGGAAACAGGGTTCGCTTCCGAAACGTCGCGCTCAAAAAGCAAAAACTGCGGAAATAGGTCGATCAAATAAACTAAAAGGAACAGTAAACCCTTTTTTGTTGTCACCCCGCCCATATTCAACAGTTCTTTCGAGAGTGTTTCAAGCACTTGCGTAAATGCGCTACAAATTTGGCGCCCGATCAGGCACACATTTTATGTTTATACAAGCAACAATACCAATGTTGCAACATATTTTCTTGCCTTCCGTTTATGGTTAACTATAATAAATTTACCAAAAATTACAACGACCAGGTTACAAATTGGGTGTAATAGACCTGTTTCTGTATACGAATACCTCACATCAAAATATAAAACGTCTTCAAAATTCCACCACAATTATCTTTACAAACGACTAATGGCGCATTTTCACTACGTCTAATGCACATTTTACTTTTCAACGGATAATGCAAAAGGCACATTTTCCGTCGTTAGTGAGAATTTCCGAAAGCCGTCGTCTATCGAATCTGCAACAGTCCACAGACTCTTACCTCATCACTGAGCTTATATGCAAATCACCCATTCGGGATTTTAATTAAACAAACCCATTTCTTAAACACAGTCTCACTGTAGACTTGGAGAAACCAATACATGTTGATAATTCACGTTTGCTTTAAGTAAGACGAGGTGCGACTTAAGCTGACATCGCCCTAACTAAATTATTAAACTAAATTGTTACCTTATTCGCATGCACAGTTCTCTCTACTTCGAAGGCATCATATTTATCACTCGTTTAAAATAACGTCCCAAAGTTCTCTAACATTTTTTCATCAAAACAGTACTACTTAATTGCAGAAGATGTAGTAATATGACAAACATTGAAGCTTGCTTGTTACTTATAAGTATATTAATTCCGAGTTAAAATCACAAGAATATTAGTAGTAGGTACTTCGTGCACACATTTATGGTAACGAAAGGAACAACAAAAAAGGGAAAAGCGAGCTGCCTCATCCTTCCGACCAACTTCAGAAAATATACGAAGGAAAGTAGGTATGGCCCGGAGGAGAAAGTTACTTCCCTCTCATTTACGTAAATAGCCTCACATAATGCGCATATACGTCTCTGTATGTGAAGTGGCTATGTCGTAATCAATAAGGTTAGCTATTATCTTTTGGTCGTAAATAAAAAGTATTTTTCAATACTTGAGAGGTCTGTTAAAAGACTGGAAAGTTTTTGAATTGCCTCACAGCATTTTGCTTTCTAATATACTTACGTATAAAGAGAAAGACATGTAATTGGTTTACATTTTCACACTTTTTTGCAGTTCTCGACGTTTTATGGCCTAAAAAACACGAAAAACACATTTTTAGAAAGAAATTCATGCCTATCTGTGTACGCGCGATATCTTTTGAACCATTAAAGCTATCGATACAAAATTTGGTACAAAAATTTTGCTATAAAATTTAGGTAAAGTTCGTTAATGAGCAAAATGCAACCAGTGGAGGGACATTTTTAGGGGATTAAAAAATTTAAAAAAATCATTGCTTCAAATTTTAAAGTTACAATATTAAAAATAACCAGTGGCGCACAGTTTTTAGGGTGCAAAATTTTGCATGTTTTAATTTTTTAGTCGGGTATTGGGGGTTTTTAAGATCGCTAAGTATAAATCGTTTATCAAAATTAAGCAAATTCAAAATGGCGGATCAAAAATAGGGAAATATCGTGTTTAAAAAACGATATGACTCAAATTCAGGTGTTGTGGGCTTTTAAGTTGCTCATTACAAATATTTGGTCAAAATTTGTTTACATATATAAGATTTTTTAATATTACATTTGCTGTTGAGATATCAGGGAAAGATTTCGCTAAGTTGCAACCCTCCCGGTGTGCTTTGCGGAGGCAAACACGTGGTAATCCTCAGGAAACTAGGAGGGTCCCTATAAGCAAGGATTACACGTATAAGTTCCTACTTCACGCTAAAAGTATAGACTCAATTCTTTACTCCACCCGGATGCTCTCCGGGCCGGAGCCCGCACCTACCAAGGACATTTGCTTAAAACCCCTTACTCTAGTCGATTGTGGGGTTTCTATGTAGTTTGTTTTAAATTTTTTATAATATAGACCAAATTTTAACTTCTGTCAGGGCAGGACGACGATAAGACAGGGCTCTTATATCTTAGTTGTTCTTTTCAGAATAGCTTTACGTCAGGCCAAGTCTTACCTATACATAATAACCGATTTTAGCCTCCGTCAGGACAGGGCGACGATAAGGCAGGCCTTTTATTTCATAGTTTTTATTTCTACAATAGCTATAATCAAACTAAACCTTACCTATACATAATGAGCGCTAACTCATGCAATGAGGCATTTACAACCTTTAAAACTTATCAGCTAACAAGAAAAAATCGGCTTCATCATCAGCGGTCACCTAGCTGTACTACAACCCAATTTAGGCAAGCACAAAGTAGCCGCCCATGAAATAATTAAAACTATTGAGGAATTCAGGTGGAACTTTATTTTAATACAACAGCCAAACCCAAATCTAACAGCACTAAATTGGGAAGATATTTGTCGTACATTATGATAAAATCCTATTTCAGGTAGTTGTTAATTTATAGTTTTGATGGAAATTACGTCATTGGAAATTGCTGTTTTGTAGATAAGTTTATTTGTTTTGATCATGTAGGATTGGCGTCAAGTTAATATTAACGTCGCGATACTGACAAGTTGGTGTGGATAAGATGACTAAAGTGAACGATTATGGTTGTTATAAGGCATAGCTTAGAGTTGATTTTCTGAAAGTTCAGCGGAGACGAAAATAGATCGGATTACCATTTTCTGGCAGTAACTTGAAATGGCTGCGGTACAATGACCTAGTTTTTCTAGATGGTGTTTATGAAAATGGTTCAGGTTTACCGCGTTTACGGTTTGAAAGAATCTCAGTTTTGCGATTGGTTAGCGTTGTAAAGTTGAATATGGCGAAATTAGTTAACAAACGTCAAGCTGAGACGTTGTGCATGGGCGGTACCTGTTGGAGTGTAGTCAACCTCCCTTAGTTGCATGTGTTTCTGGACGAGTTGTGATGAAGTTTGAGTTAAGGAGAAAGTTATTCCGTTTCGCGAAGACGTATCTTTGTAAAAGAACGCATAATATTTAGTAATTTTGTTCCCTTGGTGCATTAGATTCACTAATAAGGGGAATAATAACGTGAACGGTTATGTTAAGGAGTTTTATAAGTAAAAGGGGTGGTTAACGAACGGAATTGTTGAGGACTACTAGCTAAGTACGCGTATTGGTTGGAAGTACCGTTTGAGCTTCAAGGTATTACGTAGAGAAAGTTCTGCTTACGGCCCCATATCCAGCCCTCAGCTGTGCAGTAGAAATTCTTGCGGAGAACGGACGATTATCATGCCTACCGGAGAAAGCATATTCCGGCGCGGTGCATCTCCATTGTTCCTACCTCAGCATCCTGGTGATGTAAGTTAAAACTATGCGTGTGTTTATGGTCATACTGATTTATAATAAATGTAAAGTGTTTATTTGAAATAAGATTCTTGAACTTGTTTGGTTTTCTTAACAATTATAACGTGCACGTCACCAGTTGTAGAGTATTTACAAGCTACATGTTTATTTGTATTAAAAGTTTTCATCAATTTAATTAGTTATTTACTTGGGTCAATTTCTTTTGTTGATGGAACAATGCTGGTGACGTGAGAAATATTTGATTTGCGATAAATTATTTGTTTTTTTTCTTGTGTGTAAAGCTAGAATGAATCATGGATAATTAGGTAGAGGGCATTTACCGCCTCTCTAGTGATCTAGAAAGTATTTTCATAGGTGGAAAAGGAAGGAATTTCTAATTATGTGAGATTTTTAAGATTTAAGGAATGTTTTACTTTTCGTTCTGTAATAGGACATATGCAGACAGCAAATGCATACGGAAACTATGCGTTTTCCGGCCTAAGCCGGCAAAAATAATACTAAATTACAGTTGGCATTTATTGTAGTGACAGAACTGATAGAATATTCGACATAATCGACATTTGACAAAACACAAAGCCTAATCGCGTTACCGTGTACTTGTACGCATCCGTTATTATGTCCGTATTAGTTCCTTATAAACTACAAATTACATCTATAAATTATTATAATGTCAACAAATTGGTAAGGTACCTACAAAATTCGAGTAGTGAATAATTTCGCAATTGTATTTTTTAGATTACATTGGTTACTGTCAGTTGTCACAATTGCCAACTTAATCTCAACAGGTATACAATTTTAAAAAGTACAACAATTTTATTCATTGATTTTAATAGCAATTGCTGACGTCGGCACAAAAAATCTTGTGTATCACTATACCATAAAGTGGTTTGCGAGTACTCATAAATTTGCAGGCCTCGACTCGACACACTCATTTTCTGGCCTTGTTATACAAATAACTATTGTTCAATTCAATTATTGCGTTTTTTTTTAAACACTGAGTATTGTTGTTGTACAGGAATAATTGATTGATGCTAAATGGCATTTACCTTATTTTATTTGTGTTTGGTAGTTTTGTTTGAATTAGAAGGTAAGCGAAAGTTGATTTCAACTGTGGGAAAAATCATTTGTTTTAATTTAACGATTTTCAAGAGGAATTTAAAAATAATTTAGAATTTGAAGAGCTTTATTGGGATATTTTGGAGCGCTATAATTCAGAAACATCTCGTACAAGTAGTGGCGGCGCGCATAAAGGTAGGTTCACGTATTTTCCCTGTTCTATACTGGTGAATAATATTCACGGCGTCACGACAAGTTGGTTATTTGCCGTGCATATTCTAATGCCGTTTGAACCCGTTGCGTCGGTAATATTACAGTAATTATTTTGTTACATTGAGCCGTTGAGGGTCCTTACACGAGCTTGATCCTCGAGAAACCCCTTCTAACCAAATATAATAAAGTTCTGAGGAGAAAGTTACTACTCCACCATTCGTCTAAATACCCGCACATGATGTGCGTATACACCGTGATCATGCCTCGTACAAGATAGTCGGCAACAGGGATCGAACCCATTACCTCCCAAATGCTAAGTAGATCGTATTACCATAACTCAATTAGCTCGGTACAGCGAGGGAGTGGACTGACCGAGCACGCAAAAGAAAAAAATTCATTTATAAACTGAAAATTAAGCAAAGTTCTTCGGCGATCATTAAAAAAAAAACGAAAAAACACTTAACTTATAAGTCAAACACTACAAAAGTTTTAAAAGTAAATAGTCACTTGCAAATAGCTGGAAAATTTATAAATCAGAAAAGGTGGTTGGCGCTGATGTAACTCCGGAATTTCTCAAGAGCCAATTCAGGTATTCGGTGACGTTTTCAACTTCTGGAGATCTGGATTCGGCTTAAGTATACAAATGTGGTCGGTTGCTTTAAAGATCTTTAAAGATTTATTGTGCCTAATATTATATCAAGGCCCTTTTTAACGTAGCATCAATCAATGTTACGTTATTGAGGAACGCCGAAATTAGAGATGCATAATCAATATTTTACATTTATGTAAAACGCATGTAAACTTATTTATAATTATATGAAAAGCCAGTTTCGACCTTGTTATTTGCAAAGTTACAAAAAATTTAACATTTTTATTTACCATGCAACCACATAAGAATTTTGAGTAATTTTAGTTCACTTGCAGATGAGAATAAATAATCATAAGCGTTTATGGTAACTAATTGTCGCAGACCCAATTCAAAGTAATTCTGATATCAAGACATTCTGAAAAAGATCTAGATGATTTCGGGTAAATAAGTATTATCTGTGGAGGTCTCAATTTTTAATGAGATAGTACTTAAATAATATTTTCGAATCAATTGGTAGAGGAACGTTCAAATTGCAGATGAGGTAAAATTTTGGACATTTTGAAAAGTATAACTGTATTACTAATCTGATATGAAAAGCCGAGCTTTATCAACTTTAAATTCTGTTTTTTGCAACACTTAAAAATTAATTTTTCCAAATTTTGAGTTTTTAGTTTTTGATCATAATATGCTTTTTCAATTGCAACCACAAAATCACAAAAGTATAGGTGCTTGAGTTGGAAGCAACGCATGACAATGACGCACACTTTAATAAACGTTTCTCTGTACCTGCACATACAAAGCTTAAACGCATATTTCGATACGCACACGCATCATCAAGCAGGCTACAACAACAGCAAACAAGTAACATGATTTATGGACATGCATTATAAGAGCATATATAGGACCATTTTTTTCTTGAAACTATTTCAAACTCTTGTTGTATCTACGATCACCGCATTATTTCCGGGTGAAAATGGAAGTATTGCCAATAGAATTTTCTTCCAACACGATGGAGGTCGTCCACATTTTGTGGTACATGCCAGATAGTACTTAAATAATATTTTTCGAATCGGATGGATTGGTAGAGGAACATTTAATTTAAACTTCTTGTGTTTATGACAGAAATTACCGATTAAGGTAATTTAGGTTAAATCGACATAATATCATGTGTAGTATGTGTAGTTTCCGTTTGTCAGGAGAGTTTCTGGACACCCTGTATATATACAGGTTGTCCGCGGATGGAACTACGAAGAATTCGTGTACGTATTCTTGAAGCTCAATATTGCTCTCTATCAGCCAAAGAAAGACGAATGTGACATTTTCTGCCAATATAAGAAGAAAAAATTGTCAGAAGAAGAGTGAAAGAAGCATCAGAATAAAAAAGTTAGGGCGAGAGAGGAAAAAACTAAAAACAAAGATGAAAGTATGAATGGAATTCGACATGTTCTTACGATGGATTTGCAAGCAGTGAAGGTATGCCCATCTATAATGGCTAGTGCGGTGTATTTTAAAACTAAACTCTGTGTTCACAATTTCACTGTTTACAATTTAGCAACACGGCATTGCACCTATTGGTTTCACGAAAGTCAAAGCGATCTTCAAGCATCTACTTTCGTGTCATTTGTTATTGATTATATCAGAAAACATTTAAATGATGGCAAACCCATCATCATTTACTCAGACCGTTGCACTTACCAGAACAGAAACAAAGTCATGTAAAACGTACTTCTCTACTTGGCGATGGAATTTAAGATAACAATCGAGCGGAAGTTCTTGGTAAAAGGTCACACACAGATGGAATGTGATAGCGTCCACGCCACCATCGAGAAAAAATTAAAAAACCGGAAGATTGTCTTACCAAGTGATTATGCTCGAATTTGCGAAGAAACGAGATCAGCTCCAGAAAAATATAACACAAAAATAGTCAGTCATGATCTTTTTTGCCAACTTCAGTGATATCCCCAAATATACCCTTCCATAAGACCTGAGAGAAAAGTAGGCGATCCTAATTTTACAGATTTGAGGGCTCTTAAATATTCGCCTAATGGAGTCATTTCTTACAAACTGCATTTTGATGACAACTACCAAGAGCTGTCCCAAATAACTAAAAAAAGTGGTTTGTTTGAAAATGTGATTGATCCTACTAAACTCCACAAAGAAAGATTGAGAATAAAAAAAAACAAATTCGACCATCTACAACTCAAAGCGGTATTACCCCAAGACTGATGGCCATTTTATAACAGTTTGCCTTACCAATAATATGTAGCTAGTTCCTAACCATTGTATATTTTCTTAGCTTTTGTTAGGTACCTACAGAAAGGATTAAAAACGAGCTATGTAATTTAATTTTTGTTTCAATGACAATAAAAAAGCGTTGTTCAATAACATGTAACTTGCACTTTTTTCTTTCAGTACCACGTATATCCCATATAAAATTAAACTGAACACTTTCACGAGCATTGCAATATTAAACTTATTTACCACAGTATTTTAGTGTTCTGTAAAATGAATAAGTACGCGCAAATGAAAAGGAAACAGTTCTCTTCACTTATCTCAAAACTGTGAAATGGGACTTATTTGATTTGAGGCCATCGTTATGCTAATTCCTACGCCTATTTTTCAAGAAATGTGCATTATGAACTTGCCCACTTCTAGAAATTCAATTTCTTAGAGCTTATGCTACCTCCTACCCCTACTTTTCAAGGAATGTGCTTACTGGACTTGCCCACACTCCCACTCCAGGTAAACCGGCGCTGTTAAGTGAGGTGATCAGTTGTTCCTAACATCTGTACGAACACCATAAGAGCAAAATGCCTAAAGTAAAGGAAAGTAATAGTCTTAAATTGAAGGTATTTGTTTCAAAATATGGAGAAAATATTTTTTCCGCGGACGGTCAAATATTATTCTGCAGGATCCGTGATGTGAGAGTGTCTGCTGAAAAAAAGTTTACGGGAGAAACATAAACGTGGCCTGCAGCGACTTGAAAATAAATACAGTGTAAGCTTGCAGCAGATGATTCTGGGCAAAACTGGTTCAACATTTTCTCCATTTTGTGAGAAACTATGTGAAGCATTTTTATCTGCCGATATTCGACTTCACAAGCTGAATCATCCTAAGCTGCGCGCTTTCTTAGAAGAGGACACCGGAAAATTAATTCCAGATCCCAGAACATTAACAAGAACCTACGTGGATCCGTGCTAAGACAAAACTTTGCAACAAATAAGAAAAAGGATTGGAGAAAAAAATAATATTCGTATCCATCGACGAGACAACAGACTCTGTAGGCCGTTATGTAGCGAATGTTATTGTTGGACAAAGTGAACTATTCAACCATCAGCTTAGTATTTGACCATGCATTGAGAATACTTTGGCCTAGTGGGATTCGAAATTCCAATGTATAGACTTTTATAACAGACGCACCCTATATGATGAAAGCTGCTGCTTCTTTAAGTGCACCCTACCCAAAAATGGTGCATGTGACATGTTAGCATGCATTAAACTGGGTCACGGAAGAAGTACGTGCCAATTTTCCTGAGGTAGATAAATTAATTTGGAAGCGTCAAGAAAGTATTCTTGAAAGCCCCCTCTCGAGTTGTAGCATTTAAAGAAGAAGCTCCAGAACTTCAATTGCCCTTTTCACCTGTTTTGTCTAGATGAGGAACATGGCTTGAGGATTGTAGTTATTGTTGCAAGAATTTCGACATTGTGAAGAAAGTAGTTGATTCTGTTGATAATTCTGAGTCTTGTGTCAATAAAAAAGGCGCTGATAAAGAAATTACGGGTAAACTTTCTTACATAAAAACCAATTTTGGATTCCTTCCAGATGCAATAACTTCCCTGGAAAAATCTCAAGTGACATTAGTGGAACAGTTACAAATGGTGGCTAAAGTAGTGAATGATTTGAGCCGTGCATGTGGTAAAGTGGGTGACGCAGTGTCAATGAAAATAAATCCAGGAGATTTTGCTTCCTTTCAGTATGCTCCAATTGTTTCCATTGGAGTAGAGAGGAGCTTTTCCATTTATAAGGCAGTACTAGCAAACAATAGACAGACATTTTTGTTTGAGAATCTCTGCCAATTTGTGATTGTTAACTACAATTTAAAATTGTTATAAAAGTGCACTGAATGGTAGTGTAACATGTTTTAAATTACTTTTATAATTTTCTTTTAATACTTTGATGTTATGTGATATTTTATGTAACTTAGTAACCAAGTGAGTGTTTCATATAATAAATAATAATAATAAATAGCATTTTTACTGGCAATTCTTTATTTTTTGGTTATTTTTAAATTTTTTCTGTCATTTTTTTTTTGTTTTTTTTTTTTGTTTTTTTTTGTAATTTTTAGGCCATAAATTCATTTTTCACCAAATTATGCCTTGTCCTAATTATCATTATATGGACCATAAAAAGCGGTGATTTCGTATTTCATAACAAAATGCACTCCTGCTTTCTTCGTCATCATCAAAAATCCCTTGATAACATGGCGTTTTATAAGGACGATACTTATATTTCTTTAATATCTTCCATGCCTGCGACTTAGATAAATCAGTTTCACGAGAAATTTGTCTCAAGCTGCATGTTGGGTCTGCAGTTATCATCGTCAAAACACGACCTTGTTGGTCGATTTCCTATTTTAGAACATTTTTTAATTTTTCAATAATGTCTAATTCTACCGAAATATTTGCATGGTTTTCAAATGTTTGTCTCGTATTAAACTTAACCGCAAACAAATCTCGAACTAATAAGTATAAAACTTTTACCATAAAACCTCTCTTTGTTATTACTTATCATTTTTTTTATTTATTAACATAAATTTCATAACACCTTCTACGTTAATTTAAATTAAGATAAACAATTTATTGAAATTAAATGCATATATAATAAGTTTGACAAATATGAAAATTAGAAATATGCTTGCTTAATTATTAATAAAAGATTTGACAAATGCTGACGCATTTTAAAATATTACAGTGTTCCTATAAAACATGTAATATTTAAGGGAAGACGATTTTGACCCATTTTAGATAATAACTTTCAATAACCTTCGTAAAGTCCTAAATTCTTTTTTTGATAAATAGCATGGGTAACTAAATCAATTAAACTAAAACAAATAGTTTTTAAAACGACCTTATCATAATACAAAGTTTGTAAAGCTCATTTTAAAAATCTTGGTACCTTAAGACATCTTCATTGGGCATTCTAACCATCATTTTCATGATGAACAATTCACAATTCTATCTATTTTATCGGCTGTAAAGTTTCCAAGGATCTTTATTAAAATTGTATTTGAGAATTAAAATGGCACATCTTCTATGTACAAAACATTATTTTGTAACATTCTATTTTTAATTTGTCATGGTTTTCGATGAAAATAAAAAGGTACGCTTTTCTTAAAATAAAATTATTTGAATTCTCATAAATTCTGACTTTGACTGATTTTTTTCGTCCGATCATGTTTTCGAGTAAAATAAAATCGTTTTAGAGTATAATTTTATGAGAACCTAATATCTAATAATTCCACCTTGACCGTTTATTTTCTTCATTGGCATTCATATCCGTAAGTTTTAATGTACTAGAATACTTGCATATGTTAAACAACAATTCTTGTATTATGCAGCAAATAAATTATTGTTTGTCGTCTTAAAAAAGACTTTTTTATTATAAATCGATCAAAACAAGCAAATACAACAATAATCGCAAAAACGTCGGACGCGCGAAAACAAACTAAATTTGTCAAATTATTATACTACCCTACAATTTTAAAAATGAGATCGTCGAACGAATATTGGTATCTGCGCATTATGACGTCATGTCGTTCTCATAAAAATTATGTACTTACGTTACTTTATATATATATATATATATATATATATATATATATATATATATATATATATATATATATATATATATACCGACTAATAATTTTGTAACACATATCCAGTTACATAAATCTAGTTATCCTGGAATAAATTATGTTTTTACAAACGTCAATGTCAAAACAATAGCTGTTGACTTGCAGTAAGTTGTTGGTGTTCAAAACCATCCCAGTGCGTCATTTCTTGGATTTTTAGTGTGTCATTGAAGTTATTAACTTTTTCACTGTTTTTTGAATTATCAGTAAATAATGGTAAATTATACAAATTCGGAAATGGCGGTAATGCATTACGTATATAGCTTTGCAGATGGTAATGCGACTGAAGCCAGACGCATTTATTACGAAAAACATCCTAATCGTGCCTTGCCAGATAGTCGAACCTTTTCAAATATTCATCGCTGACTTAGCGAAACTGGTAGTTTCAAAAAAGGTATTCCGGACGGTAGACCTCGAATTGTCAGAACACCTGAAATTGAGCAAGCGGTGCTGCAAGAAATCGACGAACATCCCGAGACGAGTACGAGAAAGGTCGCTAGAGCTCCGAATATTTGTCACGAAATAGTTTGGAGTATTTTAGTTGGCTTTTTTATTATATCCATACCATATTCTAAGAGTACAGGAATTACGCCCCGGGGATTTCCCACAGCGTGTGAACTTCTGTCAGTGATACCTTCAGAGTGTTACACTAAATCCGCAGTTTGAGTCACAAATTTTGTTCACAGACGAAGCAAATTTTTCTCGGAATGCTATTCAAAATTTCCATAACAACTATATGTGGGCGGAAGAAAACCCGCGTGCCATAACCGAAACCCATTTTCAAGAACAATTTTCGGTTAATGTATGGGCAGGAATTATTGGTAATCATGTAATAGGTCCATTTTTCCTACCAGGACGCCTTGATGGACGGTCTTATTTGCATTTTCTCGAAGAAGGACTACCTGGGTTGCTTGAAGATGTACCAATTGCGTTAGGGAATCGAATGTGGTACATGCACGATGGAGCTCCGGCTCATTTTACTGTAATTGTCCGAAATCGTTGATAGAGTTTATCCTGACCGTTGGATAAGTCGCGGAGGACCTCAGCAATGGCCAGCAAGATCCCCCGATCTCAATAGGCTTTAGTGTATAAAACTCCCGTTAACACCTAAGAAGATTTAAGAGAGCGAATAGTTGCCTCGTGTAAAACTATACGGAACACGCAGTGAATATTTGAACGAGTGCGCAATTCCATGTGTAGACGGGTGGAAGTATGCCTATTAAGTGAAGGCTCCCATTTTCAACCATTTTTATAATCAATGTTAGTATTGTTAATAATTAATAATTAATTAATTTAAGCCTTTCATGTAAACTTACTTTATTAAAATAAAATAAAACTAGTTTTTTCTGCAAGCTGAAATTCCCGCTAAATTTCTAATGTAATTATTGGTAATTGAAAGATTTTTTTTAGTTTTTTCTAAAGTAAAGTCAGTTACTTTAGCGATTTGACTCTGAAGTAAAACGATTTTAATTTTTTTAAGCCAAAACCAAAAATATATAATGCAAAACCCGAACGGACGCCACTGGTAAAAATAATAAAATAGTTTATACATCAGAAAATGCATCTTGTTGCATTAAAGACGTGTACCAATTGTATAAAGATATCTACAATAGTATCACAGTCGTTATAAAAAAAGATTTTTTTCTGGAAACTATCACCCTGTATTTTAAAAGTTAGGGCGTTTACGACATTCGTTCATATGAAGTGTTTTTTAATGGGTCCAAGAATCGCCCCCTTAAATATTAGCATGTCTTTAAGAAGCACCCTTTATATACAGGGTGTCCCAAAAATACTGGTCATAAATTATACCACGTATTTTGGGATCAAGAATAGGTTGATTGAACCTTACTTACCTATATACAAAAAAAGGTACAGGGTGATTTATTTGAAAATTTAAATTAATTTTTTTAACGTTGTTGAGTTAAGTTAAATATCATGTTTGTTTATAAATTGTAATGTAATAATAAAGATGTTTTTGATATTTATGAAAGTGTAGAGTTTAATAATTCAATATTTTTAAATTGACATTTAAAAGGGTGGCTGTATCTTCCAAACTAAAATGCTTGCAAAGAAATACAAAGAGGCAAAAAAGTTTAAGAATTGACGTTTATTTCCAGTGGCGTTCCATATTTTGTTAAATGTAATCCTCAAAAAAAAATTGGGGGGTCAAATTTACGTTACACCGTTTTAGAGTAACGTTAAAAAAATTAATTCAAATTTTCAAATAAATCGCCTTGTATCTTTTTTGTATGCACTTTTGTATATAGGTAAGTGTGGTTCAATCAACTTATTTTTGACCCCAGAATATGCGGTATAATTTACGACCAATCTTATACATATACATATATACAGTATGTCCCCGGATCGACTTGAAAAGAGGAAAAATCTTATTTTGATTTCTCAGAAAATTTCATTCTTGCTGATTTGCCCTGCTTGTTATCAAACCCCGAAACACAAATTACTTGCTATTTAACTCAAACGGTTCTCGAGATAATATCATTTTCTTGAAAAATTCGTAATTCGTAATTTTTGAAGTAAATTGATTTGTTTCAAATGAAAAATCAAATTGGTCTCACAAGTTTTAATTAATAAATTTAACAATTGATGGTAAAATGAAATGAAATTCTCAAAAACTGAACTATAAATTTTCTATTCGAATAATACTCCTTTTTCCGCACAGATTTCAATGCGACCTCTGAATTCATTGAAACTGCGCCTTATTTCTTCGATTGAAAGGGACTGGACAGCATTCCGTATCCTATTTTTCAAGTGCTCTTCATCATTGTCTAATGGCTCACTGTACACAATTTGTTTTAAACGACCCCACAGATAAAAGTCCATTATTGTGAGATCAGGACTTCTCGGCGGCCATAAATGGGACCATCTCTTCCTATCCAGTTATCATGGAACTCTGTATTGAGCCACTGGCGAACAGTACCGGCATAATGAGCAGGGCACCCATCGTGCTGGAAGAACATTTCAATTTGGTAGTTCAAATGGCAATTCATCCAGTTTATCAGTTAAAAATTTTGCAACATTTCCAAATATGAACAACGGTTTAAATTTTGATCAAAAAATATGGGCCAATAATTCCATGGTACGAAACCGCACACCACACATTAACTTTTTTCAAACATTGTCTGCAACTAGCAATTCGGAAGTTTGGATTCGTCCTACTCCAGTAACAGCAATGTTGGTCGATTCATCGGAGAACATTATTCGTTTATGAAAATTTGAATCTTCTAAAACTCTATTGCCCATTTCCAAACAAAAATCCAGACGTTTGGCTTCATCACCGTTCTCTAGTTTGCCTAAATTGCGGCTTAATTGGTAAAATTTTGTTCTTTTGAAGATTCTTTGTAAATGAGATTTACCTATCCCAATTCGTAGTACCGTCCTTCTTAAAGACAACCTTGGAACTTCTGTTGCGGAATGAACGCGAGAACAGTAGCAGCATCTTCTTCATCGAACAATTTGGCTTCTTTAGGTTTAAAACCGAGCCTGTTTTAAGGAATTTAGTTACCAAGTTTTTGCTCCGGCATTCGAAATGGCAACCTCCGGGTATTTTGGTTGAATTTTCTGATAACAACTCGGTAGCACTCTTCCCCAGTTCCGTAACATTGAGAATTAGATAAATTCTTTGTTGTAAAGTCAACATTATAGCATACAATTCAAATTAGCATGAATTAATTTGCAGTTCAACAGAATTATCACATTTGACAATTTCTGTCAGTGGTGTTTTCAATGAAATCCGCCTACTAAAGTTACTTCTAAAATTAGGAAAAACATTCTAAGTTCAATTTTCAAGAAAAATGATATTATCTCGAGAACCGTACGAGTAAAATAGAAAGTAATTTGTGTTTCGGGGTTTGAAAACAAGCAGGGCAAATCATCAAGAATGAATTTTCTGAGAAATTAAAATAAGAGAATTTTCCTCTTTTAAAGTCGATCCGGGGACATACTGATATATATATATATATATATATATATATATATATATATATATATATATATATATATATATACAGCGCGATCAAAATACCCACAACAGCCGCTCTTATGAAACATGACGTTAGTAACCATTTGCCGCACCCAACATCAGAATTCACCTTTAGTAAACATAAACATAACCTTTAATAATTCTGGTCAATATTTAGTATTGTACAGTACCATACGAGAGGCGGCAAATGCTGACTAACATCATGTTTCATAAGAGATCAACCAAGAAAGGAGGCGCCGCTCCTATGAAACATGTCCTTAGTAACCATTTGTCGCAACATATGTGATAGTACACCAATACTAAACATACCATAATTGTAGCGTTACCCATACTTGTAAATTGTTTGTAACAATTTGTAAAATAAATTAAATCATGTTTCAACTTGCTTCTTGTTCTTTGCGTAATTTCCAATAATTTGGGCACTCCTAAACATTAAACGTCAAGTGATAATTTTGAGATTATATATATACGGAAATCGCCATCTACTTTGTTATTTTCAATGGAACACACTATATATTTTGCATTTTTGGACGGAACCATAATTTTGAATCTTTTATTGAAACTATACCATGCCCATCTATTACGAAATCTTGACAGCTGGTTGACGTTTACAAAATTGACTGTAACTACTATTTGGACCGAGATAACAAGTTAAAATCCAATTAAGTTTGTAGTTTAAAGATGCCTTTATCGTAGCATTTTTAAAATAAAAACTTTGCCTGAGAATAATGTCTAAATTTATACTTTTCAATTAAAATGTAAAAAATAATTTTTTAAATGGAATACCCTATTTTGTTACGTATCGGATTAGCGATAAGATTTGCTACAAAGTGATGTAACATGTTGCGATACCTAAATCAAATTGTTATTTCCCAAAACGGAAAATTTCAATTCCTTAGCAATTATTTCGAGAACGATATGAATGGTTGCTGTGGATACGAAAATAATTTTTCAAATGTTAAGTTTTTAATGTTTGCGATTTCTGAGTTTTTGAAGGCAAAGTCTGTGGCCTTAAAGAGGCCATTCGAATTGAACTGTAGTTTAATTCGCATCACGAAAGCAAGTAAAATGACTTGAAAATGGTAGATACGATTCTACGGATATATCAAAATGGAGTACGAAGGAGAAAGAACGCAGACAGCACTCGGAACTAGTTTATGGATTATATATGAAAAGTGTTTCAAAGACCTAATCATTAAGTATCTGGAGAACCATGAACTATAAAAATCTGAAAAAATTACATCAATCGTTACTGACCTGATCTACCTTTGGAAAATATTTTCAACTTGGTGGAACTTCCGGTTGTATCAGAAGTAACTAGCAACTTCGTCATTTCCATTTTTTTCTGTTTTCGGATTCCTCATTTAATTTTAAGGCCACAAAAGATTTTTGTCTAAAATTTACTTTTTCCGAGTTATTTCGAAAAATTAGATAATTTTGACAATTGCATATTCCCACACCGCTACGAATTTCGGAATCGAACTTTTAAGTTTCCAAGAGGCCCTAATAAGCTACGTTCTAATTATTTGAATTCTAACAACGTCTTTCACAACCCCCAACATGTCTCTAAAGTTACGTTATTTCAATCGTCCTTAACTTACTTATTTCAAATGGAATGCTGTAATTTTCTCAAAGGCTTCATGTTCAGAATTCAAAAATCTACAACTTTTGTTAACATGACCCTAAACAGAGACGTTTTTAAGTTTAAAAAAAAATTGGTATCAACTGGATGGTACGCCCGCTCATTGCGCACGAATTGTTGCTGAAACATTGAAAAGTATATTCAAGGATCGATGGATACGGAGTTTGAGACGTTGGGATTTGCCAGCTCGATCCCCAATACCATCGAAGAGCTTGAAAGTAAGATTAACCAAGTGCTTGCAGGAAATGGGTCATATTATCAGTCAAAAATAGACTTATTAAATGTTTGAAGGTTAATGGGGCGCAGTTTGAGCATTTATTATAAATTGTGTTATTTCACTTTTTATTTTGCTTGATTTTTTTAAGAATACATTTTATTTTGTTTTGATTCATTATTCTTAAACTACTGATCGACCAAATTAGTCGCCCCGGCGACGTAAAGTTTATCTACACTGGCATTTTCTTTTCAAAATTTTTTACAGGTGCAAGCCTTTACTTATTTGAATTTCACTTGGTCGGCTTTAAGAACAATGAATCGAAACAACAAAATAAAATGTATTCTCAAAAAAACCAAGTAAAAGTGAAATATAAACAATTTATAATAAGTGCTCAAACTGTGTGCCATCAACTTCTAAATATTTAATGTCTATTTTTGACTGAATGGCTTTTTCTATTTGATGTGGCCCAATATCTGCAAACGCCTGGTTAATATTATTTTCAAGCTCTTCGATGGTACTGATAGCTTCTCCATAACAGACTTTTCTTTTATTGTATCTTAAGTAGAAAAAGAAAACATTTAAACTAAATTTGGAACATTTATTGTACCCCAAAAAAGAAATCTAAAGGTGTGGCCAATCCCAAGGTCTCAAATGCCGCAGCCATGGATCTTCAAATATATTTGTCAATGTTTCAGCAACAATACGCGAGCAATGAGTATGCGCACCATCCAGTTGATACCAATTTTTTTTAAACTTAGAAACAGCTGTGTTTAGGGATAGACTCATGTTAACAAACGTTGTAGATTGTTTAATTTTGAACACAAAGCCATTGAGAAAATTGGGGCATTCCATTTGAAATAAGCAAGTTATGAACGTTTGAAATCATGCAACATCAGGGGAATATTTTGGGGGTTGTGAAAGATTTTTTAAGAATTCAAACAAATCACAACGTAGCCTCTGGGAACCCTAAAAATTCAATTCTGAAATTTGTAGTGGTAAGGGTACAGCACCGATTTCCATGGGAGCCTGTAGCTTTCAAAATTTTCTAATTTTTTGAAATAACTCGGAAAATGTAAATTTTAGACACAAGACACTTTACATAAAGTAACCTTAAAATTAAACGAGGATGAAAATAGCAAACAAAAATGGGGAGTTCCATTTAAAATTAGGAAGTTAGTATCTACTTCCGGCATAACCGGAAGAGCTACTAAGTTGAAACATTTTTCCAAAGCTAGATCAGGTATGTAAAGATTTATCTAATTTTTTTAAGAATGTATAGTCCATGGTTCTCCAGATATTTCTGATGATTAGTCTCGTTGAAACACCCTGTATAGTAAAATGTAATATTGTAATACCGTCTAATATAAAACGATACATACGTAATGAGATTTGAACTGAGTGATATTTAGCCTGTCTATGGTGTAGTTGGTAGCTTGCATATCTAAATAACACGAAGTTCGTTTCCTATTGGAGGCAAATTTTTTTATATTTATATTAAAATATTACATTACTATTACACTACAACAATGAATGCAAATTCATTGTTACATTTCAGTTACAGTAGAAAGGTTGCTTGTTATGTTAACAACTAATAAATATTTGCAGATGTTAATTAAATTGAATAAAGTTAGGCCATTTGAACAACTTTTTATGTTGGCTGTAGAATGTTTTATACACCACCTTCTAATTTAGCACACTGGATCAAGTAAGTTACATCTGATGAATGATTTTCTATCCATTTTTGTGTTAAAACTCTGGATAACACTCAACTTACTTCAACCATTTAATATATAAATTATTAAACATTAGTTTAAAAAAAACATTTTCTCTGCACTACCCTCTTATGTAATAAAACCAAACCACAATCAAAAACATCCTGTATAGTTAAATAAATAAAACACTTTAAAAAATCAATAAAAAAAAAACAAAGTAAAAATTTTTTATTAATTAATAACAAAATATATACGATATCTTACCTCATTTCTAAAGGTTTCTTAACAGCTGCCACACGTTTTTTCACAATCTTATTTGATTTATTTACTTTAAAACTTTTTAATGGTTGATCATCATCAGAGGAATACTCTGAAGAGATTTCCCTAGTTTGCTTCGTTTTAACTTTCTTAATAATCCTAGTAGTATTTTTCTTTTTTGATTTTTTGATTGTCAATTCCCTTTGTATAAATCTACCACGAAAACTTCGTAAACACATTTTCTTTTGTATTGTCGAACGTATAGGAGTGGTGAATGTAGTTCGTAATGGAGTTTTAATAGAAGAACGAGTTGTTACTTTTACATGTTTTGTAGATATAATTTTTACTCTAGTTTTTTGTGGAATAGTTTTTTTGACACTAGTTTCATTTTTTGTAATTGATCTGGTACGCACTACACTTTTACTTGTTACTCTCTCTGATAATTTACTTATTGTCACAGCACGAATTTTAGCCATTTTCTGTTCCTGATATTTCCGTCTTAAAGCTTGTAAAGCTAGTGCATGTCTGCGCTTTTTATCCATATGTTTACTAACAAGTATGGGATCTGCACGTTTACGTACACCAAATGCTATAAATGGTCTTTCACTAGTTCCTGGGGTTGAGCGGGTACTAATATTAGCAATTGGTGGAATTACAGTAATCGGTTCTTTTTGTAGTGGTTGTATGTGGATTCGTGAATCAGCAGGAGCTGTATTAAAGAAGTTTAAATTAGGAGGTAACATTGATGTTCCACGAAAACAAAGAAATGTTAAAAAATCTTCTGTGTGTGGTCTATTCATTGGTAAAAGTTCTTGAGGTTCTGGCATAACATCAATTCTTTGTTTATCTTGCTTCTCAATCTCTTTGACTGGTGTTATGACAGGACTACTAACATTTGAACCTTGGGCAAACTTACGTTGTGCTTGAACTTTTGTTCTACAAAATTGGCATAAACACATAATTTTATTTATTATTTTGTTACCTTTTAGGGGTGTCATCAATTAAGTTACATGATATATTATTAGCTTTGCGCTTTCGCTTAATGTCTTTTCGATTAATAACCATTTTGTTATGAGTTTATGTTAATTACCTAGTTGTAAATGACTAGAAGTTTATTGTAGATAGTACCATGGTGATTCGAGTTAAATTGAAGACTACATTAGTCTAGAAATAATAGAATATTAACAATATAATCCAAAATTTGTGTGATTACCTATAATGGCATTTTTAATTAGTATTTAATGAAATTTTTTTTTGTTCATTTCTTAGTTTATACTATAACCTCACAATCTTTGACATTTTTCGTTTGTACACAAAGAGCGGCGGCAGCGACAAATAGTAATCTATTAAGTTCTGTCAAAAGATGTACATGGTGAATCGTACGTAATGAAACTATATACTCCACGTTTATTTAAATTTAAACTCTTCCAAACCGACGCCCTAAGTTTTCTTGTTTTGAAATATGGAGCAGATTTCGACGTGGGCACATTTGGACAATTCAAATTTACCGTCACTGAGAAATGTGGGAAGTTACTGTTACTGGTAGATTAAGGCAACCGATCGTACCGTATTATACACGACAGTCCCTTTTTTAAACGCATCATTTCATAAACGTAATTATTTTAATAAATTACGTAAATGTTCCCTATTTATATAAGAAGTCTCTTTTTTTTGTCCCGTTTCTTACGTTTCATTGTTTAGAAGGAATTAATCAAAGTCTAGAAAGTACGAAAAAGATTGCGCGACCTTCAGATAAGGCACAATAGGATGACATTACAAGTTCTACAATTTACGAGACAAATCTTGCAATTTTGTCGACTTAAATTAATAGTGCACGATTCCGCTTAAGAAGCAGTATTAAGTATCAAGTCTAGCGCGAAAAGAGTTTGCTTACGACGGTGTTTTGTACGTGTGGAAAATAAATGTGCCGATGCCTGTAAATAAATATAGTGTAAATTGTTCGTTAGTTAAGGTTAAGTGTTAATAAATAACTGTTTTTAAACAAATAATCGTTATAGTGGAGTGTATATCTAAGACGGTAGGAAATCAGAAAATGCCAAACAAAAGTTTACATTTAATAGAGATTTGGAAAGTGAATATCCATTTATCAAAAAGACACCTTTAGATAGTGATGTAAAGTGCTAACAATGTGTGCACAGCTTTCACTAGCACATGGAGAAATGCGAATATTGTTCATAACATATCGACACTTAAGCCATACAAAGGCTTCTTCTAGTAGTAGCAAAGTGTCGCCTTTTTTTCATAAGGATTCATTTGAAAATGAAGAACAAAAGCTAGCTGCAATTGATTGTTCAAATCACGTGAGCGTAAAAATTTGGCCTATATTCGTAAAGTATCTCATGAAAGACAAGGTCTTTCAAGTAAAACATTTGGAAGTTTTCAAGATCTTCCAGGTGAATTTCAGACATTATATTCGAATATATTACAAAAACTGTTGACAAATACGAATTAACATCAAAAGTAATGGCAATGTATGCTGATAACACAAATTACAATTTTGGAGGAGCAGCATGATATGGCCAAAATAACGTCTTTCATAAAGTTTAGCACTTACATAAAAGACCTTTAGTTAAGGTGAACTGTGCTGCTCATATCCTTCATAACTGTATTCAAACATTAGCAGACTGCTTACCTATTGACATCGTAGTCATTATTGTGTATATTTCCCTCATGTACCATTTACTCCTATACAGCAATGCAACTTCGTTAGGATTACAGCGATAATCCCATTGAACGTTATGAATTACAGCGGTAATTCAACTCTAATGACGTCATACTCAACTACCATAATAACAGAGCTATTCTTGTTATGAACAAGAAGCATTTACCAAACACGGACAGCCACGTTTAAAAAATTAGGTTGAGTTTATTGTAAAAGTGAAACAATTTCGTCAAATTTCGTGAGAAACCATTGATAGCAATATTTTTCGTTTTCTAAATTTTGTTACATGCTTAATAATTGTAAGGTTTTGTCGTTTTTTAATTAATTAACTAGGGTTTTGTTCATTTATTAAATTTAGTAACCTTTTTACACAATTAGCTGAAGTTTTGTTAGTTTGCTTTGTAATGGGTTTTTCGGTGGTGGCAAGTGAGTCTTGTCCTCAACGAGCACCTATACACAAATTAAGACTCATTTTATCTCAAAATTTTATTTGAAATATTTATAAGTTACGGTATTAATTTTATTTCGGTTTCGACTCCTGGGCGGTTTGCTCGCTCCAGGGGTTGTAAACGGATTCGGGCGCCACCCAAAGATAAACTAATGTCCAGGCAGACTTTGGGTCCAATCCTGAACGCATGCGGTTTCCAAACGGCTGCTCCTGATCTTTCAATGGATGATAATATTCAGGGTCTTATCCTGTGCTACAAGATGTACCTAAAACAAAGTTAAGGCGGACGGACAGCGAATACGGTAGTTGACAAAGGTCCCAGGTCCCCTTGACAAACAAAATCCTTCACCAGTGATTGATGAAAAATAAATATTTCTTAATACATACGACCTCTACTAATTTATTCAAATTTCAATGATTACGGTTTAAATAGAGGCGGTGATCAGTAGCAAACAACTTTTTCACTACTTGTACTAAAACAAATTAACTATATGTACTTATAGAGCGAGTATCTATTAACTTTAATTATATTAATCAATTTTAACTACTCTCTACCTCATACTCATTAACACAAATCAGCTTCGTCTACGTACATAAAGCAGTGAGAGCGAAAAGATAAAAATTCCGCCGTCTATATAGCATACAAAATATTAGAAGGTATTCCCAGATTTCCTATGATAAGGCAGCAGTGTCACAAGTCGCTTTAATTAATATTAAATCAATTAATGAATTAATACTTATTTCGTCATGCTAAAATTATTATTTGTGAAATAACAGAACGATTAATATAAAATTTTGATGGTTTCGGCTAACAAAAAATACTTATTCTACAGAATGTTTTAATTGATAATTACGTACACTCTCGTCTAGTTACACCTCAAAATTTACAGAAGTCGGTTACTTCTTGCACATATATTAGCGGTCGGAATATATTATTAAAAATAGTTTTTTTTACACAATGGGAACGAGATTACAATTTTCATTGTAGTTGTTCACCTGGATCATGCGATAGAAATTATTGCAAGTTTAACTTTAATTATTTATATCGAAAATGTTATTTAACAATGCAATTTTCCAAGAAATAAATTAATTTATATGAACGGTGTTAATTATTAATTATTTTATTGATTTGAGACTTTCTTAATTATATTTATAGAGTTTTAAATTCTATTTTTGAACAATTTGGTGTATTTATCTCTAACTAATATTAAAATAAAAGATTTTGAATGTAATTTTCCATTTAAAAGGTGCCTTTTAATACAAACTAAATTATTATTTGTCAAGTTTTAATTTCGGGATATTGATAAAATAAAAATTTGCATTTATATTAATGGTGTAATTATTTATAGTACTTAATTCAATTCTTACCAATATGTAACGGCGAGTACTAATTAATGGACGGGCTTAATTACGGTTTTTGTTAACGGAGTAAAAAGGAAAAAAAAACAAATATTCACACTCGGAAAAAGCGTTGTTTCCTTAAGGAAACAGCATTCGTTGGTTTTCGGAGTCGGGCTCTTTTAACTTTTAACCAGCAGAGAAAACCAACTCATGCAGTTTCCAAGCAACACCGCTTTTTCCCGGATTATCGATAGTTTTGGGCGCACTAGTGGTATTTATGTGAATATTTCCTCATGTATAATTTACTCCATTTACAGCGATGCAACTTCGTTAGGATTACAGGGATAATATCATTGAACGTTATGAATTATAGCGGTAATTCAACTGCAATGAGGTCGTACTCAACTACCATAGTAACAGAGCTATTCTAGTCATGAACAAAAAGCATTTGTCAAACACTGACAGCCACGTTAAATAATTTAAGTTTATTGTAAAAGTGGAACGATTTCGTAAAATATGAGAAACCATTGATAGCAATATTGAAAAGAGTGCTCCGAAGAATACAGTGAAAAATCGGGCATTTATTTTGACGCAAGTATTGTTCGTTTTCTATATTGTGTTACATGCTTGGTAATTAAAAAACTGTCGTTTTTTAAATTTAAATTTTTAATTAATTAAATAAAGGTTTTGCTCATTTATTAAACTTAGTAACCTTTTTACATAATTAGCGAAAGTCTTGTTCGTGTGCTTATATATATATATATATATATATATATATATATATATATATATATATATATATATATATATATATATATATATATTGAGATATATTAAAAGAGACATTAAACGTAAATTAAGTACGTTGAATTTGAATAAACATATATGTAAAGCGCAAACTATATAGGTGCAAATTAACATAAAGATAAGTACAAATGTGAATACAGAACATGTTGTTAGCTAGTTATACCATATTTCATAAATATAAAAGTGTTATCATGGCTAAACAATGTTATTCTTCATTTTTATAGTTTCCGAGCAGCTTAGGAATAGTAAAAATATCATCTATAAAATACATCTATTCCAATTTTTATGACAAAACACTAGTTCAGTCCCATAACATGCTTCCATTCTAAAACAAAATGAGATTAAATTGTATCAATCAATATAAGAAGTGTAAAAGACATGTTAAAGTTGGTGACTCACAGTTTACAAGATTCATAGAAATTATTAATTTTAAAAGTGAAATGGAACAAAGATTATGTTATAAACTTACTTAACAGTGTGTTTAGGAAGTGAGATAGAACTTATTAACATGAATCATAAAAGTGTTTGAGACTAATGAATTCTTATGTATTTTGGGACAAGGAAACCATTTCTGTTTGTAGTATTCCTGTAAAAATTAGATTAATTTAGTTATAAGTGAATTTATATATGAAAATTTCCATATTAGTCAAATTTGTGTAGAATAAGAAATTTCAAAGGAAATATGTCATGTGGGGTACCTGTGGATGGGGAATATTGCACAGAATGCAAAACTAATTATAGTTTTAAGGTCTGTTTACTTATAAGGAAGTTATCAGTAAAAATAGTAATTTGTAAAGAATGACTCACGATTTACATTGAAAATAGGCCACCGTGAATTTCAACCAAATTTGAATATTTTAAAGGTACCATCATTATAAATAAAATATTAAAATATAAAGGGATCGTATGTCTGTGATAGGAAATGCAGCCTGTCAAAGTACATAGGTGCATTAGAAAGACCTCTACGTAGATTATCTTAAATAACTTGAACAATTCTAATCCGTTTTAAAGTTTTGGGGTCTATTTGTAGTTATTTAGCCACCAATCTTAATAAGATCAAATATTATTATACAGGGCGTTGTATCTTTTATTTTAATAAAATCCTTAAAACTAACAATAAATTTTAAAACGGCACATTCAAGATAACCATAAGTACTTACAGTAAAGAGTGTTTTAAAAGCTACTGTAATGTTTATTAATTAAAATTTTTATTTAACGTTTTGGGTATTGTATTTTGCTCATACTTAAAACTAATTTCACGTTTTTCCAAGATCTGTTATTTGTACACTTCTCTTAAACACCTAAAATAAGAAATTCATTAAGTATGGCCCCTATTGAAATCGTATGATCATTTTATTGCCTGTTGGTTAAAGTAAATTCTCTTAAATCCGAAAATGTGTAATACTTAGTTGTATGGCCTCATAAAACTACCTTATAATTGAAAATTATTTTTAATTTTGGAGCCTCAATTCGGTACGTGGTGAATTTCATCTTCATTAGAGCGCATAAAACAGATCTCTTCTGCGATTTTTATAAAGCCTAAACTACGAAAACTTTTGAATCGGCCATTATAGCCTGGTACGAGGCACAGATTTATATTGAAAATATATCCTGTAATTTATCAACCAACAATTTAAAAATATTGAAATACTAAACGGGGATTCCTGTTTAGCTAAAATATATGCTCCGTAAAAAATACATAGATTTAAACTTATTAATGTAAAATCGTGGGCCTTTGAAAATCATTATACATATATACGATTATAATTCTTACTTAAATAAAGTTTTATTCAGCTACTTAAAATTGCCTTGTTATTCAAATATTTGTTAAAGCCATTAGTATTTATCATTTAATAATATTGGATTTTATATAAATTCTAAAAGTAGTGCATAACTGGTTTTAATATTAATACGATTGTATGCAACCAATTGTTCCAACAAATTTGTTTATATAAAACGTGGCACGTTGATCGGTTAGTTTCAAATATGGCTTTTCGACTTCGTTGCTATATTAGTAACCCTTTTCAGGTGAATATTAAATTGAGGAGGAAAAATTGAAATATCAAAGCGGCGTTGTGTGGACCTGCAGCGTCCTGAAGAAGAAGTCAACAATCAATCGAGGCTTTGCCTAAATTGTAATAACAGTGATGATCTACAAGAGATCCAATCATACCAGGCTGATGACGACGCAACGCTTTTAAAGGTACTTTTAGAAATAGCGGAAGATATTGTTTTATGTGTTTTGATGAAGAAGAAATTGATCACGTGACAATTAAGCTGCGAATTAATGTTTATTAAATCGGATATTTTTGTTCCGCCTCACTCAAAAGTATGTAATGCACATTGGTTCAAGAGGGCATTTGCTTCAACCTCTTACAAACGGTTTACAGGCAATAAAACGACCATACATCTGAAAGGTGCAGAACTTATGAACTTTCTGGGGAGTTTAAGAGAAGAGTGCAATCGATCTTGGATAGAAAATGAAGAAAACTTCTCAGATGAAAAATTTGTGGCATTAACTTCTTTAACTAAAGTACAGTTCCAAGATTTATATAAACACTGCCATCCAGTGCAACATAACGGTCATATTAAAAAAATTAGTAAAAAAGATTTGATTTTATTTATGTGCAAACTTCGTCAGGGACTTTCTGATATCTTCCAGGCAGTTAGTAAGTCTTACAATCTTTAGATATCAATATTGTACCGATCAATTTGGGACATAGGCATCTAGAAAGAGAACAATATGTAAATAATCATGTAAGCGAATTTCATAATATATATATAACGAAACACCACAAAATCGCAAGGCTATATGTGTGATAGATGCTGCATATATCAAAGTTGAAAAAAGTCGCAACTTTTAAGTACTTCCGCAATCATTTTCTGTACACAAACAATATCACCTTCTGAAACCTACAATATTATGTGCTCCTGATGGATATATTTTGGCCATACATGGTCCATACTTTTCAGACAGTCGCAACAATGACGCAGCTACCCTATTATACGAGTTCAATCAAGATAGTGCTGAAATAAGAGATTGGTTTGTAGAAATTGCAAACCTAGGACGTCGGCACCAATTACCAGTTGAAGAAGTAAATAAGTTCAGACTGGTAACTAAATCTAGATTTGTTGTTGAAACCCGTAACGGCCACATAAAAAACATTTTTAAACTATTTAAAAATACATTTCCAAACAAGTTGGTGCCCCGTTTAGGCCAATTTTTAAGAGTTGCTTGTGCACTCATAAACAGATACCACCCGATAATTCAGTGTGAAAACCATACTCCCGAGCAGGCACAGCAAATGCTGGAAAGAGCTTGACAGCCAAATTATTTGCACCAAAGAGTAGAAAATGAAGGATTATTTAGACGTCATGCTAACTGACAAGCAATGGAACATGAGGAAGTTGCGGATTTTCCCAATCTTAATCTTGAATTTTTAAGAAACTTTACTTTTGGGAAATTTTAAATTACTATGGCTCCATCCTATGTTCACGATAACTCGCAAGAATTTGGGGATTTAACCTTCGGAATAGATGCCCGCTTAAATATTTAAACATTTTTATGAATAAGAGTGAACTCACGCCATCGTAATACTACTAAATACCAGCTAGCCAAAACATATGATCGTGATCCAAATGTCCAAATATCTGGATACTATTGCACGTGTCGTTCTGGAGCTAGAACGGTTGGTACCTGTAACAGCTCGTATCCACATTGGCGGCTTAAATCTAAAAACCTCAAAAACGCATTAGAATTCTTCAAGTTGTTCAAGAAAATATGTGTAGAGATATTTTTATATTAAATGCTGTATCTCCTATCACAGACGTACGATCCCCTTTATATTTCAATATTTTATTTATAATGATGGTACCTTTAAAATATTCAAATTTGGTTGAAATTCACGGAAGCCTATTTTCAATGTAAATAGTGCGTCATTCTTTGTGAAAACTGATTAACCAATGGAAATTAAGCAATCTTATCTTTGTATTGACAATTTTGCTAAGGTGATTTGGTTTTGTTTAGAAGCTATATAAGGAAGTAGCAGACATTTTTGTATCTTATCTTATAAACTTTCCAAAGTGTAAACATGTCACTTGTTGTGAATATGATTAAAATTTTGAGACCATCCCGGTGGTTCGTATAACCTTTAAACATTTTTTATGTAATTAAACAAGTGAAATTCACTTTTGTAACTAAAATTAAAGTTAACGTAATTCTAGTTTCGGATGATATTTTTGTATCATTTACTCAAATATAAATAAAATTATTTCGATTATTGCGTTAAAATTAAAATTATTTTTAACAAATTGCCTTTATATTATTATTCAATTGAAATTAAAATTGAAAGTGCCAGTTATAATAATTTTGGATGCCGATAAAAGTTGTGGTATTCTTGAAGATAAAAACGTACAAGTAAATTATTATATTTATAAATATAATAAATAAATTAAAGTGTTTTTGGAAAGTGACAAAGCAGTAAGTATTGGTGCAGCATACCTATGCATATTGGTGATGTATGGAATTTCCACCGATGCAGTAAATATTCGTGCATCATATCGACAACTTGCTGACGCTGTGTAGAACTTCCACCGAAGGAACAAAAGATATTGGAATTCGAGTTACATCAGAATTGGAAAATGAGCCAGCTGTAAGAAATGAACATTAACTGAGAGTCTATGAATCTTATTTATTATTTGAGGTTACGTTGCATTTTACTAGAATTTATTTTTGTGTGTTGTGTAAAGGATACACGTGGATTATGTGCTAAAGTGGAAATAATGCAATCATTTATTGATTTATAGTAATTCAATATTATATTACAAAGAGAAAAGATACTTACCCATTATAAATTAATGGAATTGAGTCATGATAATTAGACATCTTTTTAAGTCAACGAAATTCACTTGCGCACAAGGTGGTATATATTTCTATCTGATAAAATTACGATTAAGGTGTATTATACAAAAGTAACTTATACAAATGTTTAATGTTTTCATTTTTACACAGAACTATCTTCTCAAGAAAAACGTCCCATATTGATTCTTAATAGTTTTTATGTCCTTATAGTGTGTTATTTTCCAATAATGCACCTATTTTTAAACACGTTAGAAGTGATATAATGCCCTAGGGCACTATGAAGTTAAACGGAATGCATAGTTACGAAACCAAGATGACGGAATAAACTCGATTATACTTTTTGCTAAAATAAAAGCCCACCACTTTGTTTATTAGTACTCATGACAATAAATAATTTTAATTGAATAACACACTAAAAGGACATTAAATATAGAAGGCACCACGGGTGTTACAGGAATAATGCCAGTAACACTCTTGATACCTTAATTACTATAAAACAATTTTTTTTGAAGTTTGGCTAGTTTCTTCACTCACAAACTTCTACATTTCATAAAAGTGCACTGTAAGTGGAATCTGAAAAATCTTCAGTGGTAGAAGTTAGTTCTATCAAATTTAAAGCAACAATTAATAGAACGGAAACATTTTTGCCAAATCCAGTTAACACTATGCTAGTAGCTTTGATAAATAAGGATCTAACCATAAAGGATTTTTTTTTATATGAATAAAATGTTGACCAGCGAAAAAACTAGCCTTACTGTAAGAACTTTAAAAATAATTTTAATGGCAAAACATAATTTTAAAACAAATTGCCTTAAGTTTTCAAATATCTCCAAGATGCCCAGATATTTTAGGAATACTGCATTCAATGGAAAATTATAGAAATGAGTAACGTTATAATCGCCATTTTATTAACTATGTACTTTTAAAAACCGGAGTAAACTACTGAATCAAATAGCCTCAAAACTTACCATAAACGACCACTACTTTTGTCACTTACACTAGAGGGCACAAAAACTCTTAATTTCGTAAGTCATTTGAAAGAACTTTCTCCCTCTCCTTCCCCTTATTGAGGAGTATTTGGTACCCCTCAGACTCTTCGGGTTATGCGTCCTTGTCTAGTATTTCATTTTTAGAGAAATGGTCACCTTATCAGATAGACTGCTGTTGAGTATGTGCTGTGTCGAGTGACATTGAGCTTGTACTTCACAATATTTTAAATAAAAATATATCTCAGATTGTGCAAGCACAACGTATCGGCTTATAAGGTTTCACAGCTTTAAGTATTTATTTTTCCCTAAATACCTACGTTTAACCTGAAAGTTACACACCTTATGAAAACCTAACCTCTTCAAGTATTTAGTTTTCATGATTGCCGGATTTAATTTTATACGTTTTATGAAAAATGAACTCATGTGGCAGATCTGTACAAACAACATGGCACAGATGTGGACTGGTCCAAATGCGCCCCCTCTCACCAAATGTGCCCCATTATGAATCTTTGGCTTACATTGTGTAAAACTAAATGAGATTTTGCGAAATCATTTTGTACATTTATAAACATAGGTACCCAGTTTGCAACCTTCATTATTCCGGATGTTACATTAGTTAAGCAGGAATAAATAATATCTACAGAACAGCTTTATAGACCTGTCCAAACGTGTCCTACACCTTTAATTTTTTTTCATAGACGATAACATGGTGCGTGTATATAAACACAAAACAGATAGGGCAAATATTGCACAAGAAGGCTTAAGTAATGCTATAAAAGAAATTATAAGTTATAACAAAAAAATTAGTGATGCAGCAGCAATGTATAATATAAACAAGTCCACTCTTCACTTCCGTGTCTGTAAGAAGAGGAATGTAAATGGGTCGTACTCGGAAAATTCTGGTGCTGATGATACATAAGAAATAGCACCATATGCTTCTCGACAGGTTTTCAGTGCTACAAGAAAATTCAAATTGGAAAGATATTTGCGTAAGGCATCTTCAAGGAATTTCGGACTAACATATAAATATGCTAGGACATTAGCTTTTCAATATGAGAAAAAAATAAGTAACAACTATCCGGTCTTTTGGGATGACAGTTAGATAGCAGAAATTGAATAGATGAGGTCTTTCATGAAACTCCATCCCAAGTTATCTAACAAAAAACTTTATAATGTCAGTACTCCACGCATTTCAGGTTTTAACAAAACAAATGTTGAAAACTTCTTCCCAAACTTAACGAACTTATGGCAAAATATTATCACCAGACATAATCGTAAATACAGATGAAACGAGTATTCCTACGACAATGAAGACACTAAGGATCATAGCAGAAGCAGGCAAAAATCAAGTCGATCAAACTGTTTTTTCACTTTCTGCTACTGGTGTAACATTTCCACCAATTTATGTGTTTCTTCGCGTCAAAATTAATGCAGTGTACCTGGTGCAAAATGGTTATGCAACAAAATGAAAAGTGTTCGTAAAGTTACTGGAACACATTCAGAAACATGAGTAACTCTCGTGAAAACCCGGTTCTCTTACTTTTGGATAACCCTGAAACTCATGTTTCACTATGCGATTAATTATTGCAGAGATAACGGCATAGTAATGCTTTCCTTCCCACCTCACTGCACCCACAGAATGCAGCTGCTGGATATTGGGGTTTATCTCCCGTTCAAATCCAGATTCAAGCTTTCCTTTAACGATTGTATTTTTTCGAATCCTAGGAACCGATCACAATATACGATATCGCAAAACAGCCATATTTGCAGTCGTTTACTCCCATTAACATCATTAAGTCCTTTGAAAAATCAGTATTTTGGCCAGTAAATAGACTTGCTTATGAAGACGCTGATTTCGCTGGCGTGCTGAGATACGAACGACCTTCCACCAGCACACAAACGCAGAGTAACTGTGAACTACCGGCAGCATCTGAAGAAATAAATGATTTTGTCAAGCTTGATATTAGCCAGACCTTTAATCTAGATCGTATTATATTATTATTTTCTAGATAAAGAAATGATTGTTGGTTATTTGTAGGTAAATGTAATTAATATTAAGATGAAAAACTTGTGTTTAATTTCAATAAGTAAAGTATAAATGATTGGTAGAGAAAGAGGGGAAGTCGCAGCAATAGTCGCTTTAAGTAAGCGGTCAGAGTTAGTTGATAGTAACCAAACAGGTCAATAGCAAATTTAGAAATAAGTAAGATACATTTAGTGTATAATAAGGAAGAAGTGAAATTACCTTCCTTATTAAGATAATAAAAGGCTAAAGTAAATAATTAAATGTAAATATTGTCAAGTTGGTGATAACTAAAAAGGTGACGTAACAAGTTAAAATAACGCGTTGGTCAATAGTAAATTTAGAAATAAAGTAAGATACATTTAGTGTATAATAGGGAAGAAGTGAAATTACCTTTCTTATTAAGATAATAAAAGGCTAAAGTAAATAATTCAATGTAAATATTGTCAAATTGGTGATAAATAAAAAAGGTAGCGTAACAAGTTAAAATAATAACGCGTTGGTACGTATCAGAAATCGTCAGCTTTGATTGTGTTTAATACTGAACAATATAAAAGACAGTGATCGACCTATCTTGGTAAATCAATATATAAAGAACAATAACTCGAAGTGTTAACGATTGTGGAGTACAATTTGGCATTGCAATTAGTATCGCATGCAATTCGTAGCAAAATTTTAATAATTAAGTGATAAGTAAAAACTAAATATACCCATCAGTTAATAGCAAACTCATTAAATTGTTGAAAAGAACGGTGGAAACATATTATTCCACAATAAAGCTACAAGGAAGGTATTGTAAGTCCGGTTCACTGAAAGAGCAACTCTATAACCCGTCGAAGGCCTCCGAACACCAACCTAAAAACGAAACAATTACGTCATCAGTTTTAGCGACGTGATAACAAGTAAGAGATTATCTGTACAATAAAAACAATATCTTTGTGTTTTATTTATATTTAAATGTTTTTAAATATCGAT
This sequence comes from Vesta saturnalis, assembly GCA_036346205.1. NCBI lineage: Eukaryota > Metazoa > Arthropoda > Insecta > Coleoptera > Lampyridae > Vesta > Vesta saturnalis. The sequence continues at coordinate 13,674,141 of JARFJB010001883.1, read as the reverse complement.
ACTATTAATATTAATGCATATATAAATATGGAATATATAAATGCAGTAGAAATCCAAATAAATAAGAAAATCAAATTGAGTATAACTTTGGTCATTGATAACGGTAATCATTTCTTTAACTTTGAGCTAGCTGGCGCATCTTGATAAGGCAAGAATCCGATGAAATAAATATTCAAGTTCACTTACTCAAACTGACAACTAAATAGCAAGCGAAGTAAAATTAACCTTTGAATAAGAGGTAATCACTTTAAGCCTCACAAAAACAGTATAAAATTTTTATTCAATCATTTTGAAATTATAAAAAATGGTAAAAGAACCCCTATCACATATTCTTTGTAGCGAGAGAAACGGTAAGGGTGACAATAAGCCTTCAGTAGCTGTAATCACTACCTTAAATTAATATACCTGATTTTCCATTAGAAAACTGTTACCAAAATCCACAAAACAAAGAACTTACCATAAATTAAAATTTTAAGATAATTGTGTATCTAATCGCTTAACTTTCTTTCCCTTCCCTATTAGCTTGATTGACAATAAACGGCTTCCCATCGCAAAAATTATGTATCATATTTATAACTTTATGCACGTCCTAATCTAATCTATACGATACTAAGTATTACTTAACTAACTATTTAAACCTAATTGCATTGCATTAGCAACATTTACGTCGTCACGTAAATACTGCCAAAACAATTTTTGATTTACAAAGTTGCAATAAATAACTTTTAATTAAATTGTAAAACTCTCCGTGATCCATACAGTAATTAATGCGTGAATACTCAACAAACATTCCATATTCTCAAAAAGGCACATTTACCTCTAAAATTCAATAATACGTCAAACATATGTCAGAATAATTTAAACGATGTAGACAGAATGCTACAATGTTGTATCACAAGACATTGTTATCTCTGTAACACCACTCAAGGCTCTCAATTTGAAAGTAACAACTGCAGTAAAATATAGACTGAATAAAGCTTGACACGTGTTAACCTAATTTGAGCAAACTACCAATATTCACACACAATCTGAAAAATAAGTTCAAAATTCTCATTTGTTCTTAAATAAATCTCAAATTCGATAATAAATCTCGCTGACGCCACTACAATCGACATTATTCGGTAAAAGGTCCATGAGCGAGAATGATAAAACTCTTGGATAATCGTAAAAAAAACCGAAAAAATCGCGCACTCGGTAAAATACTAACTTAATTTTCAAACTTACAACTTGTAATATTCACTTTAAATCTCAATATGTATATTGCTTTATTTTGATTAAAATATTTACTTATCGCGGTAATGGTTGACGTTAAGGTTTCCAAAGCGTTAATTACATTGTTCATCCTTTGCGTTCTTCCCAAAAATTAAATTAATCTATTAACCCTTATTAGGTGCACTAGTTACTTGTAATTGAAGACCTAATTTTAGTCTTTTACTTCAATTATGAATTTTGTTCCATCAGGAGTATTTGACAAGAAATAACGTTTATCTTTAAGGTCGAAGACCTGCAAAACAACCCGCAATGTAATAAAAAATTTTGAAGGGCAGCTTGTCTTAAGTCATTTCTTGTGCTTTCCTAGATTAAAATATGCGAAAAAATGAGCTTTAATTATAACCCCTTATTTATGATTACTTTGGTAACCGTAAACAATACCTACTTCTGTATATTATTTTTTTTTCGGTGAATTTCTTAAAAATAAATTACTTTAGTAATCTCTTCAATAACGAAATAGTTTAAAGTATACTTTATACATAACCAAGTCTGCATAACTATGCAAATCAAAAGAGAATGGGTTTATATATTTGACTACACCGAAAAGTAGAATTAAAGATCTTATTGTCCTCGTTCTATTCGGTATAGGTCACTGTACTCTTTTTGTTTTGTGAGCGCTTAAGTAACACTTTAAAATTGTCCAAGCAGGGGAATAAAAGCTGATAGTCCAGAATACACGGGTAAGCAGTTGCAGAATCTCGCAACCGCGCTGACAACTTACGCTAAGGTAACCTGAGTTATACTAATAGTTTTAGTCGCGTTAAACGCTAAGACAAATCAGGGAATACTCTGAATGTCACCCTGTCTTAAATAGGGTAAAAGTACACTAACAGAAGGTGATGCCCTGGTACAAAAAAATGGAAAAATACATGAACCTGTTGCAGCCTCCTGCACGTGGCACACTTCGGCAGTTATCCCTTTAGATCGAATCTGAAACGTTAAAGTTCCAAAAACACCAAAATATAGCTCTCACTTTACGGTTTTTTCAAACTAAATAACTCGTGAACTCCAAAACATTGAATTACTAAATTACTCAACTGAGGTTTAATTTTACTCACCTCAAACAAAACTCCTACAGTCCTTATCTTAGTTGATCAAATCACTCAATCTAAATTGAGATCTAATCAAAATTAACTTTAACAATCGTCTATTGAATCAATTTAAACAAACTATATGCATATAAATTTAATAAAATATAAATATACAATCACAAATTAAATTTAAGTTTTAACAATCAAAAGTTCAAAAACGCTTTTAAAAGATACAAAACAAGGACACGTCCTGTTCGATTAATAAACATCCGAAAAATAATGTAATGGTACAACATCTCTAAATGTTTAATTTAGTATGTGGTCACCACCGGCCAACGTAGAAAAAATAAAACTATAACCAGTTAAGAGGAGTCCGTACGCTTAAACAGTATATGATTTTACATGTGTTTTCAATTCAATGCACAACGTTTATTATTCAACATTTCCGAAAAAATTAATTTTATTCGAAAGTACTTAACGTCTTCTACAATTTCATCAACCGTAATTTGAAAAATTATTGATCTATTTTTAAAAAATATAAAATGTAGCAAAAACAGACATTTTCAAGCGTTAATAACTCAAGATTGAGTAAATTTATTTAAAATGTAAGTTGATGATATTGACTCTTTAATAAAATTTTAGTAAAATTTGGTTATTGTAACACAAACTTTATAATTGCAGCATTAAATTTCGTACGTCTCTGTAAAAGCTAGTTAAAAGATTTTGAAATAAAGATATAAGGAGAAGTTATCCTTCTACCTACCAACTTATCGCTTGTGGAAGAAAGGCACATTTTCTATGCATCATCGTATACACATAAAACATTTTAATCGTTCATTTGTAACCTAAGTCACTTCAGCACTTTGATAGTGTACCTGGTTTTTATTGCAACTAAGCCGTTTTCATAATCAAACTCGATTCTGTAATAGCCTTGTTTATATATAGGTATATATATATATATATATATATATATACATATATATATATATATATATATATATATATATATATATATATATATATATATATATATATAATTCAAAATGGATACAAAGATCAAGAAATATTGAAAATTACCAACGAAATAAGAAGACCAAGAAATAATAACTTGTCAAACAATGAACGAAAGATTTCTGTTATTCTACCTTATATAAAGGGAATTACAGACAGAATAGCAAAGAAATTTCCCAAAACGACTTCAGACCGGTATTCAAACCACATTCAACTTTGTCCCAACTTTTAAGAAACCCCAAAGACAAAATTCCTAATGAAAGCCAAGGAGTGTATGAGATACCGTGCAACAACTGTCGAAGAACTTATATGGACAAACTACCAGAATATTATATGCGAGAGCCGATGTACACCAACTAGCAATTAAGCAGCACAATCCTTCATCGTCTTTAGCTGCACATCATTTAGATACAGGATAATTCATACCAACAATATCCGTTTAATTGCACCTCTATATACCTTACAAGAAAGAATTATTAGAGAAGCAGTTGAAATTGAAAGAAGACCAACGCCCTCAATAAACGAAATGACACTTCTAGAATGCCACAAATTTGGAAGAATATCATTAAACAAGTTGATTCTACATTTCAACCAACTCCAAATCTTCCAGAAATTTCAAACACTTATGCTGCAACTAACTATTCCTGGCGTCCCCACTTCTGCACCTTCTACATCATGTACTAGACCTACTACCCGAAGTCAAACACACTCGTCCAGATTAAGTTTAAATTAGTTACCTTGTTTCATATTCTGTACTTGTTAAAAATAGTTACCTTATTTCAATTTCTGTAATTGTCAAATAAATTCTTGACAAAGGGAACAAAGGACGTTCCCGAAACGTTGAATTAATTGTACGTTTATTTACACAAGTTTTAAAGAAAAATGTCTTATTTAAACATTAATACTTGTGGAAATCTAAATAGAAACATATATATATATATATATATATATATATATATATATATATATATATATATATATATACGTGGTCGTAAAGTAAGGAATAAATTCATTATCTCGTAAAGCACAATTTTTTCAAAATCGCTCGGACACGACGATTTTATATTTTCAGGGCATACTTGCGAAAAAAATTTTATACAGGGTGTCTCAAAAAGACTTGCTAAAAAATTTTTTTCAAATTGCAACAATTTTTTATTGCATTTTGGATTTCCTTACAATTCTAAACATTTGTCATGCTATACCTAAGTCCAAGCGTTTTGGAGTTATTCGCATTCAAAATTTAAACCAAGATCACCCGATCTAACACCACTAGACTTTTTTTTTATGGAGATACCTTAAAGGCAAGGTATTTAAAAGCCAACCGGCAAATCTAGATGATTTAAAACAACGCATCCGTCAAGAAATACGTCGAATAACGCCCGAAATGGTTCGAATTGTGCAGCAGGAATTTGTAGATCGATTAGGCTATTGTCAGTTGACTAACGGAGGACATTTCGAACATTTGCTGAAATAAAATTATTTTTAAGTTTACGAATCTTTGTTTTCGATATAATAAAACGTTATAAAAATTATTTTATTTTTCGTTTTCTTCATGACCTTTTTCAATTTTAAATTTTGAATGCGAATAACCCCAAAACGCTTGGACTTAGGAATAGCACATGCTACATGACAAATGTTTAGAATTGTAAGGCAATCCAAAATGCAATAAAAAATTGGGTTGCAATTTGAAAAAAAAATTTTTAGCAAATCTTTTTGAGACACCCTGTATAAAATTTTTTCAAAATATGCCCGAAAAATATAAAATCGACGGGTCCGAGCGATTTTGAAAAAATTGTACTTACGAGATATTGAATTTATTCCTTACTCGACCATATATATATATATATATATATATATATATATATATATATATATATATATATATATATATATATATATATATATATATATATATATATAATAATACACAGATGTATAGTGTGTATACATCTGTGGTAATAGTAATAAATCTCAATAAATAATACGTTCCAAAAAGCTTGTTTATTTTTCCTGTTGTACCCTTATGCCCATTTTAAAGCTCATGCCATCACATGAAAGGGATTTTATAACAATAAAATTAAAAATAGAAGTGCATTTTTGAGCGATAAAAAATATCAACTAGTCCGTTAGTCAAATTCGATCAAAGCTCGAGAACAGTTTGTTTTAATTATTTTGTGTTGTTCTTTATAATATTAGTTTATAGATAGGTAATTAGGTTTCAGCCGGTACCCCAATTTCGTACCTCATTTATTAAGTTTTTTACAATTACGTTAAATAAAAGTGTAAGTGTTCAATTGTTGTGTTATAAGTTTTAAAATGGGAAAATCGGAAAATAAAATGAGAACTCTAGTGTCATCGACGAAGAAAAATCGCGGACATATTAGCAGTTTAGAAAGCTAGACGCACAAAGACCGAAAATTTTGTTCGAGGCTTGCTTGACAAATGTTTGGATCAAGTTTTTGAAATTTCGGTAAAGAATAAACTAAAAATGTATGCAAAAAGTTCAGGGAATGACTTGTATGGATATTATAAAATTTATTATTATTGTAAAATTATGATAAAAAGAATCTTTCTTATTACCAAATTCTTATTGCATTTATTTGAATTTTGAAAGGTGAAAGAAGAAGAAGGGTATCATGAGCATGACGCCAAGATATAAAAACATCGTATACAACTTCAATTTTCAACATAATGTAATTATTGCTTTTACTTACAAGTGACAACGTAATACAGGTTGAAGATTACACCAAAATTAAACACTTTCTCCTGTAATTTTTTTATTTGAGTTTTCGTTTTGAACTACGATATTATGAATTTCCTAAACGCAACCACTTATGATCTTATTAAAAAGTAAATATTTTAAATAATTGCCGATTTAATATTTTAAATTACTTGTGTAATGTATTTTTTAATTTATGAAAATTGAACTGAAAAGGATTAAAATTTTATTTAATTGGTAATAATGTTCAAGAATAGCATACCTACCTATATTATTACAAGACATAACGTTTATACACCAATTTTAATGTCTCCCATTTGAAAATGAATTATTGAGAAGAAACTAGATATTGAATTAAAAATATCAACACAAATTATGATGACTTTTCAAATGAATTTTATTGTAATGTACATAAACTGATCTGTACGGAACCTCAAAAGTTGTATTAAGGGCATGAAAATTTCACTTTACTTATATAATGGAATGTTAAAATTATCTATTAAAGCTGTTTATTTTGAACAAATCGGAATGACAGCGTTAATCGCATTCGAAATAAATTTAACAGTTTTGAGTCACTTTACTTATAATATGATGACCTAAAGTGTCAATATAAGACTAAGTTCCGCCCTTTTTTTATAAAAAACTTAAATCGAAATGAAAAAGAGAAATACCAAAACTAAAACTGTTATCCTGTGAACAGGTTATTCAAATTCGAATATTTGTTGAATAGAATTTGAAAAAGCTTTTAATAGACAACATATGACGAAAACGTCAGATAGTCAGGAAAAATCGCAGGGTTTCAATTCAAATAGTGAGCATAGCTACGTTTGATCCTTCCACTGGTGTTTCTATTTATGAATTAGTACTATTTTACAATATAAGTGTAGGGAAATTAATGTTTGAAGAAATATTTATTTTATCAATATAGGATGACAGTTGATCAAATAAGGTAACCTGATCCTGTCTAATTGCAGGGTTGTTATTAATGCCATCTATTCATTCTTGAAAACGTACCTTATACACCCACGTGTTCATTCGTTTTGATAGTTTAATGGTGTGTAGTATTCTTTTTTACGATAAAATGAAAATAGTAAGCTGTTGATGAAGTTAAGGTTGACTTTAAGAATCAACTAACTTCTCCTTTTGTTACATATGTGGCAGAGTGCATTTGGCTTTTAGTACAATTTCACAAACGGTGGTTTTGACATTTATTAAATTATTTTAAATTATCACACTTCAACTCGTTTTATCTCTGTTATTTTCATTTAATTTTACTAAGAAAAGTTTGCTTTCATAATCCATTAGAGATAAAAAGTTCTATTTCAAGAATGGCAACAAGGTAAAGTGAGTACTTTTACCCTACAGTCCTTATCTTAGTTGATCAAATCACTCAATTTAAATTGAGATCTAATCAAAATTAACTTTAACAATCGTCTATTGAATCAATTTAAACAAACTATATGTATATAAATTTAATAAAATATAAAATTTAATTTTAATTACAATCACAAATTAAATTTAAATTTTAACAATCAAAAGTTCAAAAATGCTTTTAAAAGATACAAAACAAGGCACACGTCCTGTTCGATTATTAAAAATCCGAAAAATAATGTAATCACCAGGAGACGCAACATCTCTAAATGTTCAATTTAGTATGTGGTCACAACCGGCCAACGTAGAAAAAATAAAACTATAACTAGTTAAGAGGAGTCCGTACACTTAAACAGTATATGATTTTACATGTGTTTTCAATTCAATGCACAGCGTTTATTATTCAACATTTCCGAAAAAAATTAATTTTATTCGAAAGTACTTAACGTCTTCTACAGTTTCATCAACCGTAATTTGAAAAAATTATTGATCTTCTATTTTTTAAAAAATATAAAAATGTAACAAAAAACATTTTCAAGCGTTAATAACTCAAGATTGAGTAAATTTATGTAAAATGTAAGGTGATGATACTGTAGTGTGACTTTTATAAAATTGTAGTACAATTTGGTTATTGTAACAGAAACTTTATAATTGCAGCATTAAATTTCGTACGTGTCTGTAAAAGCTAGTTAAAAGATTTTGAAATAAAGATATAAGAAGTTATCCCTTCTACCTACCAACTTATCGCTTGTGGAAGAAAGGCACGTTTTTCTATGCATCATCGTATACACATAAAACATTTTTAATCGTTCATTTGTAACCTAAGTCACTTCAGCACTTTGATAGTGTACCTGGTTTTTTTATTGCAACTAAGCCTTTTCATAATCAAACTCGATTCTGTAATAGCCTTGTTCATATATAGGTATATATATATATATATATATATATATATATATATATATATATATATAGGGTGAGTCAGTTTTTTGTAGACAAACTTTAACAGGAGATAGAACACATGTTTCTAAAAAGAAAAGTTCCTATAAACATATGTCGTAGAAGGCTTCGTTTCCGAGATACAGGGTGTTGAATATAATTTTTTTTTTCTCAAATTTTCATTGTAACTCATAAACGAATGCTTAGATTTTTTTCATGTTGGGGGGGATAATGTCTATTAATTAAGGGGCACAAAACAAGCGATAAAAATGTTCACAAACTTGCACAGTGGCGGAGTGGAGGGAGTGCTCAACCCCTTTCATAAACAGAACTTCTACACCAATGACTATTTTTTAAAAAAAACTGTTATTTTCATTATCTACATACAGTTTAACAAAAATAATGTACCTTCTTCTGTTTCGAAATTCCTGTGCGTTTCCGAGTTATTTTGATTTTTAGTATTTGATGTGGTAGTGGAAGTAATTTGCTTTATGTGAATAATTGAATATAAAGTTTTTAATAAAAAAGATATAATAAAACATTTAGAGCCATTTTAGTACCTAACGATCGTTTCTTTAAAATTTCAAATACATTTTCGTTTATAAATAGGTAGGTTATCGGTTTTTTTTAGTATCCATTGTTATTATCCTCGTATAAAAAGAAATGCATAATTATTATTGTTATGCGGTCAATACTTTCTGTATAATTATGTATGTGTCAATTTCGCCATAAACATGTATGTAGTTTTTAAGTGAGATTCTAATAAGTTATAGACCGCTGCCCACTTGCTCTCATTAAAGAGCCGCCACTGTATCAAGCCATACTCAAATACAAGACTTTTGTAAATTGAAATCTGTTTAGTACACAAATTTTAACAATCCTTATTTATTACTGCAACAATACTTAATTAATAATTGTGAAATTAATAAGAATTCTTAGCAATAACGATTTATAAATAAATAACAATAACACTAGTATAATAAAATTAGACACTTTGTTCAAAATGTAGACCGTGCTTTTCAATACACATTTCACAGCGACGTACAATAGAACGTCTTAAGTTAATTAAATGATGCACCCTTATTTAATTGCAAGCATCTCTGATGCGATTGTGAAGTTCTTCAAGTGTATTAACCGGAGTGGTATATACTTTTTCCTTCATGAATCCCCATACAAAAAAGTCGAGTGGCGTTAAATCGGGGATCTAGGAGGCCACGCCACTGGACTTCCACGACCTATCCACCTCCCCGGGTAGTTATTGTTTAGCCAATTTCTTACATTTCTGCCATAATGTCCTCTTAAATTCAAAGGAATGTCTTCCCACATATTAACATGTTCTTCTTCTAAAAATTGTAGGAAATTTTCTGAATTTACACGTTGTGGCAAGAAATAAGGTCCAAACACGTGGTTGCCGTAAATTCCAATCCAGACATTTGTACTAAATTCATGGTCGAATGGCATGTGGGTTTTCATGTGCCCATATATGCAGATTGTGAAAGTTTACGATACCACGACGAGTAAAACAGGATTCATCAGTCCACAGTATGTTGGATAAGAAATCTCTATTATTATGAATGGAGTTAAGAACCCACCTACAATAATTAAGTCTTCGTTCGGCGTCACCTGGACATAAACCATGAACAGGTTGAAAATGATATGGGCGTCTGTGACCCCGTTTTAAAACCCGGGAAACTTTACTTTGGGAAATACCAAGAGCAACAGCAGTACGTCGAGTACTTGTCGTGGGGTTCCTATTAAATTCAAGCAATATACCCTCTCCAATTCTATCTCGTCCACGGTTGTTATGTCGGCCCCCATCTACATTTTTCAAACCCTGGTTAACAAACCGACGATGGATACTCACAAAAACGGAATGATGAGGTTGTCGTCTATTTGGAAATCTTCTCCGATACTCCCTAGCTGCGTACCTTGAATTCCCATTTCGCTATTTGTAAATGTAAACGGCATGTTGCACTAATTAAAAGCTGGCAAATCAAATGAAATAACTTTTTGAATTTAAAAACAATAATTAATAACAGTGAAATTATTCAAGATGAAGCAAGTGTTTGTAAAAAGTCAAACTGTCGTTTCAAAATATAAAATTTAATACTTACTTGTTTTCCAAGGAGTATCATATTTTGTTGCAATGAAATAAGGGTGCATCATTTAGTTAACTTAAGACGTTCTATTGTACGTCGCTGTGAAATGTATTGAAAAGAACGGTTTACATTTTGAACAAAGTGTCTAATTTTATTATACTAGTGTTATTGTTATTTATTTATAAATCGTTATTGCTAAGAATTCTTTTAATTTCACAATTATTAATTAAGTATTGTTACAATAATAAATAAGGATTGTTAAAATTAGTGTACTAAACAGATTTCAATTTACAAAAGTCTTGTATTTGAGTATGGCTTGATACAGTGGCGGCTCTTTAATGAGAGCAAGTGAGCAGCGGTCTATAACTTATTAAAATCTCACTTAAAAACTACATACATGTTTATGGCGAAATTGATACATACATAATTATACAGAAAGTATTGACCGCATAACAATAATAATTATGCATTTCTTTTTATACGAGGATAATAACAATGGATACTAAAAAAACCGATAACCTACCTATTTATAAATGAAAATGTATTTGAAATTTTAAAGAAACGATCGTTAGGTACTAAAATGGCTCTAAATGTTTTATTATATCTTTTTTATTAAACCTTTATTCAATTATTCACATAAAACACATTACTTAACTTAGTACCAAATCAAACACTAAAAATCAAAATAACTCGGAAACGCATAGGAATTTAGAAACAGAAGAAGGTACATTATTTTTGTTAAACTGTATGTAGATAATGAAAATAACAGTTTTTTTTTAAAAATAGTCATTGGCGTAGAAGTTCTGTTTATGAAAGGGGTTGAGCATCCCCTCCACTCCGCCACTGTGCAAGTTTGTGAACATTCTTATCGCTTGTTTTATGCCCCTTAATTAATAGACATTATCCCCCCCAACATGAAAAAAATCTAAGCATTCGTTTATGAGTTATAATGAAAATTTGAGAAAAAAAAATTATATTCAACACCCTGTATCTCGGAAACGAAGCCTTCTACGACATATATTTATAGGAACTTTTCTTTTTAGAAACATATGTTCTATCTCCTGTTAAGGTTTGTCTAAAAACTGACTCACTGTATATATATATATATATATATATATATATATATATATATATATATATATATATATATATATATATAAACAAGGGTAATAGCAGGGTTATTCAAATTCGATTATTTGTTGATGGTATTTCAAGAAAGCCTTTTAATCCACATCCTAGAACCAAAACGTCAGATAGTCAGCGTAGCAAAATCGCAGGATTTCCAATTCAAATAGTGAGCATAGCTACCATTGATCTTCCACTGGTGTTTTTATTTATGAATTTAGATATTAAAAATCTTAACTGAAATATAATCAATAGAAAATAAGTTTAATATTTTGTGGTCGTGTAATATTCATTTTATCAATAGTAAATCTATAATTTGAATTTCTACTTCTATTGAAATTTATTTAAATGAAAATCTCTTTCTGTTGGAGAACTAACTGATTAAATTATTTGTAACTCAGTTAATCCAGGTTCTAAACAGTAATTAAACTCGTCAAGTTAAAATTTATTTTGAAATTATCTAAGGTAATAAAATTTTTTGTTAGCATGATGACAGAAGAGAAATTTCTCTTGTTGAACGTGATGATCAAACATCTCATGACAATACTGCTTTAGTTGGTACTTCGCTACTAGTCGAGGTTCGTAAAAAAATCTGCAATGATTCGTTATAATTTTGTCCAAATTTTAGGATATTACGAATACTTTACCTAGCACAAGCAAATTGCAAGATTAAATTTCAATTGATGGTCGAAGAATAATAGATTTTCAATTTTTCTTCGATCAACTTAAACTTTTCAATGCCCATGCTCCACAATTTGGTTGTTCCATAAGTAATTTAAATATAGTAAAAGAAGTTATTGAAGGATTGCTATCAACTTTCTACCTACAATGTAATATGTGTAATGAAGTTTTTAAACTGCCTACTTGTAAGGATAAAACCTTGAATACAGATTCTGTGGAAGGTGTAATGAGCATTGGGGCGGGATTTTTCAATGCAGAGGAACTATTTTCTGTAATGAATATTCCATATATGTCTGACAAATTGTATTCCAAATGCCATAGTAAGGTGTGTGATGTATGGGAAGCCACTGCACTAAACTTGATGAAAGAAGCAGCATTAGAGGAATCCAAATATGCATTATCTATTGGGAAAATTGATAAAGATGGCACTCCTTTAGTAACCGTTGTAGCTGATGGCTGTTGGTCAAAAAGATCATATCGCACAAATTACAACGGATTGTCAGGGGCTGCTGCAATAGTTGGGCAGCATACTGGCAAAGTACTTTTCATATGTGTAAATAACAAATTTTGTTCTATTTGTAATAAATACAGCGATACAATAGTACCAAATCACGTATGTTACAAAAATTATGATGGCAGCTCAACAGGTATGGAGGCTAAAAGTAATGCAGAGGGCTTTAAATTGAGCGAAACTATGTACGGTATTCGCTATTGGAAAATCATTGCTGATGGGGATAGTAGCACATATAATAAAATTTTAGAGTCTCGGCCATATCAAACTTTGACAGTAGAGAAAATTGAATGTTGAAATCATTTGCTACGAAACTACTGTAACAAAATAAAATCTGTTACGACAGATAAACACTATCCCATTAAAGAGCGGAAAATCTTAGGTACGTTGGAATGTTGTAATGTGTTTATTTACCAAGTAAATACATTATGGGGGTCCAACCAAGTTAAGAAACTTATCGGTTGGAACCCAAAATTACAATTTAATACTAGTTACATTTCTATTTCACATAAATTATTATACGTTTTATATTATATTATTGGTCTTTCGCAATGACACTTAGAAATGCAATCATAATGTAACACATAATATCATAATAATTAATCGTAAACCAATTCCACTCTCAACACTTCCAGAGTTACCATACATTCGGATCTCTATCATGTTGTCACCCATTTTCCTTTCATTTACTTCCATATATTTACTCCATACCGTTGTATTTCATAATATAATTTTCAAATTGTTCCATTTTCTTCATTTAGTTATCACCATTTTCCAAATGCTTGCTCTTTTTTTCTAATTTAGTCTTCCATGAAAATCGTTTCGTATTTTGGTATACCATTTTATCTTGGCCACTTCTGCTCCCATATTACCATTCTTATTTGTGGTAGTTTTCGTTTACCATTAGTTTTTCATCATATATGTTCCATATCTTCTTTTCGATTTAATTGTTTCCACATTTATTTCGTTCTGTACTATCGTTTGCAATTTGTGTAAGTCGTTTTCCATTGTTTGTGTTTCATCTTTTTCAGTTTTGCTTGTTCATTTTGCAAGGCAATAATATTTCCGTCGGTACAGAGTTGTATAATAATGGTATTGTACACTCCATGGTTCGTTTTCCATATTTATTGAAGTAGAATGGCACCGCATAACTTGTTCTTCTTGTCAAGTAATTATGGTACAGTGTAATCTTGTACTTGTTGTCATTGAGGCAGTTGAGTATATTCAAATACTTGTAGTATCCATTAGGTGTCATTGTATTCGTCTTTTCTAAAAGTTGTTGTTTAGTTAGGTCACCATATCCTGGCATTAGCGTAAGCAACCTTAGCTGTAGCGTTTCGAGCTTTCTCAAATGCGTAGGCTCAGCACACCCCCACACCTTTACTGCATATCTAAGAATAGATTCAACCAGTGTTTTATAAACAATTTCCATTGTTTTTGCGTTAATGAATCTGCTCAATAAATAGAAACATCCGGATATGCGTTTCATTCTTTTATGTATATACTCTATGTGTTTATCGTACACAAGTCTTGAATCGATTATCAGTCCCAGATAGGTAATTTCTGTTACGTTTTCGAGCTTTATACAGTCACATCTGTTCGAGCCGCTACTAAGACACTCACAGTTATGCATAATAATTTGTATCTCTTTCGTTTTCGGCATATGAGACGTGCTGAATAACACAGTTTTGGTTTTTTCAGGATTAGTGTGCAGTTTTCGACTATGCATCCACCTACATATATTATCTAATTCTTCCTGAGTTACTTTTTGACAATTAACAATATCACGACATGAGTACATTAAAACGGCATCGTCTGCATACATATAAAATTTAGAAAATTTTACTTGGTCGAATATATCGTTGATATATATTAAAAATAGCACGGGACCAAGGTTACTGCCTTGAGGCACCCCATGTTTAACGCTTCTTACACTACTAAGTTCATTATCAACTTTCACCACATATTTCCTATCTTGCAAGTAGCCTTTAAACCATTTCAGTTCTTTACCACGGATTCCAATTTTTTGTAAACTTTTGATTAATATGTTGTGATTAACCGTGTCAAACGCTTTCGATAGGTCTATAAAAATTGCGATTGTGTAGTTGTTGTGATTCAGGTGGTTGTTTATATAGTTAGTTACCCTTGTTAAAAGTTGTTCTGTGTTTTTACCTTCTTGAAACCCATATTGGCGTGGATTTATTATTTCATTGTCTTTTAAATACCTTTTTAGATGATTAACCTCGTATACTTCAAGAATCTTTTCAATTATAGGTAATAGGCTAATTGGTCTGTAGTTACAGAACTCTTTGGGGTCACCTTTTTTAAACATTGGTCTTATAACCGACGTTTTAAAGCTTTTAGGGAAAATTTCTTGTTTTAGAGACTTATTGGTTAGGTTAGATAAAATGTCTTTGAAAACGTTTATGTTGTTTTTTATATCTACAACTCTTATATCATCGATGCCCGGTGATTTATTAATATTCATTTTTTGTACAATCTTCTCAATATCGTTAATCTTACTAGGGGGAATGAAAAAGTTGTACTTCGTCTTATAATTTTGGATATACGGAGTATTGTGGTGTTGGCATGTTTGTAGAAATTCCTCGATTTGTTTATTAAAAATGTCGGCGAATTTATTCGGAATTTCGGTATGATCATAAGCTGGTGTCATTGCCGTTAATATCTTTTCGTCTACATTTCTCGACTTTTTCTTTGTTAATAGATAGTTTATCTCATTCCACATCATTTTCGTATTGTTAACTTTATCGGCGAATCTTTTTTGAAGGTAAAGATTCTTTGCGTTTCTAATGTCATTATTGAGTCGATTCCTGCATTGCTTATATTTGTTACGGTACTCTGTGTTATTGGGGCATGATTTCCATTTTCGAAACAGCTTATCTCTTTCTTTTATTTTGATAATTATTTCTTCCGTTATCCACCCTTTACCTGTTCCTCTCCTACTTTGCGCTTGTCTTTACATACGAGTCTATTTTTATTATAAATTCTTCCAAACGTATTTATAACATTATTAGTAAATACGTTAACATTTTCGTTTTCTGTTTTTTTCCAATCTGTGTTTTGTATTTTTATTTCAAGACTCCGTTCTTTGTACCTTTTCTTCGTTACACTATTTGTACATCCAGCTAAACTGACACTTTCAAACTCAATCATAGCGCATATAGGATAGTGATCGGATATTTTATTGTGTAAAACTGATGATTTTATTCTTTTAAACTTGGACCTTATAAATATGTGGTCTATTAATGACCTTTTCAGCTGATTATCTCTGATTTCTTCCCTCGTTACGTCGTGTATAGCATTAATGAATCCGCTACCACATAGCACATTTTCATATCGGTACACTCTGTGATTTTGTTTATCTAATAAGTTGATGTTACGTCACCTATTAAAATCATGTTACTTTGCCGAGTGTTGCCTGTTAATAGTCTAGTTCATCAATAAACATTGATTCATTGTTATTCGGCGGTTTGTATACGAATAGTATCTCCAAAGGGTTGTTCCTATTTTGAGGGTAAATAGTAATATTCAAACATCGATGTCTCTAAGTGGTTAATTTTGTAGTGAGTGTTTGTTTTAACATACATTGCCAATCCACCTCCAGTCTGATTACATCGATGTTTCATACTACAATTGTAATTTTGTATTTGGTATAGTTGTTCATATTCCATTTTAATGTTAATTTCCGATAATAGTATTATGTCAAAATCACCACTTTCGAGAAGTACAAGAAGTTCGTCAAAGTATTTTTTTAGCGATCTTATGTTCAAATGAAATATCTTTAATGACAGATTAGCGTTTGATGCGCGAAATCTAATAAATATTTTTGCAATTTTGAAAACTAACTAACTATCATATTTATAATTGTGATAGTTTAATTTAAATTACTTCAGGTCAAAATATTATGCGATTGCGAATTGCAGTAGTCTCTGCTATTCGTTATAGAAAAAAGAATAAAAGCGTTGATTCTCCGAAACTATTAAAAAATGATATTGACAACAGTTTGTATCACGTATTAGGATCTCATACGAACTGTGAAGAATATTTTTGTAAAAGAGGTTCAGAGGATAAAAATTATATTCCAGTTCTAAATCTCACCCCCAATTATTTTCTCGTCTGAACGAAATAGTATCATATATTTCGAATCATAGCAGAAGTTTACTGGAGGATGTCGACAGTAACATTGTTGAACAGTTTAATTCGGTTATCGCGAAATTTGTAGGTGGGAAAAGAGTTAACTTTTCTCAAAGACGTTCATATAGTGGAAGATGTAAAGCAGCAGTGGTCTCATTTAATTCCAAACGTCTACATTATGAATTATACAAAACCATGCATGGAGTAAGTCCTGGAAAAATAGTAAAAAAACTAGTAAAAAGACGAGCCGAGAGAAGGTCAAGACTGCACAAAATCCGAATTCTTAAAAAAGGATTGATGAAGAAGCGTGAAAAGTCGAAACCTAGAGGAAAATATAATCCACCCGACGAACATTATGGTGAAGATTGTTCCAAAACGGATTTAGACCCAATTCTTTTGGACATGGAAAAGGCTAAGTTTTAGTAAAAAATTTAGAAAGAACAGATGAAGAACGAGCTGATTTAGAACGGCTTACAGTTTTACAAGCTGGAAGCGGTTACTGGTTAGAACAAAGAAGGAAACTGCTAACGGCATCATCTTTCCATTCGGTTTGTACAAGAAGAAACACAACATCGTATGGACCATTAGTAAAAAGACTTCTTTACTCTTCGACATTTTTAAATGTCCCTCTATAAACCATGGAAAGAAGTTCGAAAAGCTAGCAGCACTTTCCCAACTGGAAAAACAATAAAATATTTCAATCAAAGAATGTGGTTTATTTGTCGATAAAGTTTTTTGTTACCTTGGTAAGGTTATAAAAATGCTTCCATTTATTTACTATATGTTCTCTTATATTTTAGGAGCTACCCCCGACGGACTTGTGGGCAACGATATGATTGTAGAGATTAAGTGCCCCTACTCAGCGTACATAAAAAGCGCTGATGAAGCTATTAAGGAAAAAACAAATAAAATTTTGGAATATTATAAACGGGCAACTCCAAATCAATATGAACGATAAGTGGTACTACCAGATTCAAAGCCAGCTCTATATAACTGGTAGAAAGGGGTGTATATTTGCAGTATGGACAGGACACGAAATTGATATGAAAGTAGAGTATGTCTTGAAGAGAAAAATTATGTAACCTTTATTTAAATTGTCTTTTGTCTGAATTAGTTGATTCAAGGCATTCTCGTAATTTACCAATACGGGAGCCAACAGATACTGATAACTCAGGAACTCAAGAAAACCTCAAACGTAAAAGGCAAACGAGCACATCTTCTGAAAAAATAAAAACTACACGAAGGAAATTATTTTTAAGTGAATAAATGTTGAATAAAAAATGTTTACGTAAACGTTTAAAAGATTTCTGGCATAATGATAGTTATTGGTTTTTATTTCATTGTTTCTTTTTTAATATGTTTTAGACACTAGTTCAGATTTTTTAATGTTATAAATTTTATTTGTGACAGAATTGAAAATCATTCTTTACACTGTGGTAATTTCCTAGAGGTGGCTACTTTTTCGCGGCGTTCATAAAATCAACAGTAAAAATAACTGTGTTCCTAATTACCCAACGAAAATCCATAAGTTATAAGAATGCTTTAATCCTACATATATTTTCCACGACGTTTCCTATGGCATTTGGCGGCCCCAAGCCGGTAAATGCCCATAATGAAAGGGTGAATATAGGTAAATAAAGTTAAATTGCTAATTTTTCTATAATTCAAAGGCCTTAGTTACAAAAGATCAAATTGAGATTCAAGGATTTTTAATTCCGCACACTTCTTGTAACATCAATCCTGGGACTTACAATTTATTTACGTTTATTTGGATTACGTTTACGGTAGCTAACAATTCAACATTAAAAAATGTACACGGGAATCTTTATGCGTGTGGTAATTCTACACCCGGAATTTTTATGTTTAGATTACTACAGACGTTTGCGTGGTCCAGTCTGGGGTCATTACTAATAGAATTGTAGCGGGGATAGCATATCGCAAAACGGTTAGAATCTGAAGGTTACCTTTTGTACAGACTCCTCTTAAATATCTAAATCATTTCGTAATTGTTCCGGAAATGATTGTATCAATAAATATATTAATCTAAACAAACATTACAACCGTTAATGCATACTTTTACAATGCAACAAGTCCATCCATTTAACGTTTACATTTATTAATAGCAAATTTTAAAATAAAAAACTGAATAGTCTTAATTTACAGACAAATACAGATTGCGGGGTAGAACCAGTACTGAGACGCTCAACGACTGTATGGTTGTTTCGTCAGGTCTATCTCTCGTTGAGATTATCGGCTTAAGTACGTTGATCGAACACGTTTTCTACCAGCCAACTTCGTTCGCCAAATAACATCAATTTCTATTAGTTTTGTCCGTCGCTAGAGATTTACGCAGTTTCTTTAGAAGCTTTGATTAACCACAATAACTTTTCGCCCTACGGCCACCCAATGACGTTCACTAGCGATAAGCCAACCCACTGTTTATTGGAAAGTCTTATAAAGCGGTTCACGATTATTTTTCCCCTAAATTATACCAGTGCATTGGGAAAACTACTCAAAACTCAATAAATGCGGCCCATGAATCACTTAAGATCTGCAACAGCGAAATGGGGCAACCGTCTCTTGGTTTACAATATCACAACAACGTTCTACAAGCTTGACTATCACACGGGTATTTTAAAACTACCAACGAACGCTTTTCGACCGATGCAGAAAACAGACATGTGAAAATTTGTTTGCATTTGTTAAAACATGTTGAAGATTTCAAGGTGCCTTAAATTTGAATTCAACTTTCAGAAAAGTAAAATGATTTATTAAATTTGTTAGTCAACGTGGACATACTTTAATTGAACGAAACTCTTCAGATAGTCCCCACATAATTTTGTTTGAAAAATAGTCCCAGTAGTTTCTCCGAGTATATCGAATTCTAAGTCTAAAGAACCACATGAGGTATGAGTAATTTATTTGTAGTAGAATTAACACATAAAAATGAAAGAATAATAGTAACAAGACTCTTTTAATACAAATTTATGGTACATGAAATCAAAAATAAATGTTATTGTTATACTAATTAAACTTGTGTGATTCATTCTTCGGTTACCTAGATATAATGAGTTTACGAAATAAATATTTTTACGTACATGTAATCTACTTATTAGGTATGAACACAATATAGCAAAAGCTAATAACAAATTTTTATTATCATATTATACATAGTAGTTCTAATTACGTATGTATTTACCAGAAAAAAAAGTACTTCTATTGTTGCTTTCTACAAAAAAATTAATAATTTACAGACCGCGGCAATTACTCTCTAATTTTTTTATTTTTTTATGCAAAGCTTTAATTGTATACTCAAGTTTTTCCATCCTCGCTATTAAATTCTCTTCATGGCTATCAGTTACTTTAACTTCACCATCCTCGTGCAGTTTTCGCTCAAATTCTTCTTCATTTATAGTAATATTATTAAAAGGTTCAGTTTCCCTTCGAAAACGTTGCCCATTAATACGACTAATGGTGTTTATCTGCCCAGAAACTCTGCAATCATTGCAACATTCAGTCCAAAATCTTAAGTCAACTCTTGGTAAGTCAGAGCACTGCACAAAACCTCCTTGCAAATCAGGTGTTCGAAAAACATCCTTAGTAATTTTAGTAATATTATCTCCAGTATCACATAATACCTGTGTTAGCGTATACTGCTTAATTTGTACTAACTGATCAGGTTGAAACGTTGATGGATTCTCGTACCAAAAGCGATCACCGTCCCGCAATCTTTTAAACTGCTCAATTAAAAGGCATCTAAATAAAGGACCAACTCTAGCACCTTCTGCTTGATCTTCTAAAATACCTCCAGCAAAGACATCTATATTACCAGGATGTCCGTATAGTTCTTTTAATTTTCTTCGTATTTCCGGATCGGTAATTTCATGTTGTAAATCATCAAAAGTATCAACTTCTGTCATATTGCAAAATTTACGAAACTCGATATATCCTGGTATTGCGTGATCTCTAGCGCGATGAATATTCATTGCCGCTAAATCTAAAGCAACGGCATGGCCAGATTCAAATAACCGCTCTGTTAATTCCGTATTTAAATTTTCGTCTGGTTTCTTTAACTTTGCGGGCGTAGTGTATAATCCTCTAATTAAAGGATCGACTCCTCCTTCTTCAACTAAACGCCAAGGCGAGAAAAAGGCCTTATGTAATAATAAATGACCTTCCTTAATGGTCTTAAATGAGGAATCTAATCTATGCAGAATTGGATTGATTAATGTGTGACCGAATCGTAATGCAGCTGTTGCAAAGACGTTTGCAATTGAAGGATTAATAGTTGGATCGTAACCTTTGTATTCACCTAAAATTTCCATACCTTTTGGACCAATAATGTGCGGGAGCCAAAATTTATATGTAATATGTTGCATTGCAGCTCCAACAATTTTTCGTGCTTCTTGATACAACCTTTCACCATCCCAATGTGGATTATACCTCCTAAGTTCGTCAGCAATTCGATTATGTTCTCTAAACCAAACTGTGTGCATTACTAATAGACCAATTTGCTCATTAGCACGAATATCACCAGCTAAAAAGCAGTTTACACTGCTTTCAGTCACATTTCTTCTACAATCCATACCCTGAATGCCATCGTATGGTAGTAATGGTTTTCGGTTTTGGAAAGTTGCGCCTTTACGTAGAGAACCGTGATCGTTTGTAAAATCGCGAAGTGCATGCGCTAAATCTTCTGAAAATCCATAAACTTGTGAAGCATCTATATACGAAGTTAGTTGATTAATTTGTTCTCTAGGTTGCAGCGAATCAAAAAATACTGAAGTCATGCCTGATCCACAAATAGCTGAAGAACGGAAGAAGTCTATACAACGTCTATTTTTAACGCGACGATCTCCTGGTGGTATGTCGATAGGATAACAAGGAGCAGCGTAATCGCAAGATCGCTTACAATCTATACCGTCCCAACTTTCGGAACTAACTGATGGTATTGCGTGATCGAGATCGTGATCTAAAAATTGTCCCCACTGCATAACCATGTGTGTTATATGAACATCCTGTGTAATTTTTTCGGTGGATAGCAACGTTGTTGAAACTAAACGTGAGCTAGGTTTAGGAAAGCCATAATACTTTAACTCTTTATTCCATCCTATTGGTGTGCTAAATCCATTTTCGTAAATAGGTTTGAGTATACGTCTAAAAGCTGTCAACGATGCTCCCCATGTTGGGTTTTGTAAATTATTACACATACCATCTATTGATCGATAGCGAGAATGGTAACACATATCGGTACAATTTCGTTTTGTTCTGTGCGCCATGCAACCTGATAATTTTGCAACAAGATCCAAATGCTCTGGTGAAAGGATTTCGCGGTAATTGAAATCGGTTGTGTGGTTCGAGTACATTCCTCTTCTAACGTGCTTTCTTATATTCACTAGCGTACGTTCATATACTTCGGCAGCACGCGCGAGCTCACGAGCGGGTGCGTTTGGAAAACGAATGATTCGGAATAATTCTTCAGAGCTACGAGGGCCACCATAATGATTGAATAGTTTATCAATAGTTCTGTTAATAGCCACGTCAACTTCTTGACTAGCTTCAGCAAACGCAATTTTGACTAGTTTATCTCCTACGCTAAGCCCAGCAGGATGACGTTCTTCTTTGATAGTGACATATCCAGATGCGCTAGCTCTTCCATGTTCGTTAATCGCAATGCATTCATAACGTCCCGCGTCTTCCAGTGTAATGCCAACTATATATAAATTTCCATTAACAGAAGTTCGAATGCGACCGGTTCGAAGAAGCTCGCTTCCATCCTTACGCCATTGAAGACCTGGTTTGGGAATACCTTCACCTTTACAAGGTAATTCAATTGTACTTCCTAAAATTGCTTGAATGTCGTATGGTTTGTAAATAAGGGTTGGAGGTTCTTGTATAATTGTTTCGACAACAATATTTGCGCTAGCTTCTCTATAACCTAAATCGTTTCTCGCTTCACAAACGTACAAGCCTGCATCCGAGGGTTTAGTACTTTTAATTTCGAGGATTGTACCATCAGGAGTAATATGCGTCCGACCTATTGCTCTTAATCGCTCGTTATTCCTAAACCAGGATATTTGAGGAACAGGTGTACCAACAGCTACGCATTCAAGTTTTACATCTTGCCCAACTTGAACATTCAAACTTTCTGGATGGACCGTAAAAACAGGAGGAACTGTAACATAAATAGTAGTGATAATGTTATTGATAATGTATAAATTTACCATTGATTAGCACTTCAGCTGTTGCACTGATACGTCCGTAAATGTTTGAAGCTTCACATCGATAGGTACCGTAATCATCAGCTTCTACAGGTCGTATGAAAAGAGTTCCATCGGCGTTAATAAACCTTCTAGAAGACAACGATAAACTAATTCCATTCTGCGACCATGTAATTGTAGGTTTCGGATCACCAGCTGCGCTGCATTCTAAACGAATTTCTTTATCTCCAACAGATGTTGAGACACTTTTGGGAGTTTCGATCAATTTTGGTTTTTGTCCGTCTACAAAGATTAAGTTCCAACATAAATTTGTACTGATAAAGCTTACCATAATATTGGAGTTGTTGTCGCTGAGGTCTTACAACAACCATCCTAGCAGTTCTGGATTTAGCTTCACCATCGTTAGTTTTTACCATACACTCGTAGTATCCCATGTCACTTTCCTGAGAATTTTTAATCATTAATGAACCATCGCTCATGATATGGTATCTATCATTTTGCGGTAATTCTACATGGTTACGCATCCATGTGACAGCTGGGCTACCTTCAACGCGACAACTAAATACAGCGGTACCACCCCAAGAAACTTCAATATCTTGAGGACCCACCAAAATTTCAGGAGTACCTACGTCAAAAATAGGTAAAGTCAATTCAAACAAGAGTCATGTTACGCACTGCAGTGAAAATCTTTCATTTTCATCGATTTTAAAGGTTTGCCATACATTTCTTGTGGATGCTTACAACTGGCAGCAATATGCATCTGTTTTTCTTTAATCAGGCTAAGTAACCATGCTAATTGACAATCGCATACGAGTGCGTTTGAATCTAATCTTAATCGAGATAGGCGTGGAAGTCCGGAAAAGGAACCGCTAGCAATGTGCTGAATATTGTTATTGTACAAAAATCTAGAAGAAATATAGTGAAAGTAGTTTTAAGTTGTACGTTTGTTGCACAAGATGATATTACTAACTCACTAGTGTGCGTTTCAAATAACACATTAATTTGAAAATTCGAATTTGCAAGTAACATTTTCAGTTCATTATGCGAGTTTACAGAACGAATACAATTCATTAATTAAGCGAGCAAATTTCTGGGTGAGAAGTAAGTCATCTTTTTTTAATTAATCTTTTACGTACAGTCTATCAAGAGCTGGAAGGTTTGAAAATGTTCGTGGTTCGAAGTATTCAATTTCATTATCATACAAATACCTATAAAACCAAAATATCATTTATGTTACAATTGACATTAATAAATACTTACAAATGCTCTAAATTTAATAATCCTTGAAATACATCTGGTTCGATATATTTTATCCTATTTTTATATAAATATAAATGTCGAAGTTGAGAAAGGCCAGTAAAGACACCATTTTGTAGTTCTGTTAGAAGGTTATTGTTTAATAGTATAGACTTTAGATGCTTATGATGTTTAAATTTTTGATGTGGGAGTTGCTTAATTTTGTTAAATCGAAGATCTCTGAAACAAAGAAAAACACAACATTTAGTTACTTGTTATTTGTACACCTACTTCATGAATTTTACCTTTTATTGAAGGAATTTGAATTTTATGAGCGTATGAGATTGCGGAAATCATTTTATTAACGATAAGTATAGAGGATTAAAAGGTGCAGCGCGCTTGAATATGATAGTTTTAAACAAATAGGAAAAAGACACTACAAAAATTGAAAATATGTTTAATATTCTAATAATCGTCTGATAAAAACATGTTAAGTAATTGATAAAGTGCCAACACCAATAAATTTAGATTTAGGTTTCCCCTTATCATCTAAAAATATACGCTTACACATCTAATTTTATATAGTGTAAGTTATAATGTGCATTTTTAGAATTATTAAAAAAAATATTAAAAATTGGTGGAAACAAAGCACAAAGACCAATTTTTCACAATTATTTTTTTAGTGTTGGGAAATCGTCATGAAAATCATGCCTTATGGTTTCAAAAACGTAGTAGTAGTTTTTTATTCTACAAACGTTAATGGTCTATACATAGCATCGCTTATCTTTTTTCAGAAAATCGTTTATACCTTCTTTTGTAATTTTGCCAAATGACTAAAGTGCATTTAAACTGTATATTTTTAGAAATCACCTCATTTAATTAATTCACACATAAAATGTGAGAAGATAATAAAACATGCAGCACTAAAATGGTATTGCTGATCATAATGTACATGTTAAAAGACATATCTATAAATGGTCATATATAGCAACTTGTAATGCAATACGTAAACATTAATGCACTAACGCAATCGTTTATTTAAATAACTTCATTTGAGATATTTAAAATTGTGAAAAAAATTACGGTTAGCATCATTTAACAATTGTGCTGAAATCTGAAATACATATTACGAAAAAAGGAAAGGAAAGAATGAAATGTGCATATAGCGAAATATAACACTTCATTCCAATGGTTAAATCCTTTTTTCTAAACTATCAAATTATTGTCCAGGAATTTGAAACGTGATATAATAATATAAATGTCTACATCTAAAAGTGCGAGAGGTGGTAACTAGGCCCTCAGGTGTACACCGATTTAAAATTTAAAATATACTAAAAGAGTATTAAATTTTTTTTACAGTCGATTAAAAAATTTATCAGTGATCTACAGATCTATTTATAGGCTTGAAAATGCTTTACCAGATTATTCATGGTTTGAAATTTTAAGTTATACATTAATTTATAATAGTGTATTAAAAATTTCCAAAATCTATTTTTTGAGAATTAAAAAAAAATTTTTAGTGGGTTCACTTTATGGATTATCCATAATGGTCATGTAAAAGGAGGTTTTCATCCTGCATTACATTATAGATTGCATTATATATAGATTTTGACATTAAAATTTAATCTTGCTACATTATAAAAATGTTCTTACATTCGATGATTTTCGAATTAAATAGAATATTTATTATAAGTAGAAAGGGACTTTCCATTAAATCTAATGAATACAATAAACTTGAAAATAAAAGCAATTATTAAATTAGAGTTAACGTTTCGATTTATTCTAAAATCATCGTCTGAACCCATGAAAGTTGAAATAAAATTATATAACAACAATGACATAACCTGACTGTCAGTTTTAGAAAAATTATATTATCTAAGTAATTCCAAGCAAGCCATGTCTTGTTGTATATTTAATGTCGGCTTTGACAAAAATATATGAAGAGCTTCTTTAATGGCTAGTTCCGAATTAGAATTTGTCCTTCCAATAATAGAAAAATCTTTATGGTCAATGTTATGATCGTTTTCAATTTTATGTTGAAAAATAGCTGAATTTGGAATTGATTTAGATCGTTTTCCCAATCGAGGGGTGATACCTAAATGTTCACAGCGTCGGACATTGAAATGACGTCGGGTTTTCCCGATGTACATAGCTGAGCAGCTATTACATTTAAATTGATAAATAATGTTCGATGCAAGATCATCAGGAATCAAATCCTTGACAAAGAAATGTGATCCAATTCTCTCGAAAGTAGTAAAAGCAAATTTAATTTCTAAAAGAGGAAAGGCTTTTTTAATTATTCGTTGAATGTTACGACGAATGTATAAAATATGTGGTCCAGTATAAGGCAATTTACATTCTTTAATCTCTTTTTGGGCATTGTTATTGTTAGAAGATTCAAATATATTTCTGAAAAAGCGATTAATACATCTCTCTATAAAATTCATTAAGTAGCAGTTTTTTGTCAATATAGATTTCAAAAATTCAATCTCCATGTTTAATAAATCATAATTTGAGCAAAGCATATAGGCTCTATATAAAAGGATATTAATTAAGCCTAGTTTGTATTTATTAGGAAGAAAACTGTCCGAGTTAATATATAAACCAGTAAAAGTTGGTTTTCTATAAATTGAAGTTGAAAAACCAGATGGTGTTCGAATTATATTAATTCCTAAATAAGGTAAAATACCATTCATTTCAATTTCACTGCTAAATTTCATAGAAGGATGTTTGTTATTAAGATAATCTAGAAAAGGTTGTACATCATTAGTATTTTTAAAAATTATAAAAATGTCATCTACATATCTTCTGTATATTAAAGGCTTAAAAGTATCAGGACAATTGGTTAACCATTTCTTTTCGTGATATGTTAAAAATATGTTCGCAAAAATAGGTCCTAAAGGATTCCCCATTGCAACTCCATCTGTCTGTTTATATATATATATATATATATATATATATATATATATATATATATATATATATATATATATATATATATATATATATATATTTTTATCAAAAATAAATAAGCATTCTTTAGTTGCCAAATTCAACAATTCAATGAATTTAGATTTTTTAAGGTCTAAAAATGAAGCAGTTGTATCAGAATAACATGAATTCGTAATAATATTAATGGTTTCATCTAATGGAACGTTAGTAAAAAGGCTTTCTATATCATTTTTACCATTTTTAAATTCATCTTTAGAAACAATTTCTTTAACAAATGAAAAAGAATCCTTAATTACAAGTTCACTTTCAGTTAGTTTTTGGAGATGAGGAACTAGGTATTTAGCAAGAAGATAAGAAGTTGTATTAATTGAACTAAGAATTGGTCGTAAAGGCAGACCAGGTTTGTGTACTTTTCCAAGACCATATAATCGTCCAGGTTGTGATCCAGTTGGAGCGGTTTCTTTGAAAATTTTAACAGAAACTGCTTTAAGTCTTCGTTTGAAATCATCTTCAAAAGATAACATAAATTTAAACATATTTACAAAAGGTACATTAATAAATTTTGTATTGTCAGAAATAATTTGTTTTAATTTTTCTATGTAGTCACAATGGTTTAAAATGACTACTCCATTACCTTTATCAGGATTAATAAAGACTAGATTTTTGTCTGCTTGTAATTTAGGTAATATAGTATATTCTTCTTTAGTTAAATTAGATGGAGGTGGTCGAAAATAGTTTAATGAATTTAGAGCAATATCTTTAAGTCTTGTTATTATTCTATCCCAAGTTATTCTACAAGGAGGTTTGAAACATGCATCTGGGTTTATTTTATTATAATTTGAAAGTATACGTGCTGTTTGTTCCATAGGTACAGTTATATCGATAATTTTAATATTTTTTGGAGATAATTCAAAATTAAGACCTCTTGAAAGTATTCTTTTTTCAGTTTGATTGAGTACATAGGAAGAATGATTGAAAATTACTCTATCAGGAGATAAATATGATGATCTATTAGTAGAATTTATTAAATAATAAATAAACGGCAACGCGGAAACTTTTAATGATAGAGATTGGTAAAAAGATTTTCATTTATGATTCTGTCTCCATTGTTATTGTTAGTAAGATATTTTAAAGTGAATTCAACTTGATTGGTTTTTCTAAAAAAGAATATCTGGTGTGGAACAACACACGACTTTCCAACTTTATACAACGGAAATAAAAAAAATGAAATCATTTTAATATCAATTCTTTTGGGATAATTATGCAACCCCTATTATAATATAGTAATTATACACCAAGGTAGAGAAGACAATTTTCTGAGCCGAGGTGTATTATTTCCCGAGACGCGGAGCGTCGAGGGAAATAAGTGTACGAGGCTCAGAAGGTCTTCTCTACCGTGGTTTATATATTATTTTATTCACTACTAGCACACATATTCTGTAAATATGACAATAAATAAATACAATTCAAATAATCTTATTATTACATAAAAAATTAAGTGGCCTGAGATTTTCACATGTTTCAATTCGTTGACATTTTGTAATACATTCACATTTAACTTTTAATCATCCTTCGATAGTTTCAGTAGCTAAAATGGAAAGTATTGAAATATCTAGTACTCCTCCAGAAATTAGAGAGGCAGCAGAGCATGTAGCATCTTTTTGTTATTGGTATTAGATAGGCAACCCAACTGTCAATTTCATTATCTACTACTAGGAGAGAAAAATTAAGCAGGTCGAGAAAAACGAAATCTTGCTTCCAAAATCGGCCTACTAATGGCATATTCTATCGCTAGTAGTGAATAAAGTTCATTACGAAAATAAGCAATATTGTAAAAACAAAAACAATAATCTATGTCAAACAGACGTTTAAAAATTCATGTCATACAGAGGTTCATAGAAATCTATTTCGATGCTAACTTAAATAAAATTCCAAAGTCGCCCGCTTCTATAAAAAGATCGATAATACAGTTTAAGCATTTTCATATACAGGTATGGAAAAATATTATCACGGGTCTTACTTATAATAAGTAAAACAAAGACAGTACAATCAGTTCACGTGTTAAGTGAGACAGAATACACAACAAACCAAAAGCGCTGAACAACGAGAATTGAAAATCAGTGTTTTTGCAAGTCCGACACAATACTCATGTATTCCAATAAAGAAAAAATACAGATTATTAAGTGGTATTATTCAGGAAGCACTGCACAAGAAATAATTGGCAGGTTTGCTTTTTCCTTTGAAAACAGGCCAATTCCATCAGAAAGTACGATAATTGCGTACTGTTTGTAAATTTTGTAAGATGTGGATGTTTAAATAATTGTAGAAAATGCAGTAGCATTGATGGTAATGATGGTGAGCATCCTGGCCGTAACTTAAACGAAGAGCGCGAATTTCAAGAAATTACAGCGTGTAGTTTAGCAGAAACTAATTTCCCGTGCAATAGTACAAAAATTATTGAAGAAATGAATATTGAACTAAGAACAGTTCGCAATATCTTGAAAAGGAATAAATGCCGTTGCTATAAGTTGCAAACTACACAAGAAATTTTTCCAGAAGATCATCAAAAGCGTATGGAATTTTGTGAAGATATAACGAAAGATTTATTGAAAATATTTTGTTTACCGACGAGTGTTCTTTTAACTTACGTGGTCATCACAATCCGTCTGTCGCTGTTGGTTACTTTCGGGAAAACAAACATATTAGTATTCCTTACCGGACACAATACCCCCAAAAAGTTAATGTGTGGGAAGGAATTTTAGGCAATTCCATGAGTGGTCCATTTTTTATCAACGGAAACTTGAATGCGGACAAATATTTAGAACTGTTGAGAAACTAGATATAGTTCCAGCTGTTTAACGCCTCAATTTTGATGACATTTGGTATCAAGAAGACGGCTGTCCTGCTTGCTCATACAGCAATAAGAGTTCAACAGTTTTTGGAAGCTACGTTCCCTAACCGTATTATTAGTGGAAAAGGTACTATTAAATATCCTCCTCGCTCACCTGATATCGCGCCGAACGACTTTTTTGTTTGGAGATACATATCCCAGCAAATTTATGGGCCTGTGCCCATGTCTGTACATGAACGTGTTAACAATTTGGACGAACTTCGTTTCAAAATTACACACTCTTTAAACAGCATCACCCAAGAAATATTAGAAAACACCCGAACTGAATGTTATCACAGATTGAGTTACTGCCTTGCGAAAGGTGGAGGTCTTTTCGAAAAACTTATAAAGTAGAGTTTTGAAAAAAGTGTATTCTGTTCATTTTTAAAAATAGTTGGTTTTTCAGTAAGAATTTTAATGCTAAAGTTTAAACCTTAAACTTACGTTATACTATCAATGTAAATTAGGTTCAAATCCTACTCGAGGTAAACCTTTTATTTGTGTATTTAATAAAATTAATAATAATTTTTAATTATCAATGTAAATGTTAATGTTCTTGTTTGTAGCTCTCGTAAGTTTCTTCTTGGTTCTTCTTACGAGTAGTAATCGAAGCATGTCATAAATTCGCAATTACAATAAACTTCGATGTTTGAGGTATCATTTAATGTTTTAAGTGTAAAGTATTTATTTAATAGTTTCAAAGAACAGGCGACTTTTCAACATCGTTTTAATTGCTTTGGTTTCGTTAGAAATGTTGAAACTAGATTGAAAGAGATTTAAGTAGTTCATATTTTGTGCCTACATGCAAATATGTACAATGGCAACATCGGTAAAGTTATGTCTCTCTCACACTCATATAATGCTTATTGGGTTTCTTTCTAGCTTATTATAAGTCAGACCCGCAATAATGTTTTTCCATACCTGTATAATACCACTAGTGCGTCCAAAATTACCAATAATCCCGGAAAAAGCGGTGTTGCCTGGAAACTGCATAAGTTTTCTCTGTTGGTTAAAAGTTAAAAGAGCCCGACTCCGAAGGAGGAGTGCTCTTCTTTTAACCAACATAGAAAACCAACGAATGCGGTTTCCTTAAGGAAAAAACGCTTTTTCCAGGATTATCTGATTAATGTTGATGCACGCGTGACAGAAAAAAGTGCCACGCGATAGAGGACACTAAAATAAGAAAAAAAGTTCCTATGAACTTAGGTCCCCAACGCCTTCGTTTAAAAGATATAGGGTGTTGAAGTTTAATTATTTTTTTGTTTTTTTCTTAATATCTTCTCACAATGATGTAATAAGAGGACGAAATTTTGCATACGGGGATTTTTGTCACGCAGAATTCAAATATGACCATAGTTCTTTTATTACTGATAGAGGGTGCCACATACAGGTTTCCATCTTGTTTGAATCGGTCCTAACTTTTTGGCCTTACACTGTCTGTCATTTTCGACTGGAAAAATTTGTTTTCCCATCTTTTCTGCTACAGGAAGGTATACTTTATTGAAGTCGCTAGGACCAACGGTTTACGAGAAAAATGCATCAGATGCATGCAATGTGTTCCTAGAATGGTTCACTATACTTTTGAAGAATACAGGGACATGATTATGTGTTACGGAGAAGCTCGGTCAAATTTCTCCAAAGCTCAACGTATCTATCGAGAATGATTTCCTTTAGGACAGGTTGCTAATGTTCGAATATTTATTGACGTGCATAGGCGTTTGGATGCAGATGGGCGGTGAAGATCTCTGTTTAAAAAAAAAGTTAATAATGGGAGTTTCCAGAACTCATCGCACTGTTGAAAAGGAATAACCTGAACACATTATTAGAAGATGTTTCATTGGACATTGTTGCAAGAGTGAAATTTATGCTTGATGGCAAGCTAGCTCACTTTTCTTGAGTGGTAAGGAAATTTTTTGAAAGGAGGATTGAAAATAGGTGGATTTGTCGTGAGGGGCTTGTAATATGATCACTGCTCTTCAGTAATAAAAGAACTAAGGTCATATTTGAATCCTGCGTGATAAAAAACCCCTGTATACAAAATTTCGTCCGCTTATTACATCATTGTAAGAAGATTATTAAGAAAAAACAAAAAAATAATTCAACTTCAACACCCTCTTTTAAACGAAGGCGTTGCGGACCTAAGTTCATAGGAACTTTTTTTCTTATTTTAGTGCCCTCTATCGCGTGGCACTACGCATGGCACTTTTTTCTATGTCACCCTGTATATACAGTGAGTCCCAGAAGTTATGCCTAAATTCATTTAAAGTTCAAGGGTCTAGTTTTGGAGAAACGCTCGGACACGTCGATTTTTATTTTTGACTGCGTTTTTTTAGTGGTAAAATTTTGTATATAGGGTGGCCCAAAAATAAGTTACGACCACCAACTTGATTTTGTCAAATGGAAACACTGTTTTTTATTTCATTTTCTGAATCTACTTTGAATTCTGAGTAAATCTTATGTAGCATGTCCTATACCTAAAGTCTACAGCTCTCGAGGAATTTACAATTGAACGTATCAACAATTAAGACCGTATCAAAAAAGGCGGCCTTTGTTTTCTATCAAAAGGAACAATTTATTAAAAAAACACAACAACAAATCAAATTAAATGTTCAAAATGTGCACCATTTGCGGCTTGACAATAGCCAAGGCGATGAATAAACTCTCTTTGCACGTTTTCAACCACTTCTGGAGTTATGGCACGCACTTCTCTTCTGATTTTCTCTTTCAATATCTCCAGATTGTTTGGCCTGTCAACATATACTTTTGATTTGAGATAACCCCACAGAAAGAAATCCAACGGGTTTAGGTCGGGTGACCTAGCAGGCCATTCGATAGGTCCTCTCCTTCCTATCCACCTATTAGGAAATGTTTCATCCAAAAATACACCATTTCGGAAAGGACAAATGTTGAAATTCGACGTCAGAAATAAATTGACATACACAACGAAATGAAAACATGTACCTATTGTTTATGGATCACCTTGGATACGATTATTTTGCAAGTGTTCTTGATAGTTTTATAAAGACAATATTTATTTTTTTCGTAAATATGTCGAGATCTGATGACTATAGGTACATGACAATTACTCAGAATTCAAAACAGATTTAGAAAATTAAATAAAAAACAAGTGTTTCCATTTGACAAAATCAAGTTGGTGGTCGTAATTAATTTTTGGGCCACCCTATATACAAAATTTTAGCACTAAAAAACCGCAGTCAAAAATAAAAATCGACGTGTCCGAGCGTTTCTCGAAAAACTAGAACCTTGAACTTTAGATGAATTTAGACATAACTTCTGGGACTCACTGTATAAGCAAACGAACAAAACTTTAGTTAATTATGTAAAAAGGTTACCTACAAAATTTAATAAATTTAATTAATTAATTACAAATTTACATTTAAAAACCGAGAAAACTTTTTAATTACTAAGCATGTAACAAAATTTAGAAAACTAACAATACTTGCGTCCAAATAAATACCTGATTTTTCACAGTATTCTTTCAATTCTTTTCAATATTGCTATCAATGGTTTCTCACGAAATTTTACGAAATCGTTTCATTTTTACAATAAACAACTTAAATCTTTAACGTGGCTGTCAGTGTTTGACAAATACTTTTTGTTCATGACAAGAATAGCTCTGTGTCTATGGTAGTTCAGTATGACGTCATTACAGTTGAATTACCGCTATAATTCATAACGTTGAATGGATTATCGCTGTAATCCTAACGAAGTTGTATTATAGTATAGGAATAAATTATACATGAAGGAAATCTTCAATCATATTTATTTAATTTTTACACTTATTTCACTTTATATTAAGAGACTTTATAAAGAAAAGTTATGTGAAATTTATTTTTCTTTAAAAAATACGTCTACACATTTTCTTATAAAATTAATCATTATTCAGATATGGAAAAAATTTGAATTAGCACTTAAATTCTACCTTAGGAATTTTTTATTGCTAAAAAATTATATAGAACATAAATAAACTATATGATTAAAGTCTATATCTTGGTATTTATATATATTTGAAATATACAGCTGTTTCAGAAATATTTGATAAAAATCAACCACCGCTGAATCTTTCCCAAAATCTAATCAGCTCCAGGAGAAATGAAAACAAACTTAAATACAAAACATACACCCGCATGCGCGCACGCGCACACACGCACCCACTCGTAACCCTCCACCCCCCTCCCAACGGACGGAGGTACGCACGCGCGCACACACACACACGCGCCCACATCATGGCCGATCTTAGCGAAACTTGGCCAGACGTTGTAAAATAAGCCGACTTAGCGATAGTGAAAAAAAGTCGATTGTATAACCTTCTATACCTAGATATGTATATGTAGATTGGAAGGTAATAATGAAGACTAGTTTTGCCAAATGAGATGAAGTCTAATAAACAAATTTCTCCTATGAAACAACACTCGACCTTCCAACCTACAAAGTAGAAATTAAAAAAAATGAAATGAAAATAATAACAATAATTTTTTTAGGATAATTATGCAACTTCTTTCTTAATATGTTCATAACGAAAATAGGCAAAGCTATAAAAACAAAAACAATAAGCCATGTCAGATGGACGTTTAAAACTTCATGTCAGATAGAAGTTAATAGAGATCTAGATCGTTATTCAGATACCGTCATTGGGGGTGACTTTGTATCACTTTTCTCTGTATTTTGTTCAAAGGTTACAAAACTAACGCTAATAACTGTTATATGTGATATAATAAATTCTTGATTATATACAGCACCACTTAAGTATATATTTGATGCTTCGAAAATTTTTATAAGTCGATACAAATTCAAAATAAATAGTGGGTTAATGTCACCCGGATATGGGGCGACTTTGTCTTAGTCTTGAAAAATCATTAGGTCTGAGCCTAAATGGACTATGGGACAATCTCACCTCTTTCAGATTGAATTCAATTAACACTGAAAGTGAAAAATGCATAAGATGTGTTGTCTTAAAATAAAATAATGTTTCGTTTATAGGCATTCATTTATTAGAAATATAAACAAACTTATTTGGTTAAGTTGGGTTTACATAGAATATTCACTTAGTTCTGGAACTAAGAACTAAGAAAAATGTACTCCTTTTTGCCGTCATTGCTTTCTATTTTCTTGGGAACGCAATCCCAGGTATTCGTCTTTTCTCACGGGCCACTTCCAATATATGTTGCCCTTTTCCTTACAATTCACCACAGGGACATCTTTACTAATATTGATGATACTTCCAGGGTATTTCTCATTATGGTAAAGTACAATAATGAAATCGTTAACGGGGCGTGTATCTTTATTGTTATGTTGAACAATTGTGGCAGGCTTGTCTAAATCTGAAAACGATTCAGAAAAAGTATATGAATCAAATACTATCTCTGCATCATCCACATCATCACTGTCAGGGTAAGAATTTGCGAGTGCAAGCTGTATTTTTTTGGTTTCTTTTGTTGACCGGATTTATGTTTTGGATGCGGATTCAAGTGTGAAATGCTGTGACCGACAGGTTTTATCTTTTTTATATCCGTCTCTCTCTACCAATCAATTCTCTTTTTTTCCATCCAACGCCTCTATCAAAGCTTTCCATAAAACAATTCATTTACTGTGTGCTGAGGGAGACGTGCCAGTTTAGTTATCAACTAAAACAATTCCTCGTTTTTAAAACCGACATCAAACTTTTCTCTTGGTTTTGCTGATTAACATTTAACAGCTGCTTTAGCAAAGATGGTAGCTTTTTTTTCGGAATGGTTGGAAATTTGTAATGGTTGTATTAGGCGGTAGGCAAACGAACTTGATTTTTTCCTGCCATATTTTTAAAACCTCCATACTAATATGGAAGATACGTTGTCACCGATAAGGGCAATCGGTCCTTCACGACGCCGTACATTAGGAAGAAACAGCGTTTTGAACCAGTCTTCGAAAACTATTCCGCTACTGTTGCACACTTGCATTGTAGATAACGCTTTACAATCATTTTGAAATCATTCTCTCCCACAGGAAAGCCGAATTCTGACATCTTTATTTGGTGTCCAGCAAACAATTGTTCCTCCACTGCCTTGAAAATTGTTTATCCGCCAGGCTTCTTCGTATGTTCATGTTACAGTTTATTTTTCAAGGTGCTCATTGGAATACCATATTTTTCAGCAGCATCCCTTTGACTGAATTTATTCTGAGCAATATCGTTAATTGCATTTGTTAATGTTCCTTGAGCGCAGTTAAAATATGAACTGCTGCCTACCACTCTCTCATATTTACGAAGAATGCTTGTAATATCTAAAATACCAATAAGAACATTCTGTTAGTATAAATATGTACAAAATAGATAGAGTACTGGTGAATATTTCAAGAAATTACATTTACGAGATGACTTTGTCCCGAGACAATCTGACCCCATTTTTATGGTATTTGTGACCCTTTGAAGAAAAATAACAATGTCATATCTCATTAGTTTTCATGTATTCATGTTACATCATTTATGTAGTCTAATAAGAAACAAAAAAATCAACTTACCACCTTTCAAACACTTCATAACTTTCGTTTCCGGCACAAAATGTAAACAAACTTTAACAGCTTTAACAGACAATCTCAGCAAGCCGTTCTTTATCGACATAAAGTTCAATATATCGAAAACAGCCACTATCGCTTCAATTTAAAAAGAAACTCATGAATATACTCAATGAAACATATCTTTCCATGTGGTACAAAGTGATACCTTAAGAGACAAACTCTCCCCGGTTGACGTATTGAAAAAATTTTAACTAACATTTAAACTCTACCTTAGCAATTTTTTGCTGCTATATTACGCGTCGTATCAAAAAATTTCATAGAACATAATTAATTGATACATTTAAGATCTATACGTTGGTATTTTTATATCTTCGAAACATATAGCTATTTCAGAAATATTCGATAAAAACCAAAAACTGCTAATAAACCTCCCCCTCTCCACTACTAAAATCTAATCCCAAAATCTAATAAGCTCCAAAAGGAATGAAAACAAGCTTAAATACGAAATAAGTCCGTACGTGTTGTCGTTCTGGAGTTACCGTGGATACTAACATATATGCACATTGCACACATACAGACATCATGGCCGGCAGTAGTAAAACTTTGCCAAATATTGTGAAATGAGCTTATAAGGTCGATTTAACTTTAGTGGAAAAAAATCGATTGCGTAACCTTCTATATCTGCATATGTATATGTAGGTTGAAAAACTTTGTGTTTTTGAATTAATAACCCAGAATTATTTGTTTCACAAGGTCAGAAATGATAATTTTGGGAGTATGAGCAGAATTGCAACTGCGAATACTAGCAAAACTATCGTTTCTCGAAATGTGATACACAACAGTTTTTGTGTTGACATTATTAATTCACTAAAAATGTTTTTGGAAATTTGTTTGATGATCATATTTTAAGTTGGTAGCATTCAATATTGACGCGTGAAAATGATCTAATATGTATAACAGCTGTCGGCATATGTGCATGTATAAAAAATTAATAGTGTCAATCTAAACATTTTAATGTTATTACGGCCTACGAGAGAAACAAAGAGTTTCTGTTCGATTTTAGGCACAAAAGATTATTTTTCCGAAAGTAGCGCAAATATGCCGGCAATACTATTAAATTAGTAGCAAAAAAGACAGTTTTATCTCATAGGCGTTTCCATTTCTACCAATCAGACTTTAAAAAAGTGCCGTGATCTTTACAACACGTAGAAGTGATGTGGCATTAATCGAATCTGACTGTTCATTAGTCAAATTTTGACAAACGTCATTACTTTATGCCTTCCAACCTACATGTATATAGGTACAGAAGATTATGTAATGGTCTTTTTTTCACTAACGCTAAAACGACATATGATCTCATTTTGCTTGTGCGTGTGCTTATGCTTGAGCGTATACGTGCGCTTGTGCATGGGATGTGTCGCTTTCACTCTCACACGCGTGTGGGTGTGTGTGTCACTCTCACACAATCACGCTCTCACACTCCCAACACTTTCACTCCCTCATACTCTCACAATCTCACACCCTCAGACTCTCACAATCCCAACACTCTCACTCTCTCATACTCTTACTGTCACACGTGTACGCGTAGGCGTGTGCACGTGTGTGCATGTGTGCGTGTATGCGTGTTCTCGTATGCGCGTGTGTGCGGGTTGGTGTAACCATGAGTGCGTGTGTGGGTGGGTGGGTGAGTGCATATGTGAGTGTATGCGTTTGCACACGCTTGCGCGTGCAAATGATTTGGTTAATCTCATTACCATGACCAATTAAAGTTCCAAACGGTGTTTCTGCAGTGTAGAAAATTTTTTGCACAATACAGAATTAACATTGTACAGGGTGGCCAACTAAGAATGCGAGGTACTGTATCTGGGAAACTATCCATCGTAGAGGCTTACGCAAAAAAAAAAGTTATTAATAAAACGGCCAATACAAAAACCTGGAAAATATTTTCATGTTTCTGAAATGGCCGCTAGGGGGCGTAACTGCAATCTTAAATCTAAAAAAGTGATGTTTCTGTGAATTCTGCTATATTAACTTAATAAAAAAATAACTGATCTTTGAAGTCGAGGATAATCTGTACTTTTTTTGTTTGGCACTTTTTGACGTATCTATAAAAATAAAGTGGTAGGGTGTATTCAAAGATTTCTTTAAATCACCCCCCGTATCTTCGATTTTCCAGGTTTTTGTATTGGCCGTTTTAGTAATAACTTTTTTTTTGCGCAAGCCTCTACGATGGATAGTTTCCCAGATACAGTACCTCGCATTCTTAGTTGGCCACCCTGTACATTTTGGGATACATCACCTCAAAACAACATATTAATCCTAGTACTAAAAAGATTATAATTAAAACAAAAGGTAGAATAATGGCAATAAAGAAAGACCGGGAACGTTTTAGCCGACTTATACTTCGTTGTTACTCAAGATTAGAGCTGAACCTGCACGGTATTATGGGTATTTACGAATTACTTGTCGTTTCTAAATCAGTGCTTAGCAGTGATGGAAGCATACATCAAATCCAGGTGAAAAGCACACTTCGAAGAAGTTCCATTAAAGAAGCTAAATCTCTATCAACAAGAAACAAACCAGGCCGACTAAAGGAAAGTTGACTTCACTAATAATGACAGAAATTGTACACGAAATGGTAGAACTAAATTCCTTAAGGATCAGCAAGGGCACCAAAAATATTTTAGACTGAGGTGACAGATATAAATTAAACTCAACAGTGGAAAGCTCTAAATGAGGTTGTAATGATCATGATTGTAGTGAAACCCAAAACCTTCCGCACAATGTCGAATTAAAAAAAATACTTTAACTAATGGTAGTGACTAGCTTCTTCATAAATATCATCTTCAAACTTTGAAAATATCCAATAACAATGAATTTAAAGCATAATATTACTGATACTTTTAATACTTTGAGATTGGGAAAGTTTGATTCAACTAAACCAATAAATTCTCGTCCAATTAAAATTTCATTTAATAATTCGCAGACTGCTCTTAATGTAATTCGGAAAGCAAAGCTATTAAAACAAAACCAAGACTTTAAAAATCCATCTATTTCCTTTGACAGAACACCTATGGAAATTGAAAATTATAATAAATTAAAACAAATCTTAAATAATAGGCTTGCGAAAGGAGAAAAGGATTTGACGATTAAGTATATTCGTTTCGTTAAACTAATTGTGCCCAACAGTCGTAAATTCTTGTGTTATTACCAGAACTCTCGTGGCATACGAACTAAAACAATGAATGTGTATACAGCAACGCATAAATGTGACTTTGCAATTATTGGTTTTTCAGAAACTTGGCTTAATAACAATGTATTCTCCAATGAACTATTTTGTGATAAATTTAACGTATTTCGCAGTGATCGTAAGTTTGAATTAACAAACC
Organism: Vesta saturnalis; assembly: GCA_036346205.1. Classification (NCBI taxonomy): domain Eukaryota; kingdom Metazoa; phylum Arthropoda; class Insecta; order Coleoptera; family Lampyridae; genus Vesta; species Vesta saturnalis. Next base: position 13,634,029 of record JARFJB010001883.1, on the reverse strand, counting down.
TTAAAACAGGTGGTGGTATTCTTCTTGCAATCCGAACTACTGTAGAACTAATAGACACGAGTGTGTTAGTATCTTATTCTCCTTTAATTGACGTTGTGGGTGGCAAATGCAGTTATAATTATTTCTCATTCCTTGTATTTGTAGTATACTTGCCCCCACAAGTTGTTAATGAAGATGTAGAGATTTTCCTGGAACATTTAACTAATCTTATTGGTGATCAACGTGTCCTTATATTTGGGGACTTTAATACACCTACGTGGAGTAATAACCAGCATGATAAACATTCACGTATAGTACTCAGTAATTTATCAAATGTTGTTGTGTCTCAAGATGAATGTTGATACTTATCATCCACCTCTAAATCTTGAACTTAACTTAACGTCTTCTTATAAATCGCAAAAGTTTCCTGTTAAAACACTACCAAATAAATTTAACTCTAATACAGCTAACTTGGCTCAGCTATATTATGACATTACGCAAATTGATTGGTCAATCTTAACTTATATAAATAACTCAGACTATCTCGTAACTGTTTTTTATGACCTAATTTATGCATGTGTTCGTCGAATTGTACCACTTTACCATGTTCACAACCAAAAGCATTTTCCTAAATGGTTCTCAAGTGAGACTAGAAACTTGTTAAAACTAAAAAAAAGGAAATATAGAAATTGTAATAAAAGATTGTGTTGATGCGTTTATAATTCCTCTTTACATTTTATTTAACTTGTCGTTGGGCACGAAAACGTTTCCCTTTGAATGGAAAAAAATCTAAAATATCTCCGGTGTTCACGGGTGGCGATAAAAAATAAGATTGAAAACTACCGTCCAATATCGGTCTTATCTAACTTTACCAAGATTTTTGAAATTATTATATATGAACAAATTTTTGTGTCAGTGAAAAATACGTTGTTCGCAAATCAACATGAATTTATGTCAAAACGCTCTACTATTACTAATTTCATGTGTATAACTACAAAAATTGTTGAAGCCATTGACGCCATGATTTAGTACTGATTTTATTTATTTTCTAACTTACAATGGATAGATATCAAGTTCTTTTCCCTCGACTTCTGGTGTGCCACAAGGCTCCAACCTTGGATGCTTGTTGTTTAACATACACATAAATAAACTAGTCGATAAATTAGAGGATTGTGTACTCGCTTACGGCGACGATGTTAATTTTTTCCATTATTAATAGTGCTTCTGACAGTAATTTACTCCAAACTCGTTTAAACGTTATAAAGGATTGGTGCCATGTGAATAAGTTGACTCTAAATATAACTAAGTGACAAGTGGCGCAAAAAATGCCCCATACAGTACACCTACTGTATCAATCGTGTAAAATAAAAAAAAGTGACGTTTTTATGGATTTAGGTATTTTTTTCGATAGTAAGTTATCTTTCTCAAACCATATTGATGACGTGTTCAAATGCCAGAAAAATGCTTGGTTTTATTTTTTGTCAATGTCGAAATTTTAAAAATATACACGCAATCCGAGTCCTACATTACTCATGTGTTCGTTCCAAGCTTGAATACGCTTCAATAATTTGGAATCCTAAGCACCAATACTTAATAGAAAGTTTAGCAAAAGTTCAAAGACGTTTTTTAAAGTACATTCACTACGTTATAAATGGACACTATCCCGAACGTAATGTTAATCAGAGAGAACTTCTTAATTCAATAAATGAACGATCTTTACATTACAGAAGAATTCTGTTAGGCATAAAATTTTGTATAACTTAATTCATAATAATATCGATTCACCCTATTTACTAGGCACTTTAAACTTGAATGTTCCTCAGTTAGTTACTCGTATGAATATTACTTTTTACTGTACGGGTGCCAAGTCAGATTTGGCACTCCACTCTCCCTTAGCTACAATGGATACCAACCTTAACAAAATATCCACCTTAATAGATATTAACAATACTTACTGCATTTCGTTTTATTATAATCTTGTATCTATACCAGTAATTCACTCTTCTTTGCTTTGTTTTGTTCTGTAATAATTTTTACTCGCTATTCAATTAGATAATTTTATCCTGTAATTGAACAAAAAATTGAAGCTTCTATCTACCTGAAGTTCCATAGATAGAAGTCATCAAAACTGTTTGTCTTTAAAAAGGTACCTACACATTTTACACCGAAGTTGATAGTTTTCGACATACTCACAACTTGTACTTTAGGATATCGTGTAATTGCTTAAATTTCTATAACAAAAACTTTTGAAAAATTGAATTATCTTAAAAAATGTCTATACTTTTTGGTTTTAACTTGATGGTTTTCAAAAGGCACTTTAGCGTGTTCTACAAGTACCTTTATTTGTAAACCAATTCAAAACAAAATGTCATAGAAGTGAAATATTTAAGTAGAAAAATTAAATTTAAAGTTTTATAAAAAATTGTCGTGATTAAAGACAGGTGTACACATAGGCAATCACACCTACGCACAATAAGACTCAATGAAGAAAATGGTCTAGCGCTAGCTCGTTTCAAAAATGCAAAAAGATGCTTGACCTAAGCGGGTTCAAAGTCACAACTGTTAGTACTAGCTCCAATTTTTTGATGATAGTAAAGTTTAAAGTCAAAGTTTATTTAATAATTATTGATTCCTATCAAAACTACACTGTCTTCCTTATTCTGGTTTATTTTCTTCACTACCCATGATAATATCATAACTTGATAGCGGTTTATCAAAGAAATTTTCTCGTTTATTGACAAGTAGTCATTTTTAAACTAAATCTATATGAATGGCTACTGTTGTTCTTATTGCGTTTGAATAAATTTACTATGAATCTCGGAGTAAATCCAAAATCACTTACTCAAAAGAATAGGTTCCCACAATATAAATTCCTCACGATCAAGGGTTAAAAAATTATGACATATAATAATGTAGTAACTAGATTTTTAATATATTATATAATGGTCCTGAACATAAAAATTCCTGAACACCCTCTAAAAAACGAAGGCGAATTTACAATATTTGCAAGGGGGTTTAGTATTTCATCTACTAAAGATTGAATTATTCCCCGTTACTAAATGTTATAATTTTTTAAACATTATATGTAATAAATATATCGAGACCGGTTCAGCTTTATTAATACAGTTGCGATCAGAACAAACTGGGACACCGTAAATTTTAGTTATGTAAATTGTGGTGTGACATAAAAACGCCTGTCAAATTCACACATCTGAAATCCTTGTCAATTTAAAGTTGTAAGAGCAAATAAATGAAGTGACAGACGCGCTAATGTCAGTTTTAGTTGAAGCAAAGTCGGTTTCATGCTAAGCCAAATTCTGAACCATACACGTAGAGTGCCTAGATTAACAGTCCCAGTTTTTTTTTCGCCACTGTACAGTGCATCCCATTTTGGTTGAGACAGCCAGATATATCGGTTGTTGTTGAAGATAGAACCTTGCGGTTTCCGCGGTCCTGTGCCAGTTTTTTGTGAAACTCAAGATGGCCTGAACGGATTTTGCCTAACTTCTTTCGTTTATAAATTACAGGGTGTTTTTGAAAATCCACACTTTTTGGATCCCCTCCATATCTAAGAAGTTTCTCAGCGATAATGTCAAATTGAAAACTTGTCCCATAGAGAATTTTACGTAGAATCCAGGGCCGCACTCAATTTTTTTTTCGGGGTATCGTTATGGAGATAAGACTTAAACTTATGATGTATTCAATGCAACACGCTGTATTTTATTATCTCATTAAATTACTTATTTGTTTTCCTTCGAAATGATATATAATATTTAAACATGAAGTTTTAAAAAATGCTCCAAAATTACTAAAACATTGAATTTTAATAGATTGCCATGGTATTCAAAGTTTTACTACAGGGATTATTATTTGTGATTTTTTTATAGTAGGTCATGGATGCTACAAACACTGTTGTTGACTTTTGGAGCATTCTTTTATCAAGCGACTGTGGAGAAATCAACACATCTGCTGTCATGATGATAAAATTTGATGCGTTTTATTGTGTTTGTGTTTCGCGATTTTGTTAATTTGTGTAATTTTATAATGGCTAAAAGATTGTTTCAGAACAACGAAAAGTATGATATCAAACAATGTTTCAATCAATGCCATGAGAATGTTGAGGAAGCATTAGAATTATATTTAAACAGGTAAACTAGTAATTTACAAAAAGACATTATATGACGTATTGTTTTTAAAACGTTAGATATTCAGATAGGCGTCAACTTAGTCGAGCAACGATATTTCGACTAAAGAATAATCTACTAAATTATGGTGCGTATTGTAAACCCCGGCCCAAGACGTATAACAAGGAAAATAATGAAGTGGATGAAATAAATGTCTTAGCCAGCGCCCATGTCTCTCCTCAGACTTCTTGTACGATGTTAGAAAAAGACACTGCGCTCCCCGATCACGGGTACAAAGGATTTTAAAAAGACACAAATTGAAACCCTACAAAGTGAATAATGTCCAGCATTTATACCCTGGTGATGCAGCGAGGCGTGTGAATTTCTGTAATTGGTTTTTGAACCAAACTCGAATTGACAATAATTTTGCGAGTAGAGTCATATGGTCAGACGAAGTCCATATAAGCAGTGCCGGTTTATTTAACAGGCAAAATACAAGGCACTGGTATGATGAAAACCAACACCTAATTTTTGAGCAACAACAACAGGGTCGATTTGGTTTTAATGTAGCCTGTTTCTTATTGGGGACATCAATAAAACACCGCATTTTTGAAGGGCCTCTCAACACGAATAGGTACTTGGCAATTTTAGAAGAAGTAATACCAGAATTCCTGGAGAATGTTCCCCTCGCCTATCTTAATGCCATTTACTTCCAACAAGACGGTGCCCCTGCCCACAATTCGAGGTTGATTGTGCCGTTTTTAGAAGAAACTTTCCAGGACCATTGGAACAAATGGACCCCTTAGGTGACCTGCAAGGTCACCTGATTTCTCAGTGTTGGACTTTTTTGTGGGGTTTTTTGAAAAATAAAATATACGGTAAGAGGCACAATAATATTGAAGAACTTCGTGCAACAACAGAGGCAGTTTTCCAGAATTTACAAAATCGGCCTTTCATAATTTTAAATGCATTAAGACCTATTAAGAAATTATGTGAATTGTGTGTTAGGGAAAATGGACATCAATTTGAACAATTCAATGAATAAGTTACCGAATAATTTCGAAATGAAGTAGTATGAGTAAATATTTAATTAGTTGCTTATTCTACATTATGAACCTTTTATTACTATTTATTTGTTGCTATTAGTTACCTACGTTTTGTGTTTTGTTAGTGAATTAGTGTTAGTATTGTTCTTGTTCCTTTCATGGAAAAATCACAAGTAGTATTTCTTCAATTTGAACTTTTTTTGTATGAAAAATCCATAGCCTACTATTAAAAATCAATGTTTTAGTGATTTTGGAGCATTTTTGAAGAATTTATGTTTATATATTATACATCACTTTGAAGGAAAAAAAATAAGGACGTTAATGAGATAATAAAATACAGGGTGTTGCATTGAAAAAATCATAAGTTTGAGTCTTATCTCCATAACGATAACCCGAAAAAAAAATTGCGCCCCAGTATTCTACGTAAAATTCTCTATGGGACAAGTTTTCAATTTGACATTATCGCTGAGAAACTTTTTAGATATGGAGGGGATCCAAAAAGTGTGGATTTTCAAAAACACCCTGTAATTTATAAACGAAAGAAGTTAGGCAAAATCCGTTCAGGCCATCTTGAGTTTCACAAAAAAGTGGCACAGGACCGCGGAAACCGCAAGGTTCTATCTGCAACAACAACCGAGATATCTGGCTGTCTCAACCAAAATGGGATGCACTGTACAATATATTAATTTAGTTTTTTACCATCAAGGCAATGCAATTTGATGTATAAACAAAAATTTTGGATGTCATAAAATTTTGTTCTTGTCCATCGAGGCAAAGCGTCTGGCCGTTTTGCAAAATGAAGTTAGTGTATAAATAAAAATGTTGGATATATTTGGATCCAAATAATCGCCAATACGGTAAAGCCATAAATCAAAATGAGAACTTAGTTTCTCTTACATGGAGTGTGTAAAATCAGTCCAAAAAAATATAATTCAGAAATTTGGTGTTTGGTCTAAAAAACGATTTTTATTTTTGTTAAAATTTAGATATCGTTAATTTCCTAGACAGTTGATGATAAAGGAGGAAAATGCTTATCTCTACGTTAATAAATACAGTAGATACCCTATAAGTCATCACCCTACATATTGGAGAAGAATGTATTAAATTAGAGCTTGGAGTGACAGACGGCGAATTAAGTGCAAAGTACAACCACCGCAATTATTACTCCACGCGGTGCTACCTGTAAAAATGAATATTAAATGAATGTATTCTTTGTCGTTCATGTGACGAACGTTTAAACCAAGGGCCCTCTAAAGATAACGAAGATGAGCGTGTCATAAAAGACATCTGAGAAATAGATGAATTCAAGAAAGCTGTCTAAAAAGAAAGTATTGGAAGTGTATGAAGCATGGCAATACAAAATAGAACATAATAATAAAGTCAGTGAGCGTGGAGGCTTATTTAACGAGTATATTAATACATTAGTGGGTATATATTATGAAAAACATCTCGTTTGTCCAAAATATATGTTGGTGCATCAATTGAGTTGTAGATGCGGCAAACAGGATTTTCTCGATGGCCACAGCCTAATATTGTGGTCCATGAATGTTGGTCAGCATTTGCGCCAAACATTGCCCAAAACCTATATTTATACTTCAATTTCGTGAAGATATTTGCAAAGCTGATTCCATCGATGACCAAGTGCCAAATTAAAAAATATTGATTTTCTTTTATATCTTCCGACTACATTGAGAAAATTAAACCAAATTTGCTCCATAGTGTAGGTAGCGGACCGCGAAATTTTATTATTTTAATAAACGTTTGTCAAATCGCCATTGTTACCGCTATAGAAAAGAGAATTAGTGGATTTTTAATATCGTGACAATAACCTCATAATTTGCTAATATTTTATTTAATGTATTTTTATGTAAGAAATGTAGGAATGTATGTAATTGATATTTGAGTGAAAGTTGAGCAGAAAAAAAAGGAAACATATATCAGGGTAGAGAAACAGGTGTTCCGCCTAAACTGGCGTGACTAGTTAGTAATTAATTACGTCAGTACACACTGCAATCAAAGACGTATTTGTTTGGTACTTGGAAACTCGAGACCTAAATGTAGGATTGGTTACGGACGAATGCATATTTTTAAAATTAAAATTTCGTGCAATAATTAACACGAAACTGTTCCAAAGTAAATTAATGTTTCTTGTTTTTTCTTATCAATTTTTGAAAGACGAGGGTTGATTTTGGGAGTAGACATGGTTAGTGGAAACCAGCGGGGAAGGGCAGTTGCTGTTGAAATTTTGATTGAGCCGGACGCTTTGATTTGTTTTAATTAGAAACAGTTTGTCTTTAAAATATGTCGTGCGTGTACATTTCCTTCTGAATTAGCCAACTTTTTGAAGGTAAACTGCGTATGTTAACGATTTGTGCCTGTGATCAATTAAAGGTATATATATATATATATATATATATATATATATATTCAAGTGTAAGTAGGTATTTTTATATAAATTGGGGCTGGCAGCACATAATTCTAAAAGCCTATATAACCTATTAAAAATCGAACGTTGGCTTGCAAAGGTATCTTATTCGCACGCGGGCTCATTAAGCTGAAATCTGCTAGAATAAAAGACAGTACACGGTTCCCTCACTCTTGTATTTGTATGAATTAGCATTGTTATTTGTTGTTTATATTTATATTTGTGTAGAGGTAGGCTGGCAAACATGATACTGCTTTGGTTATTAATTGTAAAAGGCAATTGCCAAGTGGGTACGCACTCCCTGAGCCAGATAACCATTAAACGCCTCGATTTTTATATTTTATTGTTTTTATTGTTGTATAGATGAATGTGTAACCTGAGAAAGGAGCGCATTCAAACTTACATATCGGTCACGATGTTATGATCTATTTATAACTTACCCTTGTAAGGCTTTGTTTTAATGATTTTTTTGTGTCAGTTTGTTAAGTAGAATTGTTTGCCTGCGAACTAATTTCTCTTTATATGTAATGTAATTTGACTTATGTATTTTGTGCTTTAGTAGTCACTAAACAATTGGGTGCGTGTAAATTCCTTGTATATTTTCTTTTCTCCTTGTCTTTACCTTATTGTCACCTGTGGAATTTTACTTTCGTTGTATTTTATATGTACCGTAATTTGCCTTTTTATTTTATGTGCTTATTTATTTAAGGACTGGCATGATTGGTATGCTGACACAATTGTGGATGTGCCTACATGTTTTTTCTTTATTGTGTTTATGTGTAACTAACTGCTTTTTATTTATTTTTCTCTTAATATTATAATTTTGTACGCACTTTAACCTGATTTAATGGTGTTTTGTTACACATTTAACCCTTTCATAGTCTTTGGTGTTATTTGATTTATTAATGTACTTGTGCAATTACTTATTTATGAATAAAGTGGGTTTTATTGGTGGTTCTTTCCCACAATAGTACTTTAACGGGCTGAACCACCATTGCGCAAAGCTCGTTAATTTTAATTTGAGTAGTTTCATTGTTTACCCACCCCTCATGATGCAACACTTACCTCATCCAGACTATCTAATTCAAATAGCACAGCCTACCTACCACTAGACGCCACTTAGTTTAATCAGATTTGAGGTTTGCGAGTAATTAAATATCAGACGAATATATTCTAATCTTTTAATTATTGTCAGGAAAGCCCATGTAAGGCAAGCAATTAATCTGAATAATAGTAACATTATTGTCATTAAAGTCAAGATAAATCACGTAACGATTGTTTTGTTCTTGAATTTGCATTTTTGCAAATAAGTTCAAATTACACTTTTCAAGATAGGGTACCTACAATACCAGCTCGCTACTAATAGTTGCCATATTGTGTATAGGTATTTATGGAACGTCACAAATCACCAATAGCCGAGATAGAAAGCTTTAGATATCATTTAATTCAGTAAAAAATGAGTACAGCCATGTATATTTTCTGTTTTTAAATTTAATAAAAAATGTATAAAAGTTTTGTTCTTAACAATTTTCACAACTGCTTTAATGGACAAATTAATATGTAATATAGAATTAAACACTAAGGATCTTGGCAAAATTGTAGTCTTATAACCATGATATATTTCTCTTTACATTAGAAGTTCGAGATTCATGTGTTCAAATTACAAGCGTGCACGCTTGTAATTTGAACACATGAAACAATGTGAAATTGTATCTAGTACTGATTAAGTGCCGTATTGCGCCGCTATTTCAGACCTCATAGGAAATAAGTTATTGCAAAAATTATTCGGTTAAGTTCATAGTCCTATGAATAAACTAATTAATCTTTTCTTCTGCGCCAAGTACATACCCATTATGCACTATTTTGCGGCGTTCAATTTTGCGCACCTATCGAAAACAAAAAATTATACCAATATGGCTAACTTTACAACCGTGAGCATCTCCATAAATCCTATTTTTCTATTTAATAATTAAGTGCCAATGACACACTGTTTTGCGCCGTTAAATTAAAATTTTGCACCCCATAGAAAATTGTTACTTTAAAAATTACACCAGTACGGCTAACTTCACAGCCGAGAACTTTTCATAAACCAATTTTTCCTTACTTAGTAATTAGGCACCTATTATGCGCTGTTTAGTACCGTTAAAATAACATTTTGTTCCCTCATAAAAGTCATGTTATTGCACAAATTACATCGACACGGCTAACTTCACAACCGTGAACATCTGTAAAAATCGATGCTTTGTTATTTAATAATTAAGTGCCAATTATGCGCCGTTTTGCGCCGCAAAAGTAAAATTTTACGCCCTTATAGGAGACAATTTATTGTAAGAATTACATCGACAGGACGAACTGTACATACAGTTACGAACTTATGTAGAAAGTTAGTCTGCCCTTGCACGTTAATTAAATGCTAATTATGGACCATAGATAGGTAGCTTTAAAATTAAATAGAAATTTGTACATTAAAATATTTCATAAGTAATTTATAACGATCAGCATATTTAAAGAAGAACACAAGAGTTGGAGTTCACTTAAGGTTAAATTAGCAAGAATAAAGTAGAATCGAAGTAATATTTAAAAAGCTTCAGTATAGTCATAATGTAAGAAAATGGGTTAAACATAATTAAATATAAATATATCCATAATGAAAGAAGTGGAGTTTTAATCATAATAATAATACAATAAAAATAAGAAAAACACACATTAAGCAAATAAGCAGGTATACAACACATTTAAATAAATCCAATACAGCATAACAGAAAAGTGATTTACGTAGAAGTTCACGGTTCGGTAAAGTTAGCCATGTCGATGTAATTTTTACAATAACTTGTTTCTTATAGGGGCGCAAAATTTAATTTAAACGGAGTATAATAGTCGCTTAATTATCGTGCAAGAACAAATTAATTCATTCATAAGTTCACGCCTGTGAAGTTATCCGTGTCAATGAAATTTTACAAAATTTTATTTTAACCGCACAAAATATCGCATAATTGCGCCTAATTACTGCACAAGGAAAAAATTATTCATGCAGAAGTTCACGGCGCTGAAGTTAATGGTGTCAATGTAATTTTACAATAACTTATTTTCTATAAGGGCGCAAAATGTTATTTCAAGGGCGCAGAACAATACATATTCGGTGCCTAATTATCACTGTAATTTTTGTAACAACTTATTTCTTGTGGAGGCGCAAAATTTTATTTTAGCGGCGCACAATTGCGCCTAATTACTGCATAAGAAAACATTGATTTATGCAGAAGTTCACGGTTGGAAAGTGTAATTTTATAATAACTTCTTTCGTATAAGAGCACAAAATTTTATTTTAACGGCGCAAAATGGCGCCTAATTACTGAATAAGAGAAGTATCATTTATTCAAGTTTGCGGCTCCGTGAAGTTAGGCGTAGATACAAAATTTTTCTACAACTTATTCTCTATTGGGGCGCAACATTTCATTTTAATTGCGCATAATCAGCGCCTAATTAATATAAGTTTAAATCACATTCTTCAAAAAAGACCCGGGTATCTTCAAACACCTATATCATCGTCTGTTCTATAAAATTTTTAAATATAGTCATTGGCCTATCAATTTTCTTTTCTTTTATTGAAGTCTTTAAGATTTATTACATTAACTCTTTGCACCAAATGCATGAATTGTTTTTGAATCATTAATTAAAATGAAAAAAATAGTTGTGTTCACATTTCCTTAATAGTCCTATGGCAAACAGATTTCTGAATACGTGTTTACGTTTATCTATTTCAATACAGACGATGGTAACACTTAATACAAATGCGTTGCCTAATGAAATAAATAAACCTACCTATAAAATAATAAAAACTATTTTTGATCACACGTATTATAAAAGTTAACAATACGTGGTAATGTTATAAAAATAATCTTGGTGAGAATAATTAAGATATACATTCTAGGAACACTTGAATATGATAAAGTGCCTTCCAATAATTGAAACGTGATCATCATAACTACTCAAACGATTAAAATAACTATGACAATGTATAAATGTACTATCAACTAGAGAAAGTTAAGTTTCCGGTTCAATCAACAGTTTGACAGAATGAGGGAACGCCTAAATTTTTCAATTGAATAAAATACTTAATGTATTCTGTATTCACTCATTTATATATACAGATAATTGAATGATTTATTTTGAACGGTAATCATCAAACCCAACTTCTTTTTAGATTTATTCATTAATAGGTAATTGCAATCAAAACACGATCACTGGTTATAATAAATTTGAATGATCTCATTTACCGCATATTGTTTTTAACTAAGATAACTGATGACTTCAGAAAATTAAACCTCAAACTAACCTAAAAATGTATCAACAGTAATAAAAAAAATTAAATTAAGAATCGGAAACGCAAAAAAATTTTGTCATACTTAAAAGAATTGTTTGAAATTGGTCATCTACTTATTTTAGTTCCATTTTATTATATTTTAATCATTCTAATTTGAATTGTAAATAAGTATATGGATAAGACCAGAATGATCAAAACCGTAATTGCAACAATCAAATAGGTAGTAATTTTTTACAGTGTTAAACAATGCGTGACTCCATAGTTTAAGGTAATTGTAATATGTACTCCCAGAAATCTTATTAATTACAAATAGGGGACTAGTTTTGACAATACTGTCATCTTACGACCGAATTCTAAAGCATAATAATTGAAAATACAATTAAAAAGTAATGAAAGATGCAATAAAAGTTAAGTTAAAGAATTAGATTTCCCTATAGTATATTTATTTTTAAGATAGAGTGAACTAAATAGTTTCCATCACGTGACGTTGCGTAAACAAGCCAAGCCTCCTTCTGATTCTAGATCTTATTTGTCGATTGAGAATGCAAGCAGACTACAGACGGGTTGCAATTAGTCACTGAATGAATTACGGTTAAAGAAGGTTTGTAATATTAATATCATTAGGGTATTCGTTTTATAAAATTGAGTTAGTGTGGCCCTCTTCTTAACTGCAGGTGACGCGCAGTTTATATTTGTTGTGTATTAGATATAGTGGAGATGTAGGTACATCGAACACGGTTAAAAATTTAAAATAACGTAAAGTACATCCCAGAATATCAGAGAGTAATAAATCATGTTATTAGTGAAAGTGTCGTTTTTGCATGAAAGCGGCAAACAGAAATCAGTAGCAAACCGGGTTAGTTTAAACGAAGATGCTGTAAATGTGCCGCTTGCAAAATATTGTGTTAAATAAAGACGATACACTAAATAAACCAAATTATTCCTTACTTGATCATGCGCAATAAGCAGAGTATTCCAAGAAAAAAGAGTAAAAAAAAGGAAATTAAATCTACGGTAACTTAGGTTACCGCAGAATGTTATCGTAGATTTAAATTCCATTGTTTTTTACCTTGATCATGCGCAATATTGGAATAATTTGCTTTACACAGGGTGTGGCGCGAAGAGTTTTGATTAAAAGTAATGGCGGATACAGTTATGTTAAAAATCTGAAATTACGAAGCTGTAGGTTTTGGATGACGCTGAGTTCAAATATAATATTGTCCTGAATGTGACGCTTCCGGTTATACCGGAAGCAGAACGCAACTTTTTTATTTTAAATGGAACCTAATATTTTTTATTTTATTTTCGAATTCTACATGAAATTCTAGATAAAATTTGAGCATAATGTCCTATACCAAAAATGAAGTATTTTCGAGATATTTCGATTTTTTAAAATTTTGAAAAAATCCTAGTCCACATTGAATAACGATATCTCCATTAATAATGAAGCTAGTGTCGTGAAATTGTACCAATACACAACAAGCGCTTGCCCGTTAACTCCATATATCCATCTCATTGATATTTCATACAGGGTGTTTTAAACTTAGTCGCCAACATGCACAATTTAAATCATTTATAAGTTGCTTACTTTAAATAGAACACCCTGTATTTTATTACATTTTCCGCTGTATTTTTTTAAGCCAATTCGTTTGGTACCAGTATTTCCTATACCTAAATCCAACCACTTTTGAGATATTTCATTATCTTAGTTAAAACATAACAACACTTGATTGAACCATGATTTCCATTATTTAAGGTGATAATTTGTTATTTTTTCATAAATTATTAATTCTAAAAAGTAACCGATAGCCTGAGAGGACTATTAATTGTGGATATCATTAAAAACGTTGACTGGGTATTTTGTATTAATTTAATTAGATAACTTACAAACAAAAATAACTAAATGTTATATTAAACAAATAAAGTTTTATAATAAGTGTTCAAAATTAGCACCATCTACTTCTAAACATTTATGAATCCTTTTCATTAAGTTATGTCTTGTAATTCTGGAAATATGGGCGGGTGTTAGAGAATTAAAAGCAAGTAAGACTCTCTTCCTTTGTCGTAGCATTTTCCGCTGTATTTTTTAAGCCAATTCGTTTGGTATCGGTATCCCTATACCTAAATCCAACCACTTTTGAGATATTTCATTATCTTAGTTAAAACATAACAACACTTAATTATTTCAACATTAGTAAAGGGTAGGCCATGGCTGCCAAAGGTTTGACAGTTAGAACGTTAATTGTTTACGTTGTTTTGACAGTTTTCTTTACCAGTTTGTATTTTACAGTAAATAATGGCAAATGTAGGATTTAATAATGATGATTTTTTGAATCTTATTATTATTTACGGCGAGTGTAATAGAATTGTTGAACGGACTTGCCGTGTTTTTGCAGAAAGATATCCAAATCGACCAAATGCAACTGGTGATATTGTAAGAAAATTGCTTAAAAACTGTCAGTTTGGTAAATTTAAGACAAAAATTAATAAAAATAAACCACTAGTGGACAGTGACATACACGAAATTAATGTTTTGGGTTATTTTACGGCCTCTCCAAATGCCTCCATTAGAGATTGTGAGAGAGATCTTACTTTGTCGACGAGAACAATTCATCGCATTTTAAAAAAACACAAATGGAAACCATTTTCATATCATTTGGCGCAACACTTACAATTAGGTGATCTTCCTCGAAGGGTAGAGTTCTGTGAATGCTTTTTAATGAAGACCCAAGAGGATGAAAACTTCATAAAAAAAGTTATATGGTGTGATGAAGCAAAGTTTAGAAAAAATGGATTATTTAATCGACATAATTCCCATTTTTGATCTAATGAAACCGTTTCCAAGATAGTTGGAGTTTTAATGTTTTTTGAATTTTATGATGAAAATTTAAATGGTACAAGATATTGATTGCCACATTTTAGAAGAAGCCATACGACTGGCGTTACATACTTTATGAAATGGAGAGGCAGCTTCAGCTTGGTATCAGCAAGATGGAGCACCTCCTCATAACTTTGGTCCTGTTGCTCAGCATCATTACGACATGTTTGATGATAGATGGATTGCCAATCAGGGTCCGTTTCGTTGGCCAGCTCGCTCTCCTGATTTGGCTCCTCTAGATTTTGGTATTTGGGGTTACATTAAAAAGCAGGTATTTTCCAAACCTGTTACGACTTACTTGCTTTTAATTCTCCCGACCATATTTCCAGAATTATAAGACATAACTTAATGAAAAGGATTCATAAATGTTTAGAAGTCAAGATGGTGCTAATTTTGAACACTTAGTTAACTTTATTGTATACTAATAATACATCCTCATAATTCAATGTCCTTTCATTATTGACTTTTCAATTATAACTTATGAAAAGATTCAATATCACCTTATAGAATTGGCCTATTTCTATTTGTTAATATAGTTTATTTGTATATTAAGATTAATATCAAAAGGGTATTTAGTCCAAACGTAATTGCTTAATCAATATCCACGAATTAATAAAATACTTTCAAAAGGATTATAAATGTTTAAGTAATGTTGCATAATTTAAAACTTATGAAAATATCAAAATATATTGATTAAGGAAATTCATTGTTTTTATTGTTCAATTTACTAATAGTTGAAATACAATAATGTGACTAGTGTTTTAATAAATAATCGAAATATCTAAAATGCTTCAGGTTTTGGTATAGGAATAGATACCAAACTAGAATTCATGTAGCTTAAAATAAATACAGGAAATATTAGTAATTTAAAATAACAAAGTGTGTCTATTTATAAGTAAGCAACATTAGTAAATGATTTATTGAATCAGGCATCCAAAGTTGGCGATAAGTTTAAATACACCTGTATGAATTATAATCAATTGACATGATATAGGAGTTAAATGGAAAGACGCTTGTTGTTTATTGGTTACAATTTCACGTCACTAGCTTCGATTATATGGAGATATCGTTATTCAATGTGGACTAGGATTTTTAAAAATTTTAAAAAATCGAAACATCTAGAAAATACTTATTTAGTATAGACATTTAAAATTTTATCTAGAATTTCATTAGAATTAAAATAAAATAAAAATATTAGGTTCCATTTAAAATAACAGTTAACGTTATTCAGGTATAACCGTAGTGTACATTCAGGACAATATTATATTTGAACTCAGCGTCATCCAAAACCTACAGCTTCGTCATTTCAGATTTTTAACATAACTGTATCCGCCATTACTTTTAATCAAAACTCTTCGCCCCACACCCTGTATAGTGTCTCGTAAATAAAGACGGTTCAGGTAAACGACAAACTAATCACGACCTATTAAAAAAATCGACTTAAGCCTGAAGATCAGACAACTCACAGGCGTGCGGTTGGAATTTCAGTGTATTAAAAATTGTAGATTAATTATTATCAAACAATTGAAAGGCGTGAAAGTATTAAAGTAAATAAACAT
Organism: Vesta saturnalis; assembly: GCA_036346205.1. Taxonomy (NCBI): domain Eukaryota; kingdom Metazoa; phylum Arthropoda; class Insecta; order Coleoptera; family Lampyridae; genus Vesta; species Vesta saturnalis. The sequence goes on along the minus strand of JARFJB010001883.1, from coordinate 13,617,697 downwards.
TAAAAATTATTATTAATATTATTAAATACATAAATAAAAAGTTTATTAATAATAGAATTAATAATAATTTTTAGTTATAAATGCAGTTTACATTAATTTTTTTACATTTAATATTGTCATAAAGGTAGGTTTTGGAAACAAATGCGATATGTAACTAACAATCAGTCATTATATTCCTCATCCCATTCGGAAGAGCTTCGTCCTACGGATATTATAACGGGTCCTATAGTTTCTTCCATTATAGCATCAAGTTCTCACATACGCTGTTCCTCTTCAATTGCATGATCAACACACTTTTTCCACTGCATTACATTGCCTATGGTTTGCTTCACTGTTGTGCTTCACTTAATTTAAAAGTCGTATTGTTACGACCTACTTCACTGTTTGTTTGAGCCCAAACTAACTCTATGGGGTTGAGTTCACAGTGTAATGGTGGTAATCTATGTGCGGTAATCCCACGAGAAGAACAGAGTTCATCAATAACACACTTAACAAATTGTAGCTTATGCTGATTTGCTATAGCTAAAGCTCTCGTTTGAGCATAGTTTCTTCATATTGTACCTATTTTAATGTTAACCATTTCGCAATGTCTCCTTTTTCCATAAAGTTGTTGGTAAGCCTTCGTCTTGCCTAGAATGACAACTTGCATTATCTAGAACAATTCAGCTTCCTGTGGAACGTTTGCTATCATTTGTTCAAAATATTCTTCAGAAACATCAGCGTTCATATCTTCGTGATAATCCCCTAAGTAAACCATTTTTTACGAATTCATTAGCGCGCTACCTATATGTGTAATAATTAGTCGTCGACCTTTGCCCGAAGGTGGGTTTATTCCAGTTGACCAACCCTCTTGGACTGCTTGATGGCGTAACATTTTTATTTTGCCAAATATTTTTTACAGTATATCGTTCTTATCGAGATTAAAGATTTCCCGTCCTTCGGCACAAAACTTCTTCATTTCACGAAGATATTTGCGTCACCAAGATACAATATGGAGATTATCAATTAGCATTGATTTTCGATTAACGTTTGGCCACGAAAAATTAAGTTCCTGTAGTGTCCTGTGTAGTGTCGACAGAGATCATTGTGGTCTATCAACGTCTTCTTTTAGTACTGCTACTATTTTGTTTAGGGTAGGAATTTCTTGATTGAAGTAGAAGGAATGGATTTTTCTTCTACACCTAAACGTTGTTTTTTTGTTCATGTCGGGCCGGTTCTGTCAAAACACCCTCTTTTTGTTCTTTTAATAATATGTATACTGTTGACTTCCGCACTCCCGTCATATTAGAACACATTTCTACTACACTCTCTACACTATTTGTCGGAGTTTGATACTTTTAAGGCTAAAAGAAAAATAATTATTTATTAAAATGCATTTATGTAGGTAAGTATGACTGTAATATTGATACTCTCAATAATCTTAATGCAACACTTGTATTAATATTGTGATTGTGTTCATTTTTCAATCTCACAATAGCACATAGTGGAGGTGATAAAGCCAAATATTTATCAGTGCCACGTGTATTGGCAGTGTTTAGTTTTATTTTAATATCAATTGCAGCACTACATCCATAATTTCTTTCTGTTAGTTTCTTAGCAGGCTTTTGTTTAAAACTATGATGGCATAACCAAACTTTGTGAAACATCATTCTCTAATCATTTTAACACATTGACACAACGCACAATTAGACACAAAAGTAATCTTACCTCTGTTGAGAAGCTACATTGTAATGAACAATCCAATTAGTTTTGGTTAATTCACCAAAGAAATGTAAGAACGATTGAGTATTTTCTTCAGAATAAAGATTGGTTTTGAAACTAATATAGTTTCTTTCAGATTTATAACGCCACACTGAATTTTTCATTCAATGATGTTATTACATGTAATATGTTGCACATTTTAGAAAAAGTCATGGATTTCTTGTAAAACGGTAAAGTTGCATTAACTCGTCAAATCATAAATAATGAACAGTTAACCGCCTCAGTGCAATGTTTGTAATGTGATTATTACGCGCGCGGTTTAAAATTAACCAATTAAAACAGGCAAATGTATACAGGGTTTTCCACGGTAGGCGTTCGTTAGAAGTTTATGTGGTTAGAAAAAATTTAGAAATCTGAATTTTTGGACTTAAGGGTTATTTAAGATTCTCTTTCATTCTAAAATATTTTCAAGGTCATGTTACTTCCGATTATACCGGAGGTCGCCACCAACTTCCTTATTTTAAATGGAACACCCTGTATATTATTTTATTTTTGGATTCGTGACAAAATTTTAGGATAAGTCTTATAAGGGTTTCCTATACCTGTTTCTTAGATATCTTGATTTTTTCAAAAATTTTGAAAGATGTAACCCTATTTTCAACACTGCTTGTCTTACTTATTTTTGACTGATGGAAAGTGCTTCTGGAGTAGACAGAAGCATAAGAACTATACTTTTGAAATACTCATTGACAATTGATTTATTGCATACATGGTGTTCAAAATTTGATGAACTATTAAACAATTTTCAAAGTTGAAAAACTTTGTTAATTCAAATGTGACACCCTGTATATTATTGGATGAATAGATGCAGCATTTAGTTATGCATCGTTTGGCTATAACATTACCTATACCTATTATCGACAATTTTCTTGTTAATTAATATTTTCTACTTTAATGTGATTTTTGACAGAAACTGAAATGTTTTTCAAAAATGAAATGAACTTAATTCAAACTACACAAATTCTATTTTATTAAAACAATGAAATAAAACAAGAAGATAACAAAATTGAGAGCATAATAACAAATGAATAACATAAAACAATTATTTGAACATAACTAGAAGAAAAGTGATAAAAAAGATAAAATGAATCATTACAAATGTTCCACATGACCGCCAATTTGATTTAAGCATTTTATAACTCGTATAACTCCGTATTTTTTATAAAAGCCGATAAAATTCCAAAACTGCAATCTAGTGAGCCTTGATTTTGACACGCATTAAAACATTGTTGTTGATTTAATGTCAAACCAGTACAATTTAAGAGATTTTGTAATTTTTTAAGTATTTTTTTTAAGTACTGTTTATAATGGAATGTATTCAAGAATATTCTAACAATGATTTATTAAATTTGTTTTACACGCATGGTGAATGTGGACGAATTGTTAGGCGAACATACAGGTTGTTTAACGAACGGTATCCACACCTACCATTAATGACACCTGGAAAATTTGCAAGAATTGAAGCTCGATTTATTGCAACTGGAAGTATAAGGGCAACTCGAACGCATTTAAAGCCAGTAATAGATAATGAAGTTAACGAGGTGAACGTGTTAGCTTATTTCACGCTTATCCACGAACTTCAATTACAGCAGCTGCACTGGATTTGGATATTTGACAAACATCAATCCACAGAATATTAAAGAAGTATAAAATGCACCCTTTTTCGGTAATAACTGTGCAAGGATTACATCTTGGTGATCAGGCACGACGAGTTAACTTTTGTGAATTTATTCTTGTACAAATGACCGAATATCCGAGATTTCTTCACAACATTATTTGGGCCGATGAATCAAAATTCAGTAGAGAAGGAATTTTCAATCGCCGAAATAATCACTACTGGGCACAAGATAATCCTCATGTAACAAGAGAACGTAATCACCAGTTCCAATTTAGTTTTGACGTTTTTTGTTTAGCTATGGATAATATTGAAATTCTCCGTGGATTTGTTATGGATTTTCTAAATACTCTACCTGCATGTGACAGGGCAAACAGTTGTTATAAGCTGGATGGTGCTCCCGCACATTCCACTATAGCTGTACACAAACAGTTGACATTGATGTTTGAAGATCGGTGGATTGGCCCAAAGGACCTTGAACTGGCCACCGAGATCACCGATTTGACGCCCTGGACTTTTACCTCTGGGGTCGTATAAAAGAATTAGTGTACTCTAGGCCAGTTGAAACTAGAGAGGAATTGCTAAATCGTGTTCACAATGCATTCAATAGTATGTGTCCACACGAAATTCGGCGATCTATTTCGCAAGGAGTATATGATAGAGTTATAAAATGCTTAAATCAAATTGGCGGTCATGTGGAACATTTGTAATGATTCATTTTATCTTTTTTATCACTTTTCTTCTAGTTATGTTCAAATATTTGTTTTATGTTTTTCATTTGTTATTATGCTCTCAATTTTGTCATCTTCTTGTGTTATTTCATTGTTTTAATAAAATAGAATTTGTGTAGTTTGAATTAAGTTCATTTTATTTTTCAAAAACATTTCAGTTTCTGTCAAAAATCACATTAAAGTAGAAAATATTAATTAACAAGAAAATTGTCGATAATAGGTATAGGTAATGTTATAGCCAAACGATGCATAACTAAATGCTGTATCTATTCACCCGATAATATACAGGGTGTCACATTTGAATTAACAAAGTTTTTCAACTTTGAAAATTGTTCAATAGTTCATCAAATTTTGAACATCATGTATGCAATAAATCAATTGTCAATGAGTATTTCAAAAGTATAGTTCTTATGCTTCTGTCTACTCCAGAAGCACTTTCCATCAGTCAAAAATAAGTAAGACAAGCAGTGTTGAAAATAGGGTCACATCTTTCAAAATTTTTGAAAAAATCAAGATATCTAAGAAACAGTTGAAAAAAGGTATAGGAAACCCTTACAAGAGTTATCCTAAAATTTTGTCAAGAATCAAAAATTAAAATAATATATAGGGTGTTCCATTTAAAATAAGGAAGTTAGTGGCGACTTCCGGTATAACCGGAAGTAACATGACCTTGAAAATATTTTAGAATGAAAGAGAATCTTAAATAACCCTTAAGTCCAAAAATTCAGATTTCTAAATTTTTTCTAACCACATAAACTTCTAACGAACGCCTACCGTGGAAAACCCAGTATATGGGGTCTAACGCTTGATGGTCGGTCGCGCCTGACTAGCATAACCTCATTGGCCTATAATATTTACCTAGTCACATATCTTCTCTCTTGCTTATTCTACTCCCTCGAATCTTCTCGAGAATATGCGAACGTTCGTAGTGAATATGGTAATGGAATAGCCACACCGCGATAGTAAATGAAATACGAGGAAAAATATCAGCCCGAAATACACATACCCGCTGTCGAGCCAGAACAAAACACGAGATCACGGTTGCATTTTAGCAAGCGGCACGTTTGTAGTTTAGGAAAATTTCAGCGGCTCTGACTTCCAACAACAAAATGTCGGCGTTACGTTAAAGTAGCCATCAATACTGATTTTATCAGGGCAGTACTGATTTTGAGTATAGCTTTCTGATTTTTTTCAAAAAATAAATCATAACGCAAAATGTACTTATTTTTTGGTTACTGTACTGAATGTACTGAATTTCGGTTATTTCGAAGCATGACTAATTTCTCGTTAGTTATTACTTATTACATTTACAATACAGTTGAATTTACCGCTAATATCATAGTTTACGAGCAGTGACGAATTCACACGATAATTGCCGTTTCTACAACGATTTAGCACGCACAACAAAACCTGTTGTATTGTAGAATAACGGTAACCCCTTGGATTTTCCTAGGTCTGGTATTCTTTTTTAATTTTCCGGAGCTGCAATTAGGTAATGAGTAGCAGAAATATAGTCCCCTTTCCTGGGGGGTTCTCCGTACCCATCAGACTCCCGGTCCCGTTAAGAGTGTCCTGATTTTCATGTAATGAATTATGGCCACTTTACGTTACGTCACACTAATTGACCGTATTTTCCCCCTCCAAAACACTGCTAAGCAATTTTAAGTAAAATACGATCAAAACGAGCAATTATTAAACGAAAAACTTATAATTTTTTACATTAACACTGCCTCTCATACTATTTAATTTTGTACTAAGGCAAGTTGGGTTATACAGGATGATCCACTTAAGCGAGATTGCTCCATAACTCCCTTACTATTACAAATACGAAAAAATGTCTTGTATGAAAGTTGTCCACAGTCATAAACTACACGTTTTAAAATTATTTTCAGAAATGACGGACTTCCGGTTATACCGGAAACTCATGCCAACTTCGTTATTTTAAATAGAATAACCTATATATTATTACATTTTTGAATTCCTCGTTGAATTTAAAGGTCACTTTAATAACCATACTATGGGTCTATGTCGCAATGCTTCTGAGTTATTTGACATTTTGTAGAAAAAATGACGTTTGCAGTGAATCCGAAAACTTTCAATATCTCGAAGACGGATACAGGTAGAGAGATGTGGCTTTCGTTTTTTACTTCCGAAAAGGGTACCGCATCATTTTCATTCATTGCCAAAAATCTTGCTTTTAGAATTCAATAATTTCTATCGCTCCGAAAATATTTTTTTCAAACATGGATAACTTGATTTTTGTAAATAGAACCACGCATATTTTTCTACATCAGCGGATAGGAAATTAAATTTCCTTTCCATTGATGTAACATTATCGATATTTTGGAGTGATAGTTTTCGAAATATTCACATTTTTTATCTAATTTCAGTTTTTATTGCGCATTGCCGCGGTGCTTTGGAACACGTTTGTCAATTGTTTTAAACAACTGATAAGAAGTCTTGCTTTTAGAATTCAATCATTTATATCGCTCCGAAAATAACTTTTTTCAAACATGGATAACTTGATTTTTTTAATGCACAAGAAATAAACAATAAATACTCAAGCATTAAGAACACAAAACTCAAAAGAAATACATAAGGAATGAACAATAAATACATAAGGATTGCACAAGTAATACAAAATAATTACTTAAGGCTTACACAAGAAATAGAGAAAAAATGCACAAGAAATACACAATAAATACATAAGGACAATTACTTAACGATTACAGAAGATATACAAAAGGAATGCACAAGAAATACAGGTTATCCTGTTGATACGATCGCTCGTTTGATACTGCACGCGTCTGGTGTTTGTAAAACGTTGTAACAACTTTTGAAAGGCTGTTTCTCGGGGAAGTCTTCGTTCAGGATACCGTACCGCATAAATCCTTGACGCCAGTAACGCATTTCTTTGGCATTCTCCAAGAATGAAAGTCATGTCGATCAACTCTGCGTCGGACAACAACACTTTAATGGAAATGTCATGTAGAAACGCTTAAATTGATACACACGACAGCAAAGCACAACAGATGCTCGAGAAACTGACGTTTCTTACCAGATGTTTAAAACAATTGACAAACGTTTTCCAAAGCACCGCGGCAATGCGCAATAAAAACTGAAATTAGATAAAAATGTGAATATCTCGAAAACTATCACTCCAAAATATCGATAACGTTACATCAATGGAAAGGAAATTTAACTTCCTATCCGCTTATGTAAGAAAATATGGGTGGTTCCATTTAAAAAAATCAAGTTATCCATGTTTGAAAAAAAAATTATTTTCGGAGCGATAGAAATTATTGAATTCTAAAAGTAAGATTTTTGGTAATTAATGGGAATGATGCGGTACCCTTTTCGGAAGTAAAAAACGAAAACCACATCTCTCTACCTGTATCCGTCTTCGAGATATTGAAAGGTTTCGGAGGTACTTCAAATGTCATCTTTTCTACAAAATGTCAAATAACTCAGAAGTAGTGCGACGTAGACCCATAGTATGGTTATTAAAGTGACTTTTAAATTCAACGAGGAAATCAAAAATGTAATAATATATAGGATATTCTATTTAAAATAACGAAGTTGGCATGAGTTTCCGGTATAACCGGAAGTCCGCCATTTCTGAAAATAATTTTAAAACGTGTAGTTTATGACTGTGGACAACGTTTATATAAGACATTTTTTCGTATTTGTAATAGTAAGGGAGTTATGGAGCAATCCCGCTTAAGTGGGCCACCCTGTATAGAGTTATTTTAAGCTGAGGAACTTATGGTCTTACGTTGCACACGCAATTGCCGGACACCCTGTGTATGCCTGAAAGAAACAAGTCATTGCCATCTACAATGTAAGTATAAACCTGGTGATAACTGTAAAAACTTTAAAATAGTGTTTCCATTTTCCAATAGTCCGGTTTTCTAATAATAATAATCACGTTTTTCTCGTTCTTTTTAATGATCTGAACTTGAAATTTGTTGAGAAGTTTAGTTCTCCCCCTTGCCATTGAGGACAACCGCGTGGTGGTGCTAATTCCTATTTTCCATGCGTACGTGCAGAATTTCAGGTCGTTCATTTTGTTAACCCTATTTCAAATCACTGTTTTACTACTCAATTTGAGCGCAGTTATGAAATGAAAAGAATGAAAGAAATATGACAATCATATTATTTTATCGCATTATAATACTTCTTTTGTTTTATTCGCTACATTCATTTTTATTATGAAGATAACGATAACCTTATGTAAATGTCATCAGAATGAATTACTTTTGTTACGGAATTCTGCAAATATTTGAAAATGCTAAAGTTATAAATTAAACATTCAGTTTTCCAACAATGTAAAGTAAATTAGGCACAATTTGTTTACTAAAGCAAACAATTTTCCAGAATTTGAAAAAGAAACTAATGTTTTAAAACAATCTATATACGAAGACAGCCTACTTAAATATTTATAACGTGTTTCACGGTTTAGATTATTTTAGGTATGTAATTTGGAGTGTAGCTAACATCTTATTGATTGATGTTTGCCAAACAATTTTGTCAATTTCTGCATTTTGCTATCGAAGGGTTTCGCCCGCTAAAATTTACTTGTGAAAGGATTAATAACGCATGGAGCATTTTAACTGGGTTCATCATAATCCACTTATGCTTATACAAACCAATTAGATAAGATAGCCTTTAAGATAAAATCATGTGATTCATAATATGTACGCACTTCAAGATGTGATTGATTATCTTAAAAAAAGTTTCTATAAGCATATATCAAAAAATGTTTTGTTACCGAGGTACATGGTGTTGAAAATGATAAAACATACTAGTAAAAAAACTAGTAGGCTAAGAAAACAAAGTTTTAGATTACTGTTTGAAATGTCATTGACTTGAAATATAGGTCTTAAATCAGTTTCTACATTAAAGCAGTGATAATTACGAAAATTGTCGAGAGGTAACTTTTCTATAACATTTTGTATACAATTTTAGAGAATTAAGTAGACTGATGTACTAACTTTTGCTAAATTGAATGATACTAAAGCCCTCTAATTCTCCACTGGTGGGTTACGATGCTCCACAATTTTACATAATCACAACTAGTAAGGACGTATTATCGAGCAAATTTGGTTTTATCTATCACAATGTAGTAAAAAGATATAAAAGAAAATCAACAATTTTTTAACAATTTCCGGAAATGAAAGAGCATGGGACATAAGTTTATAGGAACTTTTGTCACTAATTACCAAACACCTCGTACGTGTCTGTGTAGTTGTGTAGATTCAGAAGTTATGGTGGGAAGGAAAGCAACATGTTTCATTCCCTCTCAAAAGGGGTGGGCGGGCTGCTAAAGCTTTCCGCGCTTCTTCAACCACAGCGATTGATTCCCAGCATACATATATACATTACGTATATATGCATGGTAAGAATGGTAGGATTAAGAATGGGCGTGGTCAGAATAGGATCCGAAGCAACAGCGTCAGGGCTTGAGGGGGGAAGATACTACCCCAGTATTCGTTTAAATAGCCGCAGTGACCATGCCGCTATATGTGCATGAGGAAAACCCGCTGAAAAAACCTCAAACAGGATAGACAGTGACGGGATCGAACCCCTTACCTGCTAAGCAGGTCGTGTTACTACAAGCCTACTAGTTCGATAAGTCCTTGTAGGTGGCCTCAATGGTAATGGGATTTTCACTAAGTGTTTCCCAAATGGACTCTGCTTCCGTTATCAGGCTTAATCCTGAGAAGGACTGTTTTCGCACTTGAGCCGTATTCATATTACTGATTTTGTCACAAGCGAAGCCAATCAGAGTAAAATTAATTCGACTCAAATGCGAAGATAGTCCTCTTCCGGGCTAATCCGGATGCCGAACGTAGGATCCGCTTCCGAAACGAAACAAAAATTGTGGAAATAGGCCGATCTACTCAACTAATATGAAGCCACAGTTACAAAACAAATAAGTTATGCTATGACATGTTTTAAAAATGTCTTCAGATGATGACCATCTTCGTCGATGCACTCTTCTACCCCGCCTTTGAAGTACTCCTACACACTTTCCAATGTTTAAGTAACCCCAGCATCTACAAACCTGGAAAATACGAGTGGAGAAGGTACACTAAAGCAAGTATACATATATATATATATATATATATATATATATATATATATATATATATATATATATATATATGGGATGTTGCTCCATCCTTTTCGAACTGCTTCGGGTTTTTATTTGTATGGAGTGATGTCAATGTGCGGCAGACCTGTTGCTTGAGTTTTATAATTGTCTGGTTATGAGTATTTGGAGCCGAATTTAGTTTGTCTTGCTTCGGATCGCATCCTCATTGTAGATTTGAATTGATCGTTTTGTTAGTTTCAGTAAAATTTTGTTCGGCCGTAACGCTCATGCAGTGTTGCGTATAGACGGACCTAGGTGTCTTGGGTTTAGGCTACCTTTACATTAATTTTTTTTAGGTATGTTTATATATAGGTTAGACTAACTGAGTTTTAGAAAGTCTCATTATGATACTAATTTGAATATTTCGATACTATAGGATGTTGATCTAAGGAATTTATGTATCGATTTTTGCCGATTCTGCCATTAATGTTTTTTTAACTTCGTTTAGGTTTTTTGTAGCCGTTATTTAGGAGCCTTTCTGGAAGAAATAATCTAGCGTGGGGAGGGGGAGGATTAGAATATTTTGGAACATTAAGGGGATTTCGTATTATATAGTACGTTTAACGCAGTTTTAGGATCGTGTGAGAGTATTTGTACGTGAAGTATTTTTAAACTTTATCTTACAAATGTTACGCTACTTATTTGAACATATAGTAAAAATACGTGATCGTTTAAAGAATTTATTTTTAAATAAAGAATTAGAAACGTGTTGTAACATGGCTAATTCTTGTAACGGTCATCAATGCTCAGAAATAATATATATATATATATATATATATATATATATATATATATATATATATATAGGGTTCGGCAACAAGAGAGCCTTCTTCTATATCTTCCGTTTCATATAAGCTAGATTAATAAAATTTGGGGTAGGGTTATAGTTTAGTTGTGTGCATATTTTAAAATTATTCACGTGTATACAGGTTGTTTATTTAAATAATATAAAAAAAAATTTAAATGGAACACCCTGTATATTATTACTTTTTTGAATTCTACACATTGTTCCTAACAAATTCGCAATATATTTCCCTATCCCTAAATATAGCCATTTTTGAGTTATGTCGATTTTTATAAAAAAAATTCAAATTACAGAGATAGCTTTGAAAATGTACCTCCTTAACCGTTGAAAAACAAAAGTTATCTAATTTATATCAGAACAAGTACACAGATAGAGCTTGCTTATAATGCAAAGAAAATGTCATAATTGCATACAGGGTGTTTACAATTGACTTGCCAATCAGCCATTATTCCAACTAGTGAAAGTTTACTTTTTCAAATAGAACACCCTGTATATTATTCGGTTTTAGGTTTCTACATATTAACCCTTATCAATTCGATATACAATTCCCTATACCTAAATATAGCTGTTTCCGAATTATTTTCAATTTTTCAAAATGTATAAGATTATTGGAACATTTTTTTAAATTCATGGTCTCGTATAAATAGAAAAAAAAACAGTGGAAAACAACTGTATTGAAAATTAAAAAACGCAACAGAAACGAATACACTATAATTATTAAAATTATTTCTAAAAATACAAAACTAATAAAATAAAATAAAAAATAATTTAACGCTAATCATTAGCGATAATGATTTATAATAATTGTTCAAAATGATGTCCGTTTTCTCGGATGCAGACCTGAAGTCGATCTTTAAAAGATTGTTCAACTCTACGCAGCAACTCAGAAGTAATGCTATTAAAAGCCTGTGTTATACGATTACGCATATTTTCGGCAGTGGTTGGTGGTTCCCTATACACAATACTTTTTATGTATCCCCATAAAAAGAAATCTATTCTTGTCAGATCAGGGGACCTAGCTGGCCACCTCACAGGTCCATTTTGCCCAATCCATTTATTTGGAAAGACTCTATTGAGATAATCTCTTACATCTGCAGAGTAGTGAGCAGGAGCGCCATCATGTTGATACCACATTGTGGCTCTAATATCAAGAGTAATATTTTCTAATAAGCCCGGTAAATCGTTAGGCAAAAAGTTAAGGTACTTATATTCAAGTGTCCATCAAAAAAGAATGAACCGATGACATAATCCCCAACGTTGGCATCCCCGACACTTAAAGACCACTTATGTTTATTCGTCTGTCCATAAAATATTATAAAAAAATTTGGGTTTTGAGTAATTTTTTCTCTGGTCCAGTTACAAAATCTTACTCGATGATCGAAATCTGTATCGCTCAATTCTTGGTGTAACTGAATATGATCGGGATGTAAGCGATTCTTCTTTAAAAGACGGCCTACTGATCTCTCAATTCATTTGTAGAAGGTTTAACACGTTCATGTTTGGAGTAAATGGCACATGAAGTTGCAATAAATCTACTCATAGCTTTCTGAAACGATCTTGCGTTGGGATGTCTTCTATCTACATATCTTTCAGCATAAATTCTGCTGGCCAATAAACAGTTTCTTTCTGCAGCACCCAACACGAACATCATATCAACTAACTCATTTTGTGTAAAATTCATTTTATAAAAATCTTGATTACTAACAATAACACTCGTAAATGGTTAACTACAGTTTTATTTATTTACGTCAAACATTCAATTTTTATAAGAAGCACACTTGATTTTAGAATTTTACTTGAAATTAAAGTAAATATTTGTCAAATTCTTGTTAACATGCAATGCCTCCAGTACAAAAATTGTAATTAGTCTTCTATCATAATATATTAGTTTCTGTTGCGTTTTTTAATGTATAATACAATTGTTTTATGATGTTCTTTTTTATCTATACGAGGCCAGATTTTAAAATGTCTCAATAATCTTATACATTTTGAAAAATTGAAAATAATTCGGAAACGGCTATATTTAGGGATAGGGAGTTGTATGCCGAACTGATAAGGGTTAATATGTAGAAACAAAAAATGTAATAATATACAGGGTGTTTTATTTGAAAAACTACACTTTTACTAGTTCGAATAATGGTTGATTGACAAGTCAATTATAAGCACCCTGTATGCAATTATGTCATTTGCTTCACATTAAAAGGAAGCTCTATCTGTGTACTTTTATTAAACTGTTATTTTTCAACAGTTAAGGAGCTACATTTTCAAAGCAAACTCTGTAATTTCGATTTTTTTTTAGAAAAATCGAAATAACTCAAAAACGGCTATATTTAGGGATAGGGAAATATATTGCTAATTTGTTAGGAACAATGTGTAGAATTCAAAAAAGTAATAATATAGAGGGTGTTCCATTTAAATTTTTTTTATAATAATTTGGTCCTCTTTAAATAAACAACCTGTATTCGCGTGAATAATTTTAAAATATGCACACAACTAAACTATAACTGCACTCCAAATTTTATTAATCTAGCTTATATGAAACGGAAGATATAGAAGCGCTCTTGTTGCCGGACCCTGTTATATATATATATATATATATATATATATATATATATATATATATATATATATATATATATATATATATATATATATATATATATATATATATTAAAGAAAACATGGCGTGCTTGTTAGGACAGGTAGAATAGCCAAAATAAGTGGGGCTTGCTCAGTAAAAATTAATTATTCCTATCTGCCTCTGGTTTCGAGATACAGAGTGTTAAAGAATATTATTTTATACACATTTTTGACAATTAACTGAAAACTACTAGCACCATTGTAATGACATTTGTTGGGAATGTTTTGTTAAAGCTGGCACATTCAAACACTCCATTGTTATATCTGACGCTCAAAGAGGGCGCTAGTTACATGATTAATAGAGAGTACTTGTAATGGTAACTTTTTTGAGGTTATGTTTTTAGGTAGAAATTTTTAATAAAATTATTCTCCATTCAATTTCACAACAAAAAGATACTATATATAAAATTCGATATTATGAACATTTTTACAAATATTTGGATTTAAATATGATGGGACAATCCGTAATGTTAGTCAAAAATTTTTATGCAAAATAATTTTTAACAAAAAAAAAACATGAACATGAAACATTAGACTTATTAAATTAACAAGACAATGAAATTAAAATGCGTTGGATTCTGAAAAAACAATAGGTAATTGAACAATTCACAGTACCTGTTCAAAATGCCCTCCATATTCATGGATGCACAAGGCTATCCTTTTTTCTAATGAATTCATTATCTTTATTATTTTTAAAATGTGCGATCCTTTATGCAACTTTACACTTGAATAATAAAAAAACAAAGGAATCTAATAATAGAATATCAGTTTCTTTCTTCGCCTAGATCGACTTTGATATTGTTAGGGAAGGTCCACGCTAACTTAAATAAAAGAATAGGTTGAATAATTTGATTCTATTAACCAATTCATTTATAATGCTTACTGAAGCAACACAAAAAAATTCAAGTAGCTTAAACTAAATGTTTATTTTACTCCCGTTTTTCTACACATATAATATAACAAAAGGAGTGGGGGAGATCGATTATCATTACTGTCGAAGTAAAATTTATAATACGAACAATTGCATTTGTAAAGGACAGTCAAACACTCACCTTTCAAATAAATCTAAAATTACTCGCTCGTGTAAATTCTGAAGTCCTCCATAAGCTGTAATATCTTATTCAACGGGGTTAAACTGCTTTAATTAATCCTGAGGAGTATGTACATTCGCGCCACTAATGTCAGTCCTGGACTGTTAAAGGCGAGTCTATAATATCAGTCTGTTCGTTCATTAAAAGTATTTTCTGTTTATGTTTATAGATTTTTAATGCTTCCAAAACTTCTAATTTGCCTTTTTTCTTGCAAAAATGAAAAAATTTAATGTTGTTTTGTGAAGTCTAAGGTGATTATTTACTATTGAAATAATTTTATTTTTGTGCGTGTGTGTATGTTTATATTTGTATGTAATATCGAAGTTCCTAAGTGTTTGTCCAATATAAACAGAATTACAGAATGTGCAGTTCAATTTATAAATACCCGAGTTCAAAATGTCGTTAGTTGAATCTTTGGCATTAAATAAACATTTAAGAACATTGGTATTAGTTTTGAAATCTACTTTGTACTTCTTGTTCTTTTATTTATTTTCTGCCGGTTCTGTGTTAACGTGGTCATGTTTTGATAGAAAATTTGTACTGTTAATTTTTAACTAAAGTGTTCGATTATATTTGAAGTGTAACCGTTTGAGAGTGCGATCAGTTTTATAATTAACAGTTCTTTATTGAAATATGTACTAATGATCTATATGCAGCTAACTTATGTGTTTTTTGGTGACATGAATCGCTTGGAATTGTAATGTCTGTACGTCACCAAATACTTCGGAACTTTGATATTACATACAAAGAATACATTAGATGTTAAAAATAAAAACACACAGACAAATTAAACTATGTCAAACATTTAATAGTAGATAATCACTTTACGACTTCACAAACCAACATTAAGTTTTTACATTCATTTTTGTAATAAAAAAAAAACAAATTAGATGTTCTGGAAGTATTCGAAATTTATAAACATAAACAGCAAAAATGCATTTAATTAATGAACAAGTTGATCTTATAAACTCACCTTTAACAGATATTTTAAATATAGAAATATAATTTACATCTAGTTTGCTGTATATCTTAATTATTTGTTACCATAACTACTTGTTTGAAGTTGGGGGCATATGTACCCCATGTCAGCCGGAGAGGTACCATCACCCTTGCCATGGGCTCCTTAATATTGGGTCTTCGATTTTCTGAGCTCGGTAAGGGCTGGCGGTCACTTTTACACTTATCCTTAACCTATTCTCATTCTTATTTTTCCTTTTCACCGACATTGCCTTCCTATCAGATTGAAAGTCCAAAATTAAAAATTAACAAAAATGGCTGTCGTTCCTAGTGTAATAAATACCCGACGTAAAATCCTGCCCCGTTCGAATGTCCAGCAGGGCAGGGTGAAAGCGACCTTGGCAATCGAAAGTACACACTGTCTAATATACTATTGCAACATCCGCGGCATTTTGTTTAAATCTGAAACACAACTTCTTTGAAAGTTCTGATTCAGCCGACTTTCAATTTCCCCAATACTATCTTCGATACAAAGTTGGCGTATGTGCCTATCTCAAGGACAACATCGTTTGTAAGAAGATTTTTTCTTTGGAGAATACAAAATTTGACGTGATTTGGTTTCAACATTTTGGTCCTAAATTTGTGAAATTCTACTGTTGTGTTTATAGGTCTCCTAATGACAGTAAGTTTCAAGACTTCTTCGATTACCTTAGTTTGAAAGTTAACTATCTTCTGTCTCAGTTTCCATCTTGCAATATCTTAATTTTGGGAGATTTCAATGTTCATAACTCCAATTGTCTTCAATTTTTATCTACTAGTAATCTTGCTGGTCATAGTGCAGAAACATTTCATGTGATCTCATACAAACGATTTCTGAACTCTGAACTCTAACCATACTCCACATATTCTAGATCTTTTCTTACATCAAACCTACTTGTTTCCCCTCTAGGTCTAGACCATTGTCTAATACAAGTAACTTCTACTGCCCCTAATTCCTGTGTTGTTTGCAACACTGTTAAAACCTTGTGGAGTTTTAAGACACCTAAATTGAATGATTTTAGGGATTTCTTTGCAGCCTTTACATGTCGAATTCTTCAGACATTGTTCTTTCAGCATCTGAAGCCATGAGCCTGGAGTTACACATTCCCCAAAAACAAAACAAAACCGTATAGGTCATGCACGTTCCCAACCCTGATTCAATAAGGCTTGTGCTGATCTTTGAAAAATAAATCTTATACTAAATGTAAATCTAAAAATCTAGTCATGCAGACTACGTCGGTTCTAGAAATACGTGTAAAAGTGTTATCATTAAAGCTAAATAGTTATTTGAACGAAAATGCCATGAACTAAATCGTACACCTTTTGCCCCATGACGTTTTTGACGGATCTGTAGTTGCTGATTCGGTAGACAAAGCCGTTTTTTGTGGATTTATTTGCATCAAACTCGTGTCTAAATTATTTTGGAAAAGATGTGCCCAGTCAATTCTTCTTCAAGCTCCTAGAATCGATTATCAGTAGGCTTGATCTCAACAAATCGACTAGTCAGACGGTATTCCAGCTATTGTCTTAAAGAAATGTTCCCTGAACTAGTACCAGTCCTGCCTAAGCTCTATTCGATCTCTATGTCTTCTGGGGAATTGCATCCATCATGAAAGTTAGCAGATGTTCAATCTATTCCCAAAAAGGCGATAAGACCGATCCCTGGAACTACCGACCAATTGCCATCACTTCTATTTTGTCTAAAATCATGGAAAAAGCCAATCAGCAATTGATCTATTTCCTTGAAACCAACTAACTCCATAGTGATCACCATTATGGTTTTAGACAGAGTCGTCAACAGGTCATCTTCTTTCATATGTGACCTAAGTTTGGAACAATACATTCGAACAATCCGGTGAAACAGTTGTATTCGATTTAGACATCTCAAAGGCGGATACGTGTCGTAATTGATGGATTTTTTCCAAAGAAGTTAGCATTAACGCGGGTGTACCACAGGGATCAGTTATAGCGTCTACACTTTTTCTGCTATACATAAATGATCTTATTTCTTCAACGACTATCTCGATCCATTGCAACTCTTTCTACTGTATAAGGTCCAAATTCGGCCTCATCTAGAATATAATTCTCACCTCTGGGTTGGTGTTCCTCAATACGCTCTCGATATCGTTAACAGTATTAAAAGAAAAGCGATTAGGCTTATATATGACCCGTCCTTAACTTCTGCCATACAGTTCCTCGAGCATAGAAGAATCGTTTCAGTTCTTTCTTTGTATTATCGGTATTACAGTGGCTATTGCGTTGTTGAATTACATTCTTTGATACAATTTTGGGCCAACTTCGCTAGGAATACACGGTTCGCACATTCACAATATGTAGTACAAACTTTCACTTGTCGTACCAAACGGGCGCAATCCACATTCTTCTACAGGGCTTCTAAACTCTGGAATGATCCCCCTAGTTCCTATTTTCCTCTCACTTATGATATGAAAAAATTTAAGGTAGTCAGTCGTTCATAGACATATCTTGGCAATTTAAGTGATTTAGTACGGTAGTCAGTCGTTCATAGACATCTCTTGGCAATTCAAGTGCTTTAGTACGGTAAGCCAAACAGCCTGTTCAGATCCACAATTATTTAAAAAAAATTTTTTGCATATATATTTTATAATGATAATGATATGTTGTATTGAAACGCGTATACAAATAAATAACTATATAAAAGAAATTGTGGAGTTATATTGTGTTTAAAACATTAGTGCTATTAAATATGGAATTCCACGAAGTAAGGTTAAAGAACATAAATTTAATTAACTTTATGTTGATAATGCATTTGAACATTATAACTCATTAAGAGGTACATTAAAAGCACTTTAAAACAACCGCTTTTGTAGACAAAATGTTTCGACAATTTTTTTTTCAAAATAATTTAACCAGAGTCGATCAAAGCTTAATCTAGCCCTGAATTACGCGTGAACACCAAGGTTTTCTTCAGGATGTCTACAATATATGCTACTCTTAATGTATTGCTCAAATTATAAATTATAATTTTACAAGGTATTTCAGCTTGTTAAATGGAAGATTATAAATCAGGCTTTAATACTGTTTTAAATTGTCAGGTACGCGCGTTCATTATAATGAGATTAATGCTTTCTAAATCCATTAACGGGTTATTAAAGTAATCCTGTTACAGGTAGGTACTTTCCTAACATCTAAGAAAAAAATTTAAAAAAAAAGAAAAAGGTATATTAACTCTGCCGCCGCCACAATGATTAAGAATAATCAATTTAATATAGAGAATGAGTCAGTTGTTAACTATTATTGATCAATGTTATGGTTTAAAAAATAAAGCAAATAAAATTAATCAACATCTATGAAATAACTGGACCATTGCCTAATAAAAACTAAACGCCACAACCATTAACATTATCTATCGTATAAACCTAATTAGAAGAAACTGAAAGCAAATACTACATGGCAATTTATCAAGTTTATTGATAAGAGTATCTATTCCATTTGACCCCCTTACACGGTTCCTTGTTTTTCTAACAACGTGAAAGGCTTTTTCATGTATATTTTTCATTCATTTTTCTTATGTTGACATCAATTTATGCTACGATTAGTTGGTACAAAACATTTAATAAAATTGTATGAAAATATTAATAACTGTTAGAGCAGTTATTCCCACGCTCTACTCTCTTAATGAGTGATACATATATTTTTTTAGATCGGGAGTATCTTGTTAATTATTCTGTTTAAATGTTAAACAACCTTAGTTCTAAATTGAAATGCCGGTACTAAATAAAAACTTCTTGAAATTATTTTTTTAATTACCGTCATTTAGGGTGAATTCGGACAAATATTTAATTAAAAATTATTATTAACTTTATTAAATACATAAATAAAAAGTCTACCTCGAGTAGGATTCGAACCTACGAATTGTACTTGGCTAGAGTACCGCGCTAACCAACTGCGTTATCGAAGTACAAGCCCCAATCGATGTAAATTTTGTATTTGTTTATGTAGAACTGATGTAAATTCTATGTATATGTATATGTATATGTATGTATATGTATATTTATATGTATATGTATATGTATATATATATATATATATATATATATATATATATATTTATATATATATATATATATATATACATACATACATAATCTTCAGGATAGGCGTTCGTTAGAAGTTTATGTGGTTAGAAACAATTTAGAAATCTGAATTTTGGACTTAGGGTTATTTAAGATTCTCTTTCATTCTAAAATATTTTCAAGGTCATGTTACTTCCGGTTATACCGGAAGTCGCCACTACTTCCTTATTTTAAATGGAACACCCTGTATATTATTTTATTTTTGGATTCTTGACAAAATTTTAGGATAAGTCTTATAAGGGTTTCTATACCTTTTTCAACTGTTTCTTAGATATCTTGATTTTTCAAAAATTTTGAAAGATGTAACCCTATTTTCAACACTGCTTGTCTTACTTATTTTGACTGATGGAAAGTGCTTTTGGAGTAGACAGAAGCATAAGAACTATACTTTTGAAATACTCATTGACAATTGATTTATTGCATACATGGTGTTCAAAATTTGATGAACTATTAAACAATTTTCAAAGTTGAAAAACTTTGTTAATTCAAATGTGATACCCTGTATATTATTGGATGAATAGATGCAGCATTTAGTTATGCATCGTTTGGCTATAACATTACCTATACCTATTATCGACAATTTTCTTGTTAATTAATATTTTCTACTTTAATGTGATTTTTGACAGAAACTGAAACGTTTTTCAAGAATAAAATGAACTTAATTCAAACTACACAAATTCTATTTATTAAAACAATGAAATAAAACAAGAAGATAACAAAATTGAGAGCATAATAACAAATGAAAAACATAAAACAATTATTTGAACATAACTAGAAGAAAAGTGATAAAAAAGATAAAATGAATCATTACAAATGTTTCACATGTCCGCCAATTTGATTTAAGCATTTTATAACTCTATCATATACTCCTTGCGAAATAGGTCGCCGAATTTCGTGTGGACACATACTATTGAATGCATTGTGAACACGATTAGCAATTCCTCTCTAGTTTGAACTGGCCTAGAGTGACTAATTCTTTTATACGACCCCAGAGGTAAAGTCCAGGGCGTCAAATCAGGTGATCTCGGTGGCCAGTTCAAGGTCCTTGTGAGCCAATCCACCGATCTTCAAACATCAATGTCAACTGTTGGTGTACAGCTATAGTGGAATGTGCGGAGCACCATCCAGCTGATACCAACTGTTTGCCCTGTCACATGCAGGTAGAGTATTTAGAAAATCCATAACAAATCCACGGAGAATTTCAGGATATCTCGCCCCATTTAAATTTTCATCGTACACTTGATATGCCACTCTATTATCCATAACTAAACAAAAACGTTAAAACTAAATTGGAACTGGTGATTACGTTCTCTTGTTACATGAGGATTATCTTGTGCCCAGTAGTCATTATTTCGGCGATTGAAAATTCCTTCTCTACTGAATTTTCATTCATCGGTCCAAATAATGTTGTGAAGAAATCTCGGATATTCGGTCATTTGTACAAGAATAAATTCACAAAGTTAACTCGTCGTGCCTGATCACCAAGATGTAATCCTTGCACAGTTATTACCGAAAAGGATGCATTTTATACTTCTTTAATTTTCTGTGGATTGATGTTTGTGAAATATCCAAATCCAGTGCAGCTGCTGTAATTGAAGTTCGTGGATAAGCGTGAAAATAAGCTAACACGTTCACCTCGTTAACTACATTATCTATTACTGGTTTTAAATGCGTTCGAGTTGCCCTTATACTTCCAGTTGCAATAAATCGAGCTTCAATTCTTGCAAATTTTCCAGGTGTCATTAATGGTAGGTGTGGACAACCTGCATGTTCGCCTAACAATTCGTCCACATTCACCATGCGTGTAAAACAAATTTAATAAATCATGGTTAGAATATTCTTGAATACATTCCATTATAAACAGTACTTTAAAAAAATACTTAAAAAATTACAAAATCACTTAAATTGTACTGATTTAACATTAAATCAACAACAATGTTTTAACGTGTCAAAATCAAGGCTCACTAGATTGCAGTTTTGGAATTTTATCGGCTTTTATAAAAATACGGAGTTATACGAGTTATAAAATGCTTAAATCAAATTGGCGGTCATGTGGAACATTTGTAATGATTCATTTTATCTTTTTATCACTTTTCTTCTAGTTATGTTCAAATAATTGTTTTATGTTTTTCATTTGTTATTATGCTCTCAATTTTGTTATTTTCTTGTTTTATTTCATTGTTTTAATAAATAGAAATTGTGTAGTTTGAATTAAGTTCATTTTATTTTTGAAAAACATTTCAATTTCTGTCAAAATCACATTAAAGTAGAAAATATTAATTAACAAGAAAATTGTAGATAATAGGTATATAATGTTATAGCCAAACGATGCATAACTAAATGCTGCATCTATTCATCCAATAATATACAGGGTGTCACATTTGAATTAACAAAGTTTTCAACTTTGAAAATTGTTTAATAGTCATCAAATTTTGAACACCATGTATGCAATAAATCAATTGTCAATGAGTATTTCAAAAGTATAGTTCTTATGCTTCTGTCTACTCCAGAAGCACTTTCCATCAGTCAAAAATAAGTAAGACAAGCAGTGTTGAAAATAGGGTTACATCTTTCAAAATTTTGAAAAATCAAGATATCTAAGAAACAGTTGAAAAAGGTATAGGAAACCCTTATAAGACATCCTAAAATTTTGTCAAGAATCCAAAAATAAAATAATATACAGGGTGCTCCATTTAAAATAAGGAAGTTAGTGGCGACTTCCGGTATAACCGGAAGTAACATGACCTTGAAAATATTTTAGAATGAAAGAGAATCTTAAATAACTAAGTCCAAAATTCAGATTTCTAAATTGTTTCTAACCACATAAACTTCTAACGAACGTACGTGGAAAACCCTGTATGTTGTAATGGTCCTAATTTGTTTAAATAATTATTATTATTTTATAAAAGTATATTTTGGGGATAGAGTTCAATATTTGAATTTTCCTTGGCAAATCAAAATATAACTATTTAACTTTTAATTAATTATTAAATTAAAATGTATTCGTGAATGCATAAATTTTTTTATTTCACACCCGGAAATGTTCATGTTAATAATTTAATAGTAATTTGCAATTATTTGTTTCACCGTGTAACAGGCTTCTGGAATTTGCAAAATGTACGCATGCGTTGTGTCATTGCTCAATTGAAATATGTGCTGCCTGTCAAAATTTCACCAACGATCTATTACTTAGTGAGTACAATTTTGATTTTCTTTATTTTAAAATTAAAATATTTATGGTTACACCTGTTTATTACCTTTCCAGATATTGATACACATCGTCGCACAATAAACATATACAAATTCAGAAAACAAAACATAAATACAGGACATTAAAAGAATAATCAATGTAATATGTTGGGTTATGATAGCAAAATAAACTCACATGTGTTGTTGTAATTTCCAATAAATGGTCACTTTAAGCTCGTTCCATATTACCATTGGATGTAAAACTGCTTTCCATCTAACGATGATACTGCCTTCCTGTTGTAAATGGTACTACTTAATTTCCATAAATTCATCCATCTGCACTAACTTGTGATCAATCTTCTTTGTAGATAATACGTTGCACTTAGGTAATATGCTCATTTACATTTACATTCCTTTTCTTTGAATATTTAAATATTGATTTAAATATTTAGTTTATCGAATTAGACTTATTTTTATTCTTTCATAAAGTTTTATATTTACTATCACTTTTATTTTCGATGCCGATTTGAAATTACTTTTATTTTTACAACCTCCATCACATCCAAGACATCAGAAGAATTTTATTTACATAAAAAAAAATGCACATCAACCGATGTTGAAACAAGATTTCGAATTGAAACAAATACAATAAAATCGAAAATTATAACCGGTAACCTAGGTTTTAAGATTTGTTATTTGTTAAATCGATTGTTTCTGAAATCTCAAACTCTACGTAGACCGCGGTTCACTTCCAATAATCTTAACGAAAATTTTTAACTTACATGTAACGAATGCACTATAAGCACTATGACTTTTTAGTCACACAAAATAAAAATTATAATAGAGTAAGAGAGTGAGAAATCAGGAGCAATTCCTTATATACTTTTCTCATGGATACCAACGCTTTCAATTTTTTTACATTATTGGTCTAAACAAAAAAATTAAATTAACTAAAACATAAATTATGCCATAACTTTGTCAAATCAATTCGGATTGCGTTTTAAATATATTTTTGAAATCAGGACATAATTTTACATAAATAGACACATGCTATATTTTGCTTCATGAATTTACATTTTGACAATTTACTACCTAACATTACTAAAATCCAACAAATTTTATATTTTACAACTAAACTGATGACATATTCAGTTTCTGCATAAAAACTGTATAAGAATATACTTATTTCTACCCATTTTCATAGTTTTAACAAATTTTTACTTCAATAGCTTAAATTTAGGTACATAACCAATTTTTCTAAATTTATGAAAATGTAAACTTTCACCATTAACACTCATAATAAAATACTTATCTTTTTGGGATTTTTAATGGTGTACTTTAAATTATACAATCTAAACGTTTCGATAACACTTACAGTTATCTTCGTCATAGTAATGTTTGTTAAAAATTGTTAAAGATGTAGTAAACAATTTTGTCAAATTTGAAAAATTAAAACATAAACATAAGCCTGCTATTAGTATAACAGTTTGAAACATGAAGCCTACTATAAAATTTTTTAGTAAAGAATAACTAGGTCATAAAATTAAATATTATTAAACTGCCTCAAAGATGACAAACCAGAACACTCTGTACGACGAAAGCATTAAAAATCCCAAAAAGATAAGTATTTTATTTCTAAATGTATGTTTAAATTACATATTTAATGTTAAATTCTATGTGAAAATGAAAACCTATTATTATATGCTGTTATAATTTATTCTGAACTTATCCTATATAAGCTATAAATTTGAAAAATTCTTAATTATTGTACGTAACCTAACTTTATACAGTGTGAGTCACGAGGAACTGTACATACTTCTACCATAAGTAGTAATGTTTTAATCAGAATGAAATGAACAAGCTCAAGAAATGTTTATTCATAAATTAAGAAATAAAATAAATAACAATAACCAAATAATAAAACAGTTTTAACAATGTGGAACAAAGTAAAAACAATTTAATAAATATTACGATTATAAAAGATGTTCAAATGAAATCCATCTGCCTCGATACACTTTTCTTGTTGAATGTTTAAATGTGTAATGGACTTTCTTAATTTATGAGTAAACATTTATTGCTTGTTCATTTCATTCCGATTCAAATAATTACACATGATTTTTTCTCAAACAAATAAGAAAACTAGGTTATTACATACATTTTTATCTGTTTTCTGTCTATTACGGTGGAAAAATAGTTACATACAGGGTGAATTTTTGAGATGAACCAGATTTCTAAATCCGGCCCTGCAAATCAATTCAAATTATGGTATTTACCATACTGGAGCACATGTGTGTCGTTACTGTTTATTTTAAAGATTTCTTTTTAATAACTAAACATTATTATACAGTAAGATATTTCATTATGGCCAATTCTCAATTTGACTCTAAAATGAATCTTTAATTGAAAATGTGAGGTAAGCATAACAAAAATTCAAATACCCAGGTTTAACTGTCTATTAATGCGCTCTGAAAAATTATATCAGATTTTAGAAATCATATACAGGGTGAAGTATTGGATATGAAGCTGTCCCACAAATTTTCACGAAGACGGTCCTGGATTTTTTAATTCTGAATATGTCAGTTAGTTGCTAGGCACGAATACACACTTTCACCAAAAATGAGACAAATCGACTTAATCATTGAAAAGATATGACGAAACCTTGTTTTGGTGAAGATCCATAATTCACCCTGTATATTAATAAACAAAACAAGAAGACATTTTTAATGGTCATTTGATAATCTAAGGTGCCTCTACTTATGGTAGAAGTATGTACAGTTCCTCGTGACTCACCCTGTATAATTTAATTTTAACTTGCTTTTTAAACATTTATATCGCTTGTAATGTTTATATAATATGTTCCTATATATGTCTCTAACACCATCACTGTTTTTCTGTACTCTATAGTTCCTAATTTTGTCTTTTCACACTTTCACAATGTTAGCATATTTAGTAAATTTTTGTACACAAATTGTATTTATATTGTAAATATCACATTGCACAAATGTTGTTCAAGTTCTTAGCTATGTTTCTAAGTCACTATAACTTCTTATGCACTTTTTAAACACTTAGTCTGTGAATTACCAATATACTGTCTTCGTACCATAACCCTTTTTATAGTTCGCAGAGTTTTATGCATTGTACCTATTACTATACATGTTCTACACATTAGAATTTGTTATGTGTTCAAATTCTTAATTAAATTGATTTAAATGTGAAATTTCTTATTTAACTTAAACGAAACTGAACGTACACACTAATATGTATCGTGTTGACCTTTTTTACACTCATTGCTTTTATGACCATTGTGCAAACCCCACAAAGCCTGTTTAGTTCACAATCATATTTTTATACTCGTATACTATATTTTCTCAAAAAGAAGTGCATAACTTCTTCGACTTTATTTGAATTCACATACTATTACACATTAATTGAGCTCGATAAAACTGTATCCCTCTATTGTACCTATTTATAACCATCGCAATATATATACATATATATATATATATATATCATATATATACATATATATATATATATATATATATATATATATATATATATATATATATATATATATATATAATTCAATATTAGTCAAGCTGCTTTGGTATGTGTGAATCCTTGCGATATTACAGGCTTGCATTCCATTAGTATAAGTAATTTGATTATCTCATTAAATTTAGAATTTACATCAGTTCTACATACATAAAAAGAAAATTTATATCGATTGGGGCTTGTACTTCGATAGCGCAGTTGGTTAGCGCGGTACTCTAGCAAAGTATAGATCGTAGGTTCAAATCCTACTCGAAGTAAACTTTTTACTTATGGAATTAAAAATTATTATTAATTTTATTAAATACATAAATAAAAGTTTACCTCAGTAATTAACATTACATTGCTAAACCCTAACTATCAATTCAAGCCCAATCGATTCAATCTTTATGTATGTAGAACTTATAATAATTTTATTTATGGATTTAATAAAATAAATAATAATTTTTAATTAAATATTTACTTTTGAACTTATTCGTTCATAACAGAAACTTATAATAATGCGAACAAATATTGTTTCCCTATGGCAGAAAAATTAAAAAAAAAAGTAATTTAAGCTCTCTCATATGTCTATGCGAAGCGCACATTTCTTTAATTTTTTTTAATTGAAAATGTATGAATTCACCAAATTATCTGGGGTTAATTTGAATAGACATGTTTTACCTCGCAATACGAAAGTATTGGGAGGTATTGTAATCGGTCGGCGAAATTTCGAGTGTAACACTTTAGTTTTTATGAATTATCGCAAAATAGAAAATAGATAGAAAGTAGATCACAACGTATTATTAAAGAGGATTAAATTTCCTTTAAAATGAGCTACCATACTTAAAAATTGTTTTACCGTAAGTTGCAAAAAAAGAGGTTCAAATATGAAAGTTTCAAAATGTATGTCTACCTGTCTGTATGTTCCAGCGCGATAGCGTCCACAAAGATAATCCGATCGTCATGAAATTTGGTACCCAGGTTCGGATCCATGAGTAGACGGAATGATGAAGCGAAATCTGTCCAGTCAAAATTGAAATCCAGATTTCGACTATTGTGTATAAATACGAACGAGTATTCGTAGCAAACCGGCACGTCTTTACGTAGGTAACTAAGTGAACCAACCTAGATTTTTCGTTTGTTCGTGAACTGCTCCGGTAGCGCAGTGTCAGCGCGTTTGGTTAATGTCCCGGCGTCTCGGATTCAAGACGCATAATGTACGAAATTTTTTTAATCTTATTTTATTAGACGTGTTAAGGCATTTCTAACCATTTGAAACGATTTTGCAAAAAAAAATTTGGCCCTTGGATCAAAAATTTTCGAAATTTTTACATGTTTTGAGCCATTTCTGACCATTTGAAACGATTTTTGAAAAAAATTTTAACCCTTTGCATTTTACACGTTTTGACACATTTCTGGCCATTTGAGACGATTTTGGAAAAAAAACTTTTTGGCCCTTTCGTCAAAATTTTCGAATTTTTTGCATTTTTAATCGTTTTGAGCCATTTCAAATGATTTTTGGAAAAAAATATTTGGCCAGTTGGTCAAAAATGTTCGCAATTTGTTTTTTTGCATTTTACACGTTATGATAAATTTTAAAATGTCAGAATTGTAATTACTTTTTATTACTAAGTAGATTTTATGTCATTCAGAATTATATAAACAACTGTTGTTTTCGCAACAACGAAAGTTAACTATGAAATAAATGTAAAATGATAACCGCAGCAACAGAAACACATGGGTAACAAGTGGATTTATTTATAAGTTTATAAAATTATACTTTTATACACATATTTACACGTTTTCAATTTAAGAACTAAACAAATGTATACTGGGTGGTTATAATTATTTACTTTCTCTGATCAACTTTTTCGATCGCGGTCATTTGTGTTTAGTACGTCAAGCTTATTATTATTTAAATTACTTAAACTTAAGATAATGTGCCTTGGTCGTCATATTTAATTGTTTCTGTCGAAGTATTACGATTTTTTAATAAAACAATTTAACCATTTAATGGTATGAAAAAACTGTACCGGTGGCCAGATAAGAATGCAAAGTGCTGTTTCTCGAAACTATTCGTCGTAGAGAGTTGCGGTAAAAAATTTATTACTAAAGTGGCCAAAAACGACCGTGGAAAATATTTTCAAATTTGCAAGATGACCGCCAGGCGTAACCGTATCCTAAACGTTTAAAGTGATTTTTACTGAAATCCACCTAGTAAATGTACCAAAAATTATATGCTTTTTAAAGCTCAGCTTTATTCAGTAATTTTTGTTTGACGTAGCTATTAAAATAAAGTGGTGGGGGTGAGTCAGTGATTTTTAAATAAACAGATGTAACTCTAAACGACTGAACTGATTTTATTAAATTTAGTCTCGTTGCAAAGAGCATTTATTGCTCCATCAAATCCATCTTACCTGTAATATGTCTAATTTTTAGTGATGCCGCTAGAGCGCGTTTTTGATATAATATCGGAAAATTGCAAAATTCTCTAAAAATTAAATGCAACAATATGACTTTTTTTCATAAAAATGAGATCAGATCATCCCTAAATAGGTTAGTCAAAACTGGGTCTCAATATCTTATTCATACCTAAAATATCGAAGAAAGAAAATTTAGATATAGAATTTGAAAAAGTCGTCCTCTGGGCAAAGAATAAAAAATATATGATTTCGCCGTTTATTGAGTTTCTGGGTAGGGTAAGCTTATGGCAAAGAGCCTTTAAAATGTTTTAGATTTATTTCAGAAATAAAATAAATTCTTTATAAACAAATATTTTAAATATTTTAATAATTGTTCTGGTAAAAACATGACATTTGTCTGAATACACAAGCCGTTACTCTAGTTTTACTTTACTAAGTTAGGAAATTGAAATTTGTTTTATCTGAGATCACGAATATATTTTATTATTTCTATAATTTGGTTTTTCAACAATACTTTCATCTTTTACCTTTACATACGTAAATATGTCCAATTTTGCATGAGTTGTGCATTCTTAAAAAATTACTAATGGAAGTCCACGCCGATCAAAGTTTTGAGTCTATTTTCTTTTGATAGGTCAGTTTAGTTATTAAAATGTCACTTCTACGTGACTTACATTATCACCACCACTATTCGCATCACAAACATCTGTTTCCTCACGAGTGGATAATTCACCCTCTTCCATAGAAGTATCAGATTCTATCATAACTTCTTTCTGTCTTACATCAAAGCTCTTACTTCCTTTCCTGTACGAACAGTCAAGCTAATTCTAAAAAACAGCTTCCCTTTAAACGTTCATGTAAAGATTGCAACTATGGGATTTCTTCATTGTACATGTCAGAGTCGGAATTTTTTAAAACAATCGACATTTAGTGGAAAAATCCCACACGCTCGAACACCAGAAACAACGTTTTGTTTTGGAGTTTCACTACGATTATCAACAATGTCTTTAAAGGTCGAAGAAGTTTTAATTGTTTATTTTCCACGAAGTCAACGTCTTTCTCCAGGATGTCTACAGGGGACAAAAAGGAAGGGTTGTAAAAGTGGGTTGACTTCGACGAAAGATAATAATAATGATAACATTTATTAAGGCATGTAGCTAAGGTATACACTCAGATGACGCAATAACGTCCTCTGATCTTTCTTACGAACATTTGCGTAAACGACACTAGCTACCACTTTGTACATAATTAGCAATAGAATAGATGTTACAAGAAAAAGATATACGTATAGCTTATAAGAAATTTTAGGCTATTAACCTACTGTTGTGATTGTAACAGAAACTTTAGCTAAGCTTAACTATTCCCAGAGAATTACTTGTGTATGTGCAAAATCTCTCCTTAAATTCATAAGGCAGTCCGACCGGGATTTTTTTTTCAATTTTGGATTTTAATTGATTCTTATTCTCTGAAATTTCCTCTTTACAACCATATACAGGGTGGGTGTCTACTTCGTGGGGCAGGATTGCTCCTTAACTATTAGAGATATCAAAAACAATTTTGGTGTGGTAATACACTATCATTGGGCCTACATTCTAAAATATTTATGTATATAGAGGGTGATTGACAAAATATGCCAACCCAAACCTGTTTTTTAATGGAATACCCTGTATATTTTGATTTTGGATTCACTGTTACATTTAGAATAAAAGTATAGAAATTTGTATCTGTATCACTAACCGTTCTGCAGATATTGTCACTTTAGTACCAAAATAGAGTTAACTTTGGAACCACGATGCGAGCGGTGTCACCACGATTTTGCAAATCTCTTTATACCACCGACTATTAATGATAGTCTACTAACAAACAAGCTGCGAAATTTTTCGAAAAATGTAAAACTATACACAATGATTAACTTAGGCGAAATGTAATTTTTCTCAATTTTTTCAAATGCAACACCCTGTATATTTTCAGATCTCGATTCCCCGTGAAAAGTAGATACTAATTGATAATAGGTTTCATAGCCGTAAGACATCTTGATATATTGACGCTTTTACGTAAATACAAATTTACTATGACAATAGAATTCAACAAAGTAAATCAGGTAGGCTAGACGCCCGTAATAAATTGTTTTGACGTTTGTATAATCATTAAAATATTGTTCCATTAGTTTATGTGTTTTTGGATTGTCATTTTGTAAATTTTTGTATAAAATGAATTTTTCCAAAGATATGACCTTTATTTACGGCGAAGCTCAAAGAAATGCTTTTCTGGCTACACGTTTGTACTGCGAACGATACCCAGTGTTATCCCAAGCGCGCAAAACAAGCCAAAATAAACAAATTGAGTTTCAAGCTGTATCTTATAGAAAATCCTCAAATTAGTACCAGAGGCTAAGTACACACCTAGACCTAAATAGAAATACAGTTCAGCAATATTAATAAAAAACAAATTGCATCCTTATCACATCGAGCAACATCAAGCTTTAAGTGAAATAGATTTTCAAAATCGTGAATCTTTCTGCCAATGGGTAACTACTAAAGACAATGAAGAACCCAATTTTGTTAATAAGATTCCATTTACGGATGAGGCAACTTTTCACAATAATGGCAATATTAATGCACATAACTATCATCAATATTCAGATACTAATCCACACATCTTAAGAGTTGTTGATCACCAGCATCGATGGTCAGTTAATGTGTGGGTGGCATAATCAATTTTAATGTGGTTGATGCTTTTTCTTTGATGGCAGTCTTACTGAAAAATATATTTACAGTTTTGGAAAATGATTTACCTGAGCTTCTGGAAAATATCGAGGTAGATAATATTCGTACGATGTGGTTTCAACTGGATGGCGCCCCTCCACACTATGCCATCAACGTTAGGCAACATCTCGATAGAAATTATCCGATGAGGTGGATAGGACGTGGCGGTGTGCAAAATTTGTCAGCCAGATCACCGGATATTACGCCCCTTGATTTCTTCCTTTGGGGTTACGTTAAAGAAAAAGTTTACCAACATCCTCCCACCACAAACGAAGATATGAAAAATAGAATTAGAGCTGCGTTTCAATCAATTTCGCCTTTAATGCTGTTGCGAGTGAATCTTTCGTTTACCAAGCGAATTGTAAAGTGTTTAGCTAGGCGTGGTGAGCATTTTAAACATTTAATTTGAATTTATGGTTTTATTCGTTTAAGTTTACTTGTTCAACTTATTTTTAGGCGTAGAGAATTATTTTATTGTTTAGTTATTAATTAAGTTTTCTTATCAGGTAAAGAATTTATTTGCCATATATATTTTCAAATAAAGCGTCAATATCTGAAGAATGGTCTGTCTTATAGCTATCAAACCTATTATGAATTAGTGTATACTTTTCACGGGGAATCGAAATGTGAAAAAATATACAGGGTGTTGCATTTGAAAAAATTGAGAAAAATTACATTTCGCGTAAGTTAATCATTCTGTATAGTTTTACATGCTTTCGAAAAATTTCCCAATTCGTTTGTTAGTAGACTATTATTAATAGTCGGTGGTATAAACAGATTTACAAAATCGTAGTGACAACGCTCGCATCGTGGTTCCAAAGTTACTCTATTTTGGTACTAAAGTGACGATATCTGCAGAACGGTTAGTGATACAGATACAAATTTCTATATTTTTATTCTAAATGTAACAGTGAATCAAAAATTAAAAATATAGGGTGTTCCATTAAAAAACCACAGGCTTGGGTTGGCATATTTTTGTCAATCACCCTGTGTATACCTAAATATTTTAGAATGTAGGTCCAATGATCGTGTATTGCCACACCAAAATTGGTTTTGATATCTCTAATAGTTAAGGAGAAATCCTCCGTCCACGCAGTAGACACCCACTCTGTATAACACTAAGAATAAAAAAAATATTTGCCTTTGAAAAGCTATGAAAAGACTTGATATAGCCCGTGTTCGCAAGGCGGAAAAAGCTGCGTTGAGCCTTGAAAAAAAATCCGACAGGTCAGAAGTTTGGGGAAAAGAAAGTTAGAAGACTTATAGGAGGATGAGGAGGACCAGTACAATCCCCCCTACAGCTCTGGGCATTACTAGTATAACTATCCTTGTAAGTATGCTTTCTTTTTGTTCAGACCTTACTGTTTTCTTTGATTACCAATTTTTTTTTGTATATTTTTGACAACAATTATAGTTCCGTACGGAAGGGTTTTACAAAATTTACAGTCGAGGCTGAGAAAAAAAATTGTAATAATCCTTTTTTCATTAAAATTGTTATTTTAAACAAAATTTTAAAATTAAAATTATTATTAATTTTATTAAATACACAATAAAAGTTTACCTCAGTAGGTTTTGAACCTACGACCTGTACTTTAGAGTACCGCGCTAACCAACTGCGCCATCAAGGTTCAAGCCCCAATCGATGTAAATTTTGTCTTTATGTATGTAGAACTGATGTAAATTCTAAATATAATGAGATTACAATCAAATTACTTATATTAATTGAATGTGAGCCTGCAATATCGCAAGGATTCACATACCAAAACAACTTGACTAATATTAAATTATTATAAAATGTTAAAATATATTATTTTTATTTTATTTTGAAAACCCTCCGTACGGAACTAGATAAAGAGTCAACCTTCAAATAAAAAAAAATTAAAGTCGTTACCTTTTTATAGTTTTTGCGAGATCATGCATAAAGTTAACATTGAGTTTATATGTGGCTTTTAACAACATTATATGAGAATGATCTTTCAAAGCATAGGAGGAGTGAGTAACCCTTTATACCTGATATTAAGATTATGCATATCTGTTCTAAATCGTAACCGTTCAAATAAATATATTGGAATGTTATGGTTAATAACATTATACGAGTATAAACAGCTTGTTTACAGAATACGGCGCTGACCAGTTTATGTGAAATTTTATCTCTCTTTTTTAAAAATAAATAAATCTTACGCAAGAATTTTGAACTCGCTGTATTCTAACAGAATCTACACGATCAAGACACGTGTGATACACAGGACTGTAAAAATTAAAATGGGAAAGAACCAACGACTTACAAAGCATTATTTTTTATTTGATTGATAGGATAGTTCGGTTAGCATATAGAATTCTTACAGATGAGTATGATTTTTGAACTTGTCTGGTAATGTGGTCTTTAAAGCGTAATTTGGAGTCGAGGTATAAACCCAGGTTTTTACATTCTTTACAAGAAAGATCCTTCAATATTCAAGTTTAAGTCGTTTTCGATGTCCACTACGGACGCTGTATTGCCAAAAATCATGAAACAAGACTTAAATGGGTTGATTAGACATAGTAGCTATATTACTAAGATCTTGGTTTATTAAAAAAGATGCGGTTTGAACTTGATTACCTGGAAAACTATAATGCAGCTACGTTTCATCAGCATGAAAGTGGTAATTACACCTTTTAATAGATTTGTAGAAATTAAAAGTGTAAATTGCATAAAGAATAGGACCAAGTACAGAGCCTTGCGGAACACCACTGGGAACATGTTGATTTTAACCTTCCGTGAACGATTGATGAATCATTGTTAAAAAATTTCAGAACGTTATCATCGGCACCTACGTAATGTAAAATCGCAAGTAAAAGTTCATGATTAATATTTTCGAACGCTTTCGAGTAATCTAACATGATCAGAACTACAATATTGTTTTGATCAATACATGTTATCAATAAATAAAGTCATAGTTTTTTGCCTATTGTTTTAAATTTTTGACGTTTCATTATAGCTCGCTGGGTCAAAATGACGTCCGTGGGCTATAAAAAGACGGTTACATCAAAGAAATTTGACTATGATTATCGTATTACAATGTAATCGTTCATAAATAATATATACTGTGAGTTCTGGAGCGCCTTAAAGTGTGTACTGACATACACGACTAACTAAAATTTCTTTCCAGCCAATTTAGTAAATGGGGTAAATCAACGAGATGTTAGACAGTTATACAATGTGTCCCATATGGGCGATGGGTAGAAGGGGATCTCGGAAACTACCAAAATTTGTCATATCCGTAAAAAACATTTCTGAAGCAACTTTTTAAGTAGAATGCTGTATCTTTTTGCACGCTTCGGTTTTCTTGAACCATCATTAACTTCTTTTTCTAATAGCTATCATATTAGATTTTTTCGTCATCAGTAAAGAAAAAAAACCATTTTAGTGATGTATCAAATTTGCTAAGAAACTTAATTTAAGGTAAGAAAGGAGAAAGAAATTAATTCTTGATAAATTTGGCAACGTTGGCAATAGAACAACATAATACAACCAAAACGCATAGAGAAATAAATGCCATTCTGTAGAACATATTGATAAATCAATAAAGTTTTTTTATAACCGGTTTTTATTCATGTATATTGAAGACATGATATACAGGGTGTCCCGGAACTAATGGGAAAAAAGTGGGGAACGTATAGATTGAACCAAAATAATGTTAATACTTCTTATAAACTCTTCTAATACAGGCCCTTGTTTTCTAGTTATAGGCCTCCAAAGTTGGAATTTTAAATTCGTTTTTTATTCTTAATTTTCTTACTGCTCATTTGATCTTTATAAAATTTTCGGTACGTTTAAAATGTATGTGTATCTTTATTTTAGAAGTGAACACAGATTCACAGTATTGACTTAAAGCTTAAACTTTTTACAGAAATGACACTCCCCGTATAAAAATGTTAAAAATGGCTTCATCCTCATACCTTAAGCTAACGAAAAGATACTCTTGTTTGAATTGGATAAAATAAGCCGTTTGGCTGATATTCGGATTTTATTAATGCTCTGCAGACCAATTTGCGTGTTCGCCGTGTTTTGTAAGGATAATGAAGTAAAACTAATTTAATAATACAATTCCCAAGATTTGCCTAATGTAGTAGAAATAAGCATTTTAGCCATAGTAGAAGGTAACGTCATTAACAACTCATTAAGTAGAAAGTTGGTAAAAACGTTTTAAAATTGTTTGTAAATTTATCAAGTGACCTTAGGAAGTAGTTGTCAAGAATAGGTAGTTGTCAGTATTTGTCAATAATAATTAATAACTAAATTAAAAATTACAATGGAAGACTTCACTTTTAGATCGTATGCAGATATGCACTTAGTGTAGGGATTGGCTACCAGAAACTGTTTAGAGCAGTAAGGGCTTTTACGTCTTTGAATATTTTCCAAACAAGGCATTGCCAGACAGTCACGAATAATTTGAGCTTGTAATTGATCTTTGGTTCGTTAGAGACAGGTTTTTAAGGTAGCTGTAAATTAATTTATTGTTCACGTATAAAATAAATTTATAATTTTAGGAAGTTTTTGCCAAAAAGGTGGACTGTAGACTGTGTAAGTTGAACAGAAGACATATTGAAAATGGCAGTTGACTAATCAGCCATCAACGATAGAAATATGCCATGTAGAACATAACGTCTCAATAATCAGTTGTTTATCGTATTCTATAAAACAACTGTTTGTACAAAAGTACATAGTATGACAGCGCCGATTATCCTGGACGACTTAACATGCTCAAAGTGGTTTCTGCGACTAACAAGCAGACAATACATATATTTAATAAAGTTCTTTATCACAGGACTGAATCCGGTTTCACCAGAAATGGAATCATTAATTCTCATAATTTCACTAATGGGATGTATGAGAATTCATCGAGATTATCTTATTAACATAAGAACTAGTCATAGATTTATAGTTAAACTGTTTGGGCAGGAATAGTGAAATCATTTAACAGAGGCCATACTTATATTAGACGGTACTCTGACTTGGCTAGAAATAAGCGTTTGGATATTTTTACTAAAACAGATTTTGGAACCTGTTTGTTGATGGACTACATTAACTATACGAATGTCAATGGTTTCATGTATAGATGGTGCTCATTTCAGTTATAGAATGTACGACAACATTTAAACACAATTCTAATAGATGGATTGGTAAACGTTTAGACCGTTTATTATCAATGACCTAAGATCACTTTCAGCCTTGCAATCTTATGGAATTCCTTTAAATTACATGGGAGATTATTTTTAGTGTATGCAACACCTGTGCAAACAAGGCAAGATCTAATAGACAGAATTGTTTTTCAACTGACAATGCTATTCAGCATTAATTCGGGATTGCTCTTTCAGGTGCAAAGAAACAACATTCCTAGACTTAGGAAGTGCGTGGAAGTAGAGGGACTCATATTGAACATTTATAATAACGTTACTTTTGTTGGTTACTAATTAGTTTTAGTCTAATGTTTTATATCTTGCATTTTTGACGTTTTCTTAATGGTCAATGTGTTTAACTTACATCAAATGAGTTGTTAATGTTGTTACCTTCTACTATCGTCCCTGGCTTAAAGGCCTACTGTGAATCTGTTTACACTTCTAAAATAAACATACATACATTCTAAGCATAATGAAAATTTTATAAAGATGAAATAAACAGTACTAAAATAAAATAAAAACGAATTCAACATTCCAACTTTGGAGGCCTATAACTGGAAAACGAGGTATTAAAAGTTTAATGTATGAAGTACTAACATTATTTTGGCTCAACCTATACATTCCCTACTTTTTTCTCATTAGTCCGGGACACCCGTATAACAAACTTAAAAATTAACAACTAAATTTTTCACAAATTTTTTGAAAAATAAATCCCGTCACAGAAATATCAAATTTTTAATAAAATACGAATGAATAAAAATCATCTCGGAAACTACGTATTTTTTAACAC
This sequence comes from Vesta saturnalis, assembly GCA_036346205.1. NCBI lineage: Eukaryota > Metazoa > Arthropoda > Insecta > Coleoptera > Lampyridae > Vesta > Vesta saturnalis. The sequence continues at coordinate 13,579,925 of JARFJB010001883.1, read as the reverse complement.
AGCCAAATAAATTTAAACTGTTTTTAAGTGCTTTGATACAAAATAAGAATTACAATATATTCTATTCGTCTAAATGGATCCGTGTGGTTCCAATGAAGAAAAACTTGATGCAACTGACTATTATATTGTGAACCAGAGAAATGCAAATGGTGCATTGAATAGATATTTTGAAAATTATTCCGAAAGACACCTACCTAATATGCAATATTTCTCGATTATCCTAGGAACGCCATGAAATTCCACATTTGTATAATAACGACGAGACAAGATTTAGTAACTGTGGGCTATTTAATCGGCATTAATATCACCAGTGGGCGGCAGAAAATCCAGACTTGCGAAACCAGCGAAGGTTGCAAATAGGATTGGTATTTAAATGTCTGGTGTGGCATTTGTGGTAAGAAAATATTCTTTTCTGATTTTGTTTTCAAAACATCTTACATAATGTAAGGTAGGGATTTATTTTTTTATCCTTCCACTACAAGAAGTCAATACCAGTACTAGTATTTTTGGTAGACGTGTTATTTCAAAGGTATAATTAAATTTGTCTTTCAGGAAATCGAATTATCGACTCGTTTATTTTTGATGAAACGCTTACTGGTAGAAGGTATCCTCAGATGCTTCGAAACCAAATAATTCCAGCGATCGGGGCAATGATTCCAGAAGAATAATACACTGGAGTTTAGTTTCAGCAAGGCGGTTTCCCAGTTCATAATTCTCGGGAATACGTTAAATCGAGTATCTAGAATGGTTTTTGCAAAATGCCAAACATGTATTAACAAAAGCGGTGCACATTTTATTGTAGATAGTAAATTCTTACTGTCTTTTTATTACTGTTTAAGTAAAATATTGTTTCTTTGGTAGCATTTATTTTCCACAATTTTTTTTCAACTTAGTTGTTAATGTTTAAGAGTTTATTGTATATAATTTTTTCTAATATTCATTAATAAAAACCCAATATAAAAAGGCTTTATTGATTTATCAATATGTTTTACAAAATGTCATATTCATCTCCATGCGTTTTGGTTTTATTGTGTCGTTCCTTTGTGCAACGTTATCAAATGTATCAAAAATTGTGTTCTTTCGCCTACCTTAAATTAAGTTTATTACCAAAATGTGATGCATCACTGAACTCGTAATTTTTTACTTTTGGTTAACGGAAAATCCAATATGGCGGCCATAAGAAAAACAAGAAGTTGATGATTATTCCAGAAAACCGAAACGTGCAATACAAAATCTAAAAAAGCAGGTAAATTCTACATAAAAAGTTGCTTCAGAGATTTTTTTAAGGATAAATTGACAAATTTCAAAAAATAAACAAGTTACAGCATGTTTTCGTAATTATTTAGATTTTCCAAAATATCTCAAAAATCTGAAGAATTAGACCATGCCGTAAACGGCATTCACTTACTAATATAATTGTTGAAACTTTCTCCATTTAACCTTTTTTCTATTTCTGGTAAGATATTAATATTGTTCCTAAAACAGAAGCAGCCATCTTGCTTTTACTAAAATCCATTACACTTTCGACAGGTTTTGAACCCTTTATGGATAGGACTTTACCACAGCCAGGATCATCTGTAATATTTGTTTCAGTATAGTTAATTTTATAACATGGGTACTAGAAACTCCTTCCAGAGACGTTTCTAAATGTTTGAAATAATCTTTAATTGTGTTCTGATAGTGCTGGCTCGCGCTCTTTTTATATTTTCTATGTTTACCCAAGTTGTTTTCTTGAATGACGGTTCCTTGTTTGATCCGGAAGTATTGACTTTGATATGTTGCATTTTTCTTCTTGTATTAGTCATAATTTATGACTAAATATCTTGAATGACTTGAGTCAACCTTTTATCATCACACTGCATTAATTTCGAGCCAATTTTCGTGTCCATTGCCGTCCGAATTAACACCTACAGGAAGTAATTTTTTTACAAAATAATTTATTAAGAAAAAATTAATTTGAATCAAACTTTTTTCACCATCATACATTCCTAGGGCACTAAGGAATGTGACATTAAATATGTAATAGAATAGCATTCATACTTTTTCGTTTACAGCAGTTCTTTTACATAATCAGCAAAGTATAGTGTACGGAGTACTTACACCGTTCATTAACCTAAATGATAATATTCCAATCAAGTAGCTACTCAGATGTCACACACACTTCATTCGTTTTATACATTTTAAAATTAAGACAGCACGTCAGAAAATTACATTAAAAGTATGAAAGTAGGTATAGTTAAAGCCAAACAAAGTGGCGCGCACGTCATCAGCGTTTACATGTACAGTATTGCCAGATTGATCAGAAAATATTTAATTTCCCAGCAAATAATAATATTTCTTATGCAACCACAAATAAATATTAATTACTGAATTGTTGGTTGCATAAATAACGACACATATATTTGTAACTGTTCTCACAGTTTTCCGATAAGTAAATAAATAAATAAATAAACAATTATTGATTAACAGATAGTTAAACTATTTCAAAATGTTCACTAAAAAGCGTCAAAACCTGATTCATATTCTAAATCTGATTCGTTATTAGTGTCATTGTCATCACTTTCAAAATTTATAATCAGACGACGGACTTCTGGGCGCTCAAATATTATTTCCCTCTCATACCACCTAAAAATTTCTTCTTCGGTACGTTTTACAGAATTTTTCTAGTATCAGGAGTAACCAGCAATGCATTGTGCCACGTATTCAGGCAGTCATTCTCTGTTACATCCCCACCAATATGCCTATTGTAATAATTTTTTGCTATGCCCCAAATTAATTCAATAGGGTTGAATATGCAATAGTAAGGAGGAAGATGTAAGAAAGTTCTGCCAGCTCGTCCATTACATACTTTTTGCGTGGTTTGTTTCTAAAAAAGAGTTGTGTTTAGTTATTAATGTAAACACTGTTTATTTGTGTCCTTACTGTTTATTTGTGTCCTTACTGAGAGACAATATGCAAAAATTCGGTTTTAAACATCATATTTGTATAGGAGATGTTTTTATTTGCCAACCACTCCTTAATAGCACTTTTTTTTCCATGCAATGGTAGGCGTTTTCCATGCTGTGATAAGATGCATTATCCAGTATAATCAGAGAAAGATTCTGTAGGTTTTGCAACAAATGCTATTCGAACCATTTCAAGGAGTTGTCCTGGTTCATTTCCCCATGGTAATCGCCAAGTTTACTTTTTGAACAAAATATTGCTTCACAACCCTCAATAAATCCATTTTCGCTCCCTACATGAGTATAATATACCTGAAAGGGGATTTTGGATAAATTTTGGCTTAAACACTTATTTGTACGTATTGTAGCACAACCTTTTTCCATCTGTTTTAGTAGTTGTAACACATTTTCATTTTGCCAAGAACGACTGATAGTTTCATTTTGAAATATCCAGGTTTTATCAAGGAGTACAAACTGGTAGAGGGCATCATCCTTAGCTTGTTTATATGTTCTCAGAAATTCCATTCAAAGCAGCACTCGGTAGTTCCTTGAGTCCACGTTGTGGATTATCCTTTATCCATTTAAATCCAAGTTCTTTGAGCAATCTTCTCAAGGAAATGGTACTGCCATTGAATAATTCTCTATCTTTTAGTTGGGACTACAGGGATTGAATGGTTATGTGTTGTTCTATTCTATTAATGTCTTTAATGATAAATATAATAAATTTAATTTCATAAAAGACAATTGTAAAATGTGCATTAGCCGTTATTACTTACTTCTTTGGTACTTTTATAAATATTATCACGAATACCGCTTGTATTTAATGTTTCTGTGTTTGTAACTCACTTAGAATAGCAACGATCTTTCTTTGGCGACTTTAACTTCTCATTGTTTTTGTCTGCTTGAGAGATTATGCTTACTGTCCTTAAAGTGACGTTTAGAGCAGCAGCTACACGCTACAATAAAATACTCTTACAGTACAATTATTTTATATGTATTATCCAAATTTTACCTCTCGAACAGCATTTAAGAGCAACAGAGGTCCATTATTATCGCTTTCTAGCTCGAAATAGCTAATTAATGATGCCACAAGTTCTTTGCGTCGACTATCCATTTGCTTGGGTATTTTGGCAACTGAAGAATGAAAATACAGATCTCACTATTACAAATTGTTGACGACAAAAATCAATAAAATATGCTGGTCAAAATAATGTTACCCGTAACCTCAAAATATCGATGAATCGATCAATAAAAGACGGCAACACTGCTCCATCTCTGGCAGTGACTAGGTTTACGTCGTTACTTGCTGGCCTGTTGATTAAAATTTTACCACAAAATTTGACATTGAGAGGCGTCTAAACGCAAAAAAAACAAGCTTGTGCACATACATTATTTTATCTAAAAAGTATTATATTAATTGCATTACCTTTAAAGTTGTTTTTTTTACAAATTTTATTATACAATTTGCGACGGAAACGTAGCCACATAAGACACGGAAATGCGTCATTGATGACGTCGCGCCACTTTATTTGGCTTTAACTATATTAAAAGAAATTTCATAAACATGTTAACCTTAGAATTTCTGTTCAAAAAAGGTCTAAGTAGCACAATAAAAATAACGATAGATAGTTTTAGTTGCCCAACCCTAATATAGGGTAGGGCAAGCGTTCGACTACAATTTATTGTGAATACCTACAAATAACTTTTTGAAAGATTATATTACAATAATTTTTATTTCACTATTGTAAATCTTTTAAAAATTATATCAACTACATGTGTTCCACCAGCCGTGATGAAACATTCAGCACGTACTCTTAGTACGTTAAACATTCAATGGTTAAACTTAAATATTCCAAGGTTTCATCGACAAAAGTGATCGAAGAAGAAATGAAATTATATCAATGAAGAGAGCACAAAATTCTTGAACACCAGCAAAAGTTTTAGTTTTAATGATCAGACAATGAAATACTTCATGTAGTATTTCTGGCATTAACGGACTACGTTGCAATTTGCGTAATGAGAGATTTAGACTTAATAGTTATTTATGTATTAAGGGCGTAATGAGATTTTTTTTGTTCCGAGACGCTATTTTGAGCCCGAGCGCACTAGCTCGAGGGCTAGGAACGCGCCGTACAACCAGTTATGCCCACCAGCAATGCACACAAAATTGTACATTTAAAATGAATTATAACGTTAGTTGTTTTCAAAAGAAAGCTATTTCTCATTCATGATAGTAGGTAATGGTGCTTTACGATGAAAACGAGTACAAAAGCAGGCATTACAAATTGATCTCATTTAACGTTTTCATTTGGTTAGTTTTAAACGCAACCACTGAGATATTTCCAGATATAAGATGAATGAAAGTGAGGAATTGTACCACCTAGTACAAACATGACTAATTGTAAACATTTTTAAATAAACGCATAGTTTTGTGCGTATTGTTTTCAATTTTTGACGTTTCATTATAGTGCACTAGGTCATAATGACGTCCGCAGGCTATAAAAACATGATTATATGAAAGAAATTTGGTTAAAATTATCATATTATAACGTAATCGTGGATAAAAGCTAGTTATAACCAGTTGTTCCGCAAGCAATGCTTCTTCGGTTGTAGATTATCACATCTGATATTATTATTCTCGGTAGCTAATAAATTATTGATGTGGCGCTGTTGAGTATGTCTTGAAGTTTGATCTCCATAAGTAGGCGGTCGTAATTATTCCCAGCAGCAAGCTAATACACCTAATGATAATGGTATAGGTGTAAATCACCAAAATGCTAATACAGGCACTAACTCTGTTTCTACAGCTTGGTCTAACAGTTCCTTACCGCCGAATGAAATAAAAACATTACATTTAAGAAGAGATATGAACTGTTGATACCTGTACCTGGAATATGCCAATATGCCATATGTTTTCAATTTGCAGGATTACTTGAAACGAATCGATTGTTCAATATAGGTACCGATTTTTCGGGAACAAATCAGTAGAAACCGATTTTTACTGATACTAAGGTGTCTACATTTCTTTACTGAACCCGAAGGCGGAAATCGAGAACAGGGCGCTCTAATAAAAATCAGACCTGTCATTAACTAATTCAATGAAAGGATAACAACGATGTACTACCCTCAAAAACAACTAAGGCACGGTAAACGTATGATGCTATGGCGAAGTCCCTAGCATTTAGGCAATATTAAAGAATAAACGCCATAAGTATCGTATAAAGTTATCCATGTTGATGGAACCTGATGGCACAATTTTTCGATTCTGCGTGTACACTGGTACAAACGATCAATAATTGGCTGGAACAGGACATGCATCTAAAGTAGTCATGACACTGATGCAGGATAAATTAAACCGTGGACACTCGTTGTACATGGATAACTATTACAACAGTATTGCTTTGGCAGAAACGTTGTTGAAAAATGACACTTACTGTACTGGAACATTGCGTCCCAGTCTTCGACAGAATCCATGAAGTTATCCAGAGAAATTAAAAAAGTCGATAAATATATCAGTATTTAAAATGACATCCACATCGGTAAATGGAAAGATAAGCGCGAAAAGAAAACCATTCGGTGCCACAAAAACTGCTTATACATACTCTACAACTACTACTCGTATGAATTGTACCAACAATATTCTGGTGGAAAAATGTTATTTTCTAGAAAGAAATAACGGAGCCAGAATTTGATTTTAAGGTTTTAATTTTTTACAAATTTGATTTAAATTTTGCAAAAGTCTGGCAGCCGACGCTAACATTTTACGTTTGTTTTCAAAGAAACAATTTCAAATCATATGTTTAACGCAAAATTTTGCGGGGAAAAGCTCGTTTCAATAATTTGCTTTTCTTTAATAGCTTTTTTATGATCAGTTAGTTTAGAAATTTTCAAACTACTAATATTAGTCGATAATTAAAATATCTCGATTACTAATAAATAGCAATAAAATAATCGATTATGGAAATGTCTCGATTATTCCCATGGTTATCTTGACTGACTTGCTCAGAAATATTTCAAGCGGATTAAGGATTTTCCGAAATGCAGGTCTTATGTGTTTAAATGCTATTAACTATTATTGTGGTTGTTTGCCGGCATTTCTTTTGGGGTGTTCCATTCTTAATCCCTGAGTTGTCGGCTTTTGATTTTAAAAATAATTGCCTACAAGTTTTATTATTTTAAATTGCTAGATCTTAATTGAATATTACTTGTAATTTTCACAGATATCCTGTGGGAAAAATTTCAAATAACGCAACACAGATTGAAGAAAGGCGGTACACAACGACCCTAAAGGAATCAGTGGTTGCAAGTTCTACAAATAATGGAAGGAAACTTTTAATTCAGAACTGTTTCAGGCACTTGTTAATTCAAACATACCATTATCAAAGTTAGAAAACGAAAGTTTTAAGTCTTTTCTCGAAAAATTCTGTAAATGTCAATTCAGACGAAAGTACATTAACAAAAATTTGCTGCTATGCAAGATTGAAGACGTTGCGGAAAGTTGCTATAACTCGTCGTAATGTTTCCTCAGGATAGCTTCAATTTCGGCAGTAATGCGGTTTTTAACTCGTTTAAGTTATTAATTCTTAGAAACACTCTTTCTTTAAGGTACCCCAAGAAAAATTATCTGTAGCTGTCAGGTCTGGACTGCATGCTGGCCAGGAATATCGCCGAAACGTGAAATCAAACGTCCAGGAACATGTTACGTAAAGTTTCTAACGATCGGCGGGTGGTATGAGCAGTGGCTCCGTCTTGCTGGAAAAAACATTCTCGACTCCTCGCTGATGTAGCTCTGGTTGCAGAAAATTTATCAACATCTCAACATAACGCTCTGAATTTACCGTTACCGATCATTAACATCTTCAAAGAATAAGGTCCGATGATTCCCATTGATCCAACAGCACACCAAACAATTACCTTTGGACTGTGCAGTGGTTTTCATGAACTTCCTAAGTTTCTGTCAGACCAATAGCGATAATTCTGTTTATTGGCAAATCCTGATAAATAAAAATTGGCTTCGTCAGACGTTAGAAGCTGATTTGGCAAATCAGGATTGTTTTCAATGGCGTTGAGAATATTCTGACAACATTGCAGTCTATTTTCTTTGTGACGTGCATTCAGTTCTTGAACAATTTGCATTTTGTACGGATGGAATTTAGATCCAAGTGCAAAATTCTTCGAAGACTTCTTTCGAAATATTGAGAGTTAAGCCTTTTTGCGGAACGTTTAGGACTGTGTTCAAAGGCATTCTCACCCGTTCAATATTTTCTGCATTTCTGACAGATCTTCTGCGACCCATTCCATTTTGTTGCGAACGGACCCTTCATCTTGCCATTCCTCATCGATCTGAGAATGGTCAGCTGAGATGGTGTATCCCTCTGCTGTCCCCAAATTCCGACGAAATGCACGTTGTACTGCAGTGATTGAATGCAAATTTGCAAATTTTTCGACAACAAACATTTTTATTGCAAAGTCCAGCGATTCATTTTTAACTGCCACTACTGACCTATAAAATCCAAAGGTATGTAGATCAATTTATGATAAGAATAAACAATATATTGTGTTTCGTTCAATAAATATTTAGTGTTAAAATGGTACCATTGCTATGCCGAACCATGTAGATGAAACCACCGATATTTGTTGGCGTGCCATCGTTAATCTAATGCTTGGGATCTTAGATGCTAGCTAGATCGTAGCCCATGTTATTTAATTAGCGACAAAGAAATCGATAAAGTAGATAATTTAACAATAACTAGATTTGTAAACGACAGCTTAAAATTTTTTCTTCCCGAAGCGGTTCCTTCCGAAAAATCGTATTGATGTTATCGGATGCAGCTATGTATATGATTAAAGCAGCAAAAACCTAAAAGTATTCTATAAGAATGTAATTCACACAACATGTTTAGTCCAGCGATTAATAGAGTAGGAAGAAATAAGGATACAATTTCCACTTTAAGTACTTTAATTAGTAATGTTAAAAGTGTTTGCGTCCTTGAGAATACAACTGTACAAAGAAAAATTACCAAATACATCTCTGACAACCTGTTATTACTAGGTGGAGTACTTGGTTAAATGCTGCTATTTTTATGCGAAATATTTTAATAAAATTAAAGAAGTAATTGTAGATTTATCTGATAGTTCAGCAGTAATTATAGAATCAAAAAATGTTCGGAACTCTGAACGACCACAGCAGTTAGCGATTATAACCCTATCGTCGAAATAATTTTGAATTTAGAAAAACAGGAATGCCTTTGACGGAGGTAGTTGAATTAGTTAATTGTCTCAAAAATCTATTGGCGGAGTTACTGGAAATATTGAACAAAAGCTTAGTGGTGTTCTAATTAAAATGAAGGGTTTAACATTCTTGAAAATGTTTCAAAATTTTACAAGATGAATTTGTGCTAAGTAATGTAGATCCTGCAATCATTTCTGTTTTAAAATATGCTTACATCTGTAGATGTAGAGCAATTTTCTATATCAAGTATATACTTTCCGATAGAAGGCAATCGTTTACTATGCAGAATTTATAAAATATATAATTATAAACTGTTTTGGTAATGTAAATAATAATAAACTAAATAATTTATGATTTTTATTGTCTGTTATTGTCTTATTGTTCTACAGGGTTCATAATAGGCTACCCATTTTAATATTTGCATTAAAATTTTTAGTTAACAAAACAAACTATTTATTATACTAAATTACAGCTAACTCTTTGGGATTTATGATAACTTATAAATATTTGGCTAATTTAATTCTAACTTTTAAAAATCACGTCTTCTAAATGACCTCCACCAACTTCAATACATTTTTCAATATTAGATAAAAAGTGGTTCATTATACGGCGTAGCAAACCTTCGTCTATTCCTTCAACTTCTTACGAATTTTGACTTTGAGTTCCTCGATTGTACCTGGACGACTGCAAACACTTTGGTTTTTAAATATCCCCACAGGAAAAAATCGGTGCCGTTAAGTCGGAACCTCGAAGGCCAAGGCAAATCTCCGAATCAAGAAATGAGTCGACCATTAAACATTTCTCGCAGAACGCTCATTGAGTTTCTGGCGGTATGAGCTGTTGCCATCTTGTTGGAATAGTAAGGCATTGTTTGGTAATCCTCGTCTAATTAATTCTGGAATGAGGAATGTCTCTAGCATGTTTACGTAGCGCTCGGATGTTACTGTTACAGCGCGGTTATTTCATCCTCAAAAATATGGACCAATAATACCAAAGTTTACTCACATACACAACAACTTTTGGATTATGGAGTTCTGTGTAAGATTTCACGAGGATTCTCATTTGACCAGTATTTAAAATTCTGTTTATTAACCATGTTCAAATAAAATTTGCTTCGTCGCTCATTAGGAGACTGTGAATTGCTCCTTGATGTAAATCCAAAAATTCTTGACAAAATGCTAACCTTGCTTCTTTATCTTGATTGCTAAGGTGCTGTGCCATTTGGTATTTATAGGGATGAAATTTTAAATCTTTGAAGAATTCGATCTAAGCTTCCTTTGATATTCCTAGGATAAAGGTTTGTCGATGAGCAGACCTTTTAGGACTTCTCGTAAACGCAATTCTAACTCGTTCAATATTTTCTGGTGTACGAACTGTTCTTCGACGTCCAGGTTTCTTCAAATTTTGTACAGAACCATTTTCAAATGACGAAATAACTTAACAGTTTTACGATTTGGCGCGTGACCCTATTGTTGTTATTAAACTGACGCCGGAATGCATAATTCTTCTATCGAATTGCTTCTTATGTAAGTTTCTACACAAAAACACGTTGTTGGACTGAGTAATCCATGAAAGTTCAAACGGACGTTGAAATAATGTCTCAAAGCACAAAAATTAAATAATTATTGATGAAAACTAACAAACTTCTCGTAGTAAAATGACGTTACACGAAATTATTAATTTATAACTTATTTGTGACAGGCGCCTATCTGTTTAATAATTAACTTAAATCCCAAAGACTACAGAAGATAATCCCACAGAGAACAACTTATTTAGTTATCTCGTAGAATTTATTAATAAAATAAAATGGGTAGTCGATTATGAACCAGTATTAGTTAATCTCATTAGTCATTAATATTATAATTATTGTTTTATATGTATTGTATATGTATTATTTTAAAAATAAATATATAAAAATATTTTGTTTATTATTGTGAGTAAAATTTAGTGCATATGCTGCATATTTTTGTGCATATTTTACAGAATCAAGTGCATATTTTAAAGGTTTTAGATTCATATACACCGTGTCCAAGATAAGGATGCCCACTATGGGATCTCGGAAACGATAAGAGATGGAAGGTCGGTTAAATGGAACAAAAGTTACGCATTTGAGAGGATGTATTTATGGTCTTTTAGTTTTGAGATATTTGAAAAAATTGAATTTTCTGATTTTCGTTTTATTTTTTCTGACCTTATTTGAAGAGCTATCAAGAAAAGAAGAGACATCTTCATTGCCACTTTTCTAGCTCTACTTAATGCTGTTATTCAATTTTGATACAACGTTTCGTTTGTTAGCAACCATCATCAACTTTATTTTTAAATACACGAAAAATTATTTTTACTATATTTAAATTCTCTCCTTGATTCTGAATTTAACGATATATCACACTTTATATTTTTGATACGTTTCGGATGAGAAAATTCATATTCAATGTAAAACATCGAAAACGTACAGTTAAAACTAATACTAGAAACATTAGAAAATCGTAAAATTATTATAAAATTATGTTTTGTAATTTTAAATGATAGACAAATAAAAAACAAATTTATTTTAAAGGTTAATAAACTCACAAAAGATGTTCAAAAAGATTCCTGTTATTCTCTAAACATAAATAGCATCTTCTAACTGTAGCATCTAAAACATTCTTCAGCATTTGAGGAGTAATACTAGCAATCGACTTTTTCAATATCGCTAAATCGACTTATTAGGTCATTTTATAATTTTCCTTGTCCTATGTTCCAGAACTAAAATACCTATGTTAAATTGTTTTCATTTGGCTTAGAGCTGATTAGATTTTGGAAGAGATCCAGAGGCGAAGAGGGGGGTTTATTAGGCACAGTTTTTGATTTTTATCAAATATTTCTAAAACAGCTGCATATTTCAAAGATATAAAAATACCTAGATATAGACCTTAAACATATCGATTAATTATGTTCTACGTATTTTTTTGATATAATCAAAAATATTTTGATGGCATAATTTAAATTCGATTGACACCAACTTTATTTTGCATATTTACGTGTTGTGCATATTTAGCATATTTCACTCGTTGCGTGCATTTTATTGCATATTTTTTCAATTTAAATTTTTTTTATAATGAAAATGAAAAATTTATTCTATACATTCGTGAAGTTTTTCGCCGTTTTTTTTTCTTCTTCCCATTTTGGAGATTCAATGGAATTATAGTAAATTATGTGTATTCTTGCATATTTATTTATCTAAGCAAACTCATTAAGGTAGAATGCAATAAACCTTTCAGTTTCAAATTTTCAATAGGTTATTGTTCTGAGGGCCATTGGCAATAAGTTACAATTATGGTTCGTTTGACTAATTACATTTGTAATCCAAATTCCAAATAGCAATTGAATGAGATTATTTCTATGAATGGGTGAATAGACCGGGTACTTTAATGTTGATAAGCAATTGCAATATGCGTAATGCTTATATCAAAAGTTTAAAGATGTTTTTGTTAACCTACTCAAACAAATGAAATGAAAATTAAGTTATATAATCCTATATATTAAAATAATCGGGTTATTTAGTTCATGCAGATTGCGAGACAACCGCTTGACGGATTTCGACAATTTTTTTTTTTTTTGATATAAAGGTAAATTTGTGTAGAAAGAAATAACAGAGCCAGAATTTGATTTTAAGGTTTTAATTTTTTTACAAATTTGATTTAAATTTTGCAAAAAATCTAGCAGCCGACGCTAACATTTTAAGTTTTTTTTCAAAGAAACAATTTCAAATCATATGTTTACCGCAAAGTTTTGCGGGGGAAAAGCTCGTTTCCATAATTTGCTTTTCTTTAATAGCATTTTTTATGATCCTTTAGTTTAGAAATTTTCAAACTACTAATTAGTAACTACTAATATTAGTCGATAATTAAAATATCTCGATTACTAATAAATAGTAATAAAATAATCGATTATGGAAATGTCTCGATTATTCCCATCACTAATTCCTTCCCATGGTTATCTTGACTGACTTGCTCAGAAATACTTCATGCGGATTAAGGGATTTTCCGAAATGCAGGTTTACGTGTTTAAATGCTATTAACTATTATTGTGGTTCTTTGCCGGCATTTCCATTTGGGGTGTTCCATTCTTAATCCCTGAGTTGTCGGCAATATTTGACTTGTCCTTGGAAAGGATATGTGTAAAAGTGGTTAGTACTCAGATTTTAAATTTAAGTAATGCTGTATTTGTAAGACCGTGCTGTAGTGAACATTGATTGCAAAGTACGTGGCGAGTATTAAACTACAAAATCGGCGCAGCGTGATTATTTGATTGTTATTTAAATAATGGCAATAATTAATAGTTTGGTTTCGGTTTGGATAAAGGACTTTCCAGAGTTTATACTCGACAGCGAAAAAGTGTTTTGTAAGACATGCAAGCAAAATAGTAAGTAGTATCTTTTATTAATTAGATTTTCGGTAGTGGCTTTTTGATTTTAAAAATAATTGCCTACAAGTTGTATTATTTTAAATTGCTAGATCTTAATTGGATATTACTTGTAATTTTCACAGATATCCTGTGGAAAAAATTTCAAATAATGCAACACATTGGACCTCCCTTACATCAAGTTAGATTGAAGAAAGGCGGTACACAACTACCCCTACAGGAATCAGTGGTTGCAAGTTCTACAAATAATGGAAGGGAAACTTTTAATTCAGAACTGTGTCAGGCACCTGTTAATTCAAACATACCATTATCAAAGTTAGAAAACGAAAGTTTTAAGTTTTTTCTGGAAAAATTCTGTAAAATGTCAAGTCCAGACGAAAGTACATTAACAAAAAATTTGGTGCTATGCAAGATTGAAGACGTTGCGGGAAAGTTGCCAGAACTCGTCGTAATGTTTCCTCAGGGATAGCTTCAATTTCGGAAGTAATGCGGTTTTTTAACTCGTTTAAGTTATTTATTCTTACGGGAAAGACTATTTCTTTAAGGTACCCCCAGATAAAATTATCTGTAGCTGTCAGGTCTGGACTGCACGCTGGCCAGGGAATATCGCCGAAACGTCAAATCAAACGTCCAGGGAACATGTTACGTAAAGTTTCTAACGATCGGCGGGCGGTATGAGCGGTGGCTCCGTCTTCCTGGAAAAAAACATTCTCGACTCCTCGCTGATGTAGCTCTGGTTGCAGAAAATTTATCAACATCTCAACAAAACGCTCTGAATTTACCGTTACCGATCGATCATTAACATCTTCAAAGAATTAAAGTCCGATGATTCCCATTGATCCAACAGCACACCAAACAATTGCCTTTGGACTGTGCAGTGGTTTTTCATGAACGTCCCTAGGATTTCTGTCAGACCAATAGCGATAATTCTGTTTATTGGCAAATCCTGATAAATAAAAATTGGCTTCGTCAGACATTAGAAGCTGATTTAACAAATCAGGATTGTTTTCAATGGCGTTGAGAATATTCTGACAACATTGCACTCTATTTTCTTTGTGACGTGCATTCAGTTCTTGAACAGTTTGCATTTTGTATGGATGAGAATTTAGATCCAAGTGCAAAATTCTTCGAAGACTTCTTTCAGAAATATTGAGAGTTAAGGAATGCCTTTTTGCGGAACGTTTAGGACTGTGCTCAAATGAATTTCTCACCCGTTCATTATTTTCTGCATTTCTGACAGATCTTCTGCGACCCATTCCTTTTTGTGGCGAACGGGCCCTTTATCTTGCCGTTTCCTGATCCACCTGCGAATGGTCAATCGAGATGGTGTATCCTCTCTTCCTCTGTCTCCAAATACCGAACGAAACGCACGTTGTACTGCAGTGTGAAAATTTGCAAATTTTTCGACAACAAACATTTTTTATTGCAAAGTCCAGCGATCAATTTTTTAACGGCCACTACTAAACATATAAAATCCAAAGATATGTGTATCAATTTATGATAAGAATAAGCAATATATTGTGTTTCGTTCAATAAATATTTAGTGTTAAAATGGTAACATTGCTATCCCGGACAAAACCACCGATATCTGTGGGCGTGTCATCGTTAGTCTAATGCTTGGGATCTTAGATGCTAGCTAGATCCTAGCCCATGTTATTTAATTAGCTGTAAAGAAATCGATAAAGTAGATAGTTTAAGAATAACTAGATTTGTAAACGACAGCTTAACAATTTTTTTTCTTCCCGAAGCGGTTCCTTCCGAAAAAATCGTATTGATGTTATCGAATGCAACTACGTATATGATTAAGCAGCAAAAAACCTAAAACTATTCCATAAAAATTTAATTCACACATTGTAACAACTCTTTTTTGTGTTGTATAAAATATACCTCAATTTAGGATCTTTCCTTCATTTAGTTTTAAATACAAGAAAATTTAAATTATTTTACAATATTGGTATGAGGTAGGCAACTTAATTTGCATATCTTCATAGTGCATTGTTTCGTAAAGATTTATAATCCTGCTTTCAATTTTTATTCATTTCTTATCTGATACATAACGCGTCGGCGTTAAGTTATTCTGTTCCTATCTTGTGCGCAGGACCGCTTCATCTACTTCGAAATCCTCCATTTTTCACTTCCTGTTTAATGTCGAAGCATGAAGCTGCTTCTTTTTGATTTTATCTAAATTTATTTGAAAGCGCCATCAATTTGGTGGTAAGAGATATTTTTAATACATTTACATAAAATTAAAGCATTTGGCTCTTTTTAGGCGTTTTCTTGATGTTTTTTTTTTCTTTACGTATCTTTACTAATTTTTACTTTAATTGTACGTTTATCATTAATTCAATTTACAACGTAATTGAATTTTAAGTACCTATTTGATTTTATGATTGCAATTTTTTGAATGGTAACTTCCATATAATGCAATAAGAAGTGGATTTAACAGTTTTAAGAAGAAAGTTATACGGATTTTTTAAATTCAGTTTGGGGTGTGGCTGATAACATTATGTCAAGATTGCATTGATGACGTAAGAATGACTTCATCTTGTTAACCTCTTCGTAACCATATTTAGATACCAGAGGTAGTCAAAAAGAAAAGTTTGTGTACAAAATTTTTAAGGTATTTATGTAGTGTTTTACTTAGTATTTTAAGCATAATTTTAAGACCTTCATTATTTCATCATTACATTTAATATTCAATAAACATAGTCTGTATATTGTTATTTTTTTACATTTTTGTAAAGTCGGTTTAATTGTCCCGATAATTAAAAAAAAACAATTTGGCGCCCGAGATAACTTCATTAATAGTTTTACATTTTTTATTATTGATGGTAAGTGGTAATTAAGCAAATCATTTTATTTGAACCCACCCTGTTAATCAACCGACGAGTCAAAGACACAATTATAAGTGGTGTAAGGTTAGTATTTTTTGGAGTATTTATTATTTCATTAACTTTATAACTTACTTTTTATTATTATTTTAAAATTTATTATACGTTACTAACATTTTTTATTACAACATGTTTAGTCCACGCGATTAATAGAGTAGCGGAAGAAATAAGGATACAATTTCCACTTGTAAGTATTTTAATTAGTAATGTTAAAAAAGTGTTTATAAAAGCGCCCCTGAGAATACAACTGTACAAAGAAAAATTACCAAATACACCTCTGCCCCCCCAACCTGTTATTCCTAGATGGAGTACTTGGTTACACGCTGCTATTTTTTATGCGGAATATTTTAATAAAATTAAAGAAGTAATTGTAGATTTATCTGATAGTTCAGCAGCAATTATAGAATCAAAAAAAGTGTTGCGGAATTCTGAACTACCACAGCAGTTAGCGATTATAACCATATCGTCGAAAAAAATTTTAATTTAGAAAAACAGGGAATGCCTTTGACGGAGTCAGTTGAATTAGTTAATAGTCTGAAAAATCGATTGGCGGAGTTACTGGAAAAATTGGAAATATCATTAAACAAAAACTTAGTGGTGTTCTAATTAAAAATGAAGGGTTTAACATTTTTGAAAATGTTTACGAAATTTTATAATATGAATTTGTGCTAAGTAATGTAGATCCTGCAATGATTTCTGTTTTAAAATATGCGCCCCTTACATCTGTAGATGTAGAGCGAAGTTTTTCTATATACAAGAATATACTTTCCGATAGAAGGCAATCGTTTACTACGCAGAATTTAGAAAAATATATAATTATAAACTGTTTTGGTAATGTAAATAACAATAAACTAAATAATTAATGATTTTTATTGTCCGTTATTGTCTTATTATTCTATTAGTTAATCTCATTAGTCATTAATATTATAATTATTGTTTTATATGTATTGTATATGCATTATTTTAAAAATAAATGTATAAAAATATTTTGTTTATTATTGTAAGTAAAATTTAGTGCATATGCTGCATATTTTTGTGCATATTTTACAGAATCAAGTGCATATTTTAAAGGTTTTAGATTCATATACACCGTGTCCAAGATAAGGATGCCCACTATGGGGATCTCGGAAACGGAAAGAGATGGAAAGGTCGGTTAAATGGAATAAAAGTTACGCATTTGGGAGGATGTATTTATGGTCTTTGTAGAAGTCGAATATCTCTTTTAGTTTTTGAGATATTTGAGAAAAATTGAATTTTCAGATTTTCGTTTTTATTTTTTTCTGACCTTATTTGAAGAGCTATCAAGAAAAGAAGAGCACATCTTCATTGCCACTTTTCTAGCTCTACTTAATGCTGCTATTCAATTTTTGATACAACGTTTCGTTTGTTAGCAACCATCATCAACTTTATTTTTTTAAATACACAAAAAAATTATTTTTGCCATATTTAAATTCTCTCCTTGATTCTGAATTCAACGATATATCACACTTTATATTTTTGATACGTTTCGGATGAGAAAATTCATATTCAATGTAAAACATCGAAAACGTACAGTTAAAACTAATACTAGAAACATTAGAAAACCGTAAAATTATTATAAAATTATGTTTTGTAATTTTAAATAATAGACAAATAAAAAACAAATTTATTTTAAAGGTTAATAAACTCACAAAAGATGTTCAAAAAGATTCTCGTTATTCTCTAAACATAAATAGCATCTTCTAACTGTAGCATCTAAAACATTCTTCAGCATTTGAGGAGTAATACTAGTATACGCTTCGAGAACTAATCTTTGTAAAATTTCTTCGTTTTCAATATCGTTTCCATAAATGTAATTTTTAATGTATCCCCAAAGAAAATTTCCAAAGGTGTTATATCTGGAGAACGGGCTGGCCACAGTACATTTGCATGAGAGCCAATATATATTTCTGGAAATCTAACTGACAAGTATTCTCTGACAATTCTGGAATTATGTGCTGGTGCACCGTCCTGCATATACCAACAATCTTCTTGGAAATGCAAATCATTCAAAGCTATATATTAAGGACTCGTGGTAAATGAAAGGACCTATAATTCGAGTACCGAATATAGCAGCCCACATATTAAATCCGAAACGGTGTTGGTGTTTGGCCGTTTTGTACAGACGTGGATTTACTCTTGACCAATAACCATACTTTCATCGGACCATATTATTTCATTCGGAAAATATTCATTGTCTTGAGATTGACGTGTATACCATTCGTAAAATATTCTACGTCTTTCTGGGTCACCTGGTCGAAGTCCTTGGCAAATTCTAAATTTATATGGATGTATTTTCTCCTTCTTTAGAACATAATGAGCTGTGGAATGGGCTATGCCAGTTGCCTCTTCAATTTTCCTAGTTTCTCCTAAGTGTTCCTGAGTGCTTTAGCACAATAGGCCTTATTTAGCCTGTTCAGGTCTACAATCATAAAAAAAAAAAGAAACCTCTGTATTTTCCGTTACAGCTAATAAAACAGTACTGGCTTTTTCTTCATTGCAAGGTTTTTTGCGAGATTTTACAGGTTTTTTGAACGCACCATATTCTTTTAGATTAACTGCTAATGTGCGAAAAGTTCTTTTGTGAGGATAACGCCTTTCTGGATATTTGTTTAAATACATTATATCGACTTCAGAACAATTACGTTGACACAAAATGTAACATGTCAGAATATCGAATTTTTCATTATTTGAAAAATGTACTCCTACCATATTGTTTTTAGGTAAACACAAAATGTAATTAACTCAAAGACCACCAAACAAGCGTAATACGGACAACAATCAATTATGACAGGTAGGTAAACAAAATGCAAAGCCAACTTATTTTTATCAAATGCATCAGTACGACGGAAGATGTATTTTAACTTTTTAATTAATAGTGTTTTCACTAAATACATACTTGTGAATTATGTTATTCGCAACAGGCATTAGAAAATGAGAAAACATTATTTTATAATAATTTTACAGTTTTCTAATGTTTCTAGTATTAGTTTTAACTGTACATTTTCGAGGTTCTACATTGAATATGAATTTTCTCATCCGAAACGTATCAAAAATATAAAGTGTGATATATCGTTGAATTCAGAATCAAGGAGAGAATTTAAATATGGCAAAAATAATTTTTCGTGTATTTAAAAAATAAAGTTGATGATGGTTCCAACAAACGAAACGTTGTATCAAAAATTGAATAACAGCATTAAATAGAGCTAGAAAAGTGGCAATGAAAATGTGCTCTTCTTTTCTTGATAGCTCTTGAAATAAGGTCAGAAAAAAATAAAAACGAAAAGCAGAAAATTCCATTTTTTCAAACATCTCAAAAACTAAAAGAGATATTCGAGTTCTACAAAGACCATAAATACATCCTCTCAAATGCGTAACTTTTGTTCCGTTTAACCAACCTTCCATCTCTTACCGTTTCCGAGATCGCCATAGTGGGCATCCTTATCTTGTACACGGTGTATATGTGCATATTTTAACTAATTTTCGTGCATATAAATCCGAGCTCTAATTATAATATTTCTTCACTATTATGAATTATATGTATATTGGTGTTTACCACGGTATGATTATATTCGAAATTTGACATTCAAATTTACAATTAAAAGGTGTCTTACGCTGTTCACAATAACTTCTGCGAATTTTAAAGTCACTCATTTCTACGTCACGCACGCCAAAATTGGCTCCGCCTACATGCGCAACGTCATACCTTGTATTTAAATATCGTGTAAGCAGATAAAGAGCAAATCAGATCGCAGGTTTAAATTTGAGAAAACTTTGTTTAATTCAATCAACGATGATGAACAATTTGCATATACGTTATAATTTAAATGTAATAAATGTATGTGTTTTCGCATTTCATTTTTCAGTTTCTAAATTTCTTATTTAAAGTGCGAAAGTTTTTGGAGTCGTCTGACTAATTTTTTTTTATGTAGTTGGTATCCCTTAAGAATACTTAAAGGATTCGATTCGTCCGTATCCATTAATTCACTAACAGTTATCAAATTTTACTGTTAAAAATGTTTTTCTTCCTGAATACTAATATAGAGTCCAACATATGTACCTACTTGTGATTAACTATCTAATAAAGATAATAAGTTGAGTGCATTTTCACATTTGCATAAGGCGAAAGGAATATGCAAAATGACATCATGTCTTTAAAAGTTCTCGTTATTAATTTAAAAAAAAATCAAAATATTTATTGTGGTTGAGTACAACTTTCAATAAACCACTTACAACATTAAACTGTTTACAGTTTTGCTTTCAACAAATTATTGAACGTGGTAAGTACAATGGAATGCTGACTAAATGATGGCAAAAAGAGCAAATACATATTACGTACCAGTTAATAACCTTAATCGAGCGTCCATTTCTCGCTTTTACTTTATTTGCATCTTAAAATAACTCATTTTTATTGTGCATCATTAAGAAGATATATTGAGTGGTGCAATGAACGTTATTTATAAAATTTGTATGTGGGCATTTTTTCTTCTGATTTTCAAAAAATCAAGTAAACCGGATGCAGCTGTGTTGAAAATTTAGCTCCTTACAATTTTATTTTTTTTAAGTATATAATTGCACTAATCGAACAGTACTGTTTAGTATGTATGACATTTGAAGATATGAGAAAACGGTTCTTCTTATCGGTGTGTAGATAATTAAGGTTTTGATCAGCGAACCGCGAACAAGGATTTATTTATATGAGTTCTTTATTTTTAGTTTCGAGGTATTTTAGGAGTTGCGGTCACTAGAACACAATTACGGAAGTCTGTTCATGTTGTACAAATTTAAATCTATTTGTTATTGAGTTAATTATTTCCGGCGTCATCAGTATAAACCATCTACCAAACAAAGAATGCAATTTTCTCATATATCGGGTTTGATCATCAGCTTAAGCAATTAAGTAGTATTAATTAAAGAGAAAAAAAACCAGTAAGGTTGTGACGGTATCGCCATGACCTAATGATAAAAAACAAATAAATGACCAAAATATTACACTGTGATTAAATTTATTTTATTAAATTTTGGTTTCCAAATATCGAATCTAGTTGGAATCTATTCAAACTTTCTTACGAATTTTCAGTTCACTATCAACTCACGCACTTACCAAATGATTTTCAGCTGAAATTTATTATAAATACCTTATCAAAACAACTGAAAACGTGAATTGATGTATAGAGTTCAATTACAATAATGAGATGTTGTAAAAAGATTGCACAATGACAACGTTTAAAAAAAGCAACATTAATCTGTTCACTCATACAGAACAATATTCATGCCTAATATTAAATCGCGATTCATTATATTTTCACAAACAAATGAAATTCCATGCACCTCCAATCATCATTTGAAACAAATTTGATAATAAATCAAATAATGCATCCTTTATAAACAGTCTATTCGTTAGTTTTATCATTATTTTACACTCGTCTAACGTATGTGAGCATGTATCATTGCATATTACTTTGATCACCATGCTATGGTGTTAAAAAAATAAATATTTAATGGCTGAGCGAGTGTTTCCGGTAGTAAGATTTCCAGTCTGCTCGCTCCACGGCGCAAGGATAAGTAGTGCCTTACAAACTCCATTGAAGTTAAATACGTTTGAGCACCATTTTCTAGCATTGTCAAGTTGCCAGATTTACTTAAATCTCACATATACCATGTCACACTGCGTCATTTATTTGTACTCATTGCTTGTGCCAAGGCTCAGTATTTATTATTGCTTTATTGTCTTTTATTATTTTCATATATTAATGTAAGGATTTTCGCGTTACCTTTTCTTTGATTTAATAACTTTACGAGATCTGGTTAGCCTTGACATAATGAATCGATTGTTTATTTATATCAAGGAGGCATAATATGTGTAGACGGGTTTACTAAGTTCAAACATATGCTGCATATTCGATATATGTTCTACGTAAGCCCTCTTGTTCCTTTGGATATTTGCTTAGAATATCAGTTTGGCAAACACATTTTTCTTTTTCTTTTGTTCGTTTTTAAATACAGACATTATTATGCTTTTCTTTCATTCTGTATGATTTTATCCTTATTGTAGAAAATTCCAAATCCTAGTAGCTTATTTTTTCATATTGTCTAGTCTAGTGCCCTGTAACAGGAACTCCTATTTTTTAATTTTGGCCATCACATTGAGCGATATTTGTAATAATTTCCCGTTTATATTGTAATCAAGATCCCCATTGCAAGATTTATAATTGCTTATCTCGAAAGTTCTTTTTAATTGCAAATATAGGATTAAAATAATTCTTATCATACTGTATTACACAATTCAGCAAAATATAGTTCGTGCAAAAGTTCACTTACCTTTTCGAATTTCACACTTACCAAATTCTCAAAAATAATTGAATAATCAGTTATAGCTTATACTAAAGTATTCACATTTATTAGGGGGGACCGGGGTTTGTTGGGACAATGAGATACACTGGACTAGTTCATATTTCGCTACGTCAAATTTGACTCGCTATAATAATATTTAAGTTGGCAGAGGTAAAACCACACAGCCAGCGTTTGAAAATTGCCGTTAGCCTCAAAAGGTGTGAGGGCGTTGATATAATTTTTATCTGCCAAAACATCAGTTTTTCGATATTATTATCATTTCGATATGTACCTACGACTTTTATTGACTAAATCACTACGTTCTAGACACATTTTACTACAATGTGTAGCGTCCCCCAGGTACCCTATCTTGAAAAGTATAATTCGAACTTATTTGCAATGATGCAAATTCAAGAACAAAACAATCGCTAAGTGATTTATCTTGAATTTACTGACCATAATGCTACTATTACTCAAATTAATTTCTTCCCTTACTTTGACTTTCTTGGCAATAACTAAACCTTAGACTTTATCTACAAGTCTGATACTTAATTACTCGCAAACCTCAAACCTGATCAAACGAAGTGGCCGTCTAGTGGTAGGTACGTTGTGCTATTTGAATTAGATAGACTGGATGAGGTAAGTGTTGCAGCATGTGGGGCAATGAAACTACTCAAATTAGAATTAACGAGCTTTGCGAAATGATGGTTCAGCCCGTTAATGTACTGTTGTGGGAAAGAACCACCAATAAAAACCCACTTTATTCATAAACAAGTAAATGCACAAGTACATTAATAAATCAAATAACACAAAAAACAATGAAAGGGTTAAATATATAACAAAACACCATTAAATCAGGTTAAAGTGCGTACAAAGTTATAACATTACATTAGAAAAATGAATAAAAAGCAGTTTAGTTACACATAAATACAATTAAAAAACCCATGTAGTCACACCCACAATTGTGTCAGAAATAAATAATCAGAATAAAATCGTAACACCAAACATGTGGCCCTTTAAAAACAATCATACCGGTATTTAAGTAAATACGCACATAAAACAATAAGGCAAATTACAGTACACATAAAATACAACAACAGTAAAATTGCACAGGTGGTAATAAGGTAAAGGCAAGGACAAAAGAAAATAGACAAGGAATTTACACGTACACAATTGTTTAGTGACTACTAAAGCACAAAATACAGTTACAGTAAATTACATATAAAAATAAATTAGTTCACAGGCAAACAATTCTACTTAACAACCTGACACAAAAAAACTCATTAAACACAGCCTTCCAAAGGTATGTTGTAAATAGATCATAACATCGTGACCGATATATAAGTTTGAGTACGTTAGAAAGATACAGCGCCTCTTTCTCAGGTTACACATTCATCTATACCACAATAAAACCAATAAAAATAAAATTCAAGGTGTTTAATGGTTATCTAGACCCGGGAGTTTGTACCCACTCAGCAATTGCACATTACAATTAATAACCAGAGCGGTATCCTGTACCCGTTCGCCCACGCCTCACCTCTACATAAATATAAATATAAACAACAAACAATAATGCTAATTCACACAAATACAAGAGTGAGGGATCCCTGTACTGTGTTTTATTTTAGCAGATTTCAACTTAATGAGCCCGCGTGCGAATGAGATACCTTTGCATCGCAATGCTCGATTTTTAATACGTTATGCACGCTTGTAAAATTATTTGTTACCAGCCTTAATTTATATAAAAATACCCACTTACACGTGAATTACACTTTAATTGATCACAGACACAAATCGTTAACATACGCGGTCTAACTTCAAAAAGGGTGACGGTTATTTATAGATTAATATTTGAAAAACACATTATAACTAACACCCGACAGAAAAGACAAATTAGCGTTGGCTAATTCAAAAGAAAATGTACACGCAAGAATTATTTTAAAGACAACTGTTTACAATGAAGGTATTTAATTAACCCTATCGATCTGGCTCCGTAGGCACTCTAACTGTAATTACTTTTCCCCCGATTTCAAAACTAACTACATTTACTCTCGGAATCAACCCCTATTTTTCAAAAGTACTAAAAAACAAATTATTATGTTGGAACAGTTTCATATTAATTATTGAACGTCATCTTAATTTTAAAAATATGCGTGCGTCCGTAACAAGCGCTACATTTAGGTCTCAAGTTTCTACGTACCAAACAAAGACGTCTTTGACTGCAGTGTGTACCGACGTAATTAATTACTAACTAGTGACATTTTTACATACAAAATGTGCGCCTAAGAATTTCCAATGATTCGTTACACCCCTTCAATAAAGCAGCTTTTAAGCGTATATCTGCTAGTCAAACTCCAAACACATGTTTTTCAACCCTTAGCCAAATATTAGTTACAAAAATAAAATATTCCGAAAACCATACTCAAATAACGTAATATTTAATCAAATAAAATAAAAAATGTTTGTTGCAATAATAGCGGTCCGCTACCTACAAGTGTTTTAGAATATTTGACAAATTCCGGTTAAGTGTGCTCTTGGGGATAGCATGGACGCAGCAATCGACGCTGTCCATTATATCCCCAAGCTGCCCATTGTAGCCCTATATAACTATACTTTGAATACAATACGTAAAAATAATTTATTTTTCATAATAACCTTAATTTTTTGTACATATATTAATTAAGGAGCAACGTTTTAAATAATCGTAGTTCAAGACGATCAATAGCTGCATCGCACCACGTAACAGAATCGGCATTGGCGAATTACGTAAAAAGGGCCAAAGAAGTTGGTTTAGAGAATATGGATTTAAAACGCGACAGGTTTCGTCAAACGAAATAGAGAATACTTTAGTTGATTACTTATTGAGTTGCCAAAAAAATATTCTACCAAGTAACTCCTAAGAAATGCAGGAAGCTGGTTTTCCAGTTCGCTGAAAAGATTCATATTAAACATCCTGAACCTTGGAAACAAAATAACGAAGCTGGAAAAGAGGTGTACAGGATTTATGAAGCGACATCATAGCTTTCTTATAAGAAAGCTAGAAGCGACATCGCTAACTAGAATGATGACATTCAATAGAACCACTGTTAGCAATTTCTTGGAAAAACTAGAGAGGGTGAAGGCAAATACCTACAATGCATTCAGTTCAAAAGTTATCGGGAAGAAAGGTGAAAAGCAGGTGAGGTACCTCAATCAATAATCAATCAGATATGAAAATAAAAAAGATTTATTTCCTATATGAGTACCAAGCCAAGTAGAGATAACGTGCCGAGATGCTGACACAAGTTGGTATAATTTCTGCCAGCGGTAGTCCCTTGCCTCCAATATTTATTTTCCCTCGCTTACGTTTCGTTAGAAATAGTATGATATGTGGCGCTTCACCAGGAAAGTGATTTAATGTCACATTCGGTGTTTCATTCGAGCCCACTTCTCTCAAAAAGCATTTCCTTATTGTCATCCGCTGCACCGTAATTACTCTGACGAAACCCTTAAAAGTGATTTAACGTCACATTCGGTATAATAACTCTATACACCACGTATTCTCAACTAACGCTTCTTATTCTTTGTACCACTAAAGCAAATCCTGGCACAACAAAGGCGAATCTATACGAACAACAAAGGTTTACTGGAAAGATATTTTACAAGTTGTACTCGACACCCCTGGCTCAATGAAGATTTGTTACAGTTAAATAATGTAACGTAATGTAGGGCATAGCATTTTCATTAATATGATATTTCTAGATTTAAAACTTATTTAATACAAAATTATCTAGGCTTATTCGATACACTTATTTATGTACACAATATAGGTATTTTTAATGCAAAATTGCTACTATAGTCGCCTAATAGCCGTACTGCCTTGAGATACTGGTAGCAACTAAATCCCCTTTCCCATTATTCCGCATACATTCGCTTCAAACCGTTTTGCTGTATTAGTAATAATTTTGATTTTCATAAAAATAATTTCAATTAGTTTGCTTTAGTTTAATTCTCCTTTTTGCACATGCACGTTAATTTAATTAGTAAAAAAAGAATGGTTCTTTTCAGGCTACTACATACGAATAAAACTAGTTAAAACATATGAACTAATAATGACTAAATAAATGAGGAATAGTGTAAACTAATTTCGTTGAGTACCTGAATAATATTTTGGTTA
Organism: Vesta saturnalis; assembly: GCA_036346205.1. Classification (NCBI taxonomy): domain Eukaryota; kingdom Metazoa; phylum Arthropoda; class Insecta; order Coleoptera; family Lampyridae; genus Vesta; species Vesta saturnalis. The sequence goes on along the minus strand of JARFJB010001883.1, from coordinate 13,552,949 downwards.
ACCCCTTGCGTGACATTTTTTTTTAAATTAACTACATTATGTACTACGAGATTCTCAATTTCCAATTCAGCTTTAACGGTGTTCTGCCTTATAGTTTTCATAAAATTCAATCAATTTTACAATACTTTTTTGGAGATCGGCGGATAGCCACTAATTTTCCAATTTAGCCGGCGCTTCGTGCGCTGGACATCACTTCTCTTTCTTTGAGAGTATGTTAAAAATGAAGTTGGTAAATGCAGATATGACAACACCACAACTACAAAATCATACATGCACAGTCATAACTTCAATTGTGTGTATATGATTTTGTAACAGTATTTTTAACATACAAATAAAAAAGTCGAGAGGAGTGATTTCTGGCGAGCAAGCGGCCACTAAGTTGGGACGTTAGTAACCATTCATCGATCTCCAAAGAAGTGTAAATGTTTTTAAATCCTATTCTAAGTCTTACTGGAAGTACACTATTACTTGTTCTTGCAACTTTATCTCACCCACAAGTTCTTTAGAATCTCTTATAAAATCTGCACCTTTGTAAATAATTTGTTCATGGGTGACTAGACCAAACCAAAACTATTCATATATCTCGGCTGTTTCAAGTTTTTCGACTATGTCCCATTTTCGATGTAGTGTCCGATTTTCGATGTAATTGCATTTATCTCCGTTCCTAGAAAAGATAGAAGGTAGCGGTTTTAGGTGCACTGTGATACTTTTGTCTAAAATAAAAGAATCCGCAAACAAAACCTTCCCAGCTTTCTTTGTTTCTGTGATACAGGGTGATTTGAAAATTTGAAGTTTTCTTTGTCATCTTTTGAGATATTGAAAAAATCTAAACTACATCTTGTAGCGCTTTGTACATAGAATTCAGAAACGAATTTAGTTGAATTTAAAATTTGCGATTTTGATCTAAAAGTGTGTTTCTTTCAAATGGAACACCCTATATATTTTAGTTTGGCGTGGTCGGTCGTATCTTTAAATTTTAGTAATGTTATAACCATATTTCAGTAGGCCATGACCGGTCGTAACAAAATAAAATCCGAAGTAGACTTATTTTAATTCACGTAACATATTGTACACAAGTAATCTAAATATAATAATAATAACGGCATAGTTAAAGTTATTGTTCGAATGGATTTCCGTTAAACTGCAAACATACTTCGCAAAGCTTTGGATTCCATTTGACAGAGTCAAAATAACGAAAGGCGGAACACGTAATTCATTGAAAGCTCTCCGTGTAGCGTACTGATGATACTTTACGGCATCATATCGTTTATTATATATTTTATTTTGCACATATCCCTACAAAAAATTTAACCCAGACAAATCTAGGGATCTACATGACTTCAGATAATAATAGGTTATGTTACATTTATGTTTACATACCAACATAAAAAAAAATTCGATTTCATAAAGCAAACATTGAAACACCCGTTTGAACGTCCTAATATACATATGATAAACCGAATTTATAATTTACATATGAACCACCTTAAAGTAAAATAATTATTGCATGTTTTCTATTGCAGTATTTTAATTAAGGTAGAATTTAGGTGTTCAAATTCTTTTCAATATCTGCATAACGATTAATTTTGTAAGAAAATGTGTAAAAAATTTAATTTTACGTAACTTTTCTTTATAAAGTTTCTTAATATAAGTCTAAAAATTAATTAAATAGGGTTGACAATGCTTAAATTGTCTTATTGGCATTTTATAGAAGCGGGCGACTTTGGAATTATTTTTTAAGTTAACATTTATGTCCATTAACGTCTATCTGACATGAAGTTTTAAACGTTCATCTGAAATAGAGTACCGTTTTTGTTTTTACAATGTTGCCTGCTCTCGATATTAAAACAAAGGTTGCATAATTATCCTAAAATAGTGCGCTGTTTACCCATTTATTGGTGCGAGGCCTTCCATTTTAACCCGAGGCGTTAGTCGAGGGAATAAAATCCGAAAAAATTAAATTTTGAAGTATTTGTGTCAAATTAAATACATAAACCAAAAGTTATATATATATATATATATATATATATATATATATATATATATATATATATATGTATATATTTAGTTATATTAAAAAACAAGTTTCATAAGACCAGTCTTGAAACACGAATTCAAGTTTAAAAAAACGAGTGGCGTAGCGACGAGCTTTTTAAGAAATGTGTGTTTCAAGGTCTTATAAAACGCGTTTTATATGCTATTTTTTGTAATTTGCCCTTTTTAACCATTTTTTTTACTTTAGTTGATTTAGGGATCTGTGGCGGTTGGTACTGTCTTAATTTTAAAAGTAAACATTTGATCTAGTCGCCTTTTGTTTTATCCAAATTCTGTCACAAAACACGAAAACGGAAGATAATCAACGTAGTGTTGCATGTACGTCCCCTGAAATACATGAACTTGCAAAAAATACGTTTGCGATTTTGCTCACATTAAAGTTTTTCACTAGGCGCATCCTATTTTTGGCACATTTTATAAGAGTGACGTGCGTGACATACTTCCCGATTAAGCTTTGCCAACCTAAAAATTTTCGTAAAATGTTCCGTGAATTAATGGCTATAATGACTTCGGAGATGATGTCGTCGCGTTTCTTAATATGTCTATTAGCGAATCAAAATGGAATTAAATTACAAAAAATTATTATTAAAATTACTTCATTTCTTTTAATTTCCACTTTGTAGGTTGGAAGCTCGTGTGTTGTTCCACAACAGATACTTTCTTTTAAATTTGTGTTTTTAACCAGCTTTCCAATAATACTAATGCTATTCAATTTCAAAAAAAAATAAAAAATAGCGGAGTTATTGTAATTAGTCGTTAGGTAAAAATGCCAAAACTTGATAAATAAACATGGAAATATCTGGTATGGCACAAGGTAGGACCTTCCAACCAACACAGTGGAAATTAAAATTTTAATAATTTTGTAGCATAATTATGCAACATCTTTTTAATACGTTCATAACCAAAATAGGCAACATTGTAAAAACAAAAACAAGAATATATGTTAGATGAATGTTTAAAACTTCATGTCAGATAGAAGTTAATAACATCGAGATGCTAACATAAAACAAAGATACCAACGCCTTCTATTATACAGGGTGTCTGTGAAGGGTTAGGAAATCTCGAAACTGGAGATACTAGAGCCCAAAATATATCGATTGAACCGAACACACCTTAGTCCAAATATTGATAGGTAAAAAGATACAGGGTGTCAAAGTTGTAATTTTATTTTCTATTTTTCCATATTGCTTGAGAAGTATTTTAGATTTTTGCATGAAACTCGGTATATGGTGGTTGTTTGGTATGAGAAATAAGATTCTGCCCTTAATTTTGGCCAGACTTGTAGAAGGGGCCACATACAGCTTTATTTTAGTAAATAACCTGTCAGAAAATATTTGCACCACCCTGTAATTCAGTGTACTCCATATTTTTTTAACATAAATCAAGTTGCTCTGAAAAACATCCGCATAGTGTTGCTATGGCTTCTAATGTTTATTATAAGATTACCTTCAGTGTCACCAATAATTATCAGTTAAAATTTTGTTCTAAATTTAAAACGTTATGGAGTGTATGTTTGTTGAATAATGCTGATACCGACTTAATGCTTTAGAAACTCAAAGATTAATAAAAAGATTCATACATTACAAAAAGAATTACAGTTTTATTAGTAACTATTTAAAAAAAGACATACTGAATAAAATAGAAAGTTTAAAGGAAACTATTAACTAAAGAATAACTACACAAATTGTTCAAAATGAGCACCACGTTGCCTAATGCATTCCCGAGCACGACGAACTAGTGATTGTTGCATCATCCAAAGTATTTGAACGTTATTCTTTATTTCCTGGGCATGGTGGAAAATTCTTTGCCGTAGTTCATTCTAGGTTTCCACAGGAGTATTATAAACACGTTGTTTCAATTTACCCCAGAAGAAGAAATCCAAAGGATTTAACCTGGTGATCTAGGCAGCCAGGATACAGGTCCTGATCGGCCTCTCCATCGGTCTGGATATACTCTATTTAAATGTTCTCTAAGTAATAAGCTAAAATGAGGTAGGGCACCATCGTGCATAAATCACATGTTCATGCGTGTTTGCAATGGAAGATCTTCTAACAGATTCGGTAATTGTTTTGTAAGAAATTCTAAATATCTTTGGTAACTTAACAGGTCCTATTACATAATGCCCAATTATTCCTGTCCATAAATTAATTTGAAATTGTAATTGATGCCGGGTTTGTCTTATACCGTGAGGGTTTTCGTCTGCGTAAATGTGTAAATTATGCGAGTTGATGGACCCGTCCCTACGAAGTTCTGCTTCGTCCGAAAATAATATTAAGCCAGTAAATTCGTTATCTTAGTTAAACCTCTCTAAGAGCCAAATTAGAAAATTCTACTCTTGCAGGGTAGTCATCCACGCTTAAATCTTGTACGTTTAGAATGTGGTATGGATGCAGCAGCTGCTCTCGAAAAATTCTATTTACTGTACATTTTGAAACCTGTAATTCGTGTGCTACATTCCTAACACTAATTGTAGAATCTGCAGCGACAACATCCAGAACATTTTCTTCCAATTTAACTGTACGTATAGTTCTGGGAATACCACCATGTTGGCCCATATTTGGCATAAAACTACCTTCAAAAAGTTAATGTTAAATGCAATTTCACATCCCTTTACTATTTAAGGTAATAAAAGTGTCTTACCAGTTTCTCGTAACCGCTTATCAATGCGTTGGAAAGTCTTTGAATTTGGCAATTGTCTATTGGGAAATCTTTCGGCGTACAATCTTCGAGCTCTTAGAGCATTAGATCGTGCCAACTCATACATTAAATGCATTCAGCATATTCGACAAACGTATTACTCCATAACGTTTTAAGTTTAGAACAAAATTTTAACTGATAATTATTAGTGACACTGAAGGTAATCTAATAATAAACATTAGAAACCACAGCAACACTATGCGGATGTTCTTCAGAGTAACTTGATTTATGTTAAAAAAATATGTAGTACACTGAATTCAAAATGCATCGATACGTTTAAAAGTAAATATCTCAGAAACTATTAAATTTAAACACTCCTGACAAGTACGTCTTTTTTGTTGAGAAAGGACGTGAGATTAAGATTTTTCGATCAATTATTGCATACAGGGTGGCGCAAAGATTTTCTGACAGGTTATTTACTAAAATAATGCTGCATGTGGCGCCCTCTATAAGTCTGGCCAAAATTAAGGGCAGAATCTTATTTCTCATACCAAAAAACTCCCACATAGCGAGTTTCATGCAAAAATCTAAATACTTCTCAAGCAATAAGGAAAAATAGAAAATAAAATTACAACTTTGACACCCTGTACCTTTTTACCTATCAATATTTGGACTAAGGTATGTTCGGTTCAATCGATATATTTTGGGCTCTAGTATCTCCAGTTTCGAGATTTCCCAACATTTCACAGTATATGGATAATGCAATTTAAGCATATTCAATCCTATTTAATTAATTTTTAGTCTTATTTCGATTTACATTAAAAAACTTTATAAGAAAAGTTATGTAAAATTTAATTACGTTTAAAAGAAAGTCCACATGTTTTCTTATAAAATTTATCGTGATTCACATATTGAAAAAAATGTAATAACACTTAGATTTTACCTAGGAATTTTTTGCCACATTTGAGATAAAATTCTACAAAAATGCGTGGACAAAGAATGGTTGAGATGTGCAGAAAGGCCCAATTAAATAAATTAGGTAACAGCTATTTCTTTAGGACGATTATTAAATTATTTTGTCTAAATCGGCATTCCAACTATTTTGTTTTTGTGATTCTGTAATGTACAGTTATTTTAAAAAACATAAATAATACCCCAACTTAACGAAAAATCAACAAAAACTCCTTTAACTGCCATTGAGAATACCGAAATAGTAATGTCTTCGGCTGAGGATGGGGCTACCTCAAATAAATATTGCAATCTTATTTCAAATCAGGATCAGCCAAAAATTATAATTTTAGGAGATATTAATTTGAATAATTATCAAGCTAAAATGTTTGAAAAAAACATTGACTCTGAAGGTATGTCTTTTGTTAAAATATATGAACACATGATAAAATAAAGCTTTACTTTCGTTCTTATAGGCGAGGCAAACGAAGTAACTTTCAAACATCTTATTGAAAATGCAGAAATTGTTTTTGAAAACATGCAAACGGAACCTGCAAATTACGTTCATGAATTAAATATAGATGAAGAAAAACCTGGCGAAAACCATGCAAATGAGAAAGATCCAGCAGCAGTGAGTGATCATGGAGGTTCTAGTAATGAAGATGATACGGAAAATAAAGCAGGATCTAAACGAAAAGTTAATCAACAATTAAGAATGGCAGGAAAAGAATACCTAGGATTTAGGAGACCAAGAAATCAAAAAAATACTTTCCAAGATGTCAAAAAGACTAAAAGGACAATCAAGAAATGATGCAAGTCAAAGGCATGTGAAGTGTCAAAAATAAATAAGTGCAACGAAATCAGTGAAACTGTTAGAACGGAAATTTTCTCTAATTTTTGGGACAAGATGGACTGGAAACAAAGGAAAATTTTTATATGCAATTTGGTATCACAGAGACCTACACAACGTAAAACTGCCAATGAGATATCAAGACGTTCATCTTCATTCTTTTATAATTTAAACATTGGCCAAAAAACTGTTCCTGTGTGCAAAACAATGTTTTTAAATACACTCGGTGTAGGGGAATGGATGGTGAGAAACAGTGTATTAAAGTCCCGATTTGGAATTAATTTTTCTAAAAATAGCGAAAGACTTCCTAAACGGCAAAAACCAACAGAATCTGATGAATTCATAAAATCATTTCTAGAGCAGTTATCGAAACTGCCAAGTCACTATTGTTGCAAGGACACAAAAAAACTTTATTTAGAACAAGATTTTAAAAGTGTAGCGGACTTGTTTGAGGCGTTTGTTCAGTACTCAAAAGAACAACAAAAGAAAATAGTTAGCAGAAACACATTCATGAAATGGGTAAATAGATTAAATATAAGAATATTCAAACCGAGGAAAGATCGCTGTGATATATGCGTGGAATATGAGGCAGGGAATTTGAATAAAAATAAATGGGAACTTCATATTAAACATAAGGATTGGGCTCAAAAAGAAAAAGAAAACGACAAAGAGGAAGCAAAAAAGGGAAATATTCACGTTATAACTATGGACTTGCAGGCTGTAAAAACCTGTCCGTCATTACAAGCGAGTTCACTTTACTTCAAAACAAAATTAGTGTGTCACAACTTCACATTTTTTTATCTTAATACAAAAGATGGTACATGCTATTGGTTTGATGAAACGGACGCTGATCATCAACATCAACATTTGCGTCGATGGTCATTAGTTTTCTAATAACTCACTACATTTCTGCAAATGAAGATATTAAACCGATAGTGTTGTATTCAGATGGATGCACATATCAAAATAGAAATAGTGTATTGGCAAATGCTCTATTAAGCTTGTCCTATCAATATAAAGTGACTATTGTGCAAAAATGTTTGGTAAAAGGACATACACAAATGGACAATGCGACAATTGAAAAAAGATTAAAGAATCGCGCCATGGAAATCCCTAATGATTATTTTCAAATAACAAAGGACGCACGTCGCAACCCAAAACCTTATGAAGTGATATGCCCAACATACAGCTTTTTTCAAAATTTTAATACTAACCTAGTTTACGATTCCATTAGACCTGGTAAAAAAACTAACGATCCCACAGTTACCGAAATTAAGGCCCTGAAGTATGAGGAAGGTTGTATTAGTTACAAACTGGACCTTGATGAAGAATTTTCGCCATTGCCACACAGAACAAAGCACCTACCGTAAAAAATTGAGGAGTATCCAGTATTATTTGGGGCAAAATTAGCTATTACAAAAAAAAAGTATTTTCATCTTCAGGAAATAAAGTTGAAAATTAATAGAAATTTCTGGAGCTTCTACGATAATTTACTATATAAAGAATAAATGCAATTCTGAAATATTATAGTAAAGTTGTAGGGTAAGTGTACATAATTTTGACAGTGTCCATAAATCCGTCAGGTTTCAACAAAATTGCTTCAAATAAGAAAAGTCAAATTTAAAATGGTTTTCAAAGACATCTAGTGACATATTCCAATATTAATGAAAATTCTGATATCGGTTTTCTACTTTACCGACTGAACCATCATTGTGGAAACATTAACTGAAAAAGTAAAGTCACTGTGCAAACGTGATAGTGGTTTTGTGAATTGAAAACTTTCTAAGGTAAGAGAATAATGGTTTGTTTTTGAACTAATGTATTTTAGACTTCTGACTTGATTTTTGACTAAATTTTATGTTGATCTCCTTATATGCTTATGAAATATTGTTAAAAAATGCACGACTTCCATAAAATTTACTAACTTAAATAAATATTGGTGGTGTCGGATTTAGGTTCAGAAATAAGTGTGTTGCTATAAATCCGACATCAGATGTCGAATTTATGGACAATCCAATGAATTTTGAAATAGATGTACTAAAAAAATTGACAGGAACAAAATATGACACTTAGTTTGCATTGATCCCGGAAATGGCGCTAAGCCAAAGAGCTAAATCCGACAGTGTGTCTGATTTACGCACCAAAAGTGTCGGATTTAGGGGCATGTCGCGATATTTGTAAAATGAATATTTTTTTTTAGGATGCCACCAAAAAAATATTGTTCTTACTCCAAAGAAGACTTGCAAAATTCCTTGCAAGAAATAAAAAATGGAATGCCATGCGCTGTTGCCTCTAAACTATACAATGTTCCTAGAACAACATTAATAGGAAAAATTAAAGGAACCTACCCTGAGGAATGCAAAAGTGGAGTGTCTACTGTATTAACATCTCCAGAAGAAGATATTTTAGTCAACTGGATATTAAATATGGCAAAAATGGGGTTTCCCATCAACAAAGACCAATTATTGGACAGCGTAGCAATGCTGTGTAGGGAATTGAAACGACACAATAAGTTCAATGATGGTCGTCCTGGGCGCCATTGGTTTGAGGGATTCCTCAAAAGACATCCGCAAATTTCTCTGAGGATGCCTGAAAACCTGACGGCTTCTCGCGCGGCTGTCACAGAAGCAAGCATAAAAAATTGGTTTGACGAAGTTCAAAAATATTTCATATCCACAAATACATTTGTTAATGATCCCAATAGAATCTTCAACGCAGATGAATCTGCATTTTTTCTGTCCCCAAAGGGCAATGCTGTTCTCGCGAAAAAAGGCAGTAAAACTGTATACGAAAAATCTGGGAATGACAAAGAATGTCTCACTGTATTAATCACAGGTAAATTAGTAACATAATTTTTAGATTGTTCTCAAAAATTAATACAATATTTTTTCTTTTAGGCAATGCAAACGGGATCTTGGCACCTCCCATGGTCATGTACCCATATGACAGAATTCCAAAGCATATCGTTATGAGAGTTCCCAATGGTTGGGGAATTGGGAAATCGGACAGTGGCTGGATGACTTCCGAGTCATTCTTCGAATATATATCTAATATTTTTTACCCTTGGATAGTATCTATGAACATTGAACTTCCCATATTGCTATACGTAGATGGACATAAATCTCACATTACCCTTAGTCTCAGCAGATTTTTTACCGAAAAACAAATTATTCTGATTTGTTTACCTCTAAACACTACCCACATTCTCCAACCGTTAGATGTAGGATTATTTAGATCGTTGAAACAGAGTTGGAAAAAATGTATCAAAAGCTATAGAGTGGAAAATGGCTTCAAAATATTAAATAGAGAAAATTTTGCACCTGTTCTCAAAATGGCCCTTGAGGATGTTACCAATATGAAAAATATATTCCAAAATTCATTCAGAGTTTGCGGCTTATACCCATTTGAAAAGTCTAATGTGGATTATACAAAAGTAGTGCAAAAGGTTCTAAATATTGAAAACATATCTAATAACCCAGAAATAAAATTGGATATTGTCCAACATCTTAGATACATAGAAGACCATATTGAAAACACAACTCTCCAAAAGTTTTATTCTTTGAAAGATGGTGAGTGGGATGAAGATGTGGAGGATAGAAATTTATATAAAGTTTGGGTAAGCATTTTCAATAAAACTGGACTTAGTTATGACAGTACAGCGAATGCTATATTATCAGATGAGGTGATAATTGAAGTGGAGGGGGGGATTGATTTAGAACGAGAGTGGGAAGCGTTAATAGTGGAAACACCTGAAAATGATTTCGAGCAAGAGATATTTGAAAAAGAGAAAAATATACTAAATATTATTCAAAATATTATGTTGACAGGGCCCAGGACCGATGAAATAAATGAGGAAAGTACTGACGAATACCTAAAAAGCAAAGAAAAACCCAGAGAGCAAGACGAAATTGAAGGTATAGAAGAAAAAACAGACAATGCGCAAAAAAATAGTGACGAAATTACTGAAAACATTCAAGAAAACAAAAAAGAGGATATCGGGGTAGGACAAGATAAAGAGACTGACATAGTTAGTAATGATAGTAGCAGCTCTAGAGGAAATGATAGATTGATAGAAAGTAAGGAGATTAAACAATTAAAGAATAATGAAATTGGAGAAACTGTAGATAAAACAACCGTTGACAAAATAAAAGAGGCCAAGAAAGTAGAGAATACTGAAGAAAAAACTGATAATACAAAGACAGAGGTCCTCAAGAACATTGATAACATATCTCCAGATAGGACGAAAAATAATATTGAAAAAAATTCAACACGGTTAGTTCCATCGCCATTTAAAAAGGCATTGTTTTGGCCAGAAGCAACACCATCAAAAAAATTTCTAGGAAAAAAAAAGGAAAAAATACCCTCTGTAACAACTTCCGACGCTTGGAAAGAATATTACTCCAAAAAAGAAGATGAAAAAAATAAACAACTTGAAGAAAAGGAGAACAGAAAAAGAAAAAGGGCTGAAAAAAATATTATTTCAAAAAAGAGACCTAAAAAAACAAAACTTGAGCAACAGAATTCAAGTGAAAATGAAGAAGTATTGCTTAATATTAGCGAAGATGATGGTGAAGTATGTACTGAGAAAGTAAACGAAAAAAGAAATTTTAAAATTGGTGACTTTGTGATAGTAACCTATGAAAATGATTACTATCCGGGAAATGCGACTGGAATTGAGAAAGAGAAAATATTGATTAATAGCATGACTAGAAGTGGATCTAATTGGAAGTGACCAGATGAGAAAGACGAAATTTGGTACGACTTCATAGAAGTTTTGGAGGTAATACAACCACCTAAAAAAATTAACAAAAGAGGCTGCTTTCAAGTTGAGGAAATAAATAAGTACCTATAGCGCATGAGTCAATACTTCCTATTTCTGTTAATTTTGAATATTTTGTAGACGTTTAATATTGTTATTAAACAACTTTTGTAAACTGAAAATCTTGTTTGATTTATGTACATAAAGTGTTGGATTTAGAAACACTGTCGGAATTTTGTACAAAGACAATTTTCAGGTGTCGGAATTATTTCCATTTGCAGGCCAATAAAAAAATGTTTTTTTTTTAATTTATGGAATGATGGAATTATTTTTCCTGTCTAGAGGCGACTTCAGAAATTAACAAACTTAACTACTATATAAAGTAAATTGTATTTTGTACATGATTTTCATTTTATCATTGTGCTTTCTTCAGTTTGTTCTCTTAGTGTCTGAATTATGTACACTTACCCTATTGCATTTTTTTTTGTAAAAGTTTTGTAGGCTAGGATACAATAAAAGTTTTTTAATACTAATAATAACAGAGCAGTTGTAGTTATTTCAGTACTCCATGCAATACCTTGTATCATCAACTTTTTGACAGAATTATAAATGCAATTCCTCGTAACTAGCTATAAATTTTCAAAAAATTAAAATGTCGGTAGGTATGTTTAAAAATAACCAACACAGAGTTATTTGTTGCGCCTCAAATTAACAAAAGTCAAAATTTTAGTGCTTTTTCATAATTATTTATAAAAACGTGTTTCCTGAATAAAGTCACATTTGCAGTTAAGAGGTATTGCATTGACATCGTCGGTATAAGAATTAGTCCAGAGTTTCCAATAATCTCCGATTTTTAATGTGAACACAGCAACACGTAAGTCTTCGTACCTATAGAGATGTTCCGCTAGATAGGAAAGTTTTGCATTTTTTGATTGGTATGGCCTCTCTCCTATGGAATAATTTTACTAAAAATATCTGTAGAGTATATGTATAATAGATGTAACCTTCGCATGATAGTTAATGTTAGTTCATAGTATTGTAATAATTATGAAAATTCATAAAACAATAAAAAATTAATTCTTTTTTGAAGGTTTACTTCATGGAGCTCCAACTTCATACGTCAAGTTCATAAAATAACTGCGGAATTGATGAAACGAAAGATTGGTTAAAAAGATATAAGTACATAAGCTAAATAGTATTTAATTTATATGTATTACCATTCACAAACAGCATTTTAATACAAGATTAAAATAGTTACTAATTAAAAATATTTTTGTTATAACAGACATTTCCGATTTACACCGGAAGTAGACATCATCAACTGTATTATTTAAATGAAAACCATTATTTTTTACAACAGTTATTATTTATTGTTACAACTTAATTATTCAGAAAAACCAAATTTTGTACTAACAAACTGGAATTACTCCAGCTTCCAACCTCAAAGAAATAAATGCACAAGGGATTTATGGAATAAAGAACTCTTTCTTTCCGTTCTCTAAATAAATATGACAGATTTAATATTGTACTTACATACTTAAAGTAAAGCAATCCGATATTTGTGTAGAGTTCATGTCTTTGGAATGCGTATATAAAGTTTATACGGTAAATATAGATTAAATACTTTTGTGCACGACTATAGTATAACATTGTCGTAATATGTGTCGGCAGACAATACTAATAGCATACATTGCACACAAATTTTCATTAATCACTGTTATTGTCAATAGCACACGATTAGTATAAATAAATCACTGTTATTTTATATATTGTTCTGGTATCCGTCAAATACATTCAATCACGAGCGTCGGTTTGTAGAAGAGAATTAATCTTTTTCTCTCTCTTAAACGTTCACGCGTTTGCGAATAATACTAACGTTTGAATGTAATCGAAGCAACTTGGCGATGCACATTTATTTGTTACCATATAAACGTCAATCATGCATCATTTTTCTGTAATTTTTAATTAAATTTAGTTCACTGGCAAATCTATACTAAATACTAAATTTACTAAAAAAACTAAAGTAAAACGGATATTCCGTCTACTTCTAAGGAGCAGTTAACATTAAAGCCACCCGATGTTCGGCAAGCAGCTGAAATAACATCCCTCGACTTATTACCAAGTAAGTCTAAAAAACTTTACTTGAGCACATACGAGACGTTTTGTAAATGTAAAGTGGAGAAAACAGTGGAACTTCCATCTGAATCTGCAATCCTTGCTTACCTTCGGAACTAAATGTAAGATACCAAAGTTCTACATTGTGGCAGCAATATGCAATGCTCAAAAGTACAATAAGCCTAAACGAAAATGTAAATATTTCTAAATATGCTAAACTAAAAGCATATTTAAAACGGCAGTCGGAGGGATATGTTTCAAAAAAAGCAAACACTTTTACTCCCGAGGATATTAACAAATTTTTTAAGTCTGCGCCAGATGATACATATCCTCCAACAAAAGTAAGCGTTAAATATTTTTACCAATGTGAACTAACCGTATATCTTTTCTAGTTCGCATTAATATTGGGTGCTTGCCGCTTAACTGAAAATTAGCGAAATTCAAGATTTGGGAACAACACTACTTGTTACAGTCCCTAATACAAAAAAAATTATATGCAAATTTACAATAATTAGCGAGTTTTACGAAATGTGTAAATAGGATATATTTAAGAGAGAATTGAAAAGTGACGTAGTTTTTCTCCAGATGATAAACGCAAAATTAATAAAACAAAAAATTGGCATTAATTCCTTTATAACAGTGGGTACAGATATTGCTAATTTTTTGAAACTACCAAACCCAGAAAGCTACGATTTTAGTTGATGCGGGTGGTGATATTACTACCTTGAAAAGGAATGGTGGCTAGAAGAATATGTTATTACTGAAGCAAATATCGTTGAATTACAGGATATTAAACTAAATGAAGTGCCAACATTAAATATAAAAAATTGTTCTAAATTTACAATTAATATAAATGTTAATGAATAAAATTTATTTATAATGTATAGTTAATATTATAAATGTTAATTCCTCTTAAACTTGTGTGTTTTTGACGATAACTAGATTAATTAGCATTTTATCAAACAACTGAAAACAATTCGTTTACATTTTTATCATATTTGACAGATCAACATGCCCGTGTTAATTCTAAATGAAATAAGTATTTGCATTAAATTAAAAATATTTCTAACCGTGGACAAAGCATAGTATACAACTCGCATATAAGGGCTATTAATCACTCGAACGATTTGCTCCACTCGCCTGCGGCTCGTTCGGAAAACATCGTTCTCGTAATTAATAGCCTCTCTTATAAGCTCGTTGTATAATATACTTACTATTCTTTGTGTGTATTTTTTATCACTGTCTCATCTGACATCTTTCATATGTATTTATTTACATTCCCGTGTTTACCTCTTCAACTTTTATTTCATACCTAAACAAATTTTCCCTATTTTAAGCAAAATAATTAGTTTTTGACCAACGAACTAAACTATTTCATATGGCTAGAGTTTTTTGTCCAAGAAACTACAGATAACTGTTCTAAAAATATCTGGTATGGAACACCACACGACCTTCCAACCTACAGAATGGACATTAAAAGAAATGAAATAATTTTAATAACAATTTTTTAGGATAATTATGCCACCTCTTTTATAAGAAGTTAATTATGAAAATAGACAACATTGTAAAAACAAATCAATAATCTATGTCAAACAAACATTTAAAACTTCATGTCAGACAGAGGTTAATAAACATCTAGATGCTAACTTAAATATCTGGTGTAGGACACCACACGACCTTCCAACCTACAAAATGGAAATTAAAAGAAATGAAATAATTTGAATAACATTTTTTTAGGATAATTATGGAACCTCTTCCATAAGAAGTTCATTATGAAAATACGCAACATTGTAAACGTAAAAGACAATAATCTATGTAAAAAACATACGTTTAAAACTTCATTATAGACATACATCTAGATTTTAACTTAAATTAAGCTATTTTTGTATCTAGTGCGCGAAATACTATTTTGGTGACCGAGAATTTAATTTTTTAACGAGGTGCAGCCGAGTTAAAAAAAATCGAGATCGCCAAAGTAGTTCGCGCATGTGTTACAAACAAAATTTTTTCTACAAACCATCAAAATATGTATATCCCTTAAAATTGTTTTAAATAATTTTTTTCTTGGATACAAAACTTTTTCTACAACCATCAAAATATGCATATCCCTTAAAATTGTTTTAAATAATTTTTTCTTGGATTTTTGCTTGATTGAGGACCACAAAACTTAAAATACAATAATCTCATAAAGTTTACATGCAGTGGGCGAAATATGTATTTCGCACACTAGTTCGCGCACGTTGTTATGGTAACGTAGCAAAATTAAAAAAAGTGCCATTACGCATATTGTTATCAATGCGCAAACCTCGTCATTTTTTGAAAAAAGAACTAATTTTAATTTCAGTTTTTTAGGATAACTATGCAACCTCTTTCGTACGTTCATAACGAAAACAGGCAACATTGTAAACACAAAAACAATAATATATGTCAGAATGACGTTTCAAACTGCATGTCAGATAGAGATTAATAGACATAAATACATGCTAACGTAAAAAAATTTCAAAGCCGCCCGTTTCTATAAAAATGTCAATAATACAGCGTTCAGCATTTTCAATCATATTTATGTAATTTTTACATTTAATTCGCTTTACATTAAAGGACTGTAGAAAGAAAATTTATGTAAGATCACATTTTCTTTAAAAAATACGTCTGGTCTACACTATTTCTTATAACATTAATCGTTATTCAGATAATGAAAAAGTTGTAGTAACACTTAAATTCTACATTAGGGATTTTTTTGCCGCTAAATTAAGCGTCATATGAAACGATTGCATAGAACATAATTAACCGATATGTGTAAGGTGTATATCTAGATATTTTGATATCTTTGAAATATGCAGCTGTTAATAAACCCCTGCCGCCGCTGGATTTCTCCCAAAATCTAATCAGTTCTAAGCCAAATGAAAACAAGCTTAAATACAAAATGTACGTATTTTAGTTCTGGAGTTATCGTAGATACTAATATACATCCACACAAACATACAGACATACACACAGAAACACACACAGACATCCAGACATGATGGCCAATATTGGCGAAACGGTCAAAAATTGTAAAAAAAAGTCGATTGCATAACCTTCTATACCTACATATGTATATGAAGGTTGGAAGGTAAAATATTAAAAACATGAAATAATTTTAATTATAATTTTTTTAGGATAACTAGGCAACCTCTTTTTTGTACGATCATAACGAAAACAGGCAACATTGTAAAAACAAAAACAATAATCTATATCAGAATGGCGTTTAAAACTTCAGTCATATAGAGATTAGTCGGCATAAATACACCTTAACTTAAAAAAATGCTAAAACCTTCTATAAGATATCAATAATACAGTTTAACCATTTTCGTTCATATTTAATTAATGTTTAGACTTAACTTGCTTTATCTTAAGAACTTTATAAATGAGGGTTAGGTAAAATTCAATTTTCATTAAAAAATGTGTCTACACTTCTTCTTATAAAATTAATCGTTACCCAGATATTGAAAAAAATTGAGCTAACACTTAAATTCTACCTTACGAATTTTTTGACGCTATATTACGCGCCGTATAGTTGAAATTATGAGAGAATTCCAATATCGCATTAGCGCTTTTATTCAAGCACTACGGCCGAAGATGGAACTTTGTCGTTTTTACACGTTATATGACGAAGATGGGAAAAAATTGTTGTGTATAACCCCGCGGGTAGTGAACTAAAACCTACACTATACGTTAAAACGTAGGTTCAATTTAAGTACATGCGTTAGAAGAAGGCGCAAAAAGGAAAAAAATGCATCGGTACATAAATGGCAAATATCGACTTAAAATCATAGATACAGCGGTGTTTCAAATTCTTTTTACTTCGTTTTTAAAATGTTACAAACTTAACCAAAGTAAATTGAATAATTCTCATTTATTTAAAATATGCATAAATAAATTCACTATGACGATATAAACAATCAAGTTCCTGAAAATACCTAGACAATTGAAAAACAATTTCTGATGAACCCGAATATCTACATAAAATATTAATATACAATTTATATAAAATCGTTTTACTATCTAACTGTTTACAGTTTGTTCCTTAATTCCGAACCTTCAACAAGCCTCTTAAAATTTTAATATTTTTTACAAAATGACAATTATTAAAATTTTCAGTTATTTTTGTAACTTTTAACTATAATTGTACACAAAAAAAAAGAATTACAGTTAAGAAAATTGAAATTCGAAAGTTTTTTTGATATCGAAAAGAGCTTTAAATTTCAATTTTACACAAAAAAGACGAACTTTACTTCACAAAATTAAAAAACTGAAATTTAATTTTAAAATATGCATAAATACTTTCATTATGACGATATAAACTTTGAAGTTCGTAAAAGTACTTAAACAATTAAAAACCAATTAAATGTGGGAGGAGTCTTTGAAACAATGTGATGTAGATATTTGGAAAAAAAAGCAAAACTGTTAGATGTAATGGTGGAACCATTGGTAATTTCCGTTGGTGGGAGTGATATAGAAAACAGTGATTAGATTATAGTTAAAAAGTTTTTTTGAAAGACAAAAAACTGTTTAATTTTTTTATTGTTTAGGTACTTTTACGAACTTGAAAGATTACATTGTCATAATGAAAGTATTTATGCAACTATAGTTAAAAGTTTCAAAAATAACTGAATATAATTAATTATCAATTTATAAAAAAATATCATAATTTAGAAGAGGGGCACCCTGGCCGCCATTTTGTTTTTTTGTGACGTCACCCTTGGGACACCTTTGGTCGCCATTTTTTTATATGCCCACGTGGGGATCGTATGTTTTTCACCTGAGAATAAAAAGATTTAATCTGTTATTAATATTTATTAGGGTCCGTTTTTATCAAAGGAGATTGCATAATTATTAAAACATTTAATTCATCTACAGATTGTGATCTTTTATCTATACGACAAATTTATTTATGCATTCATTGGGGGTTGCATTCTAATAAGGACCCTAGTCTTGTAAGACGGGAATCTGTTCGCGGGCTTCGCCCTGTCATAAAAATTGTATTCTAATAAGAGGCCCTAGTCTCGTAAAATTAAATATGAATGAAAATGATTAAAACGTATTATTGATGTTTTATAAAAGCAGATGGACCTTGTAAAGTTTTAAGTTAACATGTCTATTAAAATTATTACAGGTAGTGTGTAAGCCTAAAAATTAAATACGGATGAAACATTATTAAATCGTATTATTGATGTTTAATAGAGGCAGATGGATTTGGTATTTTTTTAAGTTAACAGGTACGTATATTAAAATTATTACAGGTAGTGTAAGCCTAAAAATTAAATACGTATGAAAAATGATTAAATCGTATTATTGATAGAAGCAGATGGACTTGGCGTTTTTAAGTTAATATATATTTTATGGTTATTAAAATTATTACAGGTAAAGTAAGACTAAAAATTAAATGTGAATGAAAATGATTAAACCGTGTTTTTGATAGAAGCGGATGGCCCTGGTATTTTATAAAGCTGGTGTTTATGTATATCTAACATGAAGTTTAAATATCATTCTGCCGGAGATAAATGTTTTTGTTTTTACAATGTGGTTTATTTTTCGTAATACGTTTATTATAAAAGACATTGCATAATTGTAATTAAAATTATTATTACATTTCTTTATGTTATGCAGCTTATCGCGGCTGCCATAACCTGCAAAGACTTAAATATAATTTAAAATTTTCTTCCAGGGGCGAAGACTCGAAATCAAGTTGCGAAGCCCTATACCTGTGTTATAAGTCAGCATTAGGCCCCTTTATTAGAATACAAGTTCAGGTTTCTCGCAATAAACAATCAGAATGTAGCGACTGAAAGATTTAATGAAACATTGAAAACAAAGATGTGTCTTACAAGTTAGCATTAGAGCTCCTCTTATTAGAATACAAATTCAAATTTCCCGCCAAGAGACCAGGGGGCTAAGACCCGAAAACAGGTCGCGAAGCCCTATGTCTGTCTTATAAATTACCAATAGGCCCATTATTAGAATGTAAGTTCAAATTTCTCGCAATAAGTAATCAGAATGTAAACACTTAAATAGAAATTCAAATTTTCCGTCAAGGGACTAAGACCTAAAGCAAGTTGCGAAGCCCTATGCCTGTCTTATAAGTTAGCATTAGACCCCCTTATTATAATACAAGTTTAAATTTC
The DNA here is from genome assembly GCA_036346205.1 of Vesta saturnalis. NCBI lineage: Eukaryota > Metazoa > Arthropoda > Insecta > Coleoptera > Lampyridae > Vesta > Vesta saturnalis. The sequence goes on along the minus strand of JARFJB010001883.1, from coordinate 13,533,421 downwards.
CCCTCATAAATGGCTCCACAAACAAACTCAAATTTTTGGTCGAGGGGCAATGGCCAGAAAGTAAGTTGCTAAGCCCTACATCTTTCTTACAAGTTAGCATTATACCCCTTATTACAATACAAATTCATATTTGCAGCCATAACCTGAAGAGACTAAAATACAAATTCAAATTTTCCGCCAATGGGGCCTCGACAAGAGGAAAGAGACCCGAGAGCAAGTTGCGCAGCCCTACATCTGTTTTACAAGTTAGCATTAGGCTCCTTATTATAATACAAATTCAAATTTTCAGCCAAGGGTGCCACGACAATACACGAAGGCCCACGAATAAGTTCCGATCACGACAAGGGACCTTGTAACGTCAAATAAAATATTACTAACAAATTCAATACATTTATTTAAACATGATTTTTTAACACTTTTAATTTTGTAAATGAAAATACAGTTAGTATTGTTATATATATTAATCTTTATTTACATATTTTATATTGTTAGTTCTTATTTCCATTTTTTGTAGTAATAATACTAGTATTTATGATTTCAAGGTGCACCAATAAAAAAAAGTAGCCTAAAGTATTCGTGGATAACTGTTATCTCCGGCAAAATGATATTTAAACTTCATATTACATAACCATAAACACCAGCTTTAGAAAATACTGGGGCCATCCGCTTCTATCAATAATACGCTTTAATCATTTTCATCCATATTTAATTTTTAGTCTTACGTTACCTGTAATAATTTTAATAACCATAAAATACATATTAACTTAAAAACGCCAAGTACATCTGCTTCTATCAATAATACGATTTAATCATTTTTCACCCGTATTTAATTTTTAGGCTTACACTACCTGCAATAATTTTAATAGACATGTTAACTTAAACAAATACCAAGTCCATCTGCTTCTATAAAACATCAATAATACGATTTAATCATTTTCATTCATATTTAATTTTTAGTCTTACGGCATCTATGCCTTACGAGACTAGGGCCTCTTTTTAGAATACAATTTTTATGACAGTGGCGAGGCCCTCGCACAGATTACCGTCTTACAAGACTAGGGCCCCTTATTAGAATGCAACCTCTAATGCATAAATACATTTTTCGTATAGGTAAAAGGTCACAATCTGTAGATAGAAAAGAAATGTAATAATAATTATGCAATATCCTTTGATAAAAAGGGACCCTAATAAATATTAATAACAGATTAAATATTTTTATTTTCAGGTGAAAAAAATACGATCCCCACGTGGGCATATAAAAAAAAGGGTGACGTCACAAAATTACAAAATGACTGCCAAGGTGCCCCTCTTAATTTAAGCGACTTGTTGAAGGTTCCGAATTAGATATCAATTAGATAGTAAAACGATTTTACATAGATTGTATATTAATATACTATGTAGGTACTCGGGCTCATCAGACATTGTTTTTTAATTGTGTAGGTACTTTTAGGAACTTAATTGTTTATATAGCCAGAATGAATTTGTTTATGCATATTTTATATAAACATAAATTATTGAATTTACTTTAGTTAAGTTTGTTTAAAAACGATATAAGTAAAAAAAATTGAAGTACCACTGTGTAAATAATTTTATGTCGATATTTGCCATGTATAAAAACGACAAAGTTGCATATTCGACCGTAGTGCTTGAATAAAAGCGCTAATCCAATATCATACATTCACTCACACACACACACACACACGCACGCACGCACGCACGCACGCACGCACGCACGCTCGCACGCACGCACGCACGCACGCACGCACGCACGCACGCACGCACGCACGCACGCACCGCACGCACGCACGCACGCACGCACGCACGCACCCGCACCGCACGCACCGCACGCACCCGCACGCACCGCACGCACCGCACGCACGCACGCACGCACGCACGCACGCACCGCACGCACACGCACGCACACGCACGCACACGCACGCACACGCACGCACACGCACGCACACGCACGCACGCACGCACGCACCACACGCACACACGCACACACACGCACACCACACACACACACACACACACACACACACACACACACACACACATACACACACACACAGACACACACACACACACACACATTCAGACATCATGGCCGATCTTGGCAAAACTTGGCCAAAAGTTGTAAAATGAGTTAACAAGTCGATTAAGCGACAAACTACCTGCTGCACAATCATTTAAAACTATATTTTAAAAATCTAACGAAGAAGAAAGGAGCTGAATAAAAAACAATTAATTTAAACTGTGTAAATAATATAAGTAAAAAACTCACGAAGTATACAAAGAGACACGCAAACACGCACACACGTAGACCTGCAGACACAGACGCAGGCACAGACACTCACGCACACGCAGACACACACACACACACACACACACCAAACACTCAAACATCCGAACACTCAAACACTCACACACAGCAACGCACACACCACACAACACACACACACACACACACAAACACACACACACACACACACACACACACACACACACACACACACACACACACACACACACACACACACACACACACACACACACACACACACACACACACACACACACACACACACACACACACACACACACACACACACACACACACACACACACACACACACACACACACACACACACACACACACACACACACACACACACACACACACACACACACACACACACACACACACACACACACACACACACACACACACACACACACACACACACACACACACACACACACACACACACACACACACAACACACACACACACACACACACACACACACACACACACACACACACACAACATCATGGCCACTAACCAAAGTTGTAAATGAGTTAACAAGTCGATTAAGCGACAAACTACCTGCACAATCATTTAAAACTATATTTTAAAAATCTAACAAAGAAGAAAGGAGCTGAATAAAAAACAATGTAAACTGTGTAAATAATATAAGTAAAAAACTCACGAAGTATACAAAGAGACACGCAAACACGCACACACGTAGACCTGCAGACACAGACGCAGGCACAGACACTCACGCGCCGACACGCAGACAACACACACACACACACACACACACACACACACACACACGCACACGCACTCAAACACTCAAACATCCGAACACTCAAACACTCGCACACATGCACGCACGCAGACACACACACACACGCAAACACACACACACACGCACGCACACCACGCGCACACGCGCGCACGCGCACACGCACACGCACACGCACAAACACAAACACAATCACAAACACAAACACAATGGATTTACTAGCTTATTGTGGTTTTTAATTTTAATGTCTACCAGCATTCCCTTGCATTTCAATTAATATCAGACATGCGTTAATAAATCAATAAGTGATTGCGATGTAGCAGATACCACTACAACAAACATTTGCATATTATAGAAATCCTTTTTTTCTTTATATGTGAAAAAAATTAATCAAGCTACTTATCTATTTATAAACATCTCTTTAATAACTAAACGCTGATTTCGCCATATATCAGATTAATTACGTAATCTAAAAGTACCTATACGTTTTTAAGTACCTACCTGTTGATCAGTTTTCAGCAAGTTTAAAAATATGTGACCATGACTAAAAAATTATTAAATTAAATTAGATGCTAACTAGTAAGTAAAGTTCATTTGCACAAAATGAATAATAAAAACAGTATCTTTCATAATAGAAAGCGTGTTTTGTGCAATGAACGACATCTTATTCTTTCCACCACCAAAACACAATTTCATACTATTTTAAAATTAAACATTAATAAAACATTAAATTGTTGCTTAAGAGCGTGTAAATAAATGAATTCAAGTGTCCCGTTAATTAAATTAAAATAAAGAGATATGGACAGTTATCAATCATCAACGAAGCATTACGAATATACACATTCACTTTCATATTAAATCCAAGACCCATTAGGATTATGAATTTTTGTAAAATAATCTATATATTAAAAACGCAAAGCACCATCATCTTTGGGCAACCCAATTTTGATTATTTTGTTTTAAATTAAAGCACTTAGTCTAGAGATATTCTTCTGTTTTGCGTTTAGAAAGTCATTATTCGAATACAGATTTTGATGCTAGAATGAATTTATTTTTAGCACGATTTTTGGTAAAATTTCATTATTGCATGAAACATTTTTTCAGGTATGACTGTAACACTTAATAAATGTCAAGGATAATGTTACCAACTTAGCTATTCTGTATTGATTGAACTGGCTTTTACTTGATGATACTGTTTCCTAAAGTTTCACTATATTACTTAAAATAACAATACCGTTTCTTTGTCAGATTGAGTATTTAAATTAAAAAATTTACTTACAATGCATATGTTTTTATACAATGTTTGAGTTATTAAGAAAGTGTTGGGGGGGGGGGGGGGTTAAACAAGAATTTATCAATTAAAAAATGATGAACGTGTAAAATTTCAAAGTTACTATTAAAATTCCATAGTTTGATTTTTTATTATTACCTTGAAAAGAACTAAAATGTTCAGTTATTCTAGTTTTAAAGTTACTTCCTGTTTGACCGATATAACATTTATTGCAAACGCCACAATTCAATTTATAAACTCCTGATTTATCTCGCCTATCAATTCTTGAATTATTATTTTTTGTACATATTTTTCTACTGTATTGTTATATTTAAAGCTATATTCAAATCAAATTTTCTTAATTTGTTAGAAATTATTTTTGTATGTTTTCCTATATATGCCAAAGAATCTAAATTCTTTCTTAAAACTGGGATATTAGGATAAACTAAATTTATCGCATGTTTTAATTGTTTTTTATATATTTTATTTATATCCCTCTCCTGGTATCCGTTATTTCTGCTATTTCTTGTATTAAATTAGGTTCTTTCTGAAAATTGGATTCTGATAAAGGTACATTTAGTAATCTATGTACATAAGGATCAAATGACGCATTTTATAATTATATGGATGGGCAGATAAGTTATGAACTACTGAGTCTGTATGGAAAGGTTTGTGAAAAACAAATCTAACCTATTATACATTTTAGTGATACTTAAATACAAAAATTAATTTAGATGTCTTGAAAGTAAATTCTATCAATGGATATAGTTAATTCAAACAATTAAAAAAAGTATTTAGTTGTCTATTAGAACCAGTGAAACATGCAAAAATGTGTCAAAATACTTGTACCAAAACAAAAAATTATTACTAAGCGGGTGGGTATGTATTTGATTTTCTAAATTATCCATAAATATTTCTGCTAACGAAGGACTTAGTGGGTTTCCCATTATAAGACCTTCTTTAGAGATTAATATATCGTTATAAAATTTTGATCTAAACATACTTTAAGGTATCTAATACATTCTATTTTAAAGAGGAATTCACGTTTTTCTTTGTTAACATATTATAATATTTATGACGGAAATACATTCTTTACATCAAATGAATCAATTTAGCATTTTTAGGGAGATTTAAATTCTGAAGATTTTCGATTAACGGAAATGAATTTTTAATACAACGTTTAGGATAAAATACAATTTTATTCGATAATGTATATTGTATGTTAACCTGTTAGGTATTTTAAACGCAGGTGATGTTATGTATGAAGCTCTAATGAGGGTTTAATTGGTAATTCTTTTAATTAATTAATTCTGTTATGTTAAAGGTTTGGTACTTCGGAATTCATAATGGTTAACTAACGTTTATGTTGTTCAATAAAAAACCTGTTTTCCTTTATGATATGTTTAAATCGTTTTTGGAAAAATTCTGTATGACCCGACTGTACATTTAAAATTTGTCCTTGTTTAAAAATAATTAAGTTGTGTCAACATAGTCTACTTTATTCATGGCTATTTCTGTCTTTCCTTTACCAGCACGAGTAAAAACTAAATTGATATCATTAGATTTCTTCTTAATTGCTTTGACTAACTTAATTTCTGAATTATTTGTAGTTACTAGTTTATTCAAAAACATCCCTCTTTAAAACAAGATGTATAAGATAGCCTTAATAGTATGTTTAGATCAAAATTACTTTGAATAACTTAACTTAACCTTCACGCCATTCCCTTGCGGAGTAGGCAAAACAATCCCTGCCTCTTATTTATTTTTCATTCACAATCTTTCTCCATGCTTCCCTACCTCCGCATACCTCCCTAGCTTCCGCAAGATTCATACATAGTCTCTGACATGCCCTTTAGTTTTTAAAACTCCTTATCTTTCTTTCCTTTATCATAGATTCTACTACATTCAGCCAAGTTTTACGCGGCCTACCAGGCCCGGCCTTTCCCTAACCTCACCCACATATATTTGTTTCGTTAATCTTGCGTTGTTCATTCTCTCAATGTGACCAAACCAACGTAATGTACAACTTTTATACCTATCCATCATCGTCTTTTCCTCACCACACTCCCTCATTATGCATTCATTTTTTATCTTGTCCCTTCTCGTTTTACCACATGCGCTCCTCAGAAATCTCATACCCACGGCATTTATTTTTCTTTCGTGCTTTTTTTGACATACCCATGTCTCACTTCCATACAGTACTGACGGGACGAATACGCCAATATAGATTGCTCGTTTCGCAGCTAGGCTCATGCTTTCATTTCTCATTATCGTCCACATAATTCCAATCACTTTCCTTCCAGCATTGACCCTTCGTCCAATCTCGCTCTCAATTGTACCATCTGCAGTAAATATTCTACCGAGATATACTAGCTCGTCCACTTGCTCCACAATTTCATCTTGCAGAGTAAATACTCTACTCTCCTTTCCACCTTCCCGATTGAACACCACAATCTTAGTTTTGTTCACGTTTACCTTTAGGTCCATGCTCTCACATACTGTATCACACTTCCTCAGCGCGGTTTGCAGCTCATCCGCACTGTCACTTAATAAGACTGTGTCATCTGCATACACCAGCAGCCGTATATTTACATTACCAACCATTACACCATTTGTATCGTTACATGCTTGTCTAAGACATTTGTCCATGTATACATTGAACAACCACGGTGAATTCGGTAACGATACCTTTATATCTAAAGAAGGTCTTATTATGGGAAACTCATGAAGTCCTTTGTTAGCACAAATAATTATGGATAATTTAGAAAATCAAATGCATAACCACTCGCTTAGTAATAATATTTTATTTTGGTACAGATACGTTGACGAAATTTTTGCATATTTCACAGGTTCTAATAGACAACTAAATACTTTTTTAAATTTTTAAATTCATCGACAGAATTTACTTTAGAGACAGAACATAATAACCAAATTAATTTTTTTAGATTTAACTACACTAAAATAGATAATAGGCTAGATTTTCCTATTTGACGTAAACCTGTCCATACAGACTCAGTGGTTGATAACTCATCGACCCATCCATATAATTATAAAATGGCAGCATTTAATTCTTATATACATCGATTATTAAATGTGCCTTTATCAAAATAAAATTTTCAGAAAGAAGTTAATTTAATAAAACAGCAGTATGTAACGGATATCACGAAAGGGACATAAATAAAATATTACATAACAATTAAAACAAGTATTAAATTTAGTTTATCCTAATATCCCAGTTTCAAGAAAAAATTTCGTTTCTTTAGCATATATAGGAAAACTTACAAAACTAATTAAGAAAACTTGATTTCAATATAGCCTTGAAATGTAGCAATACTCTAGGAAAATATGTAAAAAGTAATAAGTCAAAAACTGTTAGAGGTTTATAAGTAGAATTGTGGTGATTGCAATAAATGTTATATCGGTCAAACGGGAACAAGTAGTAAAACTAGAATACCTGAACAGTTTAGATGCAATAATAATAATAAATCAAACTATGCTTCACACACAGAAAACCACAACTTTTATAGTAAGTTTGAAATTTCCCACATTCAAAATAAAACTAGAAAACTCGATTTATTTGAAGCTTTAGAAATTAATAAGAGAAAATACTCAGGTCGGTTATTAAACGAACAACTAAACGTATACAATGCACCACTTTTTGGTTGATAAATACTTGCTCCCCTTCCTAATACCTGGTTAAATATTTCACAAAAACATATGAATTGTAAGTAAATTTAGTTTAGATACTCAATCTGATGAAGATACAGTGTTTTCAAAACAGTTATCAGTGCTTTTCTGGCCTATTACAAATTTTAAGTATGGATTTTATTTAAATTGTAATTTATTTTAACCCTTCAAGAAAGAAAGAAAATAGATAAAACATTAATTGCAGAAGACCTTCTAAGCACTCGTTCGTCTTAGGTTGGAAATTTGAACTCGTGTTAGAATAGGTGACCTTCTGCAACTTATGTTTTAGTACACTATTTTATTTCGTCAGTAAAGTATGATGTATAATTTTTAGCTTCTATAAGAGCCAATAATTAAATTAAATTATAATGTAATTTCTTTCGACAATACACCAGTGGTTTCAACGCTTTTCTTTTTAATGGAAGCTCTTGGTCTGTCAATGACCAGTCAATACTTGGTTTTATTAAAATTAAATATTTTAAAATCACAACACGTAAAAAACACTCAATTAAAACTAAAATTAAAATCAACAACGTAAACAAGCAACTACGACGGTTCAGTAGTGACAATAGCTGAGTTGGTCTGACCGTAACCAAATGGTGATTACATTTTAATAGTAATGTATATTACAAGAGCAGAACAACATTCATGTCACCATAAAATACATAAATTAGTTGCATATAGATCATTAATACATAGAGCAATTCCATTGCCACTAAAACAAACAAATTTCAATAAAGACATATCAGTTATAAAACAAACTGCACAAACAAACGGTTACATTTCAAATATATTCCATACTTTAGAAAAAAAAATCAAGAATACAAATTATCTATCAAAAACATTTACCCAATTAACGCAGAACCGATAGAAAATAAATACATATCAATTTCATGTTTTGGAAAAATGTCAGAAAAAGAACAAAAGAACAAGAAATACAAAGTCGCTTTCAAAACTAATATTATTGTTCTTAAATGTTTATTTAAAATAAAGAACACATTAGATATTACAAATATAAACAAACAGACAAATCAAATTATGCCAAACATCTTATGACTTCACAGAACAATATTAAACTTTAACACTTTTGTTACAAAAAAGATAAATTAGATGTTTTCGAAGCAGTCAAAATTTATAAACATGAACAGAAAGTACCTTTAATGAACGAACAGGTTGATCTTATAGACTTACCTTTAACATGCATTTAAATATAGAAGTATAATCTACAAGTTTACTGTTTTAACTTAACGATTTGCTACTATAACTACTTATTATTATTTTACTTATATATTTTCTCTCGATAAAGATACATGTATTGAAACCTGGTGAGGAATAAATTATATAAAATAAATTGTGGAATTACATTCTAATTAAAACATTAGTGCTATTAAATTTGGAATTCCACAAAGTAACATTAAAAAATATATATTGAAACTTTATATTATTATATTCTTTAAAAGCGCGTCCTTCTTTTATTTTTTAAAATACATGCTTCCTTAAACAGCAAATTGTAGAATAAAAATGTTTCTCATATCTACCCCACTCACATATTATGTAGAAACTATATCATAACTTATAATCCATTATCACATTTGCCCCCAACTCAAGGGGCAAATGTGATATAGTGAAGTCATTTAAAAAAAAATTAAAATTATACCATGCCTTTGGTAAAAATTAGATATTCCTACAGAAACTGTTAAACAAATTACTAAGGAGTAAATCCAAATTTGTTGTAATTTCTAAAAGTAAAACTACAATTAGCATTTGCAGTCAAATTTGCACTAGTAATATTTTGATGTCACATTTACCTGAGGCGACCATTCGTCCCGTATTATACGGGACAGTCCCTTTTTAAACACATCATTTCATATATGCAATTATTTTAATGAATTACGTAAATGTTTCGTATTTATAAAGAAGTTTTTTGTCCCGTTTCTGACGTTTCATTGTTTAGAAGGAATTAATCAAAGTCTAGAAAGTACGAAAAAGGTAGCGCGGCCTTCCGATAAGACACAATAGGATGACATCACATGTTCTAGCACTTTTGTCGACTTAAATAAATAGCGCGCGATCCCGCTTATGTGCAAGTATTAAGTATCAAGCCAAGCGCGAAAAGAATTTGCTTGTACGAGTGGATAATAAATATACGGGTGGGTGTAAATAAATATAGTGTAAATAGTTCGTTAGTTAAGGTTAAGTGTTAATGAAATTATAAATAAATAAATGATCGTTATAGTGTAGTGTGTGTTTAGGAGGGTCGAAAATCAGAAAATGTCATTTATTAAAAAGATAACCTCATATAGTGATGTAAAGTGCTTAAAATGTTGTGCACAGTTTTCACTTGCACATAGTGGAAAGGCTGATATGGTTCAACACATATCGACACTTAAGCAGAAAAATGCAGATATTGCTGCTTCTAGTAGTAACAAAGTGTCATCTTTTTTCACATTTGGAAATGATAAAAGGTTAGCTGCGATTAAATGTACTTAATCATTCCACAACGTGATCCACAATCAGTCCGTAAGTTCTATGGATTGCACTAGTAAGCTAATAAAACGTTGCTTCCAACAAAAATGTGCTAAAACCAAATATGAAAGTATTGTGGGTAACATTTTACAAAACGAATCGTTAAACTCCATAAAAAAATGTTCTTGGAGCGGTCAATTTTGTAAAAATCTCTACCGATTGTTCAAATCACGGGAGTTTAAAAATTTGTCCTATACTCGTAAGACATTTTATGAAAGGCAAGGGCGTTCAAGTAAAACTTCTCGAAGTTCAAGATCTTCCAGGTGAAACTTCAGACATTATAACGAATATGTTATTAAAACGGTTGATAAATACGAATTAACAACAAAAGTAGTGGCAATGTGCGCTGACAACACAAATTGCAATTTTGGAGGAACAGCAGGCCATGGTCAAAATATCGTCTTTCATAAAGTTCAGTGAAAGACCTTTACTGTTCTGCTGAAATCTTTCATAAATGTATTTAAACATCGGTAGACTGCTTACCTATTGACATCGAAGCCATTATTACACATATTAAAATACTTATCTTTTTTGGGTTTTTAACGGTGTATTTTTATATTAAAGTTATACAATCTAAACGTTTCGATAACGCTTACAATTATCTTCAGCTGGCTTTCCACGGCGTGTAATATTGCGAGCCGATCCGCGCGGGCTTGGGAAAGTTCGGATCAACTTCCAGGAGGCACAAGCCGCTACCTTCCCAAGGAGCGTCGGTGCACGAGGTTTAGTGTTTTCAGTCGAGGGCTGGTCATAACGAAAATGTCGCAAGATGAAAAGACTGTTGCTTCAGCCACTGTCATATGTGGACATTATTTACTCAACAAAAGAAAAAAAGAAAAGGCGGTCAATAAGAGTCGGCCAAGGTAAGTTTTGATGAAAAAATAGTATGTTACGTGTCATTTTAATCGCTGTTGCAAATTTTAGATAAAGTGGATCGGATATGTTGGCTGATTTGGTTAAATAACCTTCTAGAAAATTTGCGAGTTTCTGTAGAATGTCTTCAGAAGAATATGAGTATCTTCTAAATAGAAACACGCCTTTGAAGTTACCGACTTTCGGCGGATCGGCCGCGCCAACGCGGATCTTGGCGAGCTACCCCGAGGGACACCCTTTCCATGACGCGTTGGCTCGGCCTGGCGCGGCGAGGCTTTCGATATCACCCACCATGGGAGCCAGCATAAGTCAGTAGAAATATTCTAATTTGCATAGTTTTTTGTTTTTATTTGTGCATTTCTACGTAAAAGTTCTTAGATTTGTTATAATCGCGTATTTACATATTTATAATTATAATACAGCAGTAAGAATCTAATAGCCCTTTTTTAATACTCAAATATATCTTGGACGTTCTATAAAATACGCGTTTATACTGAGTTTATAGGTCTCATGGCCCACTGTATCATAAACATGTTAAATTAACGTAACATTCATTTTTGAGGTTAATAATGCAAAAGAAGTGCCACACAATATATATTTTTTGAAAGCCGAGAGTAAACTATATTATATAATGAATAAATATACAGGGTGTTCCATTAAATTCTACGGAAAATTCTGTATAAAACTCACTTTGCACCATTTCGATAACTTACAATGCAAAGTAGTCACGAGGGGTGCTTAAAATTTGCAAATTTTGAATTTCGTATCTCAAATACTAAGAAGACTGTGACAATTTTGTTCGTGGCATCTTTCGTTCCACGAAAACGTAGAACAGGGTCGCGAAAAACGCATCTTTCTATATTTGCTCACAATCGAGATACCCTACAATTTCAACCAAAATGGGACACAGTTTACAGTGCATCCCATTTTGGTTGAGACAGCCAGGTATCTCGGTTGTTGTTGAAGATAGAACCTTGCGGCTTCTGCGGTCCTGTGCCACTTTTTGTGAAACTCAAGATCGCCTGAACGGATTTTGCCTAACTTCTTTCGTTTATGAATTACAGGGTGTTTTTGAAAATCCACACTTTTTGGATCCCCTCCATATCTAAAAGTTTCTCAGCGATAATGTTAAATTGAAAACTTGTCCCATAGAGAATTTTACGTAGAATCCAGGGGCGCACTCAATTTTTTTTTCGGGGTATCGTTATGGAGATAAGACTCAAACTTATGATTTTTTCAATGCAACACCCTGTATTTTATTATCTCATTAAATTACTTTTTTTCTCCTTCGAAATGATATATTATATATAAACATGAAGTTTTAAAAAATGCTCCAAAATTACTAAAACATTGAATTTTAATAGAGTGCCATGGATTTCAAAGTTTTACTACAAGGATTATTATTTGTGATTTTTTTATAATAGGTCATGGATGCTACAAACACTGTTGTTGACTTTTGGAGCATTGTTTTATCAAGTGACTGTGGAGAAATCAACACATGTGCTGTCATGAAGATAAACTTTGATGCGTTTTATTGTGTTTGTGTTTGGCGATTTTGTTAATTTGTGAAATTTTATAATGGCTAAAAGATTTTTTCGAAAAGTATGATATCATACAATGTTTCTATCAATGCCATGAAAAAGTTGACCAAGCATTATAATTATATTTAAACAGGTAAACTAGTAATTTACAATAAGACATTATATGACATATTGTTTTTAAAACGTTAGATATCCAGAGAGGCGTGTTAGTATTGTTCTTGTTCCTTTCATGGAAAAATCACAAGTAGTATTTCTTCAATTTGAACTTTTTTTTGTATGAAAAATCCATAGCCTACTATTAAAAATCAATGTTTTAGTGATTTTGGAGCATTTTTGAAGAATTTATGTTTATATATTATATATCATTTTGAAGGAAAAAAAATAAGGAATTTAATGAGGTGATAAAGTACAGGGTGTTCCATTGAAAAAATCATAAGTTTGAGTCGTATCTCCATAACCATGCCCCGAAAAAAAAATTGAGTTCGCCACTGAATTTTACATAAAATTCTCTATGGGATAAGTTTTCAATTTGACATTATCGCTGAGAAACTTCGTAGATATGGAGGGGGTCCAAAATGTGTGAATTTTCAAAAACGCCCTGTAACTTATGAACGAAAGAAATTAGGAAAAATCCGTTCAGGACATCTTGAGTTTCACAAAAAAGTGGCACAGAACCGCGAAAACCGCAAGGTTCTATCTTCAACAACAACCGAGATATCTGGCTGTTAACCAAAATGGGATGCACTGTACAGTGTGTCCCATTTCCAGCTACATTTCTGAGATACAGGACGAAATTGAAAATATTGCATTTTGGGAGCCCCCTTGTATCTCCGTTATCCTTTAATGTATGGCAAAGGTAAAAATTGGTTGTTATACAGTTCTTTACGTAGAATCCAGTGGCATAGTCGTATTCTTGCTGTAAGCTGTCAATTTTTAGTTATAAATAAAACTTATGGTTTTTTGAACAGAGCACCCTGTATATTTTTCTTGTGTTTGATTGGAAATTTTGTAAGCTTTACAAAAATATATAATATATAATGTGTATTTTAAATAATAAACCTAATTTTAAGGCAGAATAAAACTGAAAAACTTAACATAATATTAATTCGGTAGTAATCCTTTAGTAGATTTTCACCTTAAAAGAACTGCTCAAAATGGTTGCCATTTTCCCGAACGCATTGTTGACATACAGTGGTTATTCTTTTTAAAGCATTTGAAATAATTATGGAACGCCTTTGCAATTTTTGAAATACCGCATTGGTGGCATTATTCTGCATTATTCCCCATAAGAAGTCTAGCATGGATAGGTCAGGTGATCATGGAGGCCATCTAATTGGTCCATGAGTACCGATCTACTTTTGTGGGAAATAATTGTCTAAAAAAGGTCGAACAATTACAGCATTATGTGCGGGTGCGCCATCCTGTTGGAAATGTATCCTGTTAAGATGAGCTAAAGGAACAGTGTATAGGGATAACATCTTGCAAAACTTCAAGATATCTGTTCCCTGTAAGACTGCTTTCATAAATTCATTATTCTATTTGTTGCCCCAAAATAAAATAAGCCTGTTGAAAATACCTGCACTCGAAAAGTAAGCCTCGTCGGACAATATTTAAATCTAGCAAAGTTATTACCAATACGAATTTGTTCCAAATACCAGTTACAAAATAATAAACGGCGTTCTACATTCCCAGGATGCAAATGGTGAACAATTTTAATCTTGTATGGCTTAAATTTATATTTGGTCAATATTCTTTGAACCCGAGTCTTGGGAACACCAATCTTCTGCTCTACAAACGTTGACTTCATCCGTATCGCGATTTTCCTTATTATACTTTTTTGGCCGGGGTTGGATAAATGATCCATGTTCCACGAAATTTTTTTTTTTATTCGAGAAAATATTAAAAGACAAGGTTGCGTTCTTTCTGGATATCTGTAAATTTAAATGATATTCAAATAAAAAATAAATCCACATACGTCAAAAGATAAATAAGTACTCAAACAAACCTGTTGAAATAGAATTGGGAAGCCTGGCGGAAGTTTTCATTGCTCTCTATAAAACAGACTAACATGTCATATTTTTCAAAATGTTGATAATTTTCATTTTCAGCCATTGTAACTAATACAATATTACGCAGAGAATATAAATTTTACAACTGACAGGTCTTGACAAGCACTTAGCAAATGATCATTTAATTGTTCCAATAATCACGGTCTACTAATTCTAATGCTATATAATACACATTATGTTATTACGCAGATTTTGTAAAATTCTAGTTATGAAATTATAGTTACTAGACAATGTTCCTTTAGCTCATCTTAACAGGATACATTTGCAACAGGATGGCGCGCCCGCACATAATGCTGTAATTGGTCGACCTTTTTTAGACAATTATTTCCCGCAAAAATGGATCGTTACTTATGGACCAATTACATGGCCTCCAAGGTCACCTGACCTATCCATGCTAGACTTTTTCTTATGGGGCTACTTGCAGAATAAGTTTTATAGTGCCCGTCATCGGACAATAGATGAACTACTAAACGCCACCAATGCGACATTTCAAAACTTGCAAAGACGTTCCATAATTATTTAAAATGCTTTAAAAAGATAATCATTGTATGTCAACATTGCGTTCGGGAAAATGGTAACCATTTCGAGCAATTCTTTTAAGGTGAAATTCTATTAAGGGGTTACTATCGAGTTAATATTATGTTAAGATTTTCAGTTTTATTCTGCCTTAAAATTGATTTAGCTTTTTTAAAATTAATTCTAATGCTATATAATACACACTATGTTATTATGGGGATTTTGTGAAATCATAGATTTTAGGTTTACTATTTAAAATACACATCATGTATTATCAAACGCAAGAAGAAAAATATACAGGGTGTTCCGTTAAAAAACCATAAGTTTTATTTATAGCTAAAAATTGACAGCTTCCTGCAAAAATACGACTGCGCCACTGGATTCTACCTAAAAAACCGTATAAGAACCAATTTTTACCTTTGTCATACGTTAATGGATAACGGAGATACAAGGGGGTCCAAAATGCAATATTTTCAATTTCGCCCTGTATCTCAGAAATGTAGCGGGCTATGAAAGTTTTGTTTATACCAAAAAAATAGCACGTATTGTGAAAACCGCAACTCTGTACCTTGACTCGTAAGTGAGATACCCCGAAATATCATCGAAAATGGGACACACTGTATCGGGTGGCTAACTAAGAACAGCCGTCGGCCACATCTAAGGAATGGATTATAGCACAGGTTCGGGAAAAAAACAGTGAAAACCGCAAGTCGATATCTTTTTCCTATCCTGAGATATCGTAAGAAACAGGTAAATGGCGGGAATTGTTCTTCCAACGTCTAGTAGGCTAGTTCGCGTTAACGGAAATTATTAAATTTAGCCTGGATGAAAAGATCTTACATTGGTCTACAGTAATTTAAACTGTTATCATACTAATGTTATGGTTGCCGCCAGATTACCTAAATGTAATGCTGTCTCTACCAACAATGAGAACAAATTATAAAATAATAATGTGATAAATCTAACATTTGTTTAATTATATAAGAATGTTATATTTGTTTTCAAGCGATGTGTTAACAAATCAAAAGCATAAAATATCAATAAAAACCTATATTTGCTCAGCAACAACAAATACAGTTTAAAACATGAATTACGATTTACTGATGACAACAAAATTAGTAAAGAGGGCCATGTAAGATATAAAATAAATTGCCTGTTGAAAACAAGCAAGCTATGATTTTCACGCGTATGTCAAAAATTATTCATCGTGTTGCATTTAATAGACTTTCTTTATCTTTTCGTACCAAAATGATTCTTACAAATGAAGAAGCATTTGATATGTTGGCAGTTTATTTCGAATGTATGAGAAATGCAACCGTTGATGCTAGAGTGTATGCACTGCAGTACCCAAACAGACGGCATCACAGCAGAAGAGTTTTTCTCAGACTCGCACACTGTGTGCGTACTACTGGAAATGTGAATCTTCCTGTGTACCGAAGACAACGCAGAGGTAGAACAGAGGAAAATGTTATTGACGTTTTAGCTTATGTAAATGTTAACCCTCATTCAAGCACCAGAGCTATAGCTAGAAACTTGGGTACATGTCGAACCACCGTCCAAAATATTTTAAGAGAACACAGGTGACTACTTATTTATTAATGCATGTTTTATTCGGTATTATAATGATAAAAATTTTTAATTTTTTTCGTTTGTCGTTATATGTTTCTCATTTTTATCATACCGAAAATGTCATTACATCAAAGTTAACTTGTGACAACATGACTAATGTATTTGCCGCCATTTTATGTCCAGTTTCAATAAAACACCAAATTATTTAATCAAATTATTTTATGCTATGTGAATAGATTTTAACTAACAACATGATAATTAAATGAGGCAAAGTAAAGTAAAAAGGTACCAATAATAAAAAATAATGAGAGGCCGGGCGAAAAAAATTCGTAATAACATTACGAGAGTTAATGCATTTAAAGTCCTTTTTCGTTTACTAACAACGAAGGACTTCAATGTGTCTTATTGATCTGATTACTTTATAATGTATACTATTTTGGATTGCACCCATATCACATGGTCCTACACCATAGTTTGAATGCTCAAGATTTCGATACCAGGTTGGATTTTTGCAATTGGCTCTCAAACATGATACACGTCGATCCTGAAATACTTTCACGAATTATGTGGACAGATGAGGCTACTTTTCATAGTGATGGTAGTGTAAATCGACATAATATGCACTACTGGTCTGAAACGAATCCCCACTGGATGAAGGAGGTCCAACATCAGGGTCGTTGGTCTTTAAATGTGTGGTGCGGGATTTTAGGTGGAGAAATAATTGGGCCTTTTTTTTAATAAGCCTGTTAATGGAGAAAGATATTTAGATTTTTTAAGCAACGAATTGCCACTTCTTTTAGAAGACGTACCCTTGGCCATTCGTCGTGACATGTTCTTACAACATGATGGGTGCCCGGTACATTATTCTAGAGATGTTCGGGATTTCTTAGATCAATCATACCCTGAAACGTGGAAAGGACGTGGAAGTTTATTTATTTGGCCACCAAGGTCTCCAGACCTAACTTGTTTAGATTTTTATTTGTGGGGGCGTTTATGCCGATAGACCCACAACAAGAGCTGACATGATTGAAAGAATACGACAGACAATACGAAGTATTTCAAGGGCAGAAATTGAAACTGCTGTTCTCTCCACCCGTCAGCGATTTCGAACATCTAGGGCGACACTAATTACGTAGTTATATATTTAAGGTTTTAATTGTTCGATTTATCACATTATTATTTTATAATTTGTTCTCATTGTTAGTAGCGACAGCATTACATTTAGGTAATCTAGCGGCAACCATAACATTAGTATAACAGTTTAAATTACTGCATACCAATGTAAGATCTTTTCATCCAGGCTAAATTTAATAATTTCTGTTAACGCGAACAATTCCCGCCATTTACCTGTTTCTTACGATATCTCAGGATAGGAAAAAGATATCGACTTGCAGTTTTCACTGTTTTATTACTAATTTAGTCTACTTTTTAAAGGCCTACTTAAATTTTTATGCTTCCATTTAAAATTGTAAAGAGAAAACACTATTAAAAAAATATTAAACAGCGCCCTCTAGCATTTATCTTATTAATCAGATTGCTTAAAATTAAAGGCGTTTTTTCATAACAAGGTTCCCACTCTCCCCCACCCCTTATTTGAAGAGGTAGACTAAAACTTGTCAAATAAAAAATATGCAGAATTTGTCGAGGAATCTGATTATAATATTTAATATGTCCCTTAATTGAGTAAATTTTGAACTTTTGCTTTTTAAAATTTTAACTGTCAAATACGCCCTCTAACGGTGGACCTACAATTCTGAATATAATTTCCAGGCGTTTCTCGAGGCCACTTTTGTTATAAAATTTTTTTTTCCCGAACCTGTGCTATAATCCATTCCTGAGATATGGCCGACGGCCGTTCTTAGTTGGCCACCCGGTACATCGTATTTGGCGTGTCCTATACCAACAATCTGGTCCAATAGATACATAAAGGATTATTATTATTATGTAACTTAAATTTTGAATTTTTTTAAGCGTATAAGTAAATCTACTAAAAATCATACGTTAAATCTATAAACAGTAATTTAGATGTTTAAATCAGCCTTGAATCTTTAAATCATTGATACTTTTTTTAATCGACCGTTAAATTCTTAATACTTTTAGAATCTTTCAAAATTTAAATGGGTGCATACATGAGGGCCCAATTGCCGTCTCTCGCATTTTTAGATTTAGACTAGTTATATTATTTTATCACATTTCCATTTGTCCAATAGCGTAGTTCACTATAACTTTAGGACAAAGAAGTAAGTTCTACAATGGTCTATCCCAATTCAACAAATCGGTAGTTTAGAAAAAAGATGAAGGGTTAAATATGTGACTCCTGCTACAAAAACGAGTTTTCCATTAAAACATTGCTTAACTTGAAATCAAGCATTTTATTTATTCGATCAAATTATCGATCAGACGCGTGCATAAAAATTATTAATTGTAATTAACTTAAAAAAATAACTATGCTGCAATTTCCCCTGTGCAACTAGTCCTTTCACATACCTAATTGTGTCCCTGTACTTTTTAGCAATTCAAATACAAAATTTCACATACGCTATTCAAATTGGTTTTTTAATTGATGAGATGACAATTATTTAAGTGAATTTAACAAATGTTAATAGGAACGCATAAAAAAACTATTTTTTTTTTGTTATAAATTATGTAATCCACTGATTTTAAGCAGATGTACATTTGGAAAATAAATAAATATTTACATTTTATTTTAAAATATTTACGTTGTTTTAAACGTAATTTTAATCTATTTCATTGTGGTACTCTAACAAATAATTTAGTTTATGAATTAATATAAACTACGTTATTATAGTATTTTTAGAAAGTGGTTACAAAAATGAGATTAAAAGTATTTATCGAATTGATATTTGAACAATTGATTACAGAATTATGTAAGAGATACTTACATTACAGTTGTTTGTAAAGCAACATCAGGTACTTCGGAGAGATCCAATTGCAGACATCTTACAGTTTTTTTAAAACAAACACAATTTAAAGGACAAGGAAAATTAGAAAAATTTCTTTTTTGTCCTTCCACTAACGCAATAATAATAAAAATAAAAGCGTAACGTAACATTATTTACTAATTACTAATAATTTAATTGAACAACAAAAAGTGGAAGTATAACGCGCTTCAATTCATTCGTACAATATTCTCACACAGATTAAAATATTCACACTCAACAACGATCTCCAAGAAACTGACACACTCGCGGGAGCATCTACATAGAGGTTGCATGTTTGGATTATTCCACTACTCGTGATACGCTTAGTGGAGTTCCTCAAGCCCATATCATCCACATCTACGAAACTAACAGTGCGTGCAAAACTAGTCAATTCGAAATAAAATACAAAAAGTCTTAACAAAAAAATTTAAACTGGTTTTTATCAACGTCTTTTACACTGATACACCTTCTAGACGAAATAAATCTTTGTTTCTATTTTTAGAATTACAATGCCCGGACGAAATCAGATCTGATACATCGTTACCAATATTTATATAATCCATTCACCTGTGACCCCCAACAATAACAAAAAAGTTAAAAATGTTATCTGTTTAAATGCCATGTGGTTAGAAAAAGCTAATAATAGATAAAGCGACCTTAAACTGTATAAAATAGTTTAAAATATTTATCGTTAAGTCGCCTGTATAATATATTTATGACATATATTCTATAATATAAATTATTTAGTTCTACCAGCTTGTTAACCATTATAAAATATAATCGATGCCAATAAATTTGTTATATTTTTGTCTAATCCGACATTAATAAGCCTGTGATATTCAGCGAATCGGTGATGAAATCGTAAATTAATTCAAATCCTAGAAAATTTGTTCTTAGTACGCGATTCCAACGTGATTTGCAACTAAGTTGGCCATTTATGTAGAAAGGAAATACGGGACATGGACGCATCGCCCGAAGAGTCTAATGAGGGGATTACACTGGTCGATTTTCGCCGTGCGGCAAGTCACCAATCGCATCGCTTGTAAAAATCGAATCGCCACCCCATTTTTGTAAAGTTTACACGAGCTTAGTGCTACTTAGTGATAAGTGTGAAGTAACTGATTACACGTTGGTGTTAGGAAAAAGTTTTAGTCACAAGACATCCGTTCGGAATGGACCACCGCTGCCGCCTGGTTTTGGGAAATGTGTTCAAACATTATTCAAACATTATTTTATCAGCGATGATAGAAGAACTTGAAAGATAAGCATTAAAAGAAAAACGACTGTGGACAAGACCGTGGTTGCTGCGAAGAGATAACTTTGGCAATTCAGCTCACCTTTTAAGAGAGCTAGCAACCGAAGATCAAAATGAATACAAAATGTTTATGAGAATGTCAACCGAGGAGTTTAATGTTTTGTTACAAAAAGTTACATCGGCGATTCAACGACAAGACACTAATATGAGGGATGCTGTACCAGCAAAAATAAAATTGAGCGTACCTTGTCATTTTTGGCAACGGGAAACAGCTACCGCAGCTTATCACATTTGTTCAGAGTTTCAAAGCCAGCCATTTCCAAATTCATCCTTGACGTTTTGGATACAATTTACGATCAACTTCTGGACTATATAAAGCTAAATAAAAGCACATTGTACAGTGTGTCCCATTTTCGATGATATTTTGGGGTATCTCACTTACGAGTAAAGATACAGAATTGCGGTTTTCACAATACCATGCTACTTTTTTGTGAGAAGAACGCTGGTATAAACAAAACATTTCTGAGATACAGGGCGAAATTGACAATATTGCATTTTGGGATCCCTTGTATCTCCGTTATCCTTTAATGTATGGCGAAGGTAAAAATGGCGTAGTCGTATTTTTGCTGTAAGCTGTCAATTTTTAACTATAAATAAAACTTATGGTTTTTAACGGAACACTCTGTATATTTTTCTTGCGTTTGATTGGAAATTTTGTAAGCTTTACAAAAATATATAATATATGATGTGTATTTTAAATAATAAACCTAAAATCTATGATTCACAAAATCAGCATAATAACACAGTGTGTATTATCCTTGTTTATAAATGTATATAAACAAGGGTATTATATAGCGTTAGAATTAGTAGGCCGTGATTATTGGAACAATTAAATAATCATTTGCTAAGCGCTTGTCAAGACCTGTCAGTTGTAAAATTTTTATTCTCTGCGTAATATTGTATTAGTTACACTGGCTGAAAATGAAAATTATCAACATTTTGGAAAATATGACATGTTGGTCTGTTTTATAGAGACCAATGAAAACTCCCGTGAAGCTTCCCACTTGCATTTCAACAGAGTTCTAAAGCAGGAGATTGGTGTTCCCAAGACTCGGGTTCAAAGAATATTGACCAAATATAAATTTAAGCCATACAAGATTAAAGTTGTTCACCATTTGTATCCTGGGAATGTAGAACGCCGTTTATTATTTTGCAACTGGTATTTGGAACAAATTCGTATTGGTAATAACTTTGCTAGATTTATAATATGGTCCGGCGAGGTTTACTTTTCGAGTGCAGGTATTTTCAACAGGCATAATACTAGGCATTGGTCCCAAGAAAATCATCATGTGCAAAAGTGGACCTATCCATGCTAGACTTTTCTTATGGGGCTACTTGCAGAATAAGGTTTATAGTACCCGTCATCGGACAATAGATGAACTACGTAATGCCACCAATAAGGCATTTCAAAACTTGCAAAGACGTTCCATAATTATTTTAAATGCTTTAAAAAGAATAACCACTGTATGTCAACATTACGTTCGGGAAAATGGCAATCATTTTGAACAGTTCTTTTAAGGTGAAAATCTATTAAGGGGTTACTACCAAATTGATATTATGTTAAGTTTTTCAGTTTTATTCTGCCTTAAAATTGATTTAGGTTTTTTAAAATTTCAATGTTTATAATATCCTAATATAGTTAACTCACGTCCTAGTAATTCTAGTGCTATATAATACACACTATGTTATTACGCAGTTTTTGTGAAATCATAGATGTTAGCTTTATTATTTAAAATACACATCATGTATTATATATTTTTGTAAAGTTACAAAATTTTCAATCAAACAGAAGAAAAATATACAGGGTGTTCCGTTAAAAAAACAAGTTTTATTTATAGCTAAACATTGACAGCTTATAGCAAAAATACAACTACGTCACTGGATTCTACGTAAAAAAACTGTATAAGAATCAATTTTTACCTTTGCCATACATTAAAGGATAACGGAGATACAAGGGGGGTCCCAAAATGCAATTCTTTCAATTTCGCCCTGTATCTCAGAAATGTAACGGGCTATGAAAGTTTTGTTTATACCAGCGTTCTTCTTACAAAAAAATAGAACGGTATTGTGAAAACCGCAACTCTGTACCTTTACTCGTAAGTGAGATACTCCGAAATATCATCGAAAATGGGACACACTGCACATTTTTAATCAACTTATTTATTAACAGTACTTACTAATACCAGAATAATAATATACAAATTACATTATTATTATTATGTTCCATTTGAAAGCACTGCGGCATCATGTTCAAGTGACATAGCGATAGCCGTTGCTAGAATATTGTCACCTGAATATTCAGGTAACGTTAACGTCTCAGTAGAAACCGCAATAGCTGTACAGTAAGGTCCGAAAGTCCTGTCACCACCCCCTATTTGTGTGATGATTGTATGTGTTGTATGTGTATTTGCGAACATGCCACGGCATATGTTGATAGTTACAGTTTTAGGTTGTTTAGTGGTCCAGAATATCAGTATGGACACCGTCATTGTCACGGCACAAAATGATGCGGTGCCAGGTCCTGTGTGAGATTTTCCGAAGAATAGGTAGGGTGATATCCCTGAATGCCTACCTAACAGCTTCCTTCAATTCTTCAACAGACTGATATCGTTGTTTCAAGACCTTCTGCTTAATTATTCCCCACAGAGAATTGCCGCATGATGTCAGATCTGGACTCCTGGTAGGCCACTCGATCGGCGCTGACAGATGCTGCTGCGATCCTCTCCCTATCCACCTCTGGGGTAGCACTTCACCCAAGAATTCTCGGACACGGAGAGCGTAGTGAGCAGGAGCTCCATCTTGTTGAAGCCAACTGTCATCAAGAATGTTCAGTCTTTGAAGCTGTGGAATGAACCATTGCTGCGATGTTTCCCAGTAAGAATGTTGATTGACAGTACCGTCAAAAAAATACGGGCCTATCAGATGCCTACTGGACATTGCTGCCCAGATCATGTGGTGGATTATTCTCTAACTCTTCATAATAATATGGATTTTCTTTGCTCCAGAAGAAAATACCCCTATTCCGAGAAGATCTGTAAATTGTACATTCGTCTGAGAAGAAAACTTTGCCTCGCTGCGGGAGTGTCACAAACACATCGAGTAATCTTGAGCAAGCTTCATGTCTTCGCCGAATGTCCTCATCACTAAACTCGTTTACGAATGTTGGCTTAAAACATTTTAATTCCACATCTTTTTTCATGTGTGTCAGCATAGTCGTTTTTGGAATTCCAAGTTCAGAAGATCTTTTTCGCAATGATTTCTTGGGAGATCTGGTCACAGAATCCGCCACTGCTGCACAAGTTTCTTGTCGTGTTGATGGTCGACCTGTCCTCTTTCTATCCAGAACGGATCCAGTTGTGAACAGTTTCTGTTGCCATCGCAGTATCGTTCTCTTGGGTGACGCTTCTTTATTGAATCGTTCCGCAAAATCCCCTTGCACATCTCTCATGGTTTTCCCGGAGTGTGCACGTTCATGAGCCCATGCACTTACCAAAACACGTTCTTCCACACTATACGTACTTGTGTCCATCTCCTGAAAAGAAAAATTACATATAAATATGCATCATAACACAAAAAGGGGGGGGGGGTGACAGGACTTTCGGACCTTACTGTAGCTTGATTATCTGTTTCTTTTGCTCCAGAAAAAAAATGCGTTGAAACTTGGTGTCGATCTTTCAGATGATGTTAACGTTTCAGGCGAATAATAGCTGTAGTTCTCGATCGAAAGAAAGTTCAATAAAAATATGCTGTGTTTTTGTCTGTCAAAATGACAAAGCCCTTAACTGCATTGCCACGCTCTTGCCAAATACATCGAATCGGTCTTCTTTATCAGTCGGTACTGGTACATCCCTATTGATATCTTCTTGTAATTTTTTTAACTCTGCAATAGCACCCAATATTCCCTTCCGCTTTGATACATTTTTAACCGTAGGGCGTAAGCTTTCAGTATGAATTTGTTCTGGAACACTAGTTATATCTTCATGGGTGAGATTTAAATCTTCATTTATGGTCTCTTGTGTATCGTAAGCCACGAAACTGGAATCATATATTTCACTGTTGGTAGAATTATTAACCTACAACAAAAAATATTATTTCAGGTTCCTGCTTCACATGAAGAGTGGAAGAAAATAGAAAGAGGGTTCAACAGACGTTGGGATTTTCCAGGAGTTTATGGTGCTATAGATGGCAATTTCTTCGAAAATGAACTAGTCGATGCGATTTTTATCGACCGGTGTAAAGAATAGTTTACACGAGCTTAGTAACTAATGCCTAGTACTTGTCACTTAACACTAATACCTTGAGTATAAACATGTTATTTAGTGCTTAGTATTAGAGAAGCTGCAAGTGCTAGTGAATAGAAACCGATCCTATTTTCTAGGCGAAAAGTAGCTACCCCTACCACAATTTAGCTAAGCACTTGCCGAATCACCTGAACACCCACGGCAATCGTTTAGTGACAAACGGCAAGTGAGTGCGTGTGCTCGTTCGTTTTTGTATTGTTTATGTGACCTTTACTGGATTTATTTTGTTATTATGGCGGCAGAAAGGTGGAATTCCGATACTACCATAAAATTCATCCAGGAATTTAAATCCTATGAATGTTTACGGAACCAAAAATCGTCTGAATATAAAAATAAACATGCGAGAGAGACAGCATATCAGAAATCGTTGAAGAGATGCATATAACTGGCCTTGGGGTTCCTGAGGCGAAAAAAAATTAGAACACATTGATCGACCTATTATTAGGAAAAGAAAAAAAATACAAAATACAATTCATTCAGGATATATCATTCAAGACTGCACCTTCATTTACAAAATACGTCGTATACCTTTCTATTAGCTCTCGGGCCATTCTTGATGAGAGATTACTACCTATTCGGTCAATACTTCTAAATTTAAATTCTCTTGTCTCCATTATCTATCTATCATTTCTCCAGTATACAGATTTTCAGACTTTCTCCTCCTTGTCAAGTATGTGGTTGAAGTTTTTCTGAGCCAGTTATATAAAGCACATGATGTACAAACAATTTTATCAGTAACAGTCACATCTGTAGGTATGGCTCTTTCAAATATTCTGAAGCAACTCACTAAGATACCAAAAGCGTTCTCGACGATTCTTGGGGCTCTTGATAGTTTGTAATTAAAAATTTTCTGTGGGTTCGTCAAAGGACTATATTTGTAAGGCTTTAACAAATATTTCTATAGTGGAAATGTATCATCTCCAACAAAAAAGCCACCGTTTGGCAACATATTATTTTCAAGATCGCGAAAAATCGCACAGTTCTGAAAAACACCACCATCCGAGCATCGGCCGTTTGCTCCAATATTGATGTATTATAAGCAGTAATCATCATCGACGGTCATTAGGATTATGCTGTCGCTTCCTTTATAATTATAGTAATCACTGCCACAGTTAGATGGTGCTCGTGTAATGTTGAGCAGAGCGGGTGTTATACGTGCCGACATCGAAATAGTTCGTAGTTCAATTATTCAAGAGTTGCGTAAGGAACAAAGAGAGAAGAAGGAAACGTAAATTGTGGGTACGTGGATGGATTTGTCGAAGTAGAGTATTGGGTGCTTCGGATACTTTACTGGTGGAATTGAGTTCAGAAGATCCTGATTATTTTAGAAAACGATTAAGAGTGACTACTGAACAGTTCGATACTTTACTATAGAAAGTTACTCCGTTTATCCAAAAAAGTGATACCAATATGCGAGAAGCGCTTTCACTGAGAATTAAATTAGAAATAACCGCTACCGGTGATAATTGCACAAGTCTTGCAGAATCATTTAGAGTTCCAGAATGCACTATTTCTCTATTTTTAAAGGATGTATGGGATGATATCTATCATGTTCTCGTAATTAATATCTAACCGTTAGATGCTATTTATTTAAGTTCACAATAATCATTTTGTAAAGTATTTTCATCCAAGCATGTTCTAACAGCTTCAGGTGGAATATTGTCGTTCACTTCGTATTGTTGTCCAGTATTTTCTTCCGTTGGTAAATAGCCGACAAAATAATCTTGTTCATATAGCTGAGAAGTTGAGGGTCCGGTATTATCGCGTGTATATTCTGAGGTTGAGCTCGTAGATCTGGAAGTTGGATGGTTTCGAGAAGTCGAAGGTTCGAGAGTCGAGATATAGCGTTTATAGTCTGAGAGCGAACTCGTAGGTCTAGCAGTTGTTTTTGTTCATTTAGGTTTTTGAGCCTTTGTTGTGAAAAATAACTATTTATAAAATCTTGACAAATAATAGCATTCGCTAATGGTAAACTACATAATTGATTTGCCACATGTTGCCCGAATGTATCAAATTCATCTTGATGTATATTTTGAACCAAAGATTCTAATCTACCGGCTGCTTGTAAAACAGGTGGGTCCATTCTTCGAGCACGCTCCGCACTTTTCTTTGGAGACACTTTTCTTTTTTTTCGTGCATCCTTTGTGTTAGATCCTTGTCTCAATCCATTCAAATATGACGACGACGCGTCGCTGTTTGTGTTCACCGCTGAATCTTCGCTTTCCTTTGCCTGTAATAAAAAAATAATAAGTTTCTGTATTTCTTTCAGGTACCATCTACAAGAGATGAATGGATGAAAATACAGAAAGATTTTCTAGATCGCTGGCAATTTACTTTTTTCTGTGGGGCTATTGACGGGAAACACGTCTTAATACAGATTCCACCACACGAAGCTTCCGACTATTATAATTACAAAGGCACTTATAATGTGGTGTTGTTTGCTATAGTGGATGCACATTACATTATATTACATTAATTTGGAACTACCTAATAAAGTCATTTTCGTTAGTGATACCGCTTTTACTTTGACAGCAAACCTACTGAAATCCTATTCTAGGAGGTTTGGTATACAAAGAAAAAGTGTTTAATTACAGACTATCAAGAACACGCCGAATCGTAGTGAACGTCTTTGACATAACTGCCTCCCGATTCAGAGTATTCAGTAAACCTATATATATTTCATCGGATGAAACTGATTCCATTATTAAAGCGGTATGTACGATGCGTAACTGGTTTCGGACTAATAACATGTACTTGAACACTCCCGAAATAATTGACGAAGAGGATTTCAGTTCAGGAACAATCAGATGGGGAAGTTGGAGAAGCATTCCTACGCAAGGATTAGACGAAATAACAACACCGTGGCCTTCTAACAACTATTCACGAAATGCGATAGAACTGCGCGATACAGTTGCTGACTATTTTGTCGGTCCCCCGGACAAGTTCCATAGCAAGATGCAGTGATTGTGTAAATGTTGTACGTTTAATTATAAAAATGTCCCAGTTGACATGATAATCTAAGACTAATTATAACTAAGATTAATTGATAAATAATAATAATACTTACCAAGTTATCTTTACTTTATCTTCCTTCTATCACTGGCTTTAAAAAGCGGTCATCTGTAGAAAACCATATTAATTGAAGTTTGTATACATCATCAGTGCCCGCACCACTCTTCGTTGACTTCGCTACGGTGCTGGCCTCTCTATTATACGTAGTTGGTATATTGTTATCTTCACCTTCAGCTCTTCAACTGTTACGGTCAGACGCATTTCTTGAATAATAGATTTGAGAACCGCTAAACGAACATTATTGTTCTTGTAATCTTACTCTCTTGGGTTCCATACGCATGAATATTTCTCATAGCACTCCAAAAACTGTATGGTTTTATTTTTATCCATGGTAAATTTCAAACGACGCAGCGCAAAACACACCTCATGAGCACGGTTTACCCGTGCGGCGAAAATCGACCCGTGTACATCTCCCATGAGGAATGCCAAATACTCCTCGGTAAGGGGAAGGAGAGGGAGAAGTTTCTTTTAGATTAAATACAAAACTATGAGTTTTTATGCTCTGCAGTCTAAGTGACAAATGTAGAGATTGTTTATGGTAAGTTTTTAGGCGTCCCATGTCATAATGCAACAGAGTAAAAAAAATGTTAATTCTATATTTTACTTCGTACTTAACAGTACATAGTTAATGAAATGGCGAACAAAACATTACTCTTTTGCATACTTTGCCATTGAATGCACGATTCGTAAAATACTTAAAAAATTCAGTGCAGTTCATTTCAGACTTTTGTTTCGTTATTTAAGGTCCTTTTAAAGTTCTTACAGTAAGGCTATTATTTACGCTGGTCCAAATTTTATTCTTATCAGAAAAAATCCTTCCCATGGGGGCGTTGGATCCCATAACAACATGAACATTTCAACAATTTTTAATATGTTGTATGTAGTTAAAAAACTCGACCTATTGTTTGTCAATAGAAACAGAAACTTCTTTCGACTTTTTCATTTTTTGACTGGTTGCATATTTTTTATATTGCATCAGAAAGTTCCGAATCATCTACATGAACATCAAAAACAGTTAATAAGTTTCCAACATTTGACCACAGATGTTCTTTGTTTAGCAATACCCAACGAAACGCTTGCGAATCTTCAAAGTGTTGCCTCCATTTATCCAAGAAGGCTATGCTAAGTGTGTCCATTTATCCAAATAGGGTATACAAGTGGTGTAAAACATTGTAACTAACGTTTTAAATTGAGTTACGGCTAGGTCTTGTCCTTTATTTACCAAAACTACTAGCACAGTGTTAACTTGATTTGGCAAAAAGACTTCATTTTTCCGTTGTATTAACTGTTGCTTCAAATTTGACAGAACCATTTATATAGGTACTTCTACCATTGAAGATTTTCCACTCTTTTATTTTTTGACTGGTTGTATATTTTTAAATAACTGCTGAACTTTATGAAAGATGTCATTTCGGCCATGTTTTGTTGTTCCTCCAAAATTTCAATTTGTGTGGTCCGCACATATTGCCATTTTTTGTTGTTAATTCGTATTTGTCAACCGTTTTAATAATATATTCGGGTATAATGTCTGAAATTTCCCTGGAAGATCTTCAACCTCCAAAAGTTTTACTTGCATGCCCTTGTCTTTCATAAAATATCTTACGAGTATAGGACAAATTTTTACGCTTCCGTGATTTGAACAATCGGTTTACATGGTTACAGAATTGAACGTTCCAGGATCATTTTGTATGAAGCCCTTAATGATTCTTTTTGTACAATGTTACATACAATACTTTCAGATTAGATTCTAGCACAGGGTAATGTTTGCTGAAAACAGCTCCTTATTAGCTTACTGGTGCAACCGTGGAACGAAAGGACTGATTGTGGATCACAGTGTAGTATGACCAAGTACATTCAATCGCAGCTAGCTTTGTTCTTCATTGAATAGTGATTGTGAGTCTATTCACAAATGTGCCTACTGATAAGGCACTAACTATCGTAAGACACTAGCTGGAAAAGGATGAAACGTTAGACGAACGCACTCAACTCTCGGTAAACACAATAATGGAACTTCTGACAATATGCATATTTACATATACATATTTCCAGGTAGAAGACAAATTCTACCGACAAGAGTTTGGGATGGCGATGGGTTCCCCACTATCACCCATAGTGAGCAATATATATGGAAAACTTTGAAGACCAAGCGACATTCGAATTCACAGAGGAACCAAGGATGTGGCTTCGATACGTGGACGATGCTTTCGTAGTTTAGCAACATGGCAAGTATAAGCTAGATGAATTCCTAGATCATCTAAATAGCCGCGCACCCTCCATAAAATTCACAATGGAATTGGAGTCGGAACAAAAACTACCATTCCTGGATGTACTTGTACATAGGAATGACAACACTTTCACGACAAGTGTATACAGAAAACCTACCCACACGGGGAGGTACCTACACTACAACTCCAATCGCCACAAAAAAGTTAGGTGTGGCAAAATGCTTGTACGATAGAGCGAAAGCAATATGCTCAAAACAAAAGGACCTAAACAAAGAAAAAGAAAATATCGCAAGAACACTCAAAGAAAACGGCTATCCCGATCTAACACCTAACCTAAACAGGGAAAGGGTAACCGAAAAAGAAGAACCTAAATATACAGCCATAATACCATATATGCAAGGTACCTCAGACAAAATACGAAGGATAGGCAGCAAATACAAGATACGCACTACCTTCAAATCGACCAGAATGCTCAGGGGAATACTAACCAAAACCAAACCGTACAATGAAGATCAGAATTCCAAGAATTGTGTATATAACCAAATGCGGCAGAGCATACATAGGAGGGAGCAGTAGACCACTCAAAGTGAGAACGCAGGAGCATAAGAACAACGTCCGCAAGGGCGAAACAGAAAGATCAGGAATCGCCGAACATGCCTGGAACGAAGACCACCGCATCCAATGGGATAACGTACAGATAGTGGCAAAGGACGAGAATACAACTCGTCGAAAACTCAAAGAAGCCACATACATCGCACTAGCAGAAAATCCAATAATCCAAGCTAGTGTAGAAATGAAACCCATATGAATTCCAATAATACGCGAAGAGCTTAAACGCAATACACCTGCGCGAGAAGTTACTGCGCAACCACGAAAAGGTTATATATATATATATATATATATATATATATATATATATATATATATATATATATATATATATATATATTTAGCAGGTACGCACGGATTTTAAACTTATAGTTATTGTTAATTCGCGTATATAATAATAAACCATTAAAACCTTTTGCCTTTTATTTCCATTATATCAGTTTGATATTCTTAAAACATGTTAATTTTAATTTAACTCTATGTTATATATAAGTAATTATTACTTTTTAATGGGTTTTTACAGCTGTTAATGAACACTTTACAATGAAATAGTTTTGTGTGTATGTAATTAAACATGCAAATAAATCAGATATGATGTTCCTAATGTATAGGTGGTGACTGTTTAGAGGATCTGCCTATACATAAAGCATCATTTCATTAGGGTAGAAATTATTTATTATTTCACGTCATATTTAATTGTGTTTCGGACAATTCGCCCCCCACAATTCGCCCCCGCACAATTCGCCCCCGCATTTAAAATTGTAAAAGAAGTCAAAACCAATCACCGTTTAAAATTTATTTTATTTATTTATTTAATAATGACTTATGATCAAACCAACATAACAAAAATTACTCACTCTCTGGTATTTATAATAATAGAAATTAACAACTTAACAAAAAATATGGAAATACCTACTAAGCAATAAAATTAAAAGAAATATTTTTTATTACCTACCTACTTTCGAGTAATTGTAATTAGAAATAACAGCATTACATAGTAATTAATGAAGAAACGACACAACAAATAATAGCAACTTCCTTAGAAGGGGTTCACGATAACATTTTGTGTAGTTTACCTAGGAAGGATACCATGAAACGAATGGTTCGGCGAATTCGAAATGAAGATAATATTCCTCAGATTCCAATGGATGTCCAGCATTTGGTAATCCCGCGGGAATACGAAATGATAACCATTAATGAGGAAGAACAGCGATTCCTCCAGTATGATTCCGGCCAAAGCATATTACCTGGAAGAATGCTAATTTTTGCAACAGCAGAAAATTTAAATATTTTGAGAAGTGATAAGTGATACAGTACGAGGGCGAATTGTCCTCAGGGCGATTTGTCCGGGGGCGAATTGTGGGGGGCCAATTATCCAGGGGCGAATTGTCCTAAAAGCTATTTAATTAGACTTTAATGCATTCAGTTTGATCTGTAATCTGATTTCCGCAAACTGTAAGACATAATTTCGGCTGATTGATTGAGTTTTATCTGATGATCGAACGTGATTTGTTTGAGATTGATTAATTAATTGATTTGTTTGTGCGTGTGTGAGAAAGAGAGAGGGGGGAGGAAGAAACAAGATAGAGCAAGAGAGGTGTGCATTATCATCTTCAGAAAATGTTCATTAGTCTATACGCCACTAGATGGCGCTAAAATCAATTTTTACTCAAGGGGGCCAGGGCGCCGACCCTGATACAAGTTCTACCTTACAAGAACCTCCTTATTAGAATACAATTTTGTATGACGGGTCGAAGGCCCACAGCTGTAAGATTAAGTTAGAACAACATACAATTGCATCAAGGGGGCCACGATAGGAGCTAAGCTCTACACTTGTCTTATAAGGTTAGGCTCCCACACCATCTCCAGTCAGGGAGCGAAGGCCTGAGAACAAGTTGCGAAGCCCTACACGTGTCGCACAAGAACCTCCTTATTAGAAATACAACGTTTTAGGTAAAAGACCATCCAATAGCATGTGGCCATTTTAAAGCAATAGGGTCGATAATTTTAATAATAATATCTTATTAATTATGCAATTTCCAACATTGTATGCGTGTGCATTTGCCTAACATCCAGGGGTTACAACCAAAAGGACCTTAATTAAGGCTGAAGATAATTACCAGAAAAACAACCCTAGCTCTAGATACAATCCCAGACCTAAGCTCCAACTCTAGCTCTACATACAGCCCCACCCTAAGAACAGCCCTAAGCCAAGCCAAGCCAGGACCAGCCCCCACCCTAAATACAGTCCTCACATTAGCAAAAGACCTAGCTGTCAAAAGGTCCTTAATACAGCCATAAGGTTTAACCCCCAAAAGAAATAATAAAAATAAGGGTAATACGATCCTTCACGCATGCCATTAAAATCAAAAAGCTTTAATTAGGGTTGACCTACAGGGCTGAAAATACGGTCTCACACGTGGATGTGTAAAATAGGGGTGAAAAAAATATGTCCTACACGAGGGTATATAAAAATAATTAGGGTTGAAAATACGGTCTCACACGTGGGTGTGTAAAAAATTAGGGTTGAAAAAGGCCTCCGAAAAGAAAGGGTTGAAAAACACGTCCTACACGTAAGCGAGTAAAAATAAGGGTGGAAAATCCGGCCCCCCACGTGGGCATATAAAAAAGTGAAAGTAGGCGGGGCTTGTGACGTAAAAAAAGGACTGGGGATAGTGTCCCCCTTCTACTCACAGACATCGAATAAGACCTTTGTGCGTACCACCGGTGATACACCTCTTTTTAGTGTTTTGATATCTACACTGTAAACTAATCACCTTATTTGGAAACAGATCACTTTCTACATGGAAACTGAAATTGCCACTAATAAAATAAATTAATAAATTCTCAAAATAACTTTAATACTTTCTTGCAACGTGTTAAAAACACGTTCTTCCAATGTTAATTGCAAGATCGCTTTTTACAATACGATTTCATCATTTTATTGCTCACATAAGTTGAAAGTAATTTTAAGGGACCCTTAGAGGTACTTCGTGATAATCTTAGATAGTTAATGCATTAGAGTCCCATATAAACTGTCTGTAATTTTAGACCTGTCAAAATTTTTAGAATACTTCTTTACATCTTTCTCATTAACCAAAATATCTTAGACCGGATTCACGGTGTTGAATTCTGTATAAAGGGCATTATTTCAATATGTTGAAACCAGCTTCGAAACACTGTCAAAAAGAACTTATTTTAAGATGCCGATTCTGCACGCTGAGACTAGATTCAAGATGTTGGACCAAGATTCATGACGAAAGATGCCGGACTCATTATGCAGGACCGTAGAAACCAATTCTAAATTCGGGACAGACTTAGATACATGCAACTATCGGTGCTAAACCAGTTTTTGTAACAAGATCACGTGGGTAAGGCGGTGGGCCAACAATATTTCGTGGAATAACAAGAAATGCGCGTGGATTTGGAACAGGTTATGTCGTCTTAGAGAAGGTGACAACCAAGATGCTGGACCCGTTTGGGACATACAGCCCTATGGCGGCGGGGAGATCACTTGAGCAAGGATCGATCAGAAAGAAGGAACATGGATTAGAGAAGTGTGTCCAATCGAAAGAATGGGCGTGGCTTAAAAAGGTGGAAGTGCTGGACTGCTTTGAGATAAGATATCTTAAGGGATGAAATAACAAAAAGATGATAGGGGAGAAAAACAAAGATGGCGGATAATAAAGGATGAAAAGCGAGGGTGAAAGATCACCAAAATTGAAAAGGATAAAAAGTGGTCGGGGCTTAAAAGGGGGCGTGGTATCCGAAAAAGGTGGTGAGACAAAAATGGCACTGTATTGCCACTCTTTAAAGTAATCTTATTACTAGCCGATCTTTGTTCAAGAATTATTTTTAGGCGTGCCCAAGTATCAGCTGCCGCCTGACATGTCAGTGGTTCCCAGGCATCTTGTTCGAGTTGTGGTTTTAGTGTGCCATTAATGCAACCAAAAAGATCTCCTGCTTTAAATATTATTTGCATTTGGTACGTCGAGAAGCCAACATTGTTTGCACCAAACTGTTATCCATTGAAATGCTTCAGGTTGTACATCAGGTAAACCAATACCGAACCTGATATCACATACTGGAGACTTTAATATTTTAGACAAGTCGCCCTTTTAGTTATGTATTATTGAGTTAATTAGTTCAACTGTTAACCTTCTGCTAGAGATGGAAGGAAAACAAATTCAATTACACCATGGCACACAATGTGTGTGGTGCAATAATAGGAAGTAAATTATTGGTCCACATTTTGTTAATGTGATGCGATTACAGAACTCCGGTGTATTAGCCCGTTAATCATTAGTGTCAAATATCCTTTAAATAATAAATTCCCTAACAGATGGATAGGCCACCAAGATCCCCAGATTAGTTTCAACGTCTTAAACAGTTCGTAAAGATATTAAAACTACTGAGGACGAAAACTGCAATTGTTGTCGAAACGTCCAGATTTGTATAAATATGGGGAAGAGCGGCCAAATCGGATATAGGGGGTATAAAGGATCATTACAAAATACTTTTGGAGGATAATTTGTCACTATTGGAAACAGCGTCTAGGACATTCAGCGCCATTCATCTGCATAAGTTTATGTTGCTTCGGGTGCAATCATCAAAATTCAAGGTAATGTTATGTAAACTTAAAGTATATTGCGACTATAAATGCAAATAAGTTGCATTCCGGGCAAAACGGATCGGGCAAACGGGGTCAAAATCCTTTTTGCCCCGAATTATATGATCCGTTTTGCCAGACAGTAGTAGTTTTCCCATCTCTTTTTCTTGAACAGATGGTGTTGTTATAACGACTCAAAGGGGCCTTGGATGGGACGAAGAAAAATGTCCGTTTTGAGAGCAATAGAATACGTGAAGCTAGCATTTACGACCTTACTTAATGTCACAGTAAATCCAGAAAAACAAAACAAAAATTGGGTATGTTTAGATAAGTATTTACAGGGGAGGAAGAAATGGAATTCGTTAACCACATTGACTTGGATGCAAGGTGTTATGACTTAATAAAGAGAGGAGTCTGTCAATTAGCAACCAGTACGGGGAAATGAATAATACTATTCA
The DNA here is from genome assembly GCA_036346205.1 of Vesta saturnalis. Lineage (NCBI taxonomy): Eukaryota > Metazoa > Arthropoda > Insecta > Coleoptera > Lampyridae > Vesta > Vesta saturnalis. Next base: position 13,496,746 of record JARFJB010001883.1, on the reverse strand, counting down.
CCCGTTCAGAAATGACTGCAGGCTGCCAATGGTACAGAAATTTTATTCAGAGACACCCGGATTTGAGGTTGCCTGAACCGACAAGAATTGCGCGAACAAAGGGCTTTAGTAAAACTTTTTGATAATTTGTAGGCAGTACAGGAAAAACACAACATATCTATAGATAACATCTACAATGTAGATGAAACAGGGATTCAAACTTCCAGTAAGAGACCTCCAAAGGTGCCCGTAGGAAAAAAGCAAGTAGGTTCTATTCCTTCCAGCGAAAGGGGGACATTAATAACCGCTTTATTTTGCTGCTCGGATACTGGCAAATTTATTCCCCTTCAAAAGGAAAAAAGAACCCAAGGTATTTGCAGAGGATTCCTCCGGGTACGTTACAGCTGGAGACCTACTTAGAGTGGTTGTAATTTTTCGTAGCGAGTGCTCGACCTAGCGAGGATCAGAAATGCTTATTAATACTAGACAATCACACTTCACACCGAAGTCTGGATCTTTTGGAATATGCCAGTAGCATCATGTGGTGATTTTGTCAATACAACCCCTAGATATTTCCGTGTACGGATCTTTTGGTGCATATTTTCAGTCTGCTATGGATAAATGGCAAAATATTCATCTAGGGTTGCATGTTACATTTTATGATGTAGGTTCAATCTTTTGCAAAGCATATTTAAAGTACGCCAAACAACGCCATTAAGGGTTTCAACAGAACGTTGCAACATTGCTGCGTTTGTTGAAGCTGGCTTTTTACCATCCATGGTGACAGATAATTCTATTAATGAGCATGTGACCACTATAACAAACATTGATATAAATTCTGCACGAAGTTCTTCTGATTATTCCATAAATCGACCAGAGAGCAGAACGCCTCCTCGAGTGCCCAGTAAAAATATTCGTTTGTCCCAAAGACAGTACCTGGACTTTCATCATTCTGTAGTGTTTTATGTTTACTACATGCCTTATTTCATACATTTTACGATAAAAGTGGAAGATTTAGCAATGTTTGTTTATATTAGTTATTATATTAACTCGAGATGCTTAACATTCGGGTAATGGGAAAAGCGCTCCCATTACCCCGCTATGGCTCCTATTACCCTTTCGAAAAACGTAATCCGAATCGACTGGAATGTTTCACTTTACTTTTCAAATGCCACGAACTAGACCGCGAACGACATTAAAGGCCAGTTGGACCTCAGCTACGTTAGAGCGTGCAATAGAAACTATACGGAAGGAAAGAATATCAGTTATTAAAGTGACACAGGAATTTCAAATACCCTATAGTACGCTGAAAAAAAAGGAAAAGGCCACGTATTTCATTCCCTCCCCAAGGGGGAGGGCGGGCTGCTCGAGCTTTGCGAGCTCCTTCAGCCACAATCATGGATTTCCAGCATACATACATATATTACGTATATATGCATGGTGGGATTAAGGATAGGTGTGGTCAGGATAGGATCGGAAGGAACGGAGTTAGGGTTCTGAGGGGGAAAATACTACCCCAGCATTCGCCTAAGTAGCCGCACATGGTGTGCAATTACGCAGTGACCATGCCGCTACGTGTGTATGAGGAAAACCCCCTGAAAAACGTCATACAAGGTAGACGGTAACGGGAATCGAACCCATTACCTCCCGAATGCTAAGCAGTTTATAGTACGCTGAAGAAACGGTACAAGTCAGCAAATAGTGGTGATATTACTTACCGTCGTTCTCCGCTGTTTGGGAGAAAACTTACGTTCACTAGTGAAGGGAACAGACTTGTGAAACATATTCTTGATATGTCTAATATGTTTTATGGTTTAACAGGCATCCAACTGCGTTAAGTGTGCTATAATAAGGCTGTGAAGTGTGGTATTGAAAAAAGATTTAACACTGAAAAAAAATTGCTGGAAAAGATTGGCTGTTCGGGTTCATGAGAGACACCCTGAGCTCAGTGTTAGCAAGCCAGAAGTAACTAGTATAAATATAATTCAAAAAGAATCCCATGTTGAGCATCCCTCCACATTCGTCACATCGTCTGCAACCGTTAGATGTGACTTTTTTGATCCACTTAAGGAAGCTTATTGGAAGGAATGCGACATTAACATGATTAAAATAACTCCATACTAAATCGCTGGACTATTCAACAAAGCTTACTCCAAGGTAGTATCTTTGGACAAGGTAATGTCTGGCTTTAAATCAATCGGAATATTTCCCATGGACTGATCTGTTTTTTCAGATGAAGGGTTTATTGCTCTTGATGAGAATGAGCATACTAACAGCACTACTAACGATCGTATCTATTCTACCTTTAGAAACTATAGCTGCAGTTACTTCACAATCATTGACGTCTTCTCAAGAGCCGCTGCAAATGCCTACTACCACGTCACAACATACCAGCAACCAACCATCACCACAGGTGCGCAAATACGAGATTCTCTACAGCCATCCGCAAGCTTTGCTGAAATCTAAAATTTTTTAAGTCCTCGTCCACAAAACCCTGCAAAAACTAATAGAAATAAGCAACATTCAAAAGTTTTGACTAGTACCCCTATGAAGAAGAGAGAAAAAAAAAGAAAAAGGAAAATAGATCGAAAAAAAAGAATCCAAGAGAAGAAAACTAAGAATACTAAATTACAGACCAAAAACATAAAGAAGGTAACCAGAAAGTTGTTCCAAGACAACACAACTGTGGAATGATCGTCGATGAAAATAATACATGTGGTGATGATTCTAAATACTCAAAGGAGGAAAATGAATGCATCATATGTAACGATGTTGGTAAGGTACCCTTGCAGAGCCTGTGGTAAATGGGCCCATTCTGAGTGTTCAGGTGGCGATATAGATTATATTTGTAATTTTTGTTTAGATCGCAGAATACCTTCTCGTATATTTCACCATTCAAACTTGTAGAAATAAAACGAATGTAGAGAGGTGTAAGATGAAGAAAATGTTACTTCTGAATCGGAGAAGTCTAAAGATGATCTAGTATTGCTGGAGTCGGGCGATCTGACGGTTGTAGGTGATTTGGTTCTAATAAAATTCGGAGTTAAATTATTGTCACTACACCATGAGTCACATTTCTCACATGGATAAGAATGGAATGTTTGCATGGTGTTTTGGCCTGTAAAACTAGACATATCAACATATCATAAATCCCAAATTGTGCAAATTATCCATCTGGTAAATATGGGCGGCTGTTGTATATTTTGAGATACGTTGTTTGGAAAAATAATAGAGGGTTGTTGATTTTGAGGTTGAGAAAAGAAAAAAGGTATTATTTGGTCTGATAAAATAGATTAGAATAAAATGGTAATGTTATATATTCACTAACTGTATTTTCTTTCAGAAAATGTTTATGTTATTATCTAAATGAAAAGGTAAATTAATTATAATATTATTATAAATTAATTTGAGTGGAATCGTAAAACGGCTATCGGGTAAAACTGGCAAAATGCTAACCTAGGGGAGATAACCGTGGCAACACTAAAACATATTCTAGTTGTAAGACTGTATGCGTGTCTGCTATGAAATATGTTACCTTTTGGTTCGTTAATTGTAAATGCAGACCCTTAACATGTGATGTTTTACTTATACCGCGGTTAGCTAACTTTATAAACTGGTGATCGCCATTTCTGAAATACAGACCTGTATTACATTATTACTACATTGATTTATTAAGATTAGAGTAGGGTGATAGCAATTTAATCTTGTAATAATAATAGAGTCTGAATACGTATTGATCTAGGTATTTAAAATTAATACCGATACCTTATTTATGTTGTTATTCTTATTGTTGAAGGCGACGAGGTTTTTTTTTGTTGGTCTTTTCCTAAATCCGCAATAAAGATAGCAGAACTACATTTCAATTGCTTATAAATCTTTTTATACTGTGTTTTATTGTGTTATCATTATTTTACCCTCTCTTAGATACCGCAACACATATATCCCGTAACAACTCTTTTACACAACGTAAGTAGTCCTACCTGGTTTTTCATGACGATCATTTGGATTAAATAAGTTCGCGGGTTAACTTTATTCTTGCATTCCAGTTGTGCAGCCACTAGAGGGGCCTGGGTACATTACAAATAGAAAAATTAAAGTACTTTTTAAACTGTAAGAGTTACTTAAGTAAATGCTGCTTATTAGTTAATGCGTAGCATAAACCATGTAATTCAAATCCGACATATCTCATCCAAAACCGCGATTACAAAAAACAGGTTAACTTTTGTAAAACCTGTTTTCGCTAATTGATAGCATATGAACTAAATACGAGCACATCCCATTTTAACCTCGATCGAGTGATCCCTACCGAGCCAAAGATGAGGGGCAAGAAAATTTTCAATGGATAACCTATGACAATACGGCTACCGGTTGGAAGCATTTTTTGTGGTTTTCAAATGTGCATTTAATTAAACTGAATACATCACAAATCTATTACAAATTAAGTTCAAAGGTCAATGCCTACCCGTGATTACAGGGTAAAGGACTCAACTTTCTCAAATGTATTTTCAATCAATAATACCCAACGAAAGAAAATCGTATACCTCCTATTTTGACCTCGATCTACCGGGTGAAAGGTCAAAATAGGCTCTATTCGAAAAGGTTTTTTGTGTATATTTCCAATGTGTCATTGACTTTCACACATGGCCTACGAATAAAATATGTTCACTTATTTTGACCTCGATCGGATGATCCTTATTAAGTCAAGGTCAACCTTTTTTAATCGACGCTGCATAATATGGGCGTTTCAAAAGCATTTTTCGATAAGTTTGCGAGTATATATTTCATCGCCCTCTACTTATAACCAATCCCCACAAAATGAAGTGAAAGTATGGCACCGTGTGGTATACGTTTCGCTACATAGCCGGACTAACATTTTTCTGAATAGGCTAGTTTTGTTCTCTATGTTATGATGTTATAGCAGACAAGTATCTTAAGCTCTATTTAATTTGCCTCCTCTCCATTTTCAAGAGCCTTTCTGAGAACAACAGGGTGAATTTTAAAAGCTGTGTAATTCGATTTCGCCACTTTAGCGCGGTTTGTGAATTTATTGAATATTTATATTTTAATAGTACGCTTTCAAACAAATATATTCAATTTATAGTGTTCTTTTTTATATTGTGTCAAGGCACGACCCGTAGATGAATCGTACAAATGAGATATACAAAATTAATCTTTCAGACATTACGATACAAGTATGGATGGCAATTATTCAGAGTAGGGTAAGGGGTAGAATTTTGATCGATTTGTCTAGTATTTGAGTTTAACCAGCCCACAGAGTCCTTGATTGAATAAATTATTATGAGCATGCGTTAATAACTTGTGGTTCTTGTGGTTAGAGCGTTACAGTTTCAGAAGAAAGCATGATCAGAGGCGAATGCTTACGTACGTTTCAACCGATTTGAAGCTAGAGTGGTGTCCATATTTATTTATATTACGGCGAGGCCTACTAAGACATATTTTTTAAACGTAGCAAAATTTTACACTGCGACCGTCCTTACGAGCGTAGCAAAGCGATAGCAGATTTTTCGTATTACAAACTTAGTGCAAGTTTAGCACGTGACAAGTAACACACACCAAGCTCGACACCCATTGAACGGTCTGATGATTTCGTTTTTTACATCGCAGACATGATGTATTACTTGCTAAGTTTTGTTACACTTTGAACGTTCATATATCTTATTTTAAATAAACCGTAAAATGAACCAGATGAAATAACGTCAATACAGGACTTGATGGCGTTTAGGTACATTTTAACATAAAGTTTTAAATTTGATGCCCAGTTAACCAACCTCACATTTAGATAACAATTACAGTCATCGTCCTCAGTAAATGGTAATAGAGAATTCAGATGTCAAAATAACATTTCATAAATTTATTTTGACACCTCAATTCAGTTGTTTCACATTGAAACCTGCACTGTAGCTTGCTTAGTGGAGTAATCTAGTGCCAAAATTCATCGCTAGTCGAGCTTCTAACAGCATTTTAATTTGATAAAGCATTGTGTTGAGGTGGTTTTGTGTTCTATTTCGCAGCTAATATAGTGTATCTGGACAAATAAAGGTAATAATACATTACTATTTTATAATACGTGGATTATATCGTAGAGTGTTAAAAAAATATAATATATTTTTTGAAATGCATTACATATATGTGTGTGGTTTCATACTGAAACCAGTGGGACTGGGACCGTATTTGTTTAGGATATTTTTCCAATAGCTACTATGTTTTTTCTTTGTAGAGTGTTGACATGGCCGGTAGACATTTATTGCGATGTGGGAGAATTATAACTGGAAATTTGAACTCTGAGTTTTTATATGGACTTATTGATTTAATTTCAAATGGTAGCGAATCTGATGCTTCGGATACAGATAGTGAATCGGAGTATGTGGATCCAGAAATGCAAGTCTGTGTAATGTGCGATGACAATGATGAAAGTGTATGCAAGACAAGTATAAATGGACCTAAATCTAGTAATATTGGTAATAATAATGAAGGAGATCCGCACGTTAACGATAATAGTAATGGTGATATACAAAATAATGATGGGGACCCGCATACTAATAGGAGTGACTATGTAAGAACAAGGGAAGATGTGTTATGAGTGCATGCAAGGCAGACATTTTCAGAGGAATCTGGGCCAAATATTCCTTTCGAGAAAGCAAGTCCGAATGAAATATTTAGTTGTTTATTTACTGATGAACTTATAGAGCACATAGTCTATCAGACAAATTTGTAGAAACTCGGTGGATCCACGAATTCCAAGGCAACTGATATGCAGGAAATAAAAGGTTTTCGCCATTAATCTGCTGATGGGCATAAAAAATGTCCGTCATATAGGGATCATTGGTCTTCAGACCCAGCTATTGGAGACTCGTGTATATTTCTTCAGTTATGGATTTTCATATTTGCTCGGGCATATGAAATTGAATGATAATAACAAACAGCCTAAGGAAGGGGAGGAACACCTCGACAAATTGTACTAGGTTCGTTCTTCGTTGGAAAGTTTGAGTAAAACATAAAAGCAGTGTTACAACCCTACCGAGAAGCAAGCAGTGCACGAATCCATGACTCAATTCAAGGGGCGTTCAAGTTTGAAACAAGACATTCCCAAAAAACCCACGTACAACGCGAGTACAAAGTTTGGGTATTTGCAAATTAAAATGGGTATGTTTCAAAATTTGAAAATTGGACAAAATACAGAAACAAATTTAGGTTCCATAGTAATTAAAACTCTAACTAAGCTGATTGGAAAATGTCATCAAGTATACTTTGACAATTATTTTATGTCAGCGCCTCTCAAGCATGAACTAACGCAACAGGATAGATATGGTTGTGGCACTTGAAGAAGGGCAGAGTAGGATTTCCAAAAGACTTTGAGGATGGCAAGAAAACGTCACGTAGAGAGTTCCAGTTCCGATGCAGTAGCCAAGATATTTTTGCAATGGTATGGAATGGTAAAAAGGGAATTAACTTTCTTTCCAATTTCCACGACGTTGAAGACATATCTACGGCAACACGGAACAATAAAGATGGTTCTAAAGTTGAAATTACATGTCCAGCAATGGTCAAAGATTACAATGCTAATATGGGGTTCGTTGACAAAGCTGACATGTTGAAATCAATCTATGAAAAAGTAAAAAATAGTGGCAAAGGATATTTTGGCACTTCTTGCCTTTATCATCTACAAAGCAACCCTTAGACTTTCGATTGTCTATAATTGCTGGGCTAAAAGGGACATCTTCATCCTCAACTTCCTAATCGAAGAAGACCTCAGAAACAACAGAACAGGTTCAAACCCTAAGTTGCTCTAGAGATAAGAAGTGTCAAAGCATCTCATATGTCAAGAGAGGACCATCTCGTATACCCCATTCCGCCCGGTGCCATACCACCACCTTTACCATGGGCTCCTTAATATTGGTTCTCCAATTTTCTGAGTTCGGTAAACGCAGCCGGTCACTTTCTCCTTTATTCCTTATGTACTCGCTAACACGCACTAGCCAAGCGTGGCGGGTGAACGACTAAACCATTAAAATGAAAAGTTTTAAAACAGATGCTATACCCCAGGTGAGTAGGACGAGACGCCCACACTCTCACAACGATTCGTCGACCCGTCCCAAAGATTCGGGGGGGGGGGGCAAAAATGCGTCAATGCCTAAATCAAGACTAAGAAAAGCAAGATCAGCCAGGAATTAAATTCTGTCCCATTCGGAGGGCAGGATTCAAGCGACCTCGGTCATCGAAAGTACCAACATTCGGATTAATTACTGGAACATACGTGGTATCAAGTCGAATCTTAATGCTGTTCACCAACATCTTGAGCAAGGGTAACCGGACATTCTGTTTATTAGAAACACAGGTCTCCCCTGGAAGCACTGATTCGCCTGACCTGCAATTTCCCAGATACAACCTCCACTTTAACTTTCGCCTTAAATGCGGAGTAACAAATTTGACGTGATTTGGTTCAAACATTCTGGGCCCCAATGATAATAACTTCCAAGATCTTTTTGATTACATTAGTCTGAAAATAGACTATCTCTTATCAGTTTCAATCTTGCAATATTTCAATTTTGGGAGATTTTAATGCCCACAACTCCAACTGGCTTCAATTTTCATCTACCACTAATCCCGCAGGTGATAGTGCAGAAGCATTTACTGCATCCTGTGACCTCACACAAATCATTTGCGAACCAACCAGAATCCCTGACAACCCTAACCATACTCCACATCTCCTGGACCTATTCCTTACAACTTACCCACTTGTCTATAAAACGAGTCATTTCTCCACTTGGTCAATCAGACCACTGCCTAATCGAAATAACTTCCTCTGTATCCAATCCCACTGTTACTAGAAAAACAGAGATAACTATGTGGTGTTTTAAATCAGTTAACTGGAGCGAACTGCCATATTTTTTTGCAACCTTTCCCTGCCATGAGTATTGTTTTAAACGGTATTCCTCTTCACACGTTGCTCTTTCAATAACCAAAGTTACCTTGATGGGTATGGAGTTATACATTCCCAAAAAACACAATCGTGTAAGTCATGCCCGTTCCCAACCTTGGTTTATTCACGCCGACTATATTTCCGCAAGGAATAGTTGCAAAAGCATCATCACTAAGGCCAAAAACATGTTTGAAGAACGTAAATGCAAAGAATTAGTCACATGTACTTTGGGTGGTCGTAAATTTTGGTCATTAGCTAAAGCCATCAGTAAAAACTTGAGTACATCTTCCTTTCCTCCCATAACGTCGCGCGACGGAGCAGTAGCAGCTGATCCTACTGAAAAAGCCAACCTCTTGGTCGATTACTTTGCATCAAATTCATGTCTCAATGATGCTGCTAAACTGTGCCGTCGCCCAAATCTACCTCATACGCTATGAAACCAATCCACTTTCGTTACAAGCCCCTAGAATCAATTAGCAATAAAGGCGACAGGCCCTGACGGCATTCCATCTATCGTGCTACCCCGAGCTAGTACCTGTATTGCCCAAACTCTTTTCGATATTTATGTCAACTGGAGAGTTTCCCTCATCGTGGAAGTTGACATTTGCCAACATTGGACTTTTGTCCAACAGATTCCTAAGAAAGGCAACTAAACCGATCCCTCAAACTATCGACCAATAGTTATTACTTCCATTCTCTCCAAAATCATGGAAAAAGCCATCAACCACTTTCGTTCCTGAGTCGTTCAATGGATGATCTTCTTTCATATGTCACCCAACTTTGGAATAACACATTAGAGAGGTCCGGTGAAAGTCGGTAGACGCTTTAGATATTTCAAAGGCTTTTGACCAGGTTTGGCACAAATGCCTACTTGCCAAGCTCCCTTCGTTCGGCTTATCTGATACGCTCATCAATTGGATATCCAACTTTCTTGACAAAAGACGTATACGCGTTGTCGCGGATGACTTATTTTTGAAAGAAACTACTATTAACGCGGGTGTACCCCAAGGATCAGTGATAGCTCCCACACTTTCCCTGCTATACATAAATGACCTCATTTCCTCAACAACTAACCCGATCCATTCCTTGCAGACGACAGCACTCTACATTGTAGTTCTTCTCAGTTTTCCCACAACAATAAGTCTAGTCAGGACGTTAAGGTGAAAATGAGGAAGGAATAATCTACTCACGTTCAACACAGACAAAACCTAATGTTGCCTTGTATCCGCCAAGAAAGACCGATCATTTCCTGCTGTAAATATGAATGGCTTAGATCTCAAATTTGAAAACTCTATTTTTATGTTAGAAATGTCTGTATCATCGAACCTTTCATGGGTTGGTCACCTTTTGTCAGTCTGCAAAACAGCTTCCCGTAAACTGGGCCTGCTATACAGATCTAAACAGTACTTCACATCGCAACAACTCCTTTTACTATATAAGGCCCAAATTCGAACTCATCTGGAATACAATTCTCACCTCTGGGTCAGTGCTCCCCAATACGCCCTTGACATGGTAAACCGCATCCAAAAAAGATCTATAAGACTTACAAATCACCCGTCTCTAACTTCTGACCTACGGTCTCTTGAGCATAGAAGAATAGTTTCGGTTCTTTCCTTGTTCTAACGCTATTACCATGGCAAATGTGCCCCCGAAATACACTCCTTAATACCATCGCAAGAAACACTCGGTTTGCCCATTCACACCAAAATTACACACTCAAAATTCCATCTTGTCACACTAAACGGGCGCAATCTACATTTTTCCACACGGCGACCAAATTGTGGAACGCACTACCCAGTTCGTTTTCCTCCAAACTTTGACTTAAGTCGTTCTTTTTGAAAAAAACTACTATTAACGCGGGTGTGCCCCAAGGATCAGTGATAGCTCCCACACTTTCCCTGCTATACCTACATGACATCATTTCCTCAACAACTAACCTGATCCATTCCTTGCAGACGACAGCACTCTACATTGTAGTTCTTCTCAGTTTTCCCAGTCTAGTCAGGACGTTAAGGTGAAAATGACGGCCTCAATCAACAGTGACTTAGGACGTGTCCTTGAATGAAGAAGGAATAATTTACTCACGTTCAACGCAGACAAAACCCAATGTTGCCCTGTATCCGCCAAGAAAGACCGATCATTTCCTGCTGTAAATATGAATGGCTTAAATCTCGTTTTGAAACTCTATTTTTATGTTAGAAATTTCTGTATCATGGAACCTTTCATGGGTTGGCCACCTTTCGTCAGCCTGCAAAACAGCTTCCCGTAAACGCACTACCCAGTTCCTCTTTTCCTCCAAACTTTGACTTAAGTCAATTTAAGGTAGCCATTCATAAACATTTCTCGGCATCCTAACAATATCCCTAAACCCTCCCAGTGTTCCCGAGTGCTTTAGGCGAATCTTACGTCTGTTCGGGAATACTATAAGTAAAAAAAAATTATTATCGAAACAAAGAGAAATAAAAAATACAAGATTTAATTACCCAAAAGAAAAGTATTATATTTATGTCTAATAATCGTGAAAGCTTACATTTTCACATTTGAAACTTACACTTATTTTTCATTTATTCTTATTTCACCGTATACCAAATGTAGTGTAGCTTTTATTCTTACTTATTCAATCAATTTAAAAATTCAAACATCAATATTTTTTTTGTTTTTGTTAGTATGCTCTCGCTTCTGATTAGTTACTTACTTATTTTAGCTTATGTGTATCTTGTGCGTAGACTGTTCGAGAGTCCTTCTCCTCTTCAGCCCAGGTCATTTTTTTTATTGGTGTTGCGCTGTTTTGTGTAATTGTATAGGTTACAATCATGAGGTGTGGTTATTTTTGTTGTTAAAAAAAAAAGAAAACGGATTTCGATTTATTTGAATATTTGTACTAATTGGTGTGTGCGTGTTGTTTAATTGGGTGTAGCAATCATCAATACTCACGCAAATTTTTCTATTGTAAAAAATTGCTTACCTTTTTACAGGTTTTATAATCTCGATCCAGAACTATATTACATAGGCAACCAACCTGGCAAGATAACTTGTTAACCATTTTCTCGCTTCAAGCCAATTATTACATACAAACGAACGTACATTGTTAAAGAAATGACGTTTTATTTCATTTGTCATTAAAATTACGACTACTCAATTTTTGTAATTCTGTTATCTATATGACAAATATGCACTACGAACAGCAAATTCTTAAAGCTTATTATTTACGAAATGCGTAGGAAATCATTCAAACTGAATTAGATATATTAGAAATGTCGCTATACTTTTCGCCCTGAAGTTTTCCAAATGTTATTTTCGATAATTCACTCTAATTAGTTGGGGCTCGTATAAAGTATCTCTTTAGAGTCTACTTGTTGCCCTATGAAAGACGTTCACTAAGAAAACTTCAAGGTCTCGATACTTTTTGCTCCAAATTTGAGTTTTTGATCCACAAAACGTTCGGAAATTAGTGACTCTTTTCGAAGTACATTTACGCCCCTACGAAAAGCTCTGAAAAGTTGCCTAAAATTTAATTATCTTTATAAAAGATATTCACACTCTAGAGCTAGATCGTGGAAAACAAAAAAATACAATTTTAGTCAAGTCAATTTTGGCTAACACATTTTCTATTTGTTTCAGTATAGCCACAGGTCTGTCGGAGCTTTAATCTGCCACCCTCTACAGCTTCATCGAAAAGTTTACAAAAAATGACTAATTACAGAAAATTACTGCTTTACCAATATGAAAACTTACCGTTTAATTTGTATTCCACTGCTATCAAAACCCACACGATCAGACCCCGCATATACTTCACTAAAATAAATAATTACGATGGACGATTTATTATAGAAAAACTTAAAAATTATATTAACTAACTTGAAGTCTTCATATACACAGAAAAAAATCTTTTTTTACAATTTTAAATATAATGCATTTATCTTATAATAAAACTTAAACTATTTTTCACAACTGATACAAGTGTGAATAATCAAAGAAATAAAAAATTTAAATGAAATAAATTACTTCATTGAAATATCCAACGGTAATCTTTTTCATTTGGGAACAGTAGGTAACAAAAGTAGAAATAATTAAATAGATCAATTATACACATAATTATTGCATTTAAATAAGTTTTCTGATATTCCTAAAAATAAAATAGGTTTGTACAATGAGACCATAAAAAATTAGCACTGACTAAGAAATATAGTGCGATCACGTATTTTTTGATGATGTCTTTCTTGTAGTGCTTGAAACGCATCTGCTGATGAAGTAAATATAACTTTAGCTTCACCTGAAGGAGTTCCATTTTCATTATAGCGCCTTAAAACATTATCAGCAGGTATATCGAAACCATCGAAAAATTCTAATATTTCATTCAATCCAGCTTTGTATGGTACATTTTCCATCAAAAGTGTACAGCCTTTAGAGCCCATATCTGAAGGATTTACAGGAGGTGGTAAATATCGCCTCATAAGTGGTCGTGGTCCCATAGCAGCCCCACCTCTTGAACCAAAATTATGCGCAAAACCCCTTGGAAATAACGATCGTGGGCCATTAACGTTTGAGCTCATATTTGCCGTCGTCGTTCTACTGATTCCTCCTACACCTGATTCCATTTCAGACCGTAATACTGATTCAACTACAACTGTGCCTGAACCAAGCGGTAAACCATTCTTTTCTAATGCAACTTCTGCGTCAGCTGGAGAAGAAAATTCACAAAATGCTTGACCAGTGAATCCGATATTTGAATTTACCAAGTGAATTTTGCTAGGTACAATGGCGACGTCTGAGAAAAAGTCGCTTATATCTCGATCACTGGTTTTTAGAGGAAGACCACTTAAAGAAACACATTCGGATGTAACGTACATCTTCTCATCGTCATCATCCATATCCTTATCGTCATCATCATCGATAATTTCTTGAACATCGTCTTGACTGACTGAAGAGTATTCGTCATCCGAGCAGGGGCGTACTTCTAAAGGTTTTCCGTCAAACATGTGTTTGCCTTTTTCGGAAACAGCCTTTTTCGCATCATCTGGATTACCAAACTTTATATAGGCTATTACGTGCCTTTGTTTGTTCACTAGCCAGCAAGATAACATAGAATATTCAGAAAAAATTTTCACCATATCCTGTTCTTTTGTGAATAATGGAAGATCTTCAACTGCTATACAGGAAAAATTAATCGGTGGGTTACCTTTAAAAACTGGACTATTACGAAACGATTGCTCGGGTGAACGCCTATTATCAGTAGATTCTGATTTAAAATCGGGACGGTATCTATCAATTGTGACAAGAAAGATTTTGTCATCAAGATGAGCAATCTCAACTGTGTTATTCTTCAATGGGATTCCGTTTCGTTGAAGTGCTTCCATTTTTCCGTCAGATGTTGCAAACTGTATGTAAACAATCCCCGTTCGTTTTCCATGTTCATCGTTAATAAACTTAATGCCCGTATTATGTATGAATATACCTTGGAAAAATCGACGAATTTCACCATAACCTCCGAAATATGGACGAAGTGAAACGCAGCAATTTTTTGAGTCAGGATGTGGTATATCCAGTAAACTTGGTCGCTCGGACATATTTCTTTCGGGCCCATTATCAAAACGACTATTACGTCCGTCCGACCGTAACGTCGGAGGACGGTTATAACCCATTCTTTGATTATCCGCAAATTGATTAAGCATTTGTCGTGGGTTCGATACAAAGTTATCATTATTTCCTTGAGGTCGATCTAGCCTACCGCTAAAATTTTGTCTACCTTCAGTTTGACGTGCTCCTGCATTAATTGTATTCCAATTATCGCGATTCCGGCCATTTCCACCAAAATTTTCCTGTTGATTTTGAAAACCATTTCTGTTGGTGGGTAGTAGAAGCGGAGCAGGACCGAGAGAAGTTAAATTTCGACGTGCCTCTTCTAAACTGTTCGCAATAAATGGATTTAAAAGAGATTGTTGTAATAGAAGACTGGGGTTCGCATTAACAGGTTCTTCCCATACTTTCGCAGTATGGTCCTTATCCGAATGCACTGAATTTGAATTTGACGAAAATCCTGATTTATCTTCAGAACGTCTTCGATCTTTACTACGACGCTCAGTATCTTTTGAATGCCGCTCTCTACTCGCACTTCTTTCCCTTCTTCGACGATCTCTACGTTCACGAGATCTCGTTCTGCTTCTATCTCGTCGCCGCCTGTCGCGACGATCCCTTTCACGAGAACGATCTTTACGATCACGTGATCTAGAACGAGAACGTCTGCGATCCCGTTTCTCTTTATCTTTAGATTCTTCCTTTTTTGCATCTGCCATTAGAGGTGGAATAACAGCGGGTAGAATTGTGGGAAGAGCTTGGACCGTTGAGCTCTGCTGCATAAACGCAGCCAAGGGATTTCTAGCTGCTTCAATGACTTTTTGCATTTCGGTACGCGAACTGAGCATAAGTTTAATTTGTATTTCTTTGATTTTACCTCCATTAAGATTAAAAGCTTGCCTGGCATCTTCATCAGTGCTATTTAAAGAAAATTGAATTTAATATTTGTTACATGGTGAATATTTATGCTGCACTTATAATAAATAAGCATAAAATTGACAAGCGGAAAAGTAAATTTCACGGACCATTTTCTTTTTAAATAGTTGTCATTACTAAATTGTATATTAACAACTTAATTGGGTTATATTAAAATTATAAGTGTATAAAGGTCGGTGACATCCGTGGGTAAATCAATAACTCATTTTAAATCAATGCAAGATGTATACAATGGTTATGTCCCACCGAGAGCGTACTATTAAACCTTTTTTCGATTGTAATTTTACGTGGAAGGACACTTTTAAGCCTTAATCGGATATTAAAGTTAGCTTTTGGAGTTTGGCACGACATATTAATGAAAACAAATCAAACTGTTTTGAACTTTATTCAATTTGTCCTTGATTTATGAATACAGATTAAGTATATTAAGAGCATTTGAGGTAGACGAACAAAAAAAATAAAGCTAAGAAGTGACGACGTTTCTATATTTAGGATAAAATAAATGTTTGTTTTTCCATACTTATCAAAAAAATTGTCCATCATCAGTTTTCTTCAATTTGATCATAACGAGATTTTCAAATAGTTAAACTCAAATAAGCATTGAATTCCAGTAAACGTAACCTCATATCTCGTGTTGTATGTTCCACTTTTTTTCCATAGAATTATATTACCTACTTAAACGTTTCAACCTTTTGTTGTTTGAAAATAGAGTAGTATCTATTGCAGGTATCCAGCCCGTTTAATCTATAACTGTATTCTTCCAATCGCATACGCTTCGCTTCAAAATAAACACATTGCTTCTAACTGGTTAAACGGTAAATTAATAAACTAACAATATTCTTCATGCAAGAGACTGCACTAGCATAGGCGTGCGCACGGGATAGCATGCCCCCCAATGTGTGAGCAACTTTTTTACCAATACACACTTATTTTACTTCTTTACATTTTCTCAATATTATATGCCGATAAAGAAAGACAAAATATTAATTTGTCATTATTTAAATTTGATATCTAATATTCATGAGTAGGATTTCTTTATTCTGGCCCCCCCATAACCAAAAAGTCTGTGCACGCCTATATATACCAGTAATTGTTTAGCTGAAATCTTCCTTATTAAATAATAACCTCATCTACTCGCTTTTAATCATAAAAGAGGTACTTGAACTTAAGTCTAAAAACAACTTTAAAAAATTCAGTAAAAGAAACATCCCAAATAAGAACAAAGATATCAATAATTAAACAGGAAGTCATAACAATTTGTTTGGTTGAAATATAAATAGCTCCAGTAGAATGATTATGTTTAAAGTAAACATACTAAAAGTAAATATATACACACGACCGTAAGTTATAAGTATATTGTTTTTAGACAGTTAAGGTTTGTTTATGCACATCTTGTCTTTCATACGCTACTTGGATTAAATCGTTTACTTAGTGTAAAATATTTACTTATACTCAATGTTAGAATATAACTTGTCAATATTATGCTGAATAAAAATGTCTGGTTAAACTACCTGAAGGCTATGAAGGCGTCCCCTAGCTCTCCTCCAACTATATGAACTCCTCCTTCCGGTATGCTAAGACCGCTGAAGAATTGTCGTATGTCAAGAGCATTCGCTGACCAGGGAAGATTTTGTAATCTTATTATTACACTCATGATTGTGTCCTACGGCAGTCCCTAGAAAGAAGGCAAACATCTTTTCAAAAGTGTGTCATTTAAATTTCAAAACGTATAAATTATTTGGTTTTTGCTTTTTAAAGCAGGACTTATATAATTTTAATTAGCTTTTAACTATATTATTTTAATTATTAGGTATATTATTATTAATATAGGCGAACGTTTAAATGGTCAAATTTGCGCATTTTTCCTATTATACTGCCCAAAATGGTTTAAATTCGATGCAAGTGCTATTACAATTGAACTTCGTTTACTGCTAGATAATCAATAAAAGACATGCAATTAACCATGTAAAGCCTGTCCGGTAGAACTGAACGGGTATCGGATTAACAAGGAGGATTGTCAATATATGGTTCTATTGTGCTTGAAACCGCCTTAATGCTTTGCTGTCTCGTACTTATTGTACGTGACAAAGAAAGATGGATATATTATGAATAATGCCTCTATTTCTGCCGAACAAAAGCGTTTGCAACTTTCACACATAATGACAAGGCAATAAGAATCAGATGCAGGTAGAATAGAAATTCAATAGGTATAATAAAATGCCAGTGGTTCTCAACACTGCTTTAACATTATATAATTTGTGAAGAAATGCAACTTTTGTATAATAAAAATAATAATCGATTACTAATTACCTATAAGTAATTTCAATTGACACCTTTCACTTATACTTATAACAACCGTCGAAACCGAAAGTTTTAACGCGTTTGCTGTTCTTTGTTGAACAGAAATGTAGATAATAGTGGACCACCATTTTCTTCTTCTTTAAAATAATCGACTGTATTTAAAACTAATTCGCGAATTTCTTTACTCAACTTTTTCGGCATTATATTAATGGTTAGTTTATATAAACGCTTACTCAAAGAATAATGATAATATAGATATTGCAGTTGTTTTATTTATACCTATATGTACCTACTAAATGGTATAATAATCTATTATTAATTACTTATTGTTACAGTATTGCATATTTATTTGGATTCTTTGTAATTGAGTACACTAAAACGTCATTACCATACTTAGGTATACAATGAACTTTCTAAATGTAAATTGAAATACCTATACTTAATCGAATATTCATTATTATGAATGGCTTTTATAAATGTTTTTAAATGTAATGTTAAAGCAGTGTTGAGAACCACTGGCATTTTATTATACCTATTGAATTTCTATTCTACCTGCATCTGATTCTTATTGCCTTGTCATTATGTGTAAAGTTGCAAACGCTTTTGTTCGGCAGAAATAGAGGCATTATTCATAATATATCCATCTTTCTTTGTCACGTACAATAAGTACGAGACAGCAAAGCATTAAGGCGGTTTCAAGCACAATAGAACCATATATTGACAATCCTCCTTGTTAATCCGATACCCGTTCAGTTCTACCGACGCTATACCTATAACCCATTTACTCAAAAAACAAAACAATTAACAAATGTAACTTCATTATGAGAAAGTGTGTAGTGCAATACCAGCTTTTTTATCACTTTGTCATGGGCCAGAAAGGTTGGTGATGGATTCATGTATTCTCATGCGAACGGATTGTTTTGTTAAAGTAACTTAACTATCAAGGAAACCACTAAAATAACTTCATAAAAATGTCGGTTGCACCATATGACGTTAATAATACGTAATAATGACGTCTCTTATATGACGTACTTATATACAGTACAGCGAGCTTGCAGTTATATTTAAATATAATTATGAATGAATTTCATTGCAAGAAGCGTGTAATGACATACCAACTTAGGATGTACCATTGGCCACTTTAGAAAACTGTGTAATAACCGTTTATGTTGCTTGCTAAAGTAATCATATTATCTAAGAAGCATTGGTGAAATGATTCATGAAAACGTTGGTCATCGCATAATTATAATGCTTCCAATGATACTATAGAGAGCATGTTAAACGTGTTTTTTTAGTCAATTATTATAATACCAGCATAGGATATATTACATTCCCACAATCCAAAAACAGGGGACAAAATCATTTACCCAGATGCTGTTACCACTTCTATCTTTTGTTATAGTAGCACACTATCCGAGAAAATGCTGTAATCTGGCTACATAAAAACGTTGGTTAGACCACATGACGATAAATACACATAACAATGACGTCTGTTATGTGACGTACTAGTATGCAGTATGGGGAGCATCTCTTATTACAAGTACATTTAAATATAATTATGAATCTAATTTCATCTCAAAAAGTGTGTAGACAGCAACTTAGGATGTACCAATTCAGATATCCAGTTTTAAGTAACTCAACTATCAAAGAAACAGGTGAAATGGATTCATAAAAACCCTTGTCATCATGTGACTATAACGACGCTTAATAAGGACTTACATTTAAACATAGTATAGCGAACGTATTAAACATGCTTTTTTTTGTCAATTATACATAAAAAGTATGTAATACAACACCAGCATACAATATATTAATTGTTATTGGCCAACAACCGGTGGGAAATCTTTTACTCATGTTACCACTTCTTCTATTTTTTGTTAAGGTAGCTCAACTATCGGGAAACTACATGAAATGACGATAAAAACGCTGGTCAGACATCATCACCATAATAACAAGATATAATGACGTCTGCTATATCACGTACTTCTAAAGATACTATAGCGAGAATGCGTTTTTTTAGTCAATTATACAGAAATATAATTGTGAACCTAATCATAAAATAAAGCTTATGATATATATCATCCTCATTAGCTAAATACTTCGGGTGAAATCATTTACTCACATATTACGACTTCTGTTTTTTGTTAAAGTAGCTCAACAATTAAAGAAATTGCGGTGAAGTGACTTCATATAAACGTTAATTATATCACTTGTCCATGACACGTAGTAATGACGTCTGTTATATAACCTACTTCTCAAAATAGTACAGCAAGCATCTTAAACATAATTTTATAGTCAACCAACTTTAAGTATAATTATGAGTATCGTTTTATGGAGAAAAGGTGCAGTGCGATTAACAGTTTAGGATATATCACTTTGTCAGTGGCCATAAAACTTACAAACGGAATCATTTATTTACATTCCGTGGCCGCTTCTGTTGTTAATTTAGCTCAACTTTCAATAAAATATTGGAGAAATGGCTTCATAAAAACATTGGTCATACCACATGACACGTAGTAATGACGTCTGTTATATGACCTACTTCTAAAGACAGTATAAGGAACATCTTTTTTTAGTCAATTATACTTAAATGTAATTGTCAATCTAATTTCACCATAAGAAGTGTGCAGTGAAGTACCACCTTAGCATATATCATTTTGTTATTGGCCAAAAAACTTAGGGACAGGATCATTTATTCACATGTAATCGCTTCAATGTTTGTTAAAGTAGCTCAACTATCAAAAAAATATTGCAGAAATGACTTCCAAAAACATTGTTCATACAACATCACCAGAATGACAAGTAATAAAATACTTCTGTTATATGATGTACTTGTAATGATAATAGTATCATTTACATTTCGATATAAATGTGAATTAATTCCACCATAGAAAGTGTAATACATTACTTGCATAGGATATCACTTTGGCATTGACCAAAATACATGGGAGCGAAATCATTTATCCACATGTGATGGTAATTTCTGATTTTGGTCAATGTAGCAGCTATAGAGAAAATATCGTGGAATCAACGAGATTAAATGACTTTATAAATTACCTTGGACCTACCACGTGACCACAATGGTCTGTTATATGACGTACTTCGTGATAGTATAGACAATTACATTTAGATATAACTGTGAATTTAATTTCATCATAGTGTGTACAATAACAGCTTAGAATATCACTTTGCACACGGAGAGCAACTTGGGGATGGAATCGTATTCATACGTTGTAACTGCTAGTTTTATGTAGTTCAACTATCAAGGAAACATTAGTGAAGTAACTTCATAAAAACGTTGGTCATACCACACCACCATACAACACGTAGTAATGACGTCGGTTAAATGACTTATGTACTTCCAAAGATAATATGGCGAGCATCTTAAACAGGTTTTTTTAGTCAGTTATGCTTATATATATAACGGTCAATCTAGTTACATCATAAAAAGTGTGTAAGACTAACTTAGGATATACCATTTCGCCAATCTTCAAAAAACTTACGGATGGAATTTACTCAGATATTGGACAAATTAGACAGTGGTCATAGCACACCATTATAATGGCACGTACTAAATACTTCTGTTATATTATGTATTTGTCATGTTAGTAGTCATTTACATTTAAAGATAACACTGCCAGCTTGGGATATATTACTTTGCCATTGACCAAAAAACACGGGCGGAATGATTTGATCACGTCATAAGGAAATTTCGTTGAATTCAGGAAAGTGACTATAAAAACCACATGACCATAATGAACTGTAATAAAATACTTCTGCTGCATGATGTACTATTAATGTAAATGCATTTGTGAATTAATTCCATCGTGAAAAGTTTGAAATACAATTCCAGATTACGATATTTCATATCGCCATGGGCTAAATATTTTGGGAACGGAATTATTCATTCATGTCTAAACAACTTCTCTCTATTCTTAAAGTAGCTCATCTATCAAGGAAACAAGGAACTGTGATATATCACATAAAGTATAGTAAATAACAGCTTAGGACATGGCTTTGTTAGTTAACAACTCGGGTATGGAATCATTTATTCACATGTTGTAATGCTAGTTTTTTGTTGAACTAGCCGTACTATCTAGGAAATATCATTGAAATGACTTCATAATAACGTTGCACATACCCACAATGATATATTGTGTGACAACTTGGAGACGGAATCATTTATTTGCACGACTATAACAGCTTCTATTTTTTTTTGTAGTAGCTCAACTATCCAGGAAACTGAGGTGAAACGACTTCATACCATAATGAAACGTAGTAATGACGTCTCTTATATGACGTACTTCTAGAGTTGCTACGGCAAGCACCTTAAACATCATTTTTTAATCGATTTTAATTGAAGATAATTGTGAATGTAATTTAACAAGTGTGCAGCTTAGGATGTATCAATTGGAAATTGGACAAATAACTTGTGAGGAGGGACTTCTTTTGTTTTGATTAAGAATGATTGCTTACGCATGTTTGCTTATTCTTTATCACTCTCTACTACTAACAATTGATGCCAAGTTTTATTATGCTTAAATTAATGGAAGCGAATTTACGAAATGTGACACATGAAATACGCTTGTTCCTTTATTTACATCAGTAGGGATTGGAATAATTGCATTTTTCGTTTTGATAATGGTTTAATTTGATCTCATTTTTCTAATAATATGCGTTTACTTTCCTTCTAAAATGTTTTGTCGCGTTGTTAAATTAATAAGAAAGTAGAGGTTTTGAGAAAAATATATTGCATAATGAGAATGGTTTTCCGTATTAATGAATGGATCAAAACGGTGATCAAAAGCTTCCTTGTACGTTAGAGAAGTAATAAGTTGGATCTGACCGCTATGTTCTTCGTTTTTCAGAATTATTTTTCCGGCGTATATCTAATATAAACATTTAGATGTTTTATTCTATTTTTCTTTAATCCTTAAGATTATTTCCTAAGTATCCTGTTCAAGAATTATTTTTTTAAATCTAGTAATACGCGTTCGAATGGACAATGGTACTCAAGATTTCGCGACGTCTTCGCCATCCGTTTATGACATCCGACGCCTCTAAAAGGGCTACCAATAACGTAAGAAGAAACTGGCACTCCAAAGAAAACCCATCGCGACTCAAATTTGTAAACTCGAGGAATTGACGGCAACCATAAACAGGTTAATAAATACCATGAACCAGGGACGCTTTGGATCAAGACCGGTCAAGGGCTGACATGTGGATGGAGTACGAACATCGCAAGACGTCATTGGTGCCGGTCCAACACAATTGCCCAGCAGGTCCTGACTCGTGGAACACATTGTACGCGGATTCAACTAGAAGAAGTATACCGGCGGGCGTATTGTAAACATCACACCTGTGGCAGGAAGAATTCCTCTACAATAAGTTGAAGCACGTAATTTCCCTCCACATGATGCAGATGATCCGATCCTTCCTCTCAAGCAGAAGCTTCAGGGCGAAACTATCCCACTTCAGGTCGTTTCCGTGTAGAACCACCGCTGGAGTTACACAACGATCAATACTTTCTCCTATTCTTTTTTATATTTATGTTTCAGATTTATCAAGGACAAACGGGACAAACCTGGCCACGTACGCAGACGACACCGCTCAGCCATCCAATATCGGTCAAGTTGACAGGTTCTTACAAAGGGCAGTGGATGACTTGGAATATTGGTACCGCCATCAAACCCGACAGGAGCTCAGCGGTCCTCTTCACATCAAGACTCGCAACGTCCCCGAGAAATGTCTCCATCTTTGGCCAGGACATCCCTTGGAGGGAAACCGTAAAGTACATGGAACTCATCATGGCCAAGAAGATCCAAAGCAGAAGCATGAGCACACGCCGCACCCTCGACGATAAAACTACTTCACATCGTTCAAAACACTCGGACCCACTCTATCTCGAGAATGGTAAGGTCTAGAAGTTTGGGAAAAAATCCTTCCAAGTAAAACAAGTAAGAGAAATGGCTGGAGATTATTTTGAAGTTAATAATTCGACCGATAGGGAGTGTAACTGAAACGAAGAAACAAAATTCATGCTATCTCAGAAAGTCGGGGGATAAGCCATAACTTTGAAAATATCATTTGAGAGCTTGGGAGATACCGCATCATTTTGCTATGCGAAATAAAGGAGTGGGAGGTCAATGCATTTTCGAATAAACACATTTTAATAACTTATTTGAGTTGATCGGCCTATTTCCACAGTTTTTGCTTTTATAGCGCGACGTTTCGTAAGCGGACTCTGCTTCCGTCGTCAGGCTTAGCCCTGAGAAAGGCTGTTTTCGCATTTAAGTCGAATTCATGTATTGATTTTTTTCCCAAGCACTTGACTACTCTCAGATTCGAACATGGTACCTTTCACTTGTAAGTCTGACACCTTTACCGTTGATTCAATGAGTAATGCAATATATATTTTTAGAACTTATACATATTAAACTTATTCATGGTTGCGCAGTGGTTTATTGCACATGTTGCGTCGTACCTGTTAGAAAGTTGTATTGCGCTTAAGCTCTTTGCGCATTATTGGGATCCAAATGGGTTTCATTTCTACACTAGCTTCGATCTGCTAGTGCTATGTATGTGACTTCTTTGAGTTTCCGGCGAGTTGTATTCTCGCCCTTTGCCACTATCTGGATGTTATCCCATTGGATGCGGTGGTCTTCGTTTCAGACATGTTCGGCGATACCTGATCTTTCTGTTTCGCCTTTGCGGATGTTGTTCTTATGTTCCATAGTTCGCACTTTGAGTGGTCACTGCCCTCTCCTATGCTATGTAAGCTCTGCCGCATTCGCATGGTAGGTCGTATACACAATTATTGGCATTCTGGTCTTCATTGTGAGGTTTGGTTTTGATTAGTATGACAGGTTCTTGTCGATTAGTATATCTCTTGTATTTGTTGCTTATCTTTCGTATTTTGAAGCACAGTCCGCTTCCGAAACGTCGCGCTATAAAAGTAAAAACTGTGGAAATAGGCCGATCAACTCAACTAATTTAACACCACAGTTACAAAACACTTAAAATACAGGATTTTAATATCTCCTGAAAAACTCAACGGATTCGAATATTCTTAGTCTTTATAGTCTTTTGAAGGGTGTTTAGTTTTAAACAAATAAACTAGAGGGCGTTCTCTGCAGCGATTATACATTTTTGTGATTTTTTTGGACAACACTAAAGAGAACGGTACTATTTATTTGACAGGCCGTTATCGCGGGTTAAAATAACCTAAATTTAAGAGAAAACTTCAAAGTAATTTCCAGCTCTTACTTGCTTTACCTACAAGGATTTTTTCCCAAAATCTCGAGGCCTTACTATTGTCGAGAGAGCCGCTCCGTATCCTTGTCCAGACACCCAGTATATATAACTATCTCCTCGATTTAACGAATTCTTCGAAATCCCCTAGAAGTGCCCGTAAGGGTTAATGATAAATATACCTTTTGTTAAAAACATCTTGATAACGAATTTTCAATGAATGCAGAATATAAGTATAAAGTATAATTTACCTCTGTATAACGATTTTTGTCAACCTATAACAATGAATTATTTGAATGAGATTTCGTACATGAAGGTTTTAATATATGGCGAATCCATTGGTGCTATTGCTAATTTCATTGAACTTCCGGATTAACAGGAAATGATAGCAAATTTGTTATTTTTAATTAAATATCTTGTATATTTTTTGGATTCGGGTAGAACCGTCCTTTAGGTGTTCAGTGATATACGTTTGCTACCATTATTTTTAGTAAATCCCGAGATAAGTAAAACGTTTAAAAAATGTATTTACCACTTGATCTATTTTCTTATGAAAACGAAAAAAAAATTGCCAGGGTTGTTAACAATCAGTGGACGCTGTACATAAACAAATTTTTACTGAAAATTTTTGACGATGTAATTGTGTTTTCAAATGCCCCAGTTAACTGAAAGAGAATAGAGCTTTTGATGGTGTTGGTTATGATAACAGGCCTCGGACTCAGCAAGAGGCGTGTACATTATTCAATAATGTGCACCGTAATCGAAAATCAATAACCCGCACTACTGCAGTTTTCTGAGACTGCAATGGATCTTTGTAACGCCAATCCAAATTTTACCATGAATGTAGTTTTTTCGGATGAAGCAACTTTTTTCCTAAATGGAACGGTTAATCGACATAATTGTGGATATTGCACCCCTAAAAATTAAATGTGTCGGCTTGAATTTACAGAAGCAGAATAATTGGTCCATTTTTTATTAATGGTAGGTTAACTGGTCCGGCATATTTAGAACTTTTATTCCAAATTATTCCATCTCTTGAAGAACACGGAGGAATTCCCAAAGACACGTGGTTTCAACAATATGGCGTCCCAACTAATTTCTTTCGTAATATAAAGCAATACCAAATATTTCCCAATAAATGGATAGATCGAAGAGGCTCTATCGAATGCCCCCCCCCCCGTTCCCCTGATCTTACTCCACTGAATTTCTTTTTTTGGAGCCACCTCAAACCTTGGGTGCATATCGAACGACCTCATAATTTGGAAGATCTACGGAATAGGATCACAGGGGAAATAGCCAGAATCACTGCGGATATGCTGAGAAATGTAACTAAATGTTTTGTGAAGACTTGCGTATTGCTAAGAAGTAAATGGGGATTTTATTTTGTTGTTAATTTTATAATTACCATGTGTTAATTTGTTTTTGTTGTTTTCATGTGTTACTGGCAAACTTTCAAATTATGAGCTTTTTAGGTTTTTTTGGGCACCTTGGCAACAAATCAATCTAGATATCTGACGAATCACGCGCCATTTCGCATTTGGGATTTTAAAATTTCGGGATGAATTTTGGTATATTTAATCTCGGAATGACAAAAATAGCATACATACTGCGAAACTATGGAGTCTTTTAACCAGTAGTCGCGGAATTAAAAGCAGTTCCTCAGTCCCTTACTATGCAACATCCAATAATATTACTATAATATTTTAATAGCTTTATACAAATTTGCATAAAAGTATTAAATGTTTCTTATATTTTTTCCCTTTCTCGGAAGTCATTGTCCTCAATTATTTTAGTGTTCTCAAGGAGTGGTTTAGATCTGCTAACCTCATATAAACCTCATCAATGATCTCAGCGATACCTTTCGCTGACAAGAGTACTATACGAACCCGCTGGATTTATTTCATCATGAACCTTACTAGGTACTCGTATAGGTCCTTTGAGCAGTTTTAAGCACAATTTAAGAACAGTATATTGTCCTACAGAAAATTGAGTGACAGTACACATAATTCCACTCACCGCAATTGTCGCAAATCATTCTGATGCCATACTAGAAGCATAAATCAAGACTTATCGAAAATATCTTTCAGTTCACCTAAAAAATAAAAGCCGATGTATAACCAAACAATATGCAGCCAGTTCTAGTCTGGATCTACCTGCCAGCGTGATAGAACAATTAGTCCTTTACAAGGCAAAAGAACTGACTTTTAAAAATCTAAAAATCTAGGAATCTAGATGGGGTCCCGCATACTGTTCTAAAAAATAGCTGCTGTTCAACCCCCATTGCTACTTGTTCAATTCAAATTCCATACGACAAAGGTAACCTATACCACAACTGGAAACCTGCTAGGGTGTCTATAGATCCAAAAATCTACCGTCTAGCGAAAGACCTACATACCTTGTTTGGGTTAAAAAAAAATCGTGTATTTTATTTATACATTTACAAACTTTATACATTTCAACGGCAATTGTAGATTTAACATAAGATAATAAACGTCATATAGTTATATAAAACTGCTAAGATGATGGATAACACGATCTTCGTGAAATATTTGCAGAATAATATAATGCACGCGATATGACTTACACCAAGGCGTGAAATAAAACTATCGAGTTTCACGACTAAGCTCACAGTTTTGTTCTTGGCATATCCTATGTGCACGAACATTAAAGTATCTTAGTCGATGGAAGCTCCTCTGGCACGTTCAAAATCAACGCAGGAGTTCCTCAAGATTCGGTATTAGCACCTGATTTATTTCTCGATATCAGCGAACAGGTCTCTTACAACATCTAGATTCGATTTGAGACGACGATCTTCAAAGAATCACCAATTAATGAGATCAGATTAGCTGTATTTATCGCCTCCAAACTCATTTTTTTTAATTTTGTGTAAGCTGTTATTTTTCAGGCAATTGATTCTACTGATGAGATTCTTTAGTACTCTGGCAGAACTTCTTGGGAGATTCAACAAACAAGAAAAATGTGCAAATTTCTAGAATCCTATGCTATTCTGAAGGCACGCTCTACACTTAGTACAGACAATTTCGGTACCCTGATACCTGGAATGGGAAAGAAATGAGATATAATGGTCCTTCTTCCAATCGTTCACTCTGTTCCGAAGGTAAAAATGGCATCATTCGAACTCTTGGCACTGACAGTGTGTTAGCTGTTGCATGCTGTGAAAAGATGCCGTGCATCAAAACTATAGATATCCTTTGAACCGGATACAATCCATACAGTGATTTCTACGTGTGAAATAGTAGTGTGTTGGTAATCAGGCTTACACAAATGTAGGACCACTCAAAGCATTAGTTCTACCGTTATGCCATCTCTTTAGCGGTTGTGACACTGTTTAAAGTTTTTCTGGCAAGGGGCAGCCTGTTTTCTCCGCGTGCTGCCCAGATGACCTGGCTAAAAACGCCAATGTTTGACACATGAAAGTATTTAAAAAATCTAAAAAAAAGATTACCTCTCTCATCCCGCTCACATTGGACGTCACGGGAGCTCATACGAAGGTGGTTAGTATAATAAAATCTATACCGCGAAACTTTGATAGTTTATGTACGGTTACGGCCACGGCAATCGGTTTTTGAAATTTTTGAATAGAGTAAAAGGACTTTTTGTCAATATGACGTTCATTTACAGTGGCGTACCATAATGCAAGGATCTGAAAATGCTTCATAATTTAAAAAGGTGTTTTATTATTCACAGCAAAGAAATTAAACAATCAAGAAGAACAAATGCTACATTAATTTAACAACTTTTAACTAACATTATGCTATTTGATTTAATATTTAGTGGAAGCCCCTTGTTTATCAATAACGTTTTTTATTCATTGATAAGCCCACGTTTCTCATATCATAATTTCCTATCAAACATTCCTAGGCTTCCTCTGTTGCTTCCCACAGCTCATTGGCATTACGTGGTCGAAAGTCTCTTCGAATAACTTTTTTTACCATATCGGCCCAGATATTTTCGATTGGATTAATATCTGGGCTCCTTGCGGGCCAAGGAAGCACATTAACTTCGTTTTGTTGCATCCACTCTATTACAATTCTATTGGTATGCACTGGGCAATTGTCTTGCTGAAATATAAAATTGTTTGGAAACAATTGTGTGACTGAAGGTAACATATTTTCCAGTACATGTGTATAGTACGCTCCCGTTAAACGTTTTAAAGTGAACTCCTGGTCCACTAGTACAAATCCACACCCATACATTAACCGAAAACCTTCCACTTCTCTTAAATGATGAACGAATCTTCCTTCAAACCTACAATTTCTAGGTCGATCACCTCTTATTCGGCCATTGTTGCAAGGCTGAAATGCCTTTTCGTCGGAAAATATAACTCTACTCCAAAAATCAACATCACGGTTGATGAAGTCCTCCGCAAATGCATGTGTTATTCCGTTAAGAATGGTTTTCCACCAGCCGCATAATTATTAATTTCGCTTCCATTAATTCTACTACGTGCAGTCCAAATACTGCCGGGAAATTCTGTCTCTTCACAAGCTTTTATAGCATTTCTCTGAGATAATTAAGTAAATTCTCATCGTCTTGTTCGGTAAATACATTACGACGTCCTGAACCATCCTACCGCCTCAAGGTATGAAGTTGGTTCCATTTTCGCTTTCTTTTCAAAATGCATACATGGCTTAAATTCAGATTTGCCGCAAATGCTCGTAAGGACCAACCTTCTTCTAATTTTGTGATAGCCCTACATTTTTGACTTCACTTAAATGAATTGGACGTATTTTTGAATACATTATTGAAATTAATGTTAGAGTGACAGCCTATGGTGACAGCACTTTCCTTTTAATCATGTTTTTTTAATCGTACGCCAATGATTTTCTATTGAATTACAATAGAAAAATGATAGTGGTAACTTTTCCCTGGCCTCAACTGTACATAGTTTAATAGGTGTGAAATAATTTTTTTCTTCAAATTTCGAAAACGCTTCCAGTTTCTCCCATCAGCTTTTTTAATTTACATTAGTGTTATATTTTGCGGAATCCATAGCTAAGCACGTCTAACGTTTTGTAAAGCAACCTATGCAAATTCTGGGCCTAGGTTAGGTTTGAAGAAAAAATAGCATATTTTCTGCGAAGCTAAAGTGACTTTTTGTCTCATCTCTAATTGCTAGCCGAGCGTAAGCGATTCGACAAAAAAAGTATCACTTTAGCTCCGTATAAAATAATATACTATTTTAAATAAAAAGTACATATTTTCCGTTTATCCTACATAGGCCACACTTTCAGATGCGTCGGAAACCATAGATCTCAAGCTGCAGCTGTGAAGCAGGATGCATAAAAAATAGCAAAGTTATATTGCGTTGCACGTGCCTCTGTGAGTACGATGAGAAATGCAGACAAGTTATGACCACAAAAAATAGCTCAACACAAACGTAATTTATCTAGAAAATACTAATAGACGTCTTTTTGAACCATTTCAAACTGTTTTGTCCAACAAAACATGCATTATGCCCCTGGTGGTTAGGCATCCATGCAATACACATGATTTAGTCTAAGGGAACTTACAATTGTATTATTTTTATAACAAATCATATCATATATACATCAATTTAAAATCTTGTTTGTGTACTGTTTTCTTTTCATTTCTACTAGTAAATTGTGTACCTGGCGTTAGGCAGCCGCTTAAAACACGATGTTATCTTAGATTTGATTTGTCGTTAAAGTATATATTATGGGTTATGCCCAGACTGCAGATAGAAATGGAGACTAGCTCCTTGAGGTACACAACCCATAAAAGTAGGAAGACAGTGGCCGCACAACTTGGTCTTCTTAACCAGTGTCATTTGAAGGGTAGGGCTAGAAAGCTCAATACCTATATACGATATTGTTGTAAAAAGTGAGTTTTGGTATGTTGAATTGTGGTCAAGACTGCTTTTGAAACATCCTATACATAGTTCAGCTGGAGAATCCCTTTCCTTTGATAATGTAGAGAATACCTATTCTAGACATTATGTTCTAATAAGATAAGCACTTGGTAACGTAAAAACGTAATAATAGAATCCTGTTAATTAGCTTCTTGTAATCTTATAGAAAGCAATACTAAAGTAAATCAATTGCGAAATAACGGACAATTAATATTTTGTAAACTTACTTTGTAACATTCCAGGTTCAAATAATTAATAAGTGAGAGGAGAAAATATCAACATATTTATTTGAATCCATTTGAGCGTTGCACAAATAAAAAGAAATTATCAAAATGTAAACGTTCGCAAATAAGTTTGCTGTAGCAATTAAATACTTGTGTTTGAAAGTAGACTATTGCTTATATATATATATATATATATATATATATATATATATATATATATATATATATATATATATATATATATATATATATATATATATATATATATATTATCAGGGTTTTCAAAGGTAAGTCTGCACTATTGCTAACTTTCTTATTAATGGAGCTACGAAGTCGGTTAAATTAGCAAAGTAGTGTGTTTTTCTACGCTGATTACGATGGTGGAAAAAGAAAAACAATTGAAAGTCGCATTCTCAAAAAATCGACGAAAACATACTTTTTCTAATGGAATACCTTGTATACAATGTTCTCAGTCGATACAGAATTAAATTCTGAGCAAAAGTTGTCATATGCATTTCTATCCTACAGCAAAAAAATAAGGGAGATTTTGCCGATTTTTTAATTTCATCAAGTAGGCTATGATTCGAAAGTAGTCTTTTATTTTATGAATTTGAACACGCTCTAAATAATAAATAATTAACAGGTCTTAAATTAAATGTTGGAAAAGGTCTCCCCTTTGTTCCATACATTTTTCTACGTGTAAGACGTGCAAAGTAGTTCAAGCATCAATACTGTTAATAATATGAATAATCGTTTGTTGGAGTTCTTCGATATTTGTATAACGTCTTTTATACAATTCATTTTTTTAAATATCTCCACAAGTAAAGTCTAAAGGGGTTATGTCCGGAGACCGAGGAGGCCAGCGAAAAGGACCGTTCGTAGCTAAGTATCTATTGCCAAAAAATTCTTGTAATAAATTAAATGATTGATGAAATTAAAAAATGGGCAAAATCTCCCTTATTTTTTACTGTAGGATAGAAACGCATATGATAACTTTTGCTCAGAATTTGATTCTCTATCGACTAAGAATATTGTATATAGGGTGTTCCATTAGAAAAAACGTATGTTTTCGTCGATTTTTCCAGAATGCGATTTCAATGGTTTTTCTTTTTCCACCATCGTAATCAGCGTAAAAAAAACACTACTTTGCTAATTTAACCGACTTCGTAGCTCCATTAATAAGAAACTTAGCAATAGTGCAGACTTAACTTTGAAAACCCTGTATATATATATATATATATATATATATATATATATATATATATATATATATATATATATATATATATATATATATATGTTAGATGACTGGATCTTTAATAGATTAAATAGAATTAAAGCGCCTTGAAAATGACATTTCAGAGCACCCTCTGCGAACAAAAGAAAAATTTAATAGGTTACTAAATACATGTACCTAATTGTTATAGCAGGCGTATTCTTTGCATTTTCATGTTATAATTTTTTGACACATTAATATTACTAACGACGATAGCTTTGTTAGTAAAATATACAATTCAAAAAACACCAAAAGTAGGCATTTATAATTTCAAATATTAGTAAAATTTCTCTTATTATTAAAAAAAATCCGAAAAATATAGTAAAGAAGTTTAAAACAATGTTTTAGTATGAGTTTTGTAGGTATCAAATCCTCTTAATTATAGAAAATGTTCGTAAAGTAAACTAAGTGTAAAAGAAACATAGAGACAAGTGTGGAATTATGATTGTTGGTAGTTCTTTACGTTTACTCTGCTAATCCAAAACTTCTCATTACAATGACACTATAGCACTCTTTTTCATTGTTGTGTCCAAATAACAAAGGCTCTAGTTTCGTTCCAATCCTGTTATTTTTTAACGCTTTTATTCAACTCACTTTGTCTGTCCGGTTGTAATTGAATTTTCAACAACTTCCTGATCTCCGATTGAGCTGAAATTTGGCATACATGCGTATTTTTGATGACAATCCACGAATATGTGTTTTTTGCTTTGACTTTTGCGGCCAAATTTGGCCAAATATGGTCGAAATTTTGACTTAAGGTTTTCGTATAATACCAAGCACAAAAATATGCGACAAGTTGAGTTTCAAGGTCAGGGGTCTGCGTTGCGGCCAAATTTGGCCAAATATGGTCGAAATTATTGTTTATAAAGCTAGGGCCTTGAAATGTAGGACTTAAGCTTTTGACATACTACCATGCACACAAATATGCAACAAGTCGAGTTTCAAGATCAGGGGGCTGCGCCCGGGGGCTCAAAGTATTATATTCGGTAAAAAGAATGAACTATTTTCTGATCGGCGGTTGAGCTGAATTTCAGCATACATGTTTATATTGGCCAAGTAAGTTCGAAATTTTTGTTTATAAAACTAGGGTCTTGAAAAATTGAGTTTCTTTCTTTGTTGGGACTTGCACCCAAGCGACTAAAAAGTAGAAAATAAAAAAAGTAAAAAAAAAACACATTTAAAAAAAAAACGCTTTTATTTCCAAATGTACTAAAAAGAATAAAATAATTTTTTTATCTACCCATTAACATCAAAAATTTGTGTGACATACATAATATCTTATACTTTTAACAAAGCCTATCAATACCTACATTCAAACAATGAAGTGCAAGGCACTACAAAGAGCGCCCCACACTTTTATTTTTAGTCACAAAAATTTTTGATGTTAATGGGTAGATACAAACATTTTATTCTTTTTAGTACATTTGGAAATAAAAGCGTGTTTTAAGAATGTTTTTTTTACTTATTTTTATTTAAATTATCTCAAGTTAACACAAGTTTAATACTTCCAAAAATAATCTGAAACAATACTGTATTTAAAGGTAAATAAATTGACCGTTTTTATTATCCAAAGAATCGCAACCAATAAACGCCTTATAGAACCAAAGTAAAGGTGAGCAATCTATGTAATTGTTCTCAGATCAAAATAGTTTTACAGTACTTCTATTGAGAATATTAGGGCTTTGCTGCGTCTGAATAACTTTTGAGCTTTTTTAGGAAATATGTTTGTTTTTTCTAGTTTCTCAATAAAGATTATGTATATTGATTTTGGTATATATTTTTTCTTTTTACTAGATGCATCGCTTAATTTGAAATTAGAGATGAGTACTAGAGGTAAAGCTTTAGTTTTTTTTTCAAAATGTATTGAACGTTTGCATTAAATACGGTGTTTTGCGACGATTTATCAAACATTCTACTTTAAAAGTATATCCACTGAAATTCGTTCCCTACGTAGGTTTTGGGTACCTAATAAATCTTCAATATTCCAAACGAGTTAAATCTAAAAAAAGAAGCATATGCTCATTATTTGCCGTGAATTGCAAGAATTTTAAGCCTTACGCAACGTTAGTTACGTCTAATATGTTGCTGATCTTTATCTTTAATGGTAAACCTTGGGTAGGTACAGTTATCTTTAAAACACACAGTAACATCTGGTTAATTTCTTCAAAGTTATGAAGTCGTGAAGTTATTTCCTCAAAGTAAAACTTGACATCTCGAACTTTTGTAACGGGAACCATGTGATTTAATTTTTTATCACATTTATAAATAGTAAATAAATGGCATTTAAAACAAAAGATATCATCACTACTGCTTCCTAGTGAAAAAGTCGTAGTTTCTCTAACCCCCATAGTTGACGTTTTCCTACCGCCTCCAGTCACAATCCCCATATGAACAGATTTATTGTGTATGTAAATAGGTACGATCAGAATAAAGAAGGAGAAAAGCGTTCTCAAAGAGAAGTTAATGCTTCAGCATTTGTGGAAGCCACCTGAAAAAAAGTACTTATAGAGAAGAAGGTAATGGGAATCCCCGCTATCTCTTGAATGCTATGTATCTCTGATGTAGGTGGACGCTTTCCTAGTGATAAAGTAACATAAAGTTCATTACAAAAATAATAATGAAAAATAAAACGTTTTATAACACCTGGTTGGTAAATTAAACAATAATTAATAACCCGAAGGTAAAAATTACGTATAAATAAGCATAATAAATAATAATGTGCAATTACTCATTTGGGGATGTTGATAATTAGCTCGATCAATTAAAATTCATAACTTAATCTAATTGGAGAATCCACCTTTGATGAATAAATTTTGTTTTTCATTTTTACATAAATAACGTTACGTTTACATCGATATTACGGAATAGTTACCATTGGTTTTAAAGTTATTCATATATTAATTCTGGTATCTTACAATTAAGATGTTAAAAACAATGTTACATCTTACATTTTAACTTTTGGTATGATAGGTTTTCCCGTTTTTTTTTTGACCTTGAAGTAAATACTTCCCGTAATATGTATTATAAAGTTAAAATTGGAGTCAGTTAACTAAAATTAAATTATATCTATTAAATCAATAATTATGTATTAGTTCAATTTAACTAGTTTAATTATAGTATTTTCTCCATTCACCATACCTCATTACCAGGTCGTTAAGTGGGCCCTGAATATATTTCTTTTCTTGCTTTTAAGAGTTATACAATTGGGAATGTATCATTTCTTTATGAGAATTAATATCTATTAAATAGGCTTGAACATATTATTACAATAACATCTTTTAAATGATCATAATTATGATTCAAATGTAAACCATTTTTATTTCAACCAGTGCCTTTGAAAGGGCTTACTCACATTTAATAAGAAAGAATGACATTAAAGGTTAGATGAATATTAAAAAACCATTACACTTAGGAATATAAAGCTCAAATGGGTCTCTATCTTAATGAAGTAGTTCTTTTCCATTGCCGTAATTACTTTTCATCCCCGATATCCAATGCCATATACACGGAAAAGGTCAAGTATTGTACATTCCGCTGACGATTTGTCAATTGTGTTCGAATCTTGAAATGTGAAAAACAAAATTCTAAAAAATCATTCTAGATTTTTTTCTTAATATAACACTCCTTTATAAATACTATAGCTAATATATCAGATTACATTCTGAGTAATGAGCGTGACGCGAATTTCTCATAGTTTGGTAGTAAACCAAAATGGTTCACCAATAATCGAAAATGGCAAAATATTACTTTTTCTAGACTTATTCGTTGTAGATAAACAAATAAACGTTTTACATACAAGACACAATTGTCAAATTCAATTATCAGTTAACTGTCACTTTTCGCTACATCTTAACAGTGCGTTCAGAATTTTCCCAACAGTTTACAACAGCTGACATCCAACCGTTTAGCGCTACAACTCAGTAGCTGACGTCGAAACGTACCCAATGTCTTTGATATGTATTAGTTCTTTTCGTACTCATCAATATTTTTACATCTTTACAGGATATGTAGTTGTACACAAAGGGTACCATTCACTCTTAATTACAGGGTGACATACATTTTGCCATTATAGTTTTTTTTAAATTATTTTGTTTTATTACAGCCGCATAATTGCTAGTGTGAAAGACTTTTCATTGGATATGATATTGTGTTGGTTAAGTAAATAGTTATAAATATATATATATATATATATATATATATATATATATATATATATATATATATATATATGTATATAATACAAGGTGATTCATAAGTTTTGTCCCAATCATCAATTCTGTTTAAAATCAAATAACGGAATCCTCTGTATGTGGGAATTGATTTTGACTTCATTTTATCCTTTAGTTAGACAGATTAGGTACTACTTAAGATTGTACAGGACGATTCAATCATTTTGCAAAGTATTACATGTAATAAGTCGACAAACCTTTCTTTTTTTCATCACCCTGTATCTAAAAATTGGCTCGGTAAAGGTATATTGATTTTAAAATTTTCGAATTCAGCATATTATAGTGATTTCGTTCCTAAAGTTTCGTTTCAATCCTATGAGTAGATTTGCAGATAGAATCTGGCAAGTTTCACCAAAACATGTCAAATGAAATTGTCAGCCTTTGGTAAAAATGTATAATTTTCTGATATGTATTAATTCTTGACGTACTCATCAATATTGTTCATGAACACAAAATCATCCAATGACTAGTTCTAAAAATACAGGGTGTTAAAGTTTCAAAATACCACGATTCGCATGTTCATTTTTTATTTGAAATTACTACGTTAATTTTTTCTTGAAATTACGATTTTGCATCTTTATGGGATATGTAGATATACACAAAGGGTATCATTGATTCTTAGTTACAAGGTGATACACACTTTAACGTTATAGTTTTAAAAAAAATATATTTTGTTTTATAACAGCCACATAATTGCTACTGTGGAAGACTTTTCATTGGTTGTTATATTGTGTTAGTTAAGTTAATAGTTAAAAATATATATTATACAGGGTAAACATATATATTATCCAAGGTGATACATAAGTTTTGTACCAATCATCAACTCTTTTTAAAATCAAATGACCGAACCCTCTGTATACGGGCATTGACTTTGACTACATTTTATCTCTTAGTTTGACGTATTATGTACTACTTAAGAATATACAAGGTGATTCAATAATTTTTCAAAATACTAAATATGACAATAAGTCGAAAAACCTTTCTTGCTTTCATTGCTCTGTATCTTAAAATTAGCTATTTCAAGGTATGTACATAGATCTTTAAATCTTCGAATACAGCTTATTATACTGATTTTGTTCCGTAAGTTTCGTTTTAATCCACTGAGATAAAGCCTTGCAAGTTTCACCAAGCCATGTCAAATGAAACTCTTAGCGTTTTTAAAGGAACCAATATGTAATCTTCTATGGTTTATTGTTTAAGCTGGATTGAATTTGTAACATCCAGAGAGTAGTTTTAAATTATGATACACAAGTCAGTATGAGTGAACACCAGAAATATACACCAGACACATTGTTTGACCCGCGTATAATGTACCAAAAGTCAGTAAAACGATTATTAACAGGGAAAAAGAATACGTCTAGCATTTGTACTGTACCTATTATATTGATCATGATACATTAAGGTATAAAACTATATTTACAACAACAACTAATGCTAGGACTGTGAGTGGCAAATTATAAATAAACGTGTTATTGTTATTAAGAATTCTGAGTGACAACTAAAACTTGATATTTTGCCGTGCGAGCTTCGACCCAGAGAAATAACCGAAGGGTCCAAACGGTAAAAAAATATTTTATAGTGTAGGTTTGACAACGAAAAAAAAACAGAAACAACAAAAAAACTTGTGGGCAGATAGTGTAAAGCTTTCCTCCTAAACCGGTCGAAAGATGGCATTCCTATCTGCGAATTCGAGTATGCTAGATATTTATACTTACCGACTGTTTTTAATGTAAGTACTCTGATAATATTTCAAACTCAATATTTTGTATAAAATACATTTTTAACTATTAACTTAACTAACACAATATGACAACCAACGAAAAGTCTTCCACAGTAACAATTATGTGGCTGTGACAAAATATTTCTTTTAAAAAACTATAACCTTAAACTGTGTATCATCCTGTAACTAAGAATCAATGATACCCTTCCTGTATATCTACATATCCCACAAAGATGCAAAAATCGCATTTTAAGTAAAAAATTAACGTAGCGTAGTAAAAAATAATGAACATGCGAATCATGCTACTTAGAAACTTTAACACCCTGTATTTTTTAAAACTAATCATAGGATGATTCTGTGCCCGTGAACAATATTGATGAGTACGTCGAGAACTAATAAATATCAGAAAATTATACATTTTTACCAAAGGCCACTTTCCATAAGGATTTAAAACGCGGACAATTTCATTTGACATGTCTTGAGGAAACTTGCCAGACTATCTGCAAATCTACTCATAGGATTGAAACGAAACTTTAGGAACAAAATCATTATAATATGCTGTATTCTAAGATTTTAAAATCAATAGACCTTGACCGAGTCAACTTTTAGAACTATTTACTTAACCAACACAATACCAATGAAGTCCTTTATTCCGTTATTTGATTTTAAAAAGAATTGATGATTGGGACAAAACTTATGAATCACCTTGTGTAATATATATATTTATAACTATTTACTTAACCAACACAATATCATGTCCAATGAAGTCTTTCACAGTCGCAATTATCGGGCTGTAATAAAACAAAATAATTTTTTGAAAAACTATAATGTCAACATGTGTATCACTCTGTAAATAAGATTGAATGGTACCCTTTGTGTACAACTACATATCCTATAAAGATGTAAAAATTGCATTTCGAAGATAAAATGAACATCAGTACTTTCGAACCAAAAATAATGAACATGGCAAAGTAGGTATTTTGAAACTTTAATTAACACCTGTATTTCTAAATCTAGCCCGATGACTGTGTGTCTATGAACAATATTGATGAGTATGACATATCAAAAAATTAGAAATT
Organism: Vesta saturnalis; assembly: GCA_036346205.1. Lineage (NCBI taxonomy): Eukaryota > Metazoa > Arthropoda > Insecta > Coleoptera > Lampyridae > Vesta > Vesta saturnalis. The sequence continues at coordinate 13,457,343 of JARFJB010001883.1, read as the reverse complement.
TTAACCGCAGGCCACTTCCTATAAGAAAATGGCGTGGTCTTTTGTTTAACAAGTATTAGTCAAAATAGTTTCAATGCCAAATATAAATTCCACCTAAATTTTGTTGATATGAACACTGTGTATAAGTGTGTTTAAATCGATCAAATCGAATGCTAAAAATAGTTATGCCAACTGTTCTACCTCTAATAACCCATATTGCTATTAAATTATTTATTTATGTATTTAATAAAATTAATAATAATTTTTAATTACATATTGTAAATTGTTGCATAGATGATATATTTTTCCCACTCGTTGGAAGTATGCTTACATCAAACTATTACCTAAAATCAGCTATCCAGAACATTTTCGGATTTACGCCCTATAAGTATGTTGCCAACTATCAGCAAGATTTTAGAAAAGATCATTCATATTCAATTCGTAGGTTATGTACCATCAAATAACATACTTCCTGTACTTCAATCAGGATTTAGACATTACCACAGTACAACTACAGCTCTCATCAGTATAACTGGTAATACAGTTCATTCAATTGATTGTGGGAATGCAGCTATTCTAATTTCGCTCGACTATTCGAAGACGTTTGACGTCGAAATCATAAATTGTTATGTGGCAAGTTACGATATTATGGTTTAGATGACATAGCAGTGAAACTATTTCGTTCTTTTCTAAGCTACATATCTCAAGCGCCTGTATCGGAAGTGACATATCTTCTACAGTAATGGTTCCATCCAGAGTTCCACATGGGTAAACTTTAGGGCCTATATTATTTTTAGTGTATGTATCTGATTTACATAAATCGGTGAAAACATATGAACTTCAAGCGTATGCTGATCACTCTTTATTCATTAATTGTGTCAAAACTAAATATTCATTACTAACTGAAAGCATGAAAGTTATTTTAAACGATGTTTCCTTACCTTTTATGGAGAAAATTAAAAATTTAGGTTTAGTTCTAAATCGTAAACTAAATTTTAGTGACCATGTAAATTGTGATCAAATAAGTCAATAATTAATTTTAAGTTTAGAAAAAAATTATGTGAAGTACTCATTTTTCCTATTTTTGTATATTGTTTAACTGTTTATTACCCATTTTTAAACTCCATAAACAGAAACAGGGTTCAACATTTACAAAATACATGCTGCAGATTTATCTATGGTCTACGTAAATTTGACCATATCAGCGATTTCATGCAAGATTTAAATTGGCTCTGTTAAAAACTGTTTTGTACATAGAATTGTTAAAACAAATAGTCCTGCACATTTACGCCGCAAATTAATTGGTAGAAATTAAATTCACGCTAAAAAAACAATGCGACAAAAATGTGCAACGCCCTTGATATACCTAGTTGTTGAAAATTATTCCCTAAATAATTTTCGGAAAAATCTGTGCGCTATGATTGTTAGAAATTTGATACTTTTCTTTACATTGTACATTTGATAAATGCTCATAGTTACACATCCAGATATTTTCTCGGTGTTTCTTTATTGTCAAGTTAGCATTATTATGATCATATATTTGGTTTTCTTTTCTTTTCTCTTATGTTTTTCTTTTAATTACGTGAGGTCAAGTGATGGAATAGCATCAAGCTAAACTTCGCCTTATGTCTGTCATTTATATTATCTGTTATCGTAACAATCGACTCTTTGCTTTATAATTTTATGTTACTTATTAAACTTTTTCTTTTATAACGCTTTGTATATTTCAATAAAGACGATTATTATTATTATTATTTATAATGTAGGTTGCCGCAATATTTGACATCTGTAATGTTGGTTGCCTATACTAAAATCTTTGCGAAAAGTAGTCTTACCAACCTTCATTTTTCGAATCGTTTGTTAATGAGATTATTAATAAACGATTGACGGAAAAGTAAATTTTTGAAATATTTCATATTCTGAATATAATACTCCGTTACTTACAACATGTTTTGATTAGAGCACGCTTTGAATTTGGTTTCCTGTGGTACTATTTAAATTTGTCACAATAAACAGGAAGCACAGTCTTCCACTAGACGCAGTCGTGCTTGGTTGCCTTTTTTTTAATTACCTCAACAAAATTAACACATTGTCTAATAAATTTTCATTTTAATGTTATTTAGTTTTTTGCATATTAATGTCAAAATGCAGTGTGCATATTTTTCACGTCACGATGAAAAATTTAACGAGCAAGCAGTGTCTGTAATATCAATAAAATAATGCAGAAAATAAACTGACATGGCGTAAGTATCTGATGTAAAATTACACCGCTTCGAGACACTTATTTTTAATTAAGGCGTTACCATAACCTCTCTAGATTTCCAAAGTCCACTCTAATTAAACACAAATTGGAATGAGAATAATAGATGTATTGAAACGAATCACAATTTTCATCAAACGCAATAAACAATTGTCCTCATTTTGCGCCTTTTTAAGTAAACTCTACGTACTCCAGTGGAATTTACTTTTACTCCAAAACACCCTAAAAATATCGAGTTGCTGTTTATATTCATTATTAAAACGAATACCTGAAGATGACAGTAACAGCGTTTATTTTTATGCGAAGTAAAGAAAAAACGAAAATGCTAATTATTCCAAAAAATATTTTACATTTGGCTCTTTAACAGCATTTATAAAGTAATTAACATGTAAATTCTAAAAACGTAAAACCAAAAACTTTTATTTTATTAATTAAATTTCATAGATTATTAAAATAACCGAAATGTAATAGTTATTTGTAGAACTACAGAAGAAAATGGCGTTTTTCAACTCGAGTTCAATTGAACGAGAGAAAAAAAACTTTCTTCTTGAGTTTTACACATATTTTTTTCTGAAACTACAATCAAAACTGAAAAGTGATCAAGTATAAGTACCACAAGAGGTTTTGCCTGGGAGATAATTTTTCTATTTATCTTTGAACACTTCTTTTTTGATAATTCGACGACAAGATTAGACTTGAAAAATTTACGAGAGCTCGCGAAGCTCGAGTGAATTTTTCTCAACTCAATCTTTGAGTCGAATTCTCTAAAAAAAAAGGAAGGGTGAAAAGAGAAAGAGAAAAATTATCGACTGGAGGTAAAATCTCGTGTAGTATTCAATAAGATAATTCCAAAGGAAATTAAACTCTGAAACAGAATAAAATAAATACTATTGAACATTTATTTATCTCTCGTTATTTGCCATAGTCTTGAAAATATGCCGGGACTTTCAGTAGTTTGACAACAACTGTCAAACGTTCTGACGTTTGAATTTCAGAGGTAACTAGTATATGCCATACATCAATCAAAAGGTAAACAAAAAAATTATCGCTGTAATTCTCTCTTCCTTCCTCGCGTGGAATTGTAATGACTACATAACTTGTCATGTATGTAGTAAGTAATGTAGACTTTAGGAAGTAGAAAATAACTAATTTGTCACTTTTGTAGGTTAGGTTTGTAGTCACAGAATTGGGCAATGGTAGAACCGTTGAAAAACCTATATGCCGGGAATAAAGAAATGATACGGGTATGTTCCAATTTTAAATGTCTTTATTAACACGGCAACATTGTTTTTTACTTTCCTCGCTAGAAACTTTTTAGAGACGAAAGTAATTGTTTGTAAGGTAGTTTCAGAGAAAAAAATTTTTTTTTGTACTTCGCCTTTGTAATATGTACATTATTACTCTCTAACGAATGTATTAACGTTGGGATTTATATACAGATTTCTTTGATGGTATATACACTAACGAAATTCTTTGTTGATGCAAGTATAAATGTAACATAACCTATTCTTATCTGAAATGCGTACACAATTAAAAATAAAAATTCTTTTCATATGAATTTACAATGTGAATGCTTAATAAACTAATAGAAATAAAGTTTAATGATGCTATTGCATTTTCAAGATCAGTAAAATGTCAGAAATTTTTTTTGTAATCGATGATTTACTACTTTAATATATATTTGAGCTAAGCTTTGTATCCGAACGATTAACTGTGATCAGTATGTTAATAATTTATTACACTTACAGTATCTATTCGCGTTTTTATTGGCTACTTGTAAATCAAATCAACCGGAGAAATCATATAAATTGAGGGACTTCTTTCACGCATGGAAAAACTGTGTTATCAACAGTGTAGAATTTTTCAATTGAATGCAACAATAACCCTAAACCTAGACATTTAGCTCTATGTAGAAATCACCGTAATCTATCATTGTATTACATTATTCCTGAAAGCGGTTCTGGAGATATTACATAGAAACTACCATTTTGGCTTCATCATCAACTTAAGCCACTGCGACCCCATCGCAATATGAACTTTTCTTCATCATGTGTTATGTTCAATCCCCCCATAACATGGCAGCTGAATTATTGGTGATCCTAAATACGAGTTGCAATATAAATTATTTCTAAAACTCACCGTTTCATTCCCAATTCTTGCCAAAGTTCTATTATACTTGATCAAATAAATTTGAACATTACATCCATATTTTTAACAGACACTAGACTATTTCTGAAAAGTTTGTTAATATAAATTTCAGACTTTTTAAATACCATGTGGCCCATCTATGTCGAGAAACGTCTTTGTATCTATTGTTTAAAAGCTGAAAAGAGTGGATTTAATTTTGTTAATGTTAATGAACCTAGTGAAATGTTCTCCTAGATAACCTCCAAACTTTTAATATGCGTTCACGGGATTGTTCTATACAGTTGTTCTTTTTTCTGCTTTGCCCCTTCACACTTCTCAGGAACACCAGCACCAGCTGCGTATGGTAATGTTCACAAAAGGAAGAAATCTGATATAATACAACTGAGTATCTATACCACCATAATGCCGACTTATAAAATACTTCATAAACGTTAATAATCAATCTTTATCTCACCAGTAACTTTATAAATAATTAACCTTTAGAATGCTTAAGTTTTGAGAACTGTGCCTCAACATTTAACTAAGACGTTTTTTCCCAACGGTACAGGTTACAATGGCATAGGAATCTGCGAGCCCCGCTCAATATGAATTTACGCACTAGATTAAAATTTGAAAATATTTGAACTGTTCCCACCATCGTATATGATTTTTTATCCTTTTTATTATTTTTCATTTATTTTTCCTAAATTGTGACGTTTCCATCCCTCGAGATGATAAATTAGACAACGAACAGTTTTACTTAGTCGCCTTATAATAAGTAACAAGTTGCTTGTTTTAAAACAATTGAAGGTTTTGACGTTTCTACATTGTGTAACAAACTTGTAAGCGCAGTTCTTAAATTGTTTGTTAACATTCTACGAATTTAAAATGGTTTAAGGGTTTAAGAAGTGCGTAAAATAATAGTCAGTCTTTGAAATTTCGGAAAGCTCTATTTGGAAATTGGCCATCTGGTCCATTTATCCAGATATACTGTAGAAAGTGTCATTCAATTATATGGTAGAACAAGTACCGTTGTGATAAAACCTAAGTCAGAAAGAAGGTCTGGAATTTTACAAATACATAAAAAAATACATTAAAAAGAATTATAAAGAACCGGCGTTGCAATTAAAGTAATTTAAGTGTTCCATAGACAAATGCAACGTGCAAAAGCATGTCTAGACCCACATGCCACAGAACAGCTAGCGAGATGGAATTTAAAGTATATACGGCAATTGTATTAGTATATTTGTTACACCCAATAATTAACATAAAATCTGTAGGTCAAAGAAAAATCTTTCCTAATTAAAAAGCGAAAGCGAAAACGATTACTCTGCGCAGAAGGATATAAAAACTGGGTAAAATAAAAATATGATGTAGACTGGAGTCAAGAGATTTGAAATATGCGTGGGTCGCCAGCCGCAGTAGGGTCATAGGTCATGAGGACTTAGATTTCAAAATGGACCACAGTTTTGACAAGATGCTAAGCGTTTGATTTTAAATTACAGATTACTAACACTAAATATTTATCAAAAGAAAAATACCCTGTTTTAAAGTTAAACACTAGTGGGCGATTTTAGTCTCCAATGCAGACTACACTCGAGTATAACGAAAGTTGAGGGTGGATCTACATTGTTTTTATATTATTGTTGATTATATGCGTAGTGTTTCCGATTATTTAATTTAATCTTACTTTTGTCAATTAAGTGATTTCACAGACTTGCTTTAGGTCAGAAACATCGTGAATGATTAATACATGTGTTAATTTATCAAAAGAAAAATACCCTGTTTTAAAGTTAAACACTAGTGGGCGATTTTAGTCTCCAATGCAGACTACACTCGAGTATAACGAAAGTTGAGGGTGGATCTACATTGTTTTTATATTATTGTTGATTATATGCGTAGTGTTTCCGATTAATTAATTTAATCTTGCTTTTGTCAATTAAGTGATTTCACCGACTTGCTTTAGGCCAGAAACATCGTGAATGATTAATACATGTTGTGTTAATAGAATCGCGCGCATGTAGTGGAAAACATCTAACTGATGTTCTAGTAAAGTGAACACACCTTCCTAGAATATTAGTGAACTTACCTGGAAATTGCGAGATCATCCAACTTATCGCCTTACTCTCAATTCATTGTAAGTGAAGTCAAAATGATCTTCTCCAATTCTTTTACAGATTGGAGCTTACCAAGCAATAATTGTACTAAATGTTTGTAGTAATTCATTTAGTGCAGATTTAATTGAAATTCAGTGTCAAATCTACCAATGGGCAGCACGCTTCTGAAACAAGTAGTTGATTTGTTGTTTTACAGGGGCAGCCGTAGTCTTTTTGTAAGGTACAATTGGAGCTAAACATTTCGTTTAGTTTTGAAATATTGTTTAAAATAATTTGAATACCACAAATTATTAAATTTACCTAAAAATGTGGTGAACTTATTAGGACTGAATAAATATTATTGTGCTTAAACATGCCGTCTATTAAAACCAATCAGTTCTTAATTTTCAAAAATGAACCAATAAGGTGCCGGTAACCATTTGATTAAGCGATGAAAAGTTGGCTGCACTTCCCGACAGGCGATACAATAACGACTGTTACAATGACAGTGTATATATACTGTACCGTAATAAAAAAGGCTAATCATTTTAAACTTCTTAGAAAATATCTTCGTAGAGACTACAGAGAGGCTATTAGAAATGCTAAATGTACTAATTACGATAGTTTAATCGCAAATTCAAGCAATATAGTGAAAGCAATAATTCGAGTCAACAAGAAATTTCCATTGATGAACATACTTTTAGTGATTATTTTATTCAGCCTATAAAGAGCGAGTCACAAAATTCTTGTAATGCAAGTTTTGATCCTTAGGTACGTTAAACTTCATTTGAATAATTAAATTTCATCCCATATCTCAAGCGGAAATGAAAGAAATTAATAATTCTTTAAAAAATAGTTGCACTACGGACATTTACGGAATTAGTACTAGGGTAATAAGGCAAAATTGTAGTGTGTTAAATTACACCTCTCACAAAATTAGTTAACTTATCTTCTTTTCAAACTGGTATATTTCCAAACAAGTTGAAAATTGCTATTGTTCTGCCACTGTACAAGAAAGGGGATCGTAATGATCCTAGCAGTTATCGACCAATGTCAATACTGCCAACACTTGCTAAATCTTCGAAATTGCGATCTATCGTCAGATGATACATTTTTTTGAAACTTTTAAAATTTTATTTAAATTTCGTCAGAATGCTTCAGATGCACTTATTTCATAAATTATATTCTGTAATGTGTCGAAAGAGGAGATTATTCTATGTCAATCTTTTGGATTTACGAGCATTCGATTGTGTTTCACATGATATTTTAGTAGACAAGTTAAAAGATGCTTACAATTTTGACCAACTTGGTTGATTTAATTTCATTTTATTTACAAAATAAACAAGCGGTAAAAATTAACAATAAATTATCAAATTTCATGATGGTTACCTCGGGAGTTCCTCAAGGTCCCATTCGACTAGCTAGTCGACCGCTGATGATGATAGCGTCGCTATCGAAACGCGTTCGGTGTTTTTTAATTTTGTGTGGTACGTGGGTGTATTTTGTTTGTTAATACTATTGACGTATCCCCATAAGAAGTTTAATGGCGTCAGGTCAGGGGATCGTGCTGGCCATTCCATCGAACCTCGCCTCCGCATACACCGATTTGAAAATATTCGGTTGAGGGACTGCCGGACATTGATTTGGTAGTGGGGGAGTGCTCCATCTTACTGAAACCATATCACATTCGCTAGAACTTGTGGATTTGCCGGATCAGGATATAGGTTTGTCAAAGTTGGCACGACATTATTTTGGAGCAGTACTAAATAATTATCGCCATCCAAATTGTCATCAATGAAAAAGGGACCTATGATATAATCTCCAACAATTCCTGCCCAAACATTAACCTTTTCAGGGTATTGCGTATGTTCTCTCATCCAATGAGGATTTTCCCTAGACCAATAGCGGTAATTTTGATGATTAGCATGACCATGAAGTGTAAAGGTGTACTCATCAGAAAGCAAAACATGTTCTAATTGGATCACATTGTTATCTAACATTGCGATCATTTTTTCACACAAATACGTTCTATCAAAATCGTCTTCCATGAGCTCCTGAGTTATCATTTTATAGGGATGCATTTTATTTTCTTTTAATGTTCGAATAACCAATGAATAGCTAACATCGAACATTAAGGCTGCTATTTGACCAGAAGTATGTCTGTTTGTTATCTCCATAACCAATCATCTGTAGAATTGGTATTTTGTGCATTTCTGTTAAATGAACCTCTTTTTTTGATATGCAGTTAACGAATTTCAAACGACTATAACACTGACAACTACAGTCATGCAGACAGACAATTCACTAAGGCCAAAAGTAAACAAAACTATTCATAGCTTTTTTTATTTCATGTCAGTAAAAATGAACGCTGAAATGGTCTTTGCTTACTGTCTCACTATCAACGCCTAAATGGGAAATAAATATTGATAGTATTGTAGCGAATTTATGTAATCAAATAATTTTCTTTTGTTAAGGTTAATTTTTTGCAATAAATCCGAAACAGTAAAGGACATTGCACATAGAATGTCTAGAATTTTCTGAAGAATCCAAAAATTGAATAATATACAGGGTGTTGTATTTAAAATAAGAAAGTTGGTATTGGCCACTGTTACAGGACACACCCTGTATAAGTTTTTGTTGAAAAAATGCACAACTAAAAATACCAATTGACGTGTCCGAGCGTTTCTTCGAACACACCCCGATTTATGTATTATGGAATTTATTCCATTTGGCTGATACTGTATATATACAGGGTGTCCCAATAGTGCATATTCGGTCGATAGCTCCTTAGCCATTAAACTTAGGAGATAAGTTTAAATACGAAAGTAGTCTATTTTTATAAGCTGCATAATCTAAAAATAGTTTGGTTTCTACAGGGTGTAATATAAAAGCGGTACAATATAGAACTTTTGATCTTTAAATAGAACACCCTATATATTATTTTATTTTTCGATTCTCCTTATAATTTTGCATCTTTTTTATAAGAATTATTTACAAGCTAAATCTTAACAGTTTTGCAGATATTTGTAAAGTTAACTAAAAACTGACATTCTTATGTACTAATTCAAGTAGGCGTATCTCAGTTATTTTTAAAGATAAAAAAATAATCTTTGGTATAGAATTTATTCATACATGAGCTTACTTTAATCTATTGTCAAAATTGGATTTCAATATACAGAGTGATCACAAAAATTAATTCAATAACATAAATTTGAAAATGCTGTCTTAATTTTTTTAAATGGCACACCCTATATTTTTTTAATGCCTTGTCTTCGTCTATTAATCGGCTTTCATTTCTGTTAAATATGTTCTATACCTATCTCTAATAGTTTCGGAGATATTTAAGTTTGTTCAATTTTTTTCGTTGATAACTCAGAAGAAGAGTAACATTAGTCGGTCAAAGCAAGCTATGAATACATAAGAAACTAAAAAACATATTAACTGAAATACAAACACTTAAAATTATAATAAATGTTCAATGTGACCACCATTTTGTTGCTAGTCTTTGAATAAACGACAAATTTACTTTTCGTAACGTGGAAACATTTATATTTTGAATGACGTCTCTAATTCTTGCCTTCATATCATCTACAGTCGTTGGAGGAGTTTGATAGACTTTTTCTTTAATCCAACCCCAAAGAAAAAAGTCCAGCTCTGTCAAGTCCGGCGATCTTGCAGACCAGGAGATCGGCCCCTTCAAATATGGTCCTATAATTCTTTCCCCAATAATTCCGGCCCAAACATTAAGTGACCAGCGGTATTGATGATCAACAGGAATTATAAATGTGGGATTCTCAGTATCGTAATAATGGAAATTATGTCTATTAACGTATCCATTTTTGTGGAAAGTAGCTTCATCAGTAAATAAGATCGTGCTAAAATAGTTGGGTTTTTCCAAATTTTTATTTATGGCCCAATTACAAAAGTTTAATCTATTAACGAAGTCATCCTCGTCTAATTCTTGTGCAAGTTGGACATGGTATGGATGATATTCATATTTTTTTATAATTCTATTAACTGATGTTTTTGAAATTCCAACTTCTAATTCCAATTGTCGGCAAGAAACGTGAGGATTTCAATCACGGATTGAAGAACAAAATGTTCATTACCTTCGTTAATTGCGGTTCTTTCTCGTTCTAAATTGTCTTCGTAATGAATACTGCCTGTTTGCTCGAAACGCTCTTTCAATCTTGCAAATGCTGAAACGTGCGGGTGTCGTGCATTTGGAAATTTTTGCTTATAAATTCGGTGAGCTAAAAGACAATTTTTATCGCTTTCATCATATTAACAAGTTCTTCTTTCCAAAAATTCATTTTGTAATTTAGGAAGTAAGTATACAATACTACACAAATATTAGCACTGTTTGACAAGTTTGATTTCTTCATTTGTTTTCGTTCATCTTTTGTTTTGCGCTCTTTTGATTAAATTGTTTAATTTTACGATGAATCGTTTAAAAACATCTCAAATATCTCTTAAATATGGTGGTTTCATACAATATGTATTATAATTACAATTTATGTATTTCAGTTAATATTTTTTAGTTTCTTATGTATCCACAGCTTGCTTTGACCGACTAATGTTACTCTTCATCACATAACGAAAAAAATTGAACGAACTTAATAAACTTAATATCCGAAACTATTAGAGATAGGTATAGAACATATTTAATAAAAATTAAAGCCGACTAATAGAAAAAGACAAGGCGTTAAAAAATAGAGAGTATGCTATTTAAAAAAATGAAGATATAGCATTTTCAAATTTATGTTATTGAATTAAATTTTGTGATCACTCTGTATATTGAAATCCAATTTTGACAATAGATTAAAGTACGCTCATGTATGAATAAATTCCATACCAAAGATTATTTTTTTATCTTTAAAAATAACTCAGATACGCCTACTTGAATTACTACATAAAAATGTCAGTTTTTAGTTAACTTTGCAAATATCTCAAAAACTAAGATTTAGCTTGTAAGTAATTCTTATAAAAAAGATGTAAAATTATAAGGAGAATCGAAAAATAAAATAACATATTGGGTGTTCTATTTAAAAATCAAAAGTTCTGTATTGTACCGCTTTTATATTACACCCTGTAGAAACCAAACTATTTTTAGATTATGCAGCTTATAATAATAGACAACTTTCGTATTTAAACTTATCTTCTAAGTTTAATAGCTAAGGAGCTATCGACCGATACGCAGTATTGGGACACCCTGTATATACACTATATATATATATATATATATATATATATATATATATATATATATATATATATATATATAAAGTTTATCGCGTTCTGGTAAGATGTATTCAAACCATTATTCCTCTAAACTCTAACCACACGCGTCCATAGCATGCTAAATTGTCGGGCGATTAAAATGCAGCACTGGGGTTCAACAAAGATACCGAAAAAAACAAATAAACATGCTAACGCAAAATTGGTGTCTGAATAAAGATTTTGCACGAAATTCAGTCCAAATGGTAATCAATAGTCATGGGCCACAGAATCTAACTCTTGGTCATCGAGACAATCAATGGGACACCCTATATATATATATATATATATATATATATATATATATATATATATATATATATATATATATATCGCGTTCTGGTAAACGTGTTTCAAACCGTTATTCCTCTAAACTCTAACCACACGCGTCCATAGCATGCTAAATTGTCGGGCGATTAAAATGCAGCACTGGGGTTTAACAAAGATACCGAAAAAAACAAATAAACATGCTAACGCAAAATTGGTGTCTCAATAAAGATTTTGTACGAAATTCAGTCCAAATGGTAATCAATAGTCATGGGCCACAGAATTTAACTCTTGGTCATCGAGGCAATCAATTTTGCCGCAGTTGCTACTAAATTGGCGTATAAATATAGATGGGCAATATTCGGCCCTAATGCTAACCAAACTCATGGACCACAGCATTTAGCTCTGGGTCATCAAACATCAAGAAAATCAGTTGATAACATACATTTTTCAGAAAAAATGCTAACCAACACTCATAAGCCACAGAATTTGGCTCTTGGTCATCGAGGCAATCAATTTTACCGTGACGCCAACGAAATTGGAGTATAAATATAGATTTTGAGAAATATTCGGCTAACACTCATGGGTCATAGGATTTGGCTCTTCGGCATCGAGAAAATCGATTTTAGCACGTCTCCACAACGAAAATGGTGTATTAACATGTATTTTGTAAGAATATCTGGTCAAACCCTGAGCGACACTCATGCGCCAGTCTTGGGCATCGAGATAATTTTGCCGCGAGCCCAACAAAAATAATACATAAATATAGGTTTTGGGTAATAGACCCAAATGCTGACACATACTTACCAGGCACAAACTTTGAGACAATTTGCCGCAACCCGAACAAAATTGGTGTATTAATGTAGATTTTGGGCAACAATTAGTCCTAATGCTGACCAACGCTCCTGGAAACCCAGAGAATATATTTTGCCGCGTACCCGTGAAATTTGGTCTGTAAATATAGATTTTGGGTAGGATTCTTATCTTTCGCTTCTACTCTCTCGTAATTTTGGAAAACTTGTTGTACTTCGCACATCTAGAGTAGATAAAGTAGATTAGATGGTTTTGGGACCCAGTTATATTGTGCACAAACAGACGCATAGCACTCTCCACATTATGCATTCACCACACGGCCTTAGGTTTAAATTGGTTTATTAGTTCTTTTTATAAAATGCTTTGGTGCATAATCAGGGTGAGAAACAACAAAGGAATAGCTAATAAGTGAGGCATTTGCTCTTTTAGTTAGTACATAGTCAAGTCAAGTACATTATGGATGGAATATTCTTTACTTTTGTAGAACTGGCGGTATAAGTTGATGTTTTGAAGTAGGCGGACGTATTATACAATTTTATATTGGTCTTTCTGGTTTAATGTGTAACAAACGGAACGCAAAATACGTCAGTTTGATATCTTAAGCTGTTTAGAAGTAATTACAGGGACGGACGGAAAAGCGCCGCCAAGTGATTTTTTTTTTTTGAAAAATTCGCTAAAAAGAACGACTATGAATACAATCATCAGTACGCTTGTGATTTATAACGAAAACCGAAAATGTGAATAGATGCATTAGAGAAGATATTCAGTAACAAACAACCATCCAATCATGGCATTGCACAACTTGGGTGCAAACTGCTCATGAAAATGGTAACACAAAAACGAAGAACACATTCAGAGAAAAAGTTTGAAATAACCATTAGATATGAAGAGAAATAATTCGGAATTAACAGGCTACACATAGACTGTCCTGCACAAAATTCGATTTATTGAGAAAACAGAGAACAAGACAAAATCTTTCCTAACAGTTTTGACTGAGTTCCCAATGAAATACCATTATGGTGTATGAATCCACTTTCAAAATTAAACAAATTTCACAACCTTACTGAACGGATTTGTTAAGTAGCCTATCTTTTTCATAAATAGCTTAAAAGTATAAGGTGAAACGATTGTTACAAACGAAACATTCAGTTTTCACGACCCTCGTCCGCTAACTTATTGAAAACTTTTCTTAAAACAAATACTGTTCAGATTACCAAGATAATTTTTAATCTGTTTTATTATGTGGTTTTACTTAGCGGTGCAGAAATTTCTTACTCATGTATAGATTCTAGTTTTAGTAAACCAAGGATTTTTTTTTTAACAAAGGTTAACAGGTAATCAATTACACAGTGAACTTCCTGAAAACAAAGTAGGTACCTAATTAACAACTACAAGATCTATATTATCTTGAACATAAAGTGATCTAATTTTTTTTGTTATTTTTGTTCAACAACTCAGATGATACTGCAATTATAAACAGGTAATGGGTGTAATTTATTTAATCAATATATTTTGCTTAGATAAATGTTTCAATTAAGGTACAATGTAACGTTAGCAAACTACAACAAGAAATTAAATATTTGTCCAAAAGAAGTATAAAAGAACAAACAGTCTATATGTGGCTACATTAGGTGCTAAAAGGTTTTAATATGCAACATTATTTACTCTACTTTTGAAATATGTACTTATTTTTACATTTACTATATTAAAAAAAATACACAGCAGCACAACCTTCAACTCCAATATTGTCTCATTCCCATATCAAGAAAACGTTGATTACTCTCATACCTAGCCCAAACACTACGCAAAGTATTCAATTGTAGGTAAAAATGTTCAGTATGCTTAAATTTCCATTTATGTAGCAACACGCTAAAAATGTTGTCAAGAACTCAATAAGTTCACTATAAGGTCATAATAAGAGTATTGATGAAAGTCTGTTCAAACAGTTTGCAATGAATGTGGATTTTGTTTCACTAATGCTGTCTTCATATCTATGGCTTCTACACGGGACCTCACATTGTTTCTTCTCTCAGATAGATCATAACACAAGAATTTTGATGGAATCCTTCTCTAGGGTATTACTTATGTGGATAATTAAAGATGATCAATGTCACTTTAAACTTCATGGTATCCATTTTTAAATAAAATGACAAAAATATTTTTCAACAGGCTTGTACTTAATACACATTCTGTCAGACCAATGGTCAGATGCATAAAAAATACCAAACTTATTTGGTTTTTGTTTTTTTGAAGTGTTTAACTCATACAACGATATTGCAATACAAGTAGATTCTATGTAAATCTAAAGTTTATTAATAACACTTTTTTATTCTTCTCACGTCTGAGGTATATGTGCAAATATTTGTACATTTGACTATATTATTTTTAAAAATGTACTTAAGGAAAACAATAACCGTTTTGTCTTTATTTGAGATACTGTAAACTTACAAAAACAAAAGTAAGGTTTGATTTTTCAAGAATGAAGTTTAATGGTCCGGTGCACAGTACACTTGGTATTGTAAATGGTGGGATTTCATCTGATTTGAGTTTTTTTCGTGTTTAAATTTTTTCTATAGTGTGAAATGCATTAAACTTAATAATCTGCGAATTGTAGTTTATTAAATTTAGTTTACCAGTTTCAATATCTATGGCTTCTACACGGGACCTCACATTGTTTCTTCTCTCTGATAGATCATAAAACAAGAATTTTGATGAATCCTTCTTTAGGGTATTACTCATGTGGATAATTGAAGATGATCAATGTCACTTTAAACTTCACGGTATCCATTTTTAAATAAAATGACAAAAATATTTTTTAACAGGCTTGTGCTTAATATACATTCTGTCACACCGAGCGATGGTCAGATGCATAAAAAAATACCAAACTTATTTGGTTTTTGTTTTTTTGAAGTGTTTAACTCATACAAGGATATTGCAATACAAGTAGATTCTATGTAAATCTAAAGTTTATTAATACATTTTTTATTCTTCTCGCTTCCGAGGTATATGTGGAAATATTTGTACGTTTGACTATATTATTTAAAAAAAATGTACTTAAGCAAAACAATAACCTTTTTGTGTCTTTATTTGAGATACTGTAAACTTCCAAAAACAAAAGTAAGGTTTGATTTTTCAAGAATGAAGTTTAATGGTCCGGTGCACAGTACACTTGGTATTGTAAATGGTGGGATTTCATCTGATTTGAGTTTTTTTCGTGTTTAAAATTTTTTCTATAGTGTGGAAAGCATTAAACTTGATAATCTACGAATTGTAGTTTATTAAATTTAGTTTACCAGTTTCACATATGTGAAAAATGATAGGTAATACAATTTCCAAACTTTCTAAATTTTCACTTTTCTTCGCGGTTTAGGGCACAAAGGATAAAAAAAACATAAAATAGTTATTTTGTTTAAATAAGGCAATAAATCATAGCATTGAATGCCACAGAAGGGAGTTTCAAAGCCAAGACTAAGTCGAGGATTTGAGTTAACGAAGGCATTAAATCTGTTTTATTTTATTTTGCCACCATAATGTTCTTTATACGCCTCCAAATGCGGGCGTAATGTGGTCTTTATAGCACGGAAATGTCATTGATGCTAAGCAGCATGATTGACAGCAAACACATGACATGATATATAATAGCAATATCACAGTATCTTAGTAACAACAAATTAGCCTACTGTCGACTTTATTTCACTGCATTTAAAAACTAGCCGAAAATACTGAATCTTTTTAATATTTTGTTCCAGTTTCATGGTGCAAAATAAAATAAAACATTGTATGTACCACGGGCATAATTGTAGATTATGGCTCAGGAATATAAAACCCCTCCGCTTCGCGGCGGGCTTTTAACATTCCCTCGAGCCATAATCTTCTGATTATGCCCTTAATACATAAATATCTATTATGGCTTATTAAACACATGGTGTTCTTGCTGATAGATAAGTTTTAAATATTTTAAGATGAATTTTGTTTCTAAAATACACACTGCAATAAAAGACGATTTTTGGGACAAAGAATCATCCTATCAATTGGGGGGCGTTCCAGCAACCCAAGTTGCCACGTTACCTTTGAGGATGTTCCAATAACCCCTTACGAAATGGCCACATTACCCAACCCTCATTTTTCTTATTTATTTTCGAATAAGTACACTAAATGAGTTAAAATTTAGTTAGCATTAGTATTTTGTGACAAGAAATAATGTCTCAAATTTTGGGGTATCTAATGCATTAAAAGGAAGCAGAGTTCGGACATAAACCAATCATGTTTTGCATATAATTCCAGAAGAATAAACTAAGTTGAAATTAGGTCAGTATTAGTATTTTAAAACAATCAAGCCAACGTTTTCTGCCTTGTTCTAATTTATTTCCGAATAAGTGACCCAGATAATTGAAATGTGACCAGGATTAGTATTTTTAAAACCGTCCTGCAAATTATGGGAATGATCTGACCAGCTATTAAAGGGATCCACAAATAAACTAACCATAATTTTTTTTGCAGTTACAAATTTTTGTGCATAAACACCTCTCCCGCCCCCGAATCATTAAGTAACCACCAATTTAGATCACCCACAGTAGAAAAATACCTAATCCCGGGTTAAAATGCTAAATATCACGTATAACTTTTGTCTCCTATAAAGGGCAGTTGAGGCAGTAGGTTTAAAAGCTTAATAATTAAACATAATTTACAACCCAATTCTTCCCTCAAACGAACCAAAATAATGGTAAAGTACCCAGAATTTGGAATTGGTCAAAAAAACTAGAAAAGGAGTCTTCACTGAACGTTAGAGATACAACTAATTTCAAGCTGTCATATCCATCGAAAAAACGATGTGCTGGATTATGATGCATAAAAAGAAACCGAGATGATATAAACGCGTACAAAATCGAAGTTAGAATAAAACGTGACTAGTATATCGATATAACAGGGATTATACATTAATTTATCCTTGACCTAAAACTTTTCACATTAAGGATATTGTAGATCTTCTGTATTACGTGTTTTGTAACTGTGGTTTCATATTAGTCGAGTTGATCGGCCTATTTCCACACACGGTAGATATAGGCCGATCAACACAGGACCCCGAAGTCAAACAACTTTTCAGAAAGCTTGAAACTGTGGAAATAGGCGATCAACTCAATTGATTGTAGATCTATTACATTTTTGTGTTTTGGTCCTGTGTTGATAAAAACTTTAGGCCGTGGATATTTTAATGAATGTGATTGAATGTATTAAGTACGGCTTAAAACAAAATAACTTAGATACAGGTTTGAAATTGTTTCTCTCAACGACTACATTACTTTAGACTATTCATTGAAGCTATCGTTTAGTGTAATAGTAGATTGTGAGGTGCCTAATAAATTATTCCGGTAGTAGAGCGATAACGAGTGGTGGTTAGTAAAAGATGTGTCAAGGTTACCAGTCTTTCCATGTTATAAATTCTAACTAAAGCTCGCAATATTTTTGTTGGTACAAATTTCACCCTACACAGAAGGTTCAGTTTTGGGCACCAAGCTTTCTAATAAGAATAAGCATTACCTACAACAATGATGGTTATTGAATAAAAGTATAAAAATAAAAATAATAACTGGGTTTACTATTGAGAACAAGCTATTACAATTAAGAACATAAACGCAGTGCGTCTAAAACATATGGTTGTATATAATGATAGTAATTATTAGGAGTAATCTCATACAATGGCATTATTGAAAATTGTCTAAAAAATAAGCAGACTACCATTAAAAATCTAGATACGGGTTATTTACTTAATTAAATAAATTATAGCTGTTTGTTTAAAATGCTCCTTTGAATAGATTATGCGTTTTTCAGAAATGTTTTCGCCAATTGATGGCACACCGACTAAAGATGTGCACCTCCTATTTTAACCTAATTGAATGATCCACCTGAGTTAAAGGTAAAGATCAACAAAATTTTCAATGCATAACTTATGGCAATACGGGTGTCAATCGAAATTTTTTTCCGACGTTACAAATATGCATTGCATGGACCTAAACACAATTTACCCCTCACAAATTGAGGTCAAATGTCAATGTCGTTTCCGCTATTATAGGATCCATAAATAGCGCAACGCTTTTTCAATTCTATTTTCAATAAATAATAGTAAATCAATTAAACATGTGCATTTCCTACTTTGGCCTTGGGTAACCCCTACTGATCAAAGCTCAAGGTCAAAAAACGTTTAGTAAGTAACTTGTGATAAGATGGGTGACATTCAAAAGTATTTTTGTAGATTTCAAATACACATTTCATTGACCTAACACATGACCTATTTTTAACAAATGGAGGTAAAAGGTCAATGTCCGCCTCGGTGATTACAGGATAAACGTTTTTCAAACCTATGTGTGCTAATTGACTGCATACTAATTAAAGATGTACACCTGCTATTTTCACCTTGTTCGGGGTCAATATCAAATAAATTGTTAACCAAAGGCGTCATTTTCAAATATTCAAATATGTATTTCGTTCGACTCATCTTCATCTAATTATGGCCAATCGTCACAAAATATGCCAAAGTAGCAGATATCAAGCTCAACGTCCAGGTAACTACGTGACGATTTCGCATAATATACTGTATCGTTGAAAGGATTTATTTACTACACTTACCTTAGCTCTAATCTCATTCTGGTATAATTCAGAAACTGTGTAAATGTAAAAATGTGTAAAAAACTACAGGTGATCCAGTTACAGCAGAATTCGATGTCGCTCAGCACACCTTCTTCCAAGATAATATTTACCAAAACAATACTTAAAACACAAAACACACTACTAGGCGTCGTGAATGAGAGATTCCATAAGCCAAACTAGAACCAAAAATGCTGAATAATCACAAAAATTAATATGAATAAATTAAAAAACTGTAAAAATCAAAATGCATTGCTTACTTTCGAAAAATGAAATTTCAGTCGAAACGAGCTATGCTCCATAAATTGCGTAAGGCTATTTAAAAAAGTCCTCAAGGCCGTCTATATTCTGCCCATCTGTAAGTTTAGTTGTCCTTATTACAACCATCCCTACCCCAAAACCAAAAATAGGAAAGGTGGGTCCAAATTAAAGTTCTCTCAATTCTTAACTACATGTCCGTTTTTATGTAATTATGCATTTTTTTGTAATAAAGTTAAATGACGTTAACTACTCTTTACGAAATCAAAAATAAGAGTGCGATTCACGAAATACTAAAAGCATTAATTATCGTAAGCTGCAGCTTCGTGGTTCTCTTTTAAGTTTGTTTCATAATGTTGCACAAACCTTCCAAGGTTTGAGTGACGTTAAATCTTCAATTTGGAGGTAGGTCAGGGTAGGGATACGTAACTGTTCCAAGGTTAACTTTATTGTCAATTTATTCTCATGTAAATAAACACTGAACGGGTCCTATGATTTTTTATTAATGGATGTTTCGTTTCAACCGAAATTTTTTGTTAACAAACATGCATAGATATGTACATACCGAAGTTATCCAATAGTTAAACGATGTTTGATAAAAAGTTGGGCTTTGATGCACCATAGTAAATATTAAACTGTTGTACCTATCTAATGTTGACCTAGGACATGATGTACATATTTATAACAAACTTAATCTTTCAGCTACGTTAGGTAACTTGAAGAACATTAATATATTTTGTCATTGTTGAAAATGTAAAACTAGAATTCGTACGTGGAGGGTACATATAGAATACTCACTTTGCGTGACAGGGGTTCAGCTCCCTCAGTATAGTTTTTAAAGCTGTTAAACAGTAACACATATAGAGGTTGTTAATAAACTTTCGTAAACCACGTGATCGCTTATTTGTTGAAGCAGCGGAGTCTAAAAACTAATAACATACAACTGTCAAATACAATCACTAAAAAAATTACGAAACTCTTGGCTAACTGTACCAATGAAATGTCGTACCGCTTAGGTAGAAACCAATCACGTGGTTTACAATACTTTGCTAACACTATGTGACTGGAATATTGGTAATAGAAATAAGCCAGAGTGCACAATAATCATTGCTTTTTAAAGATGTTTTTTTTATATATTAAAATTGTAGAATTCCCCGTCATAGAATAAAATATTTCCTCTTTTGTCTTACGTGTAATTCGTTTCAGGCACAAAGAGAAACAGGTAAATTGTACGTTTTCACACCTGTTTAAGGATCGGCAGTTTAAGCAAAACTTCAAGTGGTGATATTTTCATGATCTATTAAAAAAGTGCTGTACCATCTTACTATTACCTTTTGAGCACTTGGATATAGTAAATTATACGATTTCTAAATAGTTGCCAATCAAGACATATAAAAGAATGGTCATATCCTTAATTGATTAATTTAATTCCTTTAACGTTAGAAATCAACCTAATACAAGCGAAAATCATAGATTACGGAATAGTCAAAATCATTTTATAGTTTCATGTAAATAAAGACAATATTCATTTTCAAATAAAAAGTTTGATCATTAAATTGTATTGACCTGCACAGTTATGCATTTATAGTGTGGTATTAAGCTATTCAAGGTTATTCAGAAATTACCCAAGATTTGATATTAAAAAAAGAAAAAACATAAAAATTTTTTTATTATACACAATATTTATATACAAGTTGACAATACTTTTTTTCCGCATAGCCGCCACCCATATTTAAACATTTGTCGTACCGTGACACAAGCTTCTTTATCCCTTTCTCAACGAATGATGCCGCCTTAGCCAGTTGTTAACGCCATCCTTGAGCCCAGGTCTATATCTTAGGAAAGTCACTTAATGCAAAGCCCGAATACTAGGAGGATGTTAGAAAATCTCCCAAATAAAATATGCGTTTTTCCTTCATTATTTCGCAGTATGAAGCCGCATAATGTCGTGAAGTAGAATGATTCCTTCCCCAAAGTATTCTCACGCGTTACCCTCATGAAACCTGTTGACAAAACTGCTTTGCGATCCCAAAAAAACTATCATTTTGCGGTTTGACAGTGTCTCCTTGAGTGTTTTAACATGTTGGGACAATGAGTACGCATAGACTGAACTATTCCTTAGTTATAGAATTCACGTACTGCACCCATGTCACGGCTGAATTTAGAAATTGTTCAAAAAATTCAGAAATTGTAAAACGACATCTCGCACGCACAATTTGGTCAACATGTTGCACAAGTTCACCAGTCACATCTGAATGTAGTCCTCGATCACGTTCATCATGGACATTTGTACAAGGTTTGAATTTTCTGCACCACTCCCTCACCGATAACCTGATCCCCATACACAAGACACAATCAGCGATGAATCTCGGCGGCATTGTCCCCTTCTGCTTGGAGGAAGCGAATATAGAACACATCTCGCAACGCGCGGAAGGCGCTAACCCCATCCATTTCAATTGTTTGCTGCTTACACTCTAACGAACGAAACAGAAAGCACATTGAACGTGATCTTCAAACTCTCCTCTTTGCTACCACGCGAGCGCCATCGAGATACAAAAATGTTTATTTTTTGAAGTCAACCGGAGGTTAGTCAATGAATACCCCTCGTATGTGCAGGAATCGAAGTACATCCAAAGTCTATGTGAAGTTGCACCAAATAGCTGCTTTAATAAATAAGGTACACTAAACGGAGGTGTTGAACAGAAAACTATTGGAATAGTAGACCTAGACTTAACTGTAATTGGCTAATACTGCAAGTTCTGCGAAGATTGTGGTTTTGATGTCTTGGAAAAATACACTGAACTCAATTATAGAGTTCAGTGAAAATATAAGTGAGGTTTAACTTTTAATTCGGTACACCATTTTCTACTACAGTTAGCTTAAGTACTTTCATAATAAACTATACTAACTTGTACTCAAAATCCCTAAATTACATTTTCTTTAAATCCAAGGGTTTGAACATAAGAAAGACAAAATAAGTTACTTGGTGGGTTGTAATAGCTTAAGATGTATGGTAACAAATTACGTATGTTCTCTAACACCGTTTTGTTCGATTTATGAAGCAAATATTTTCAAGTAATAGGAGCATAGTTAATGCTGTCCTCTCTACGCATTAACAGTGTGCGTAGTTAATTACGCCCATCGAAATATAGTCTATTAAAAAACGTATAGTATCTCGTACATTTGTTACTTGCTGTAAAAAGCAAAAAATTCTTTTCAGATTACTCCCTAGTACAATTCTGCAACTTGATGAACATTGCAATGTCCAATGCGTTAAAATTATTCCTACACCTTTTCATGAAGATATACTCTAAATAAATACGATCTTAAGAAATGTGCGCGATCAGGTATTCATGAAGAATGTAAAAACGTGCCAAAAGCATAAAAAATTATACACTGCCAATGAAACGAATTAGAAAAGCTTTATCCCTCTTTATTTTCTATTGCCCATTGGTATCGCACTATTGGTATTACACTAACAACCCCATTTGTGCCTGATATATTATTCGTAAATCTTGTCAGTTAAGAAATGATAGTCAATGGTATCAACGCAACTAGATTTTCCAAACATTCACAGTATAACTAAAAACTATAAGTCGTGGTCAAACCCCATCTAGTACCACAATCAGAGAACAAACTGTTTTCGCCTTAAAAAGGAAAACTCGTCACACCATAGATGTTACGTATACTGTTCACCTTCGTAACGGGAAATTTAATGTGTTCATTGCTCTACGGGATATTTATGCTTTGGGAGTAGAAAATAGCTTACATAGATGATTCTAAATTGGCTTAAAATAATTATTCAGAAGTGAGTATATCAAAATGAGATTAATAAAAACTATTGTATTTTACTTTGGTTGTACGTACCTGCATTTACAAGATGCTAATGTTTTTAATACGTAACGAATGATATCTCATTAAAACAATTTCTTTGAACTAAGCGTAAAGACACCTACCCTTCCTTTGAGGATTGCATTTTTGGTTTTTTACTTCAGTATTAATGATGTATCAACGATACTTCATGTACTTCCACTTCATATTATATAGATAAATAGAAACTCCTATGATGAAACTTCTTAATCCCCTAAATTCCAGAAAATCGTTTCCGAGAAGAGTCTCAATAGTAAAGGCTGACGGGGTAGAACAGATTGAAAAATGCACATCAAGAATTACTCTCCAGCGCACAGCCGAATAAGCTTTTTAAACCATCCGTCTTCCGAAATAATAATATTAAAACAGTTTTACAATGGAATGCCTATGTTTCCATAGTTTCCTTTTGCCTCTGAAGCAAATCCTTTCCCATCAACGTAAACCGGCTATGATCTTTTATACAAAAATAGCATTTGATAAAATCTTTTACTTTTTTGTTGAATAAAAACCCTGAACTGGATATTTTTCGTAATACCGGGTGTCAATTTGAAAACTTGCCAGACCTTATATCTTCAAAACTATTAACAGATAAGTAAAATTTCTCGAAACCGTTTCTAGAACATAGGAGAGGGAACCACTATGACCCGTCGGTCAATCTACTGCAACCCACCCCTTAGGTTCCAGTCATCTCACCCCTATTTCTTAAATTGCACTACTCCATGTGTGACATATCATTGGTTAGCCCTTTAAAAATGATATTCATCAGTACTAAACAAAATGTTAATTAATGGATTTTGGTGACAAAAAGCAGAAAAGTTACTTGTACGTTTTCGTATCTATCACTAGTAGTATCAAATCAAATCACTACTTCAAAAAGATCGTAAAAAATTACGATCTATAAGTCAAAAAGCACAAAATATTATTTATCAGAGGATTTCTTATTAAAGCTTTCAGATAACTTGTGTTGGGGCATTTGCTTGTAGAATTTGTAATTCTCTATGGGTTATTGGTGAGTTGTTCTGTTCATTTTGACTACAATAAGCTGTTTTTGGAAAATAGTACCCAATTTGACATTTAAAACAATCAATTGGAATAAATTGATTTAAATACTATTTTTCGTATTATTTAAAAAAAAACCGACTAATTAACATTTTGTTTGCTACGGATGAAAAGCATTTTTCAAGCGCTTTCCAATGATGTATCGCACATGGGGTATTGCAATTTAAAAAAATAGGGGCGGGGTGGCTGGAGCCTAAGGGTCGAGTTGCAGAATGTATCTATGAGTCATATTGGTTCCCCCACAATGTTCTAGAAACGTTTTCGAGAAATTTTATTTACCTTTAGTTCCGAAGGTATGAGAACTGTAAAGTTCGAAAATTGACACCCTGCATATGTATGTATGTATGTGTATATGTATATGCATATGTATATTATGTATATGTATATGTATATGTATATGTATATATATATATATATATATATATATATATATATATATATATCGGGTGTAAATCAAATAGGGGTCACCCCTGTAACTTTTGAACGGGTCGTTAGATTTTGTTCAAGTTTTGATGGGTTATATTAGTGCCAGTTTGGGATTTTTATATTAAAAAACAATATGGTCGACTTCCGGTTTCACCGGAAATTACGCAAATGCGGAAAATTTAAATGGAATACCCTATATATTTTTATATATTTGGATTCTAGGGCTTCACATACAT
Source organism: Vesta saturnalis (assembly GCA_036346205.1). Lineage (NCBI taxonomy): Eukaryota > Metazoa > Arthropoda > Insecta > Coleoptera > Lampyridae > Vesta > Vesta saturnalis. The sequence goes on along the minus strand of JARFJB010001883.1, from coordinate 13,432,033 downwards.
ACAGTTCATGTGTCAAATGTCAACTCAGGTTCCATTTGAATTTCATTTTTGTAATTTTAGATCATTATGACGTCATCTAAATGATAGATAATTGACATACCCCCACCATATTATTTTTCCAAATAATTTATTATTGTGAAGTTTGATAACGATCAAATTTAAAAATTACGGTTTTATAACTAAAAGTCATTATTCCCAATAGAAACATGCATGGGCCACCCTGTATATTAAATAGCTCTGTCAAGTACTAGTAAAACTATATTCATAGTAATAAAATACTTATCTTTTTTGGGATTTTTTAATGGTGTACTTTAAATTATACAATCTAAACGTTTCGATAACACTTACAGTTATCTTCGTCAGTAGTAATGTTTGTTAAAAATTGTTAAAGATGTAGTAATCAATTTTGTCAAATTTGAAAAATTAAAACATTTTAATTTTAATTTTTCAAATTTGACAAAATTGTTTACTGCATCTTTAACAATTTTTAACAAACATTACTACTGACGAAGATAACTGTAAGTGTTATCGAAACGTTTAGATTGTATAATTTAAAGTACACCATTAAAAAATCCCAAAAAAGATAAGTATTTTATTATGAGTGTTAATGGTGAAAGTTTACATTTTCATATATTCATAGTAATTTCCTTAGTTCCTAAATAAAGCAGTAATTTTTAATTTTATAATTTTTATTAACACAACATGCTTTTGAAACCGACTCTGTCAAAATAAAATGGCGGTTGAGTTGATATTTGGCAGATGAACTGTATGTATTTGAAGCCGTAGAATCAAAACGTGTAAAAATATACAGGTTGCTCCATTTAAATTTTCAGCTATTGTGCCATTTCCGGTGAAACCGGAAGGCGGTTAATTGTTTTTTATGTAAAGAAATCCCAAACTGGCTCTAATACAACCCATCAAAACTTGAACAAAATCTAAGGACCAGTTCAAAAGTTTCAGGGGTTTGATTTACATCCGGTATATATATATATATATATATATATATATATATATATATATATATATATATATATAATTTGACCGACTTCATTAGCTTTTATCTTGGAAAATATCCGATGAAAAATTCATTTTCAAACAAAATATTAATGTTGAACTTTTTGCAATTTTTTGGTTGCATTCCGCACCTTCTAAAACCTCAGATTAAAATTTTCAAAGATGCAGAACTTGAGAAAAATACGCTTGGCAACTAGGCCAATTTTGTGGTGACGTTTGTATACATCAGTGTGACAGGCATTTTTTGCACCCATTGCGTCGTTCGATTTCATATTTCACTGGTGATCATGTACTCATTCAACGAGTACGCAGATATGTACATGGTGTACGGTCAAATTGCCTGGCCAGCGAGGTCGCCCGACCTGAATCCTTGAGATTTTTTCGTATGGAGCATATACAAGACGCCCCCGGAGAATGAGCAGGATGCCCATGGGAAAATTCGTGCTGCCGTTCGGCAAATAACCCTGGAAATGTTGGAACGTGTTTTGGGTTCAATCCCTCTTAGATTGGAACTGTGCATGGACATGGACGGTTGTCATTTTCAACAATATGTTCAATAAAAAAATTGTTCTGTACTTTTTGTATTGTTTTGATCACCAATATGCTTCTGACGCCTTCTGTCACGTATCATGTGGTGAATTTGTTTACATGTAGCTTCCAACGTTGCAATTTAACGTCATTTTTGGATGGCCCGTTAGAAGAGACGGCGCATCGCCTAGCATTAATTCTTTTATGAGGCTTTTCAGATTCACATGGGCTATAACGCTAGCTGAAGCTTTAACACTATTTAATAAACACCGGGTATATAAAACCAGTACAAAACCGAAGTGTTCAGCATTTCAATATCCTCAAAATGTTGAAGCTCGGTATCATTTCTACACAACAGTTACAGTACTTGCACGAGCATTGTCGTGAATCAAGGGCCAAATCTGTTTTTCACGTCATCAGTTCAGAATCGCACGTTTTAGATTCGAAAGTGTTCGACAGTAATTTAGGAAGAATTTCATTTTCACAGCAGTAATCCAAACTTTGGCTACTCGCGACGCAAGTGTAACCGATCAGCACAGTTATACTTTTCACCAAAACGCAGTGTTGTTCCGACCGTACAGTTTACGAATTTTAGTACAATTTAATGTGTGCTATTTTCTTGTACTCGTCGTTGTTTGCTATATGTAATCCATAATGCTTCGATTTCGATTTGTCAGTATTTTGCACGTTTTATGATGTAAAACTAGTTACTAAACGCGGGGCAAAAATGTTTACATTTTACATTATATTTGCAGTAAATACATAAAAAAGTTAACTTTTATCCAATTATTTTTTGTAATCCATGCATTACTTCCCTCTAGACTGCCGTTCAGGTCAGAACTAACTCAATCGATTATCTACAACAACAGAATGTGGATTTTGCAAACTTATAATCGACCAACATTATAGTACATATCACAATTTACCAGAAAACAGAAAATTCAAGACGAGATTTTTTTTATTATATTATCTCTAATATCTGACCAATGCCAACTTTAGGGCAACAGGGTAAGTTTAAAAATACATCAACACAGGTTGATTTGTTCTTTAAACTCCATAAGCATATTCACACAATTTCTTAATCGTCATAATTTATGTTAGTCATTGCACATGTTCTTGTTCGTTTTTCTGCCTGTATGCACTGTGCATTTCTTTTTTGTAGTAAGTGTAACAATTTTAATCTTTCCTTATAGTAAATCATACAATGTAAGCAGATGAGGTCGTTGCCATATACATGTTTACCTTCCAACTTACATATACACATTAGGTGTAGAAAGTTCATGCAAGACTTTTTTTCACTATCGCTAAATCGACTTATTAGCTCATTTTACAACGTTGGACAAGTTTCACCAATATGGGCCATGATGTCTGTGTGTGTGGATGTATGTTAATATCCTCCAGAACGAAAACACCTACGTACTTAAAATATTGTATTTAAGCTTGTTTTCATTTCTCCTGGAGCTGATCAGATTTTGGAAGAAATTCACCGGCGAAGAGGGGGGTTTATTAGGAGCAGTTTTTGATTTTCATGAAATTATTCTGAAACAGCTGTACATTTCAAAAATATAAAAATATCAATATATAGACCTTAATCATATAAGTTAATTATGTTCCAAGCAATTTTTTCATGCGTAATTTAGCGGCAAAAAAATTCCTAAGATAGAATTTAAGTGTTGGTTCAAATTTTTTGAATACCTGAATAATGATTAATTTTATAAGAAAATGTGTAGACATATTTTTTACAGAAAATTTAATTTTACATAACTTTTCTTTATAAAGTTTTTTAATGTAAAGCGAAATAAATGTAAAAATTAAATAAATATGATTGAAAATGCTTAAGCTGTATTATCGATATTTTTATAGAAGCGGGCGTCTGGAATTTTTTTTAGTTAGCATCTAGATATCTATTAACCTCTATCTGACATGAAGTTTTAAACGTCTGTTTGACATAGATTATTGTTTTTGTTTTGACAATGTTGCCTATTTTCGCAATGAACTTATTATAAAAGAGGTTACATCATTATCCTAAAAAAATTGTTATTAAAATTATTTAATTTCTTTTAATTTTCATTTTGTAGGTTTCATGTGTTTCAGATATTTTTACCATTGCACGAGAATATGTCATTGAGAGCAAATTAAAAAAAAAAGCATAATGTTTGACTTACGATATTTGGTTTTTCATCTGATAGTATCAGTTACTAATTCTATTTAAACTACAAGATTTTGTCAGCGGATGGTTTAGGGTCGATTGCGGCAATATTGATATGTTGCACCCGCTGACAAGTTTATTGTCAATAGTTTAAATAGAATTAGTAACTGGTACTTTCCAAGAAGGAAACCGAAAATCGTGACACGCACTATACGGCAATTTTTTTCCCATCAAGAACATTATCGTTTGATGCATTTCGTATATTGCAGTTAAAAAATTAATACTGTATTTGTTACACTATTCACAATCTAATGGACAAGATCATTCAAATGTTTGGACGAAGACATTTAAGCATTACTTATAATTCTTTAAGAATTAAAATTTTACTAATCGAGAAAAGGGTGTAAATTGATCTACTTTGACTGTAAGATATATATTTACATGTCATTTTGTTTTCACCTCATTGTATTTTCTTAAAAAAATTATTGCTTTAATTCTCTCGTACATTGAGTAAATTGGAACATACCATCAGTTAACTTATTTTCGTAAACTGGCAACAAAAGTTGCAAGAAAACAAATAGTTATTTTATACTGCAATTGGTATTACAAAATTTCTCAAGGGTTATATTTTTAAAGCTCTAATAGATACCAGATTGGGACTTGTTAACTTTGGGTGCTAAACATAATAAATATTCACGTATTATAGCTGTTGTACTTCAAAATATTTGCACCTTATTTACTTTCACCAGAAACATGTTATAAAAGCGTGACTACAAAAAAAAAAGTACCAGATACTTTTTCTCACTCAAACAGTTTAGTATAAGAATAGAAACTATTTTCTCATGGCTCGACCTGTTTTGGTTAGCTTTAGACTCCTTTATCTCGTAAAGTCTGATATTTTGGAAACATGTGGATATGTTCTGTAAAAGTGGCACTAAGAGTAGAGCTTCATTGGTGTCTTAATTTGTTTAATCTGCTTTCAAACAGTGATCAGAATTCTTCAATGCAAATGTAACTTTTATTCTATAATATAAGTTAGTATATTGATGGTGTGTAAAGAAAAATTACTGTGCTCCTAAAAAGCTATACTTAAAATTAAATTATGTGAACATATTTTGATCGATAAATAATTTCTGTTATTAACACAATGGATATTCAGAGACAAAAGTGTTGTTATTAAGACATAGAGCAAATTCTGCCATAATGACCAAAATGTCTGTTCCAAGAATTAAATCGTTGTGTTAATAATATGTAGAAGGTGATCATTCTGAGAACAGCAACATTTCGACTTCCATATCTCAACAATTAGACTTAATATATGTGTAATAACCAACTTTAGTTTTTATAAAACATAACTGCAAGCGATAAAACAATAATCATAGTATTCACAACCTTTACAAGCCCTGTACAAATGTAAAACAAATCCTTACGAGTATGCCACTGCTTAATCAACTTTGACTGCCATTTTTCTAAAGAGAAAGTAATCTCTTACAACTGATTCTTAATCTACAAAAAAAAAAAAAATTGAACCAGATTCATTTCATTGATGCTCAAAAGTAGTGTGCGGTGCCACGAAAATAATTTGAAAATATCTCTTTACAATTAACCATAGTGGCATATACAAAATTAATTATTAAACAAAATTTATATTGAAGTAGTTGCCTTTTCTTAAAATGTCATGCACAAAATTTTAAAACTCGAATCACGTCAGCACTAGGAGTTATTACACTATGTATAAGTTTGATTAGAAGCATGCAAGTTGACAACAATATTTATTTATTTTATACTGCATCCAGGAAATTTTAATTTTTACAATTTCATGCTTTGTCTTAATGTTGACATTCCACACTAGGTAATGAAGCACTACATAATTTTGATTTAAAAATATTTACGCTGCAGTAAATAATTATTTCAGTAGATCACAATAACGAACATTAGAAATTAATTACTTTTTCTTACAGATATCAGCTCAAATGTTGAAGTATGAAGTTGTTTGCTTTAAAAATTTCCTTTTAAATCTGGTAACCCCAAGTCTTACCATTTACAGAAATTTCTAAATGGGTATAAAGTCTAGTTTTTCAGCTCAACCTTCTTCATCTGTTTATTGCTTAAAAGATTCTCTAATTAAACCCACAAAGTCATTGTTTATTTTCCGTTTAAATTCCGTTTGTCCACCGACCTCCGTATCATGAAATTTAAAAAATAATGTCAACATTGGTGATAACTAAAGTTTAATAAATATTCCCATTACAAAAGCAGAATTCCGTTATGTTCTCGTAAAGTGCACAATTTTAAATTTGCATATTTTTATAAAAGGTTTAATTTCAAAGCTACTTTTTATTTTGTATATGCTGTAATTACCTAACCCATAATCGGCATATTTAAAACCATCAGTCATTTTTTACTATGCTTATCAAAACAGCTGTCGATGCTAAAACACTTAACATTTATCTCACAGACTTGATACAGGTTTTAGGCAATACTCTTCTTAGGAATCAAAAAAATTCCGTTGTAATTTGTTTTACTACACTTAGCTGTTTAATTTAAATATACTGCAACCTGAACGACCTTAATAAAAAATTATCAATAAACAACTAAAAATTAATACACTAATTTAAAATACATGTACACAATTTATAAGTGTGATTAACCCCTGTCGTTACTGCAGCTTTTCCGAAGTTGTATACTGCTCAGCTGATGGTACACGTGACAATTACAAAAGTTAAAACTTAATTTTTAAAACATCTTAAATTTGAGGTAATCGTAAACATTTTAAAGCTGTCTACAACAAAAAATGTATTATGTACAATGCAATTCTGGATATCATTATATGAAGTAGGGTACATACCTATAACAAAAACAGTAAATTGTACATAATTATATAAGTTTAATCTACACATTCGCTATTTAACTTCCAAACCATTTATCGTCAAAAAGTAACAAAACTAAAAAAAAATGTAATTAACTCCTTATAGGCTAATAATCAATTGTAGATAATGAGACATTTCTAAAACCCTTACCTTCAGTACATTTTCACCAACGAACGAATTACAATTATAATTTTTTTAGAAACAAAAAATCAATATGGAGAACACAGGATATTTAGTGCAGTCCACTCTTATTTGAGGAGGTGTGTAAGGTACATGTCAACAATTCTAATGGATGGAACTTATTGAGCTCTTTTATTATTCATTTAGCAATTTAATTATGGTTTTATTATGATTAGAAAATATGATCATTTACCACTTTTCTATGATGTTAGCAGTAAGATTACGCAGAATTAAAAGTATGAAAATATAGATGCCACTTATGCATCTGGTTAAAATGAATAATTTTTTATCTAAATAACTGTTAATAACAATAAATTATGAACAAACAATGAATGGTAAAATACATTTATGGCTACACGTCAGCAAGGGCGGATTTGGCCTTGCGTAAGAAACGTTATCGAATTACTACTTACCTCAAACATTTAATTATAAAATTCTTCTTCACAAAAACTTGAAAAGTATTGAAAAATGTTATAAATGTCCTGGAAACTAAAAATAATTAATGAAATACACAATTTCTTCGATAAACCCTAGCTCTTCGTGTTTGTAAAATGCCAATTTTCAACAAAATGGCGACGAACCAGTTTAAAGTTTCACTTGTATACCTGTGGTTCTCAAACGTAAAGTACACTATTTTTATAAGTTTTTAAACACGTTGCATTAAGAGCATTTAATTCAAATAACTTATTACTTGATATCTTTGAGGAATAGCATTAGTGTTAACACTATAATCTGTCATTATATTTCAATTTTTCTTGGTAATTAAGGTAACTGTGACTGTAGATTTCTCTGAAGTCATAAAGCAAATCAAGCAGCAAGGGAATGACGTATAATGCATGTGCATTGACTTGGGAAACAACAGTATAAGAGATGGCGCTCTATGTTTCAAGTATGGCTGCCTTTGTGAGATTCGATTGAAATCATCTTTAAAAATGCTTATCGTTAGATTAAAAGATTAGAGCTTTCACCTACGTACATAGGTCAAAGTATAGTCCTTAATTGATGGTGAAATCATCAAGCATTTTGTAAAATAGATCGAGAATGTATTCCCTATGGACCTACGTCCATAGGTCAAAGTATAGGATCCTTAATTGAGGGTGAAATCATCAAGCATTTTGTAAAATAGTTTGGGAATGTATTAATTCATATAGTTGAATTTCAAAGCAGTGAAAAAATTTTAGTAAGTTAGGAAAAGTTTGTCTATTTTCTTGAGTTTAAAAATTTATATTTAAAAATAAAATAAAACTATATTATTTAATTTTCATTTAAATTAATAATTCCTCTTCGGTACCAAACTGCGTCTTTATACCCCAAAAATTCTGCATGCAACTCTAACATCCTTAATTGTATTAATGTTTCTCTCTCTAAGAAAAACCTCCAATGAACGAAATGAGTGATGGTGCAGTATCAAAACTGCATGCCGGACAAAAAAGAAGATTTCAGCCAAGTTCATTCATTTTTTAGGGAGTCCTAAATGATGTGTGGTTTTTTCCTAAATTACCTAATTTTTATTGTTAGGAGAGATCGGGGCATGAGACCACTCTCATTATTTCAAAAATTGCACGTTTTATTCTATTCAAACATTTAAGTGGGGGTGTTTTGGTGTATTATGCTTAGTTAGAAATAAAAGTGAGTAAAAATAATTCAGTTTGAGATATTAAAATATAATTATTTGTAATTAATAAGAGCATATTTTAACATGGTGTTTCATTGTTTCAATGGTTGTTGTAAGTTATGTTTTTGTGAGGAATGGGAGTTCGGGGGGTCCTCCCCGGGAAAATTAAAATATGATAAGTTTTAAGCCTTTCTAAGAGCCTCTGACGCAAGTGACGGAAAGGGGGAATCCGGAACACAAAGTGTTTTTGACTACCTACTTTAAAAAAATATATATTTTCCTTTTTAGTAATAATTTGTTTTTGGTCTACCATGTTGAAAGAAGGAAGTATATAAAATGAAATTAAAAATGGTTTATAAAAAAATTTGTTTAATTAGACAATTACAAGGTCTTAAGCAAGTAACTTACATTTCAAAATTATTTTTCTTTGTCAAACTAAAATTAACAATGTTAATTTTTGCTTCCAAACCACTCATATGTTAGACTTGAATGTACTTTTTTTTAAATGTCTTTATTCAGCTTGACTTTTTCATAAAAGCCAGAGCAAGAGAGGTTAAAGTTGGGTTTACATACAATCAATGCTCTTTCATGAATGCTCTGCCATCCCCCCAAACATTGTTCATTAATACCATTTCTACAAGTGCTGATGTTCCTGATAAACACAAGATGTAGTCTAAAACACGTCTGGAATAGCGATTTCTTTTTCTGAGAAATGATTGAAACGCTGCTTCCATTTATCCTCTGAAGATAGGTTTTTCACCTTTTTCTCTCTTTTTCCAGTTTTCAAGCTTTCCATTCCAAAACTCTTTTGCCAGGACCACCTAACAAATTACATAACATAATCATACTGATTTAGAAGTAAGAAATACTTAGCGAAAAGGTAAGCAGCTGGCAGGATCAAAATTATTCGTTACTTTTAATAAAAATAATTATACTCACCTCATCAAACAGTTCATCAGTATTGATAGTGTCTTTCTCGTTCATGTTGTTGTTGATAATCTCTGCCGTCTTTTACACATCCTCTCAGGTAAATGAGTTTCCATTAATCCAGGTAAAATAAACCTTGTGTTGTCCTGCTGGAGAAGTTGTGTACTCAACTTCAGCAAATTTACAGTCAGTTTAGTTACACGCACTGTGTAAATATGAATGTACTTGTAAATTTTGACAAGTGCTTCCACATCAATGGGAAACGCGTCGACTGCATGTTGGGCGTAGTTGTGAACAATGTTTGCTCTACAGCCTACTCCATTAATGGTTCTCCCCAGTTGCTTAGTTATTAGGGCAAAAACGTTATTTTTTCCTCTCCACTTCACTCCACCAAGGTTTATGTTGGTGTTGTCTCCACTGAAACAAACAAAATTCTTTTCAAAATAATTTTCTTTTACCACAGGCGTTAAATATCCGCGGTCTTACCTGGGACTGATTTAAAAACCAAAAGTTTTACCTGAACTCATCTTGGTTGAGTAAAATAGCGCACTACTATAGGAACTAACTTGACCTCCTTTCTATTGGAAGCGTCCATGCTTAAAAATATAAAATTACATTTCTTAAGATCATCAATGAGCTCGCCATGAGCCAACGGAGCTAATATATTTAAAATGATAGCTTCTCACTTGCTCTTGCCAAGAGAAAAGTTTGGTTCGAAAAACTTAGAAATTAGTTTAGAAGAGCAGACCTTGGAGTTAAAACTTAGGTTATGATTACGCAAAAGTTGCTTCCTTTACAGCCAATTCCAACGTCTTGCCGTCTGGATTTGTACTACTGAAAAAAGTTGGCAACTTCGAGGAACTAGCAAGTGCTTTTAAGCTAGCTTTGTGTTTGTTACTTTCGGTAATATCTGACCGACCACCATGTTGAACAGAAAATTCAGAATTCCATTGTGTGCACCGAACTTTACTATCTTGGCTATATACTTCCTTCAGGAAAGGAATTTCACTTCTAAGATTGTCTGTAAACTTGCAGATCCTTTTCGGCATTGTACTATAGAATATTACTTACGAAAACGGTGCCGGAAACAAAGTACAGTACGAATTCCACATTAAAAATCAAACTAAAACCCACACTATTCGTTTGTACAAAAACCACACATCCCCGAAGGAAACATATAAGGTGAGATAGACCTTCACTTAAAATACAGACAGTGTGAAGCAATTAGACAATATGACCTAGCTTATAGTTTCAAATCAGCTTATGGAAAGGTTTCTTCGGTCGACAAAGCTCTAAAGGATTTCAGTGTCCCGATATCACTAAATTCAAATGTTTTCGACGATGCCGGTTTCACATCTAAAATTACTCCAGTTCCCAGAAGGTGCAGGAAGACAAAACAAGTCCGTACGAAAGACTCTTCTCAAAACTGCTGATGATTTTAAAGATCAGAAGAGCTCCGATTAAGAAATTTGCAATTGCTGTTGTGAATACGACAAAAATGAAACTTAGTTTTGGTGTACCATATGTGGAAAGTGGGTACATGAAGATTGTAGTGGAGCTGATAATCCTAAATGTTATATTTGTGATTTTTGTAAAGATCAATACACAGATTATTTGTTACATTTAATAAATAAATATTATTTTTTTTCAATTGATGCTATGCTCATAATCTTTGGTGTAATCAGGCCAGAGGGGACATCGTTACCCCGCCACTCGGGCAAAGAAGTCACATATTCTAGTTGTCGATATGATCAACTTGTAACTCTCAAAATCTTTATTAATTTTCGTGTACCTGAATACAAGATGAGAGACAACATGTTAAACTTTACTTTTTCCAAAAAATGAAAATATAATATTCCCAATTTTCTTTAGGGTGAACCCATAGCCCCGGTCTCCCCTACTTGAGTACAATAAAGATTCGTATTAATCACGCATGACCATTTGGAATTAATTCAAAATGTTTCATCAAACAAAAAGCATAACTCTGCTTCCAAATCGTTCTTTGACTAAGCCAGCGTCTATGGCAATACGAATTTTTGTAGAATATCTACTTTTCAATCATAAGTGATGTGTTTATAAAACCGGCCGTCATTTGGATTTTGATGTAATTATCTGCATACGTCTAAACTCCGTTGTCATTGATTCTCATTTAAATAGGTAGAATTTCTGGGGAGCGTTTTATTGGTTTCTTATTTGTCGTTTTAGGTTTCACCAAACCAACGAATTAGACGCGCCATACTCTCTGGCTAATCTACGTGTGGTAGTAACAGGTTTTACAGTTACTGCCTACAAGGATACGACGAAAACCTCTTTACAAGCTCGTATTCCTATTTCGAAATGTTTTAAACTCCCGATGAGTCTTCCTTCCGTGAATTGGCCCTTCTCGTTCTTGTTCACATGGTTTGAATGGATTTTGTTGTGTTGTTTCCTTTCTTAAACTAATATAACAACAATACGAGGATTCTCTGATTTTACATGTTTGTTTTAAGGAATTAATGCAAGTATAATACGTCTAACCTTTGATTAGAATTTGTTGTTTATCTTAAAGTCTACTTTTTTATCTCTTATAAAACCGCAAACTATTTTTTCTTTTAATAAATATGGTCTTGGGGAGTAAAAGATGCATTCAAAAACGAAATCGTTTCTCGAACAATCTAATCTTAGAGGTACTAAATTATAAGCGAGTTCGAACCAGGCCAAGGAAGCCTTTAATTCTATAAGCGGAGGTAAACTGGAACATGCTTTCTTTCCGGATACGAAGTAAAACGGTTAGGTCCCGTTCGGCATGTTAAAGATTGTTTACTGGATGAAAGTCCTTAGTTAAAGCAAAATTATAAGAAAAGTAATAATAATCATAGAAGTTGATGTGCATAAAGATGTTTGGGAATCCGCTATCCTAGATCTTGGCCCACAATACAATACAATTTATTGCAATAAGATAAATTACACAAAATTTATACGTTTCTATATCAAGTAGGTCCAGTTATCGTCGTCAGTAGTAGTGACATATTTACAGAATACTTCAAAACAAGTTAATAACTTATGATTAAGTCTGCTATAAGAAGATTGGAGGTATCTAAAAGCCAACTATAAATTTAAATTTTATTTTAGTAAAGACTAACTTAAATTTTAATAAAGTAAATATCATTAATTAACTGTTTTAAAATGACAAATCAGAACACTCCATAACGAACGTTGGCTGGCAATTAAAAACGCCACAGCCACAAAATTTTACAAAATTAAATCATATTATAATGTCTGAGCAAAACTGTGAAAAACTTTAGTTTAAAAATGATAAATGTATTCACAACTAAAAACCTGATACACTAATAAGAAATTTAGTAAAATCGTAACAAATCTAGTAAAGAAATAATTTTAGGTTGCTACTTAAAAGACTTAAAAGTAATTGTTATGAAATAGCGAAAACAGAATTTATACAGTTAATCTTATTTTAATTTTAGTTGTAACTGTTAAACCATTCTAATGAGTAAAAAGTCAATTGTAAAACACTCACTTCAAACTCTAGGAAAAGTTAAAATTAAAAGTACGTTTAACATTTTACAAAAAGTGGGTTTGAAGTGCGGGGTGTCTTCCGAGTCGGAACTCTTCGGAAGACAGGCTGGGTTCAAGGGATGCATCTTCGATGGGGAACTGGGAGGTTCCCGCCGCTCCGACACTTAAAGGAATAGGTAGGGTGAGCATCACCGTAGTTGTTACACCTTGGGTTTGCAGCCGGAGGATCTGTGACCTTCTCTACAGTTTGGACAGCGGATCGCGCGGGAAAGACACTCTCCCACGGTATGCCCCACCTGGGTGCAGGTAGAACAATACTTTGGGAGAGGATGTGGTATAAGGGAAGGTTCGCAACGGTAGTGTCGCCCGAACATAACGACACCGCTTGCGAGGAGTTATTCTAGGGTGGTTTGGGAAGGAGTTATGATGACTAGGGAAGTTGGAGTGTTCGTGACCTTCGAGGTGATGCAAACAGCCGCCTTCACATGTGGAAGATCAATCGCATCCAGGATCTCTTGGGATAGGATGTTTTCATCTACGTGACGAATCACGCAGGAGAAGGAGAAAGCTCTATGAGTGGAGTTAGGTAAACGGGGACCGGAGAGTTGGGTGAGGGTGACGGAAGGGTCACCGAAATGGTGTCGCACCTAAGCTGCGCACCATCCGGCAAGGGAGAGGCCGTCTCTAAAAGACAGGTATGGTTATGGTTGAATGTTAGGTTGAACCAGGGAAGGTTTACGGATTTTAAGGAATTAAAAAGGGATTTCTGGGTTGTCATTGATTTTGGGATATTGCAGATGCAATACCGTGGGGATTGGGAGCGGGTGGTTCAGGATTGGGGGAACTGGGTGTAGGAATCACGGCAGGTACAGGTGGCTGGGAAGGTGTGTGTAAGAGGGCGGATTTGTGTGAGTGTGCGGGTTTCTGTGTGTGTGCGTGAGTTTGTGTGGTTTTGTGGAGGCGGTAAAACCTGTTGAAATGTAGGAGTCTGTTGATGAGGTGGAAGTGGACGGGCGTTTGAGTGGGAGCGTGTGTGTGAGGATGGTGGTGGCGAGGCGAGGGTGTATGCGTATATGTGTGGTGAGAGTCGGTGTAGGTGGACGGGCGGCGTCGGGGGTTGGGGATACCACGGTTACGATAGCACGGTGGCGACCGTGCTTAACCATCGCGGTTGTTAGTGGAGGTTTAGAAAATTGAATTAAAGAAAGGAAAGATAATTGTTATAAGAGAAGGACGGGTCTCCGCCGAGCTGCAACCTCACACCGCGAGCATAAATAGAAAACGGAGGAAAACAAGTGTTAAAATAAAACAAATTAAGAAAATTAAAACAATGTTTTTATTAAACTGATACCTGTTGCTTTACCCGACGTCGATTTTGTGGTTGGCGGTGGCGATGTCTTGGATGCTTCTATACGTTGTCCTTAGATCCTGCTGTATTCCGGCGACTCCTGTTTGCTGCTAGGCTGTGCCTCCTCTACTGAAGACCGCTTCTTCGTATTATCAGTATGCAAGCACAGATCTAACTCCGGAGCGGCGAAGATTACGATTCCGGAACGATCAGCGTAAAAACGCTAAATTTTTTTTGGAAATTAAGAGATTTGTAATAAAAATCACGAAAACTCTTACACGAGATGGGGCTTACGTTCGATACCGAGGTTCGGACTGCCCTGTTCAATTTTCCTATTTGAGCGTCTTTTTATTTCTACTGGAGTTAATTAAATTTTGGGAGAAATTCAGCGGTGGAGAAAGGGGTACATTAAGCGCAGTTTTTAATTTTTATTTGAAATACACAGCTGTTTCCAGCCACACATCCAAACACACACACACACACACACACACACACACACACACAAACACCAACACAAACACAAACACAAACACAAACACAAACACAGACACAGACACAGACACAGACACAGACACAGACACAGACACAAGACACAGACACAGACACAGACACAGAACACAGAACACAGACACAGACACACACAGACACAGACACAGACACAGACACAGACACAACAAGACACAGACACAGACACAGACACAACACAAAACAAACACGACACAAACACAAACACAACAAACAAACACAAACACAACACAAACACAAACACAAACACAACACAACACAACACACGAAACAAACACAAACACAAACACAGACAAACACAAACACACAGCAAACACAAGACAAACAGCAACCAAACCAGAACAACCAGACACAGACACAACACAGACACAACACAGACAGCAGACACAGACACAGACACAAGACACAGACACGACAGACGCAAGACACAGCACACAGCACAAGACAAGCACAAGCACAGACACAGCACAACACAGACACAGACACAGACACAGCACAGACACAGACACAGACACAGACAAGACACAGACACAGAACACAGACACAGACACACAGACACAGACACAACAGACACAGACACAGACACAGACACAGACACAACACAGAAAACACAGACACACAAACACAACACACACAAAACACAAACACAAACACAAACACACAACCACACAACACAAAAACACACACACACACACAACACAACACACACAACACACACACACACACACACACAAACACAACCACACGCACACACACCAACACACACACACCACAACACCACACACACACACACGCACACACACACAGCACACCACACAGCACACCACGCACACACGCACACTACACCACACTACACCACAACACACACAACACACACAACACAACCACACACACACCACACACACACACAAAACACACACCACACACACCACACACACACGCACACGACACACAGCACACAGCACACGCACACGCAACACTACACGCACACGACACGCACACACGCACACGCACACGCACACGCACACGCACACGCACACGACACACGACACGCACACGCACACGCACTCGCACACGCACACGCACACGCACACGCACACTAAATAGTAAATTTTGTATACCAATCTTTTGGTCAGAGATAAGGATTATATCTGGTAAATTTATGTTAGCAAAATATAAGTAATTGATCTATTCTTTAATTAAAAAAAAATTACACTTTTGGCCAAAAGCGGTGGAGAGTGGATTTATCGAAACGTTTCAAATTGTGTACCGCATTTGCTTCAAGGACTAGGAAAAACAGCAAAGACATACCAAAAGCAAAATTAAAATGAACATCAAGACGATAATTAAATGTTAAATTACCACAGCGTTACATAAGAAGTTGAAATTAAAATTAAAATTAAAAAATTGCATGCAGCGTTCTGCATTATGCTTTTCATTTTTAATAACACTTGCAATTATTGACAAATCTATTTATTTGTTAGATTTAACTGGATTATTTTAATTGATGTCATGTTTACATTTGTGAATGCTTCTATCATTTTCAAATTCAAGTTTTTCACAACTTTACACTTACATCGTGGCTTTACTAAATTTTGTTAAATGTGTTTTTTGGCTGACGTTTTTCATTGTTAGCCTTCGACTGTTAGAGGGTGTTCTGATTTGTTATCTTTAAGACAGTTTAACAATATTTAATTTTTAATGTTCTGGTTATTCTTTACTAAATTTAATTCTATAGTTGGCTTTACACGTTTCTCAAACTGTTATATCAATAGCAGGCTGATGTTCATGTTTTAATTTTTCAAATTTCACAAAATTGTTTCAACATCTTTAACAATTTTAATAGATATTACTACTGACGAAGATAACTGTAAGTGTTATCGAAACGTTTAGATCGTATAATATAAAAATATACCTACCATTAAAAAAAGTCCAAAGGATAAGTATTTTATTATGTGTAATAATGGTGAAAGTTTACATTTTCAAGTTTAAATCTAGCTCATCATGTCCCAACTTTGGGTTATGAAATATTATTAGGGATGGGTGTTTTATCGAAATTTAATACAAAATCATATTTGTTTCTAGCAAATAAAATAGTATCAAAAATATCCCGTTCTCATTTGTTTTAAATACAGAGAGATCTATAAATGAAGTGTAAGCTGAGAGAATTCAGTAGTTTCTAGCGCAGTCACTCAAACTTCCGCGCCATTGCTTGCGGGTAGGTTACCGGTCACTTTGTTAACCTAATTTTCATTTTCATCTTACCCTTGTAAGGCATTGTTCTAATGAATTTTCAAGAGTATTTAATTTAGCCAGGTCATTTAGAACTGTTTGTCTGCGGGCTGATTTCATATATATATATATATATATATATATATATATATATATATATATATATATATATATAATTTATTGTAATTGTACGAATGCATTTTTGGGAGCAGGAAAAAGGAAAGGAAAGGTCACGTATTTCATTCCCTCGGGCTGTTTGAGCTTTCCAAGCTTCTTCAGCCACAGTCATAGATTCCCAGGATACATACATTACGTATATATGCATGGTGGGATTAAGGATGGGTGTGGTCAGGATAGGATCGGAAGGAACGGAGTTAGGGTTCTGAGGGGGGAAATACCACTCCAACATTAGTCTAAGTAGCCGCACATGGTGTGCATATACGGAGTGACCATCCAGAATGCTAAGCAGATCGTGTCTACTCTACCAGCTCGGTTTTGGTGAAAAGCTACTTTTATTCAGGATATAATTGTGTGTATGTAAATTCTTGCATATTTTTTTATTGCCTATTTGTAGTTCAAACTTTATTACAGTTACCTTATTGTTACGTATCAATTTTTCTGTTGGTTTTATTTTATGTATAACTTAATCTACATTATGATTTTTATTTTTGGTTTACTGTCAACTCAACTGTCGGTATAGTTGGTTGTATAACGGCCACGTGTTCGGTGCCACAGTTTTAATTCTGATTTATTTATGATACAATTGTAGACGTGATTTGACTGTTTCTTTTTATATGTGTTATAATTAAGTCGCTTTTTACTCAATTTTATAATTTTGTACGCACTTTAACCTGATTTAATGGTACTTTATTACATCTGTATATTGAACCTTTCCTTTTCTTTGTTTTTTTTGTTCTTTGATTGATTAATGTACTTGTAAAATTGCTTATTGATTAATCAACTGAGTGCTCTTGGTTGTTCTTTGCCAGTGTGCAGATTAACGGGTTGAGCCATCATTGTGCAAAGCTCATTAATTCTAATTGAGTAATGTTATTGTTTACCTGCCCTAATGATGCTACGTTTAACCTCATTTATTTCTACCTCTTTCAATTAACTTAGCGTAGTACTACTAGACGGTCAATTCAATTCTTTTTATAAGATTTGAGTTTTGCGAATACCTAATTCATTATTAGACTTGTAAAAAAATTTTAAGGTTTTAATTATTTTGCGAGGAAGTCAGTGTGATGCATACAATTATTTGAGTAATACCGTTATTATAAGTAAAGTCAAGATCCATCAATTAGTATTTTTTTATACTGTCAACCGGGGTGACTTGAATACACTTTTGCCATATTTTTGCTTATAACTTTTGACACATTTAACCAAAATTAATCAAATTTTGGCTAAGGTGCGTCTAATATTTTAGGAACAATTCCCCTTTGTTGTTAAAGGTTAAAATTTTTCTTTCCCGATTTAAAAAAAAAAGAAAAGTGTTCCGAGTCACCCAGATGTTGGGGGGTGATTCGGAACGCACATTTATTTGTATAGAAATTCCAAGTCAATCAATAGGAGAGTCGACTCGGAACACAAAATATTTTTAAAAAGAATTTTGTTTTAAATTTTCAAAATCCAAATAAAACTCGCTTTTTGAATGACACAAAACATTAAACATATGTTAAATTTTAACACATAGCAAATGAACAAAGAACTGTTAATCTACTATATATAATATAGGTAATAAAATATAGGTGGGTAGGTACCACACTAAAAAACATATTGCAAGATATCGAGTAGATAGGCACCAACTAGCCTTGAACACATGAGAACATTATAATATAAACCAAAGTGATTTAAAAAGCGAAAAAAAATCCACCACGTCTTAATTTCAAAGGCACATCTAATATTTTCATTATTTGTTTTATTTCGATATCACAAATATCAGGCACGTCGGGGAAACGTAAGCACTTTTTATTTTTCTATTCTCTCTCAAACATGAGACTGTGATTTCTCCTTCTGACACTATTTCCTGAATTTGAGCAATAAACTTTTTGTCGAGGTTTTCAGTCTTATTGTTTTCTACAGGAAATTTTATCATTATAAACATGTTCTTCTCCAACGATATAAGGCGGGAGCATGGTTCCATTTGCAGCCACAGAAAACATAACAGATGTTGCCGATTTGCTAGAATCCAGTATCCTTACGGGATATTTGCACGATCTTCGAACTAATACTTTTACATTGCCTGGGTCATCTACAAAATTTGTCTCATCGTAGTTGACAAGATTGTCGGGAGGCACATCACGTAACGACTCTTCGAGATTCCTAAAGTATTCTTCTGTTATTTCTACGGACACATTGGCCCTGGCTCTTTTTATATTAGAGCATAATCTTTGCTTTAGTGCAGCGTTTCGCTGTAGAAATGTTGTTATCCATCCGTGTGAAGGTAAATTATTTTTAAATTGAGATCTCTTTATGCTTCGTTTGTTTAAAAAATTTTGGACCAAAACGCAAACATCTTTTTTTTCTAGAGGAAACCCCCAGTCAGACATCACACCAATGGAGTCAACTATGAGTTTCTCTTCCTCATGGGTTAAAGCAGGTTGTCCCCCATATCTCTTTAAATTCTTTTGATTTATATGCCTATAAAGGTGGCTAATTTCACCCCATATCTATCACACGCTTTTCTATATGATAGTTTACAATTTTAACGTCCGTGATGGCTTTTTGAAGTTGTTCTTCATTATAGGAAGCGTAATTTCTGCCACCAATCTTCCTTTTATAATTTCGCGGCATGTTCCGACTCGCCCTGTAAAGTGCAATAATTTATGCAACATCCTGTAAATTTTTTGTTCCGCGAAAATTTTATCTAACCTCAAAATTCTGAAGGGAATACTTGAAGCTATTAAAAAATGTATACAACAACTTCCACATGCCAGTAACACCCGTGATATAACAAGATTATTACAATTATACAAAGAATAGGGTTTTTCTTACCTTTTATTCACAATAATTTTCAAAACTAACTTCGGGTAGTTGCGAAATTTTATACCATAAATAAACGATATAGATGTCTAACTAACTTACCTGCATCTCAGATTTGATTCATCTGATGCATGATAGATGTTAGTACCTGTACAATTTTAAAATATTGGTATGTTCCGAGTCGGACCCCATGTTCCGAGTCAACCCGTTTGACGGTATGCATCGTTGCGAATAGGTTCCATATAATGCACTTAAAGGTTTTATAGTCTGTTAATTATTGAGAGTAATTTCGAATTACACTGTTAAGTATAGGGTTCCTTGGGGCACTACAACATCATGGCGGATCTTGGCGAAACTTTGCCAAACGTTGTATCGATTTAGTTTATTTAGTGAAACAAAAGTAGATTGCATAACCTTCTGTACCTACATGTGTATATGTAGTTTGGAAGGTAAAAAATTATTATTAATTCTTTTAATTTCCACTTTGTTGGTTAGAATGTCGATGTTGTTCCATACCAGTTATTTGCGTTAGACGAAACTGGTTGGGATTTGCTGGTTTAGCGTTCGTTGAAAGGAATTCTTTTAGTTAAACATTTTTGTGCTAGGTGCGCTGTGAGGATTATAGTACATACATAGTATTTTATTTTGTGCATTGTATTTGTTTTTGAAATTCGTTACTTGAATTTAAACGAGACTTTTGTAAAAACTTGTTTAAATATCATGACATGATCTAAACGAAATGAATAATTATCTAATATTTTGTACAAATTTTATTCATTAACATCGTTGAATTATTTAAGTGAATCCACGCCCCTGCTCCTTACATTCCCAAACCAAATGTTTTTGACAGTACTAGACGTTACTGACGTATTCTTACGTTTCCCACGTAAGTCTATTCTCACCTTTCTTTTAAATTTATAAATATCCTTGTGTTTTAAAAGATCCAAGTTCCCCCACATCACCTCTTCGTCCCCGATTTTATATTGCAACGTAATGCCGGTTACTATCGTTTGATCAACGTGTTCGGGTGTAACACATCCACGTTAATTTTCTTAACATGATTAAAATTCTATTACGATGGCTCCTAAATTAAGTTCGCAAGAAAGAAAAGACTTAGATCGTTTTACTAAGTTTTTAGTATTAAAATCGGCGCAAGTTATAGTTGATTCTAGATTAGGAAATAAAATTTCAACACCATGTAAAACAACTAGTGAATGGGTAAGTTTGTACTAATCAATTAACACTAATTCTAACACAATCTTTAGTTTAATTTAGCAGTACCTGATCTTCCCGAAGTGTTGGCTGAAGCAAAGAAAGCGTACAATGAAGATTGTGTGTTAACGAAACTGCCTTTATGTGTTGAAATTTCTTTACGTACTGTTGAAGGTGATCAAATGGTATTGGAATCGTGGTGCCTTGGTATATTACCTGAACTATACGAATATAATAGTCCTTTTACGCAATCTGTTTATAATCGAATGGGTATTTTACTAAAATCATTAGTGTCAGTGACTAGAGTGACTCCGGCTTATAAATTATCGAGGAGACAAGGACCTGATTCGTATATTATTTTATATCGTATTTATGTGGGTGAACCAGTGTTACATGCTCTTGGTGACGGATATAAAGTAGTGCGGGTCGGACAATTATGCACACCTATTGGTACTTTACATCTTACAGTCTCTTATCGTACTAAAATGACAATCTCACCAACAACATCTGGTAAAGACAATTCCATTATGGTAAAAAGTGATCATTTCAATACAAATTTAAGCCCTCGTCATATGAGATATAAGCAAAGGTAAGTGTAAAAAAAGAAGTTTTGTTGTGATGATATTGCAAGTATTCAGTGCAAATTTGACCATAATTATACAGCTGTATTCATTATTAATCTATGTATAATTCAAATTAAATCGGATCAAAAAACATCTCTCGATGATAAAGGTAACATATGGTAAATAGACCCTGTTCTTTCACTTCTGTGGTATTCGCACCTGTATTAAATTTCAGTTTTATTTATAGCTTTCTTACATAATATGAAAGGTGCAATTTTTTTGTGGTGTACAATTACACGTTTTATGATTTTACTGTTGTATATTATTGTGACTGAGACTAGAAGTTTTAATTGGCTTCATTCACATAAGTATATACATACCCTTGACCTATTCCAATGTAGGCGGATATGACTGCCTCATGCAACGTATTGTCTCCTAAACCTAATCTATTTTACATATACGAATGTAAATGATTTCTATTTTAATAAAGGTACTGTTAAGTATTTTTGTCGGCATCAAGGTACTGCAATTTTTAATTAATCATTGAGTACAAATTAGAAGCTTACTCTATTTTTATCGTAGGCAAAAAATTTGAATGTTGACCATTTGCTTGCAAAACAATTTTATTTTATTGCAAGTGGCATGATGCCCACTTGCACATGATTATGTTGAGTAAAGCTTCCCCATGATTGCAATTTTAGAAATTTTGTATGAGTGTGTTGTACAAAAATAACATAAAACAATGTATAATATAACAATGTTTTACTCAAAATATTTTTATCAGGCTCAATATCCTTTCATTTCTAAATTGTCAATAGTATATTAGGGAACTAGTTTCATAAGATGTGTTTTTATTGTATAGGTTTTTATGGATGAGTGCTATTAAATATCTTATGAAATGAGTTTCTTATACTATTTTTTGTATTTTGCGTAAATTCATCTTGTAGGTCAGTTGTTATAGTTGGCAATAGGGGTGGGCGATATCGCAAAATTGATATTAAAAAAAATATCATATCAATTTGATGCATCAAATATCAGATATCTATGATGAAATATCAAAATATCAAGATATCGAATATGAAAATATCAAAACATAAAAGTCTCTGCGCCGGTTGTGCGGATAAAAGAATGATATGGGGCTGATGGACATGGGAGCATGGTAAAAGCTTCCCTCTAATTTTATTAAGAATACCTAACTAAACACTAACTACTTGGATATATAGGTACATACGATAACGTGGTGCTGAATGAATAGCGATTTTCATCTAAACGCAATTTAATCTCGTTGGTACGTGCATGTACAGGCTGTCCCAAATTCGAGGGCAAGCATGGGGATCTCGCTTATTATAACAGATAGGATATAGGTTTAAATTCGGCACTTTTGCTAAATTCGATGCCGAGTAATAATCTGAAAAGAAATTTGAGCTAACTCGAATGCATTTGGTTTTATGCTCAAAAAACTAAAAATTTCGATTTTTGTTTTTCGCGTTTGGCTACCTTATTATTAGGAATTTTCAAAATTCGATTAAACATTATTATGGCAACTTTTTACGCACAATACTAATACGGTATTAAAAATATTATGCGACGTTTTGTTTATTCTGAACCATCATCAGGTTTATTTTTTCTTATCGGGGTTAAGACATATTTTTATGGCGTTAGATGGAGAATGT
This sequence comes from Vesta saturnalis, assembly GCA_036346205.1. Classification (NCBI taxonomy): domain Eukaryota; kingdom Metazoa; phylum Arthropoda; class Insecta; order Coleoptera; family Lampyridae; genus Vesta; species Vesta saturnalis. Next base: position 13,408,702 of record JARFJB010001883.1, on the reverse strand, counting down.
TATGCTGATTTTAGCAATATATAACACTTCATGGTTTGATCGACTGTGAATTAAAATACTCTTAAATTAAAAACTAAATATTACATTATCACGATATCCATGAATCAAACAAAACTCAGGAGTTGGCTTTTGTCATGTCATTTTCTAATTGTAAAAAGGGTAATAACTGCAAGATCCTTCGTGTTAGTGCTTTAAAATTTGCAAGTTTCTTTAGAATGTTTTCAAATACAGAAAAACGAGACATGATAAGGATATTTTATAGCTGCAATAGAAATAGTGTCAGAGCAGAACAAAGATATTTAGAAGAATATCCGGAGAGGCAGCAACCAAACCAGAGATATTTTTTAAAATTAGACCAAAATTTGCGAGAATTTGGATGTTTTCAGAAACCTCGAAATGCATATGGTAGCAGACTAGACAGAGATGCCGAAGAAGAAATATTACATCAGGTACTATTTGTTAGTATTATACTAATTATAAGAATTTCCACTCACTTCACTGCTAATTTCAGCAGACATTTTTTTTTGGAGAGTTATGACTTTATGTTATCCATCTTAGGTTCAAGAAAATCCTTCAACATCTACCAGAGATATAGAGCAAACTATTGAAGTGCCAAAAACGACAGTTTGGCTAGTGTTAAAGCAACACCGTTATAAACCATTTAAGTTACACGTTAGTCAAACTCTTCGGCCTGGGGACGATATGAGACGGTTGGATTTTTGTAACCAACTTAATACCAAAATGCTGGAAAATCGCAACTTTCTCAATCAAATAATTTGGACGGATAAGTGCAATTTTTCCACTAATGGAATGTTTAATCGTAATAACGAGCACTACTGGTCCGTTGAAAATCCACGAATTAACAGGCAAATGCGAGGACAAGGCCACCGGTCCTTTAATGTGTGGGTTGGAATCTGGAAGGATAGGCTCCTTGGGCCAATTATTTACGAAGGTATCCTAACGTCTCAACGCTACCTCGCATTTCTAACACACGAAATATCAGATCTTTTGGATGATGTTCCGCTAAACGAAAGATGGACTCTCTGGTGGCAAATGGACGGAGCTCCTCCTCACAATGCTGCGATAATAAGTGAATATCTTAACGGCGAATTTCCTGATAAATGGATGGGAAATAGGGGACAACTTAGGTGGCCAGCAAGAAGTCCAGATTTAACCCCTTTAGATTACTTCCTCTGGGACTATTTAAAAAATATGATTTATAAGACGCCACCGCAAAATATAGAAGAACTCCAGAATAGGGTTGTTAATGAACTTCGTCAAATTCCCAGGCGAACCATTCAAAGAAGCGTAAACAATTGTAGAAGAAGAATTCGTTACTGTATTCAAGAAGGAGGAAACTTGTTCGAACATGTATTATAATAATCTTTGTTTGTTTGTTTGTGTAATTATTTTGTTGTTACCTATCGATAAATTTGCGTTGTCGCTATTATGACCGTGTTACATAGACATACTTGTTTGAGTTGTTTGTTAATGTTTTTTTTTAAATTGTGTAAATGTTTTTATATTTTTTTGGATGTTCTAACGAGTTTAACAAATTAAATAAGTAGAACTACTGCAATTATTCCTTGCTGGATCCAAGAAGGCGGAATCTTGTTCTTCGTATTTTTCTCATTATTTTAGTTCGCAGTCGATCAAACCATAAAGTGTTATATATTGCTAAAATCAGCATAACATTCTCCATCCAACGACATAAAAATATATCTTAGCCCCCATAAGAAAAAATAAACCTGACGATGGTTCAGAATAAACGAAACGTCACATAATATTTTTAATACCGTATTGATATTGTGCGCAAAAAGGTGCCTTAATAATGTTTAATCGAATTTTGAAAATTCCTAATAATAAGGTGGCCAAACGCGAAAAACGAAAATCGAAATTTTTAGTTTTTTGAGCATAAAACCAAATCCATTCGAGTTAGCTCAAATTTCTTTTCAGATTATTACTCGGCATCGAATTTAGCAAAAGTGCCGAATTTAAACCTATATCCTATCTCTTATAATAAGCGAGATCCCCATTCTTACTCTCGAATTTGGGACAGCCTGTACATTTGAGCAAGTGAAGAATGAAATGATGTTCTGTTCCGACTTCCGAGAAAATTGTTTTTTCCAGTGTAATATTAAGTAATTTAATATTTTGATACTTTGATATTTTGATATATCAAACCATCAATATCATATCACATCATATCAATAATTTGATATTTGATTAGATACCCCTAGATAACTCTAGTTGGCAACCTGTTTTTAGCCTGTTTGAGTTGGATTCAAATATAGATGATTAAATCTTTTATTTGCTACTAAAGCATTACAAACGATCTTAAATATATTAAATTAATGAAAAACAAAATTAGTTGTAGTCCGTTACAGTTGAATAAAATAACACTATATAACCTCAATAATTTAAACCCAAGTTGAGTCAACAAATATACAGAAAAGAATTTCGCAACGTTAACGAGGGTTGTATTTCACACAAAAAATGTGAACGGCGTAATGTAAGAGTGTATTAACACCTTATCCTTGATAAAGAAAGAAAAACCGTCCATATTCGATTTTTAGTATAGTAACCATTACAAAACATTAATCAGGAATAATTCAGTACCTACAGATATAGGTTATGGTTATTTCCACATATACTTGAATGTCTGGGTTTAGAGTTATTGTTGTATTCAATTTGAAAATTCTACATTATCCAAAATACAGTGTTTCAATTTATATAATTTCTCCGGTTGATTTGTTTTACAAGCAGCTGATAAAAACGCAAATAAAACGCAACTAAACGTAATAAACATTAACATACACTACGTTTCAAATGAAATGCACCACTTAGAAATAATAATGCTATGATTTTGAAATTTTGGCAAAAATAATGTTTCAGTATCATATAGAAAACGATGGAAGTTTCAATGAAAAAGAACACGTCATTATGTACTTTGCACCACTGTTAACATCAATTATCAACAATTTTTATTTATACATTTTAAGAAATCTAATCGCTTAGTGTCAATTTTTTGTTGTTTAACTGACACATTTATTCTGAAAAAATGCCCCCAGTAAGACAACGACGAAACCTTGCCCAAGTTTCAGATTTTGACAGGGGTAGAATTATCGGCATGAAAGAAGCAGGTTTGTCATTTCGAGAAATCGGCAGAAGACTTAATCGAGACCACACCACGGTGGCTCGCATTTGGTCTTCTTGACCTGAAGAAGGCATTCAACGGCCTCGTACCAGTGGAAAACCACCACGCAGTACCAATGATCGTGAAGAACGACTTCTTCGGCGGATGGCCACAAGAGATCGGTTTCAGTCAACAAGGTCTGTTGCGGTGAACTGGACAGGAGCTATTGGTCGTCACCTATCAACGTCAACAATCTACAGGAGAATTAAGTCTTTTGGCTTACATTCGTATCGTCCGTACCGACACCCCAGTTAACTCAAGAGCATAAGACTGCTAGATTGGCATGGTGTCAAGAGCGGCGGGACCGGGGCCTTCAATGAAGTAACATCGTCTTCAGCGACGAATCGCGTTTTTGTATTTTGGCGAAACGATGGTCGTTAGAAGGTGCGGCGGTTTCGAGGGAGAACGTCGAAATTTAGAGTTTGTTGAAAGACGACCACAGGCTTAACACCTGGGGTCATGGTTTGGGGCGCCATACGTGTTGGTGTAAGATCTCCTCTTGTGTTCATTCTAGGCACATTAAGTGCTCAGCGATATATCGATAATGTGTTGGAGCCAGTGGTAGTACCGTTAATGCAGACGTTGCCAAATGGTGTTTTGCAACAGGATAATGCTAGACCACTTACCGCACATGTTACAAGAAGGTTTCTGGATCAAGTGCAGCTACCAGTATTGCCGTGGCCTGCGCGATCGCCAGATCTTTCGCCTATTGAACATGTATGGGCCATGATGGGTCGAAGACTAAGGCAACTACCAAGGCCTCCAAACAACTTGGATGAATTACGACATCATCTCCAGGTAGCCTGGGATGAAATGCTTCAGGAGGACATAGACCATCTCATAGAAAGCATGCCTCGGAGAGTGAACGCCTGCATTGCTGTTCGTGGCGATGTTACACACTATTAACATTTTCTTGTTAACTGTTAATATTTTGTCTTCAAAATTTCATTATCTTGTACATGTTAATAAAGCATTATTTTACCATACTTTTAAGATCATATCATTATTATTTCTAAGTGGTGTATTTCATTTGAAACGTAGTGTATTTAAAATACTTGGCTTTTTTGGGTTTTCAATGGTGTATTTTTGGGCAGTGGAAAAAACCGAAAATACCCGATGAGAAATATCAGTGGCGTACTATTAGTCATACCATGCATATATAATTAGAATGTTGTTCGAATAAATTCGTACTTTACGAATTTTAAAAATCAAGTGTCCTCGATATTAACATGATTAATATTATAGTTAACACGATGCGATCCAACCAAAAAATATCTGCTAAAACTCAACAATAATTCATATTACATTCTCTAAAAACCGGAATAAGACCTATGTGAAGTTAGCCATAAATTTCATCCATAAATTTTTTTTTCGTTTTTCCGAAAAATTCGATAAAAACCTATAAAAAATTAATAATCCAAAACATATTAAGAGGAATATTGATATAAATCACACATTTTCCACTTATTTAAAATTAAAAACTTATCGCGATCTCTCGGTGAACAAGCGCATGAAACTTTAAATATCTTTATGAAGATATATAATGATGAAATCCTTAAATAATTTTAATTTATTGATCAAATCTTGAAGAGTAATAATTTTTATTACATTTTTAATTTTGTCAATCGACAAAATTAATGGGATGTAATATTTTATAGTAATGGCTAATTTTGTAATTAAATATGGATATATGACAATTTGATGTAATTTGTTAAAATTTAGTCAAAATCTTGTTATTTAGAAATTATTTGAATTTATGGAATGAAACATGTGAAAACTTTATATAAATTATATCAATTAATTATATTTAGTCAAAATCTGAATGAGCAAATCATAAAATCCAAAAATTAGGATGTAATTAATTTTTATAATCTCAGAAAAATAGTCATATTAATTTTTGATTGTTAATTGAAATTTTGTAACTGAACAAATATGTTTTGTATATTTTTTTGTCAATTTGAAGAGTATAATATATCATAACATATCCAAAAATTCACAATTCAAATTCTGGACTTATAAAAATATTAATCCCAATTTATATGTAATTATTATGTACTCTTCGAGGACTTGACAATAAAATTAAAAAAAGTTGTCCATTATATCCATAAACAATTTGTTTATGTTTACTGAATTTCGATCCGAAATACATCAAATTCAAAGTCATTTCTGACTTATAAAAATAATTAATCCTAATTTTTGGATGTAATGTATTAGATGTACTTTCGAGGACTTGACAAAAAAATTAAAAAAATTGTCCATATCATCCATAAACGATTTGTTATGCGTGTTTACTAAATTTCGGTTCGAAAACATCAAATTCAAAGTCATTTCTGACTTATAAAAATAATTACATCCTAATTTTTGGATATGTAATGTATTAGTATACTTCGAGGACTTGACAAAAAATTAAAACAAAAGTTGTCCCACATATCATCCATAAACAATTTGTTCATGCGTGTTTACTAAATTTCAATTCGAAAACACCAAATTCAAAGCCACTTTCTGGACTTATAAAAATTAATTACATCCTAATTTTGGATGTGTTATGTATTATTATGTACTCTTCGAGGATTTGACAAAAAAAATTTTAAAAATGTTGTCCCACATATCATCCATAAACAATTTGTTCATGCGTGTTTACTAAATTTCAATTCCCAAAAACACCAAATTCAAAGCCACTTTCTGGACTTATAAAAAATAATTACATCCTAATTTTTGGATATGTTATGTATTATTATGTACTCTTCGAGGATTTCACAAAAAAATTTAGAAAAAGTTGTCCCACATATTATCCATAAACAATTTGTTTATGCGCGTTTACTGAATATTGATCCCGAAATATATCCAAATTCAAAGTCATTTTCTGATCTTATAAAAAATAATTACATCCTAATTTTTGGATATGTTATGTATTATTATGTACTCTTCGAGGACTTGACAAAAAAATTTAAAAAAAAGTTGTCCCACATATCCATAAACGATTTGTTACTGCGTGTTTACTAAATTTCAATTCCGAAAAACACCAAAATTCAAAGCCACTTTCTGGACTTATAAAAAATTTATTACATCCTGATTTTTGGATGTGTTATGTATTATTATGTACTCTTCGAGGATTTGACAAATAAAATTAAAAAAATGTTGTCCCACATATCATCCATAAACAATTTGTTCATGCGTGTTTACTAAATTTCAATTCCGAAAAACACCAAATTCAAAGCCACTTTCTGGACTTATAAAAAATAATTACATCCTAATTTTTGGATATGTTATGTATTATTATGTACTCTTCGAGGATTTCATAAAAAAAATTTAGAAAAAGTTGTCCCACATATTATCCATAAACAATTTGTTTATGCGCGTTTACTGAATATTGATCCCGAAATATATCCAAATTCAAAGTCATTTTCTGATCTTATAAAAAATAATTACATCCTAATTTTTAGATATCTTATGTATTATTATGTACTCTTCGGGGATTTGACAAAAAAATTTAAAAAAAAGTTGTCCCACATGTCATCCATAAACAATTTGGGCATACGTTGACTAAATTTTGATCCGAAATACATCAAATTCAAAGTCATTTTCTAATCTTATAAAAGATAATTACATCCCAATTTTGGATATGTTATGTAATATTATGTACTCTTCAAGGATTTGACAAAAAATTTAAAAAAGTGGTCCCACATATCATCCATAAAGAATTTGTTCATGCGCTTGACCGAGGAGATCGATAAGTTTTAATTTTAAATAAGTGGAAAATGTGATTTATATCAATATTCCTCTTAACATGTTTTGGATTATTAATTTTTATAGGTTTTATCGAAATTTTCAAAACGAAAAAAATTTATGGATGAAATTCATGGCTAACTTCACATGGGTGGAATAAGTTGCGATCCGTCTGAGGGGCTTAAATGTATCCCTGTTGTATAGAATAATTAATTGAACAGTGAACAAGCTATAAGAACCCAGGTCTAAAATAGTTTTTAAAACAAAACAATAGTTTATATCACACCCGTTTAAAATCGTGAGTGATTTAGGGCCAGCTGCGTGGGCTGAAAGGCACCCCCGAGACCAAAAATAATTAATTTTGTAGAAAACACGATGATATTCCCAATTGAAAATAGCTTCTAAAAATGAAAAGTAACACATTTCACGCACTCCAACATCCATAACGAATTAAAACCAGCGTGAGGGCAGAAATACACCCCCGAACTATAAAATAATAATTTTTCAGAAACCACAGAAATTCCAACTTGACAATAGCTTCTAAAAATGAAGAATAATACATATCACATACTCTAAAAACTAGAATGAGCTAGGACCAGCCTGCGGGGCTGAATTACACACCCGAACCCGATGATAATTAATTTAGCAGAGACCACGATGAGATTCCAATTACAAAATAGCTTCTATAGGTAAATGAAGAATAATTCATATCACGTACTCTAAAAATCAGAATAAGTTAGGACCAGGAGGTATGTCCATTAAGTTGGACCCCACACCAACAGAAAAAATCCGACTTCTTAAAAAAGACAGATTCGATTATGTATAAATCATTGTTAGTTGTACCGCGAAAAACAAATTTACGTAGTAACTATTTCACCAACAAATTGTTTATGCAAATTAAAACAAAGAAAAGTCCCACATGAGAGCGTTGTTAATAAATAATTATAATGTGAAAAACAATTTTACGTAATTACTATTTAGCAAGAAGTTGTAAATGCAAATAAATAGAGGCAATGAGAATAACTTGCGCCGGGGCGGCGAACGCATCGTGGTTATTTTGGCAGAGTGGGTAGAGGGTATTAATAATTTTAATTTACATTTTGTTAAAATGTTTGATATTTTAATAAGTAATTTTCTATCGCTATCCTCTTTTAGTAAAATCATGTTTGGTGTTTGTCTATAATTATAATTGTATTATAATTAGGGACGAGTGGGATAAATGTAAACAGGGGTCATTTTAAACGCCACGAGCAATCTTTTTTGCCGCTAGAACCTTATAACTTCAGACCGTTGTCTAATATCCCCTCCTTTCCTATTGTACAAAGATGCAGGTATCTGCACTCGCATTTTCGGTTTGTTTTGTGTTCTCATTCTGACCATTACAATAATTCTGTTTTTCAATTGGTGGACAACTTTAACGGTAAGTACTATAAAATACACTTTGTATTGTTGCAAGTGTACTAACTTTTGTGTCTAAGTATGTTTTTAAAAGTAAATATGCTATTTTAATAATATTAAAAAAGTGATTACATTTGCCCCGAAAAAAAAGTGTATGGGGGTAAATGTAAACAAACATGTGGGGTAAATGTAAACAGACTTTTGGGGTAAATAAAAACTAGCGGGCCAGCTTATACCAAGGAAGACCTAGAAAATGCCGTTCGAAATGTCCAGAACAGAAATATCTCTTACAGACAGGCACAAGAATACTACAATATACCTATATCTGCGGCTTATTAGAAGAAAAATCGCGATTGATTCTACAGGGCGAGATCGTAAATTAACGTTTACTCATGGCACAAAAGAAAATCATCGGTTGTTAGTTGACTCGCGCAAAAGCGTTAAAAAAACCCGAACACCTACAAAAATCTCGCATGGACGCCAGAAGTCCGGATGTAATTTACAAATTATATGAAGATTTAAGCAGCGCATTTGACAGATTCGAAATAATATCTCCAGAACAGGCATCTTTTGTTTTGAACGCAGATGAGACGGGCTTTAAAAGTGACCCAAGTAGATTAAGGGCTATTAGACAAAAGGGAAAGCCTTTAAGTCGTGTTTCTGGATGATTAGGTCGTGAATCTAATACAGTCTTAGCGTGTGTGGGAGCAGATGGGTCTGTGTTTCCTCCTCTCATTGTATTTAAGGGCGCTGGTGTACAAGCACGCTGGGTGTCTGATAAAGCGTATCCTGGAACTCTGTATGCAGTGTCAAAAAATGGTTGGATGGAAGAACCCCAGTTCTTCACCTGGTTTACCAAGTTTTATCCCTCATATCAAAAAATTAAGACAATTAAAGAATCTTTCAAGCCAAACAGCAGTGCTAGTATATGATGGACATGTTATCCATATTAGTGTTCGCATAGTTGAAGAAACTATCTCTAACAATATTACTCTAATTAAGTTGCCAAGCCATTTGACGGATATGTTCTAACCTCTTAACAAATGCGTGTTTAGTCCTGTCAAAACTTTTTGGCAGAAAAAACTTATCGCGTATGGGAAGAAACAAATGGGTAAGGGAACCGGAAGATTGTCTAAATCGGAATTTGTAGAACTACTAGCTGAGGTTTGGACTCATGCAATAAAACCAAAAAATACCGTATGTTTTTAGTAGTTGCGGGATCTTTCTCGTGGACAAAACAAAATTTCCGATATGCTCCTTTAAGAAACGTGAGTTAGAGGAATATCTGCAGAATAAAGAACACTTCATCTAAAGAGTGTAATAATGTTTTACAGAAATCTGACAACCCTATAGGTACTCCTAACGATGTTCTAGAATCGGAAGTATGTCTGCAGAATCAGAACAGTTCATCTAAAGAATCTAATAATGGTTTACTTGAAACAGAAAATTCTATAGACTGAAGAAATTTTAACAGTTAGAATCAAGATGTCTTGCAAAAGCTAAAACATTTTATCTAAAGAAGGATAAATAATCCAAAACAAAGAAGCAAAAAGGAAAATACTAGATACGCAAAGAAACGCCAACAAAAAATGGAAAATGCAAAACCCTCATGAATCAAAAGTAAAGGAAACAAGACAGTTCAAGTCAAGAAGATAATAATATAGATGTCATTTAAATGTACCAGGAAAGCCCTTATTGGGAAGACGAATTGATGAAGACCCTATTGATATAAATAGGGACATCTTTACAGGATTTCAAAACCTGGAAGTTTCGTTCTTGTTCAGTTTAAACGCGGAAAAAGAACACAACGGTCTATAAATATGTTTGTTCTGTCGAAACTATAATAGATCAATGATGTTAATCGTAGCAAAAGCTATGAACGATAATTTAACAAAATTTTGCCGTCCATTCAGGACTTGGCTAACAAGTCATGACAAAATGATGTTGCTTAAATAAACCAAAAAGAAAGCGAGAAAGATACTAGATACCAAATATGCAACAAAAATATTCAGTAAAGCAAGAACTTCTCAAAGTTCAAAAGAATTAGGCATAACAAGACAGTTCAAGTACCAAGAAGATCAATTAATAGATGTACATTTATGTGACAGAAAGCCTTATTTGAAGACAAATTGATGAAGACCCTATTGATATAAATGGCTGACATAGACTCTTCACTGTGTTCATTCATCTACTCATAACTGGAAGTCCTTCTTGTCAATCAAGTATTAAACGCGAAAATAGGCAAATCAACAACAAGCATTAACTATGTCTTGTTCTGTCGAAACTATAATCTAGATTAATGATGTTGAAGTTCGTAGCTAAAACTCAGTGATAACTGATCACTAAACAAGATCGATCATTTCCTGTCCATTCAAGAGACTTGAGCTATTCAAGTTTCATGACTCTAAATACTCTAGTTGGTATGCCTTTCATAATCAAAATAAAGGAGAAAGGATATTACCATTTTGAAAAAAATTCCAGTATTAGAAGATAGCTTTTTGCAATAGTTTTCAAAAGAAGTTAGGATTAACGCGGGCGTACCACAGTCCGTTATAAGCGCCTACATCTGCTTACTGCTGTACATAAATGACCTTGATTTCTTCAACAACTAACCTCCATCCATTGCTTTAAGCTGACGATTAGCTACTCTTCACTGTAGTTCATCTCAGTCTACTCATAATGATAATCCATCCTTCTATGTCAAATCAAGAAATTAAAGCTGAAATGGCAAATTCAATCTTAACAAAGACATTCAACGTATTCTCGAATGGGGAAGCAATAATCTAGTTAAATTTAATTCTAACAAAACTCAGTGTTACTTTGTGTCCGCCAAAAAAGATCGATCATTTCCTGTTGTAAGTATGAATGGCTCAGTTCTTAAGTTTTCAGACTCTATTACTCTGTTGGGTATGGCTGTATTTTCAAATCTCTCATGGGTTGACCATCTTCTGTCAGCTACCAAAACAGCTGCTCGTAAAATAGGCTTTTTGTACAGATCTAAGCAGTACTTTACTTCTCGACAACTCCTTCTGCTGTATAAGGCCCAAATTCGGCCTCATCTGGAATATAATTCTCACCTCTGGGTTAGTGCTCCCCAATACGCTCTCGATATCATTGATCGTATTCAAAAGAGAGCGATTAGGCTTATAAATGACCCGTCCTTAACTTCTCACATACAGTCCCTTGAGCATAGAAGGATGTATTCAGTTCTTTCTTTGTATGATGGTTATTACAACGGCTATTGTGCTGCTGAATTATATTCTTTGATACCATATCGGGTATCTTTCCGAGAAGCACTCGGTTCGCTCATTCACATCATCAGTATGTAGTACAAATCTCCACTTGTCGTACCAAAGGTGTATTTTTCCCCTCAGGCTGGTTCTAACTCGTTCTGGATTTAGAGTACGTTAAATGAATTATTCTTTATTTTTGAAGCTATTTTAAATTTGGGATGTCATCGTGTTCACTGCAACATTAATTATTTGCTGGTTCGAGGGTGTATTTCTGCCGCCCACACTGGTCCTAACTCATTCTGGCTTTTAGACTACGTGAAATGTATTATTCTTTTTTTTTAAAAGCTATTTTTAAGTTGGGATCTCATCGTGTGCTCTAGAAATTTAATTATATTTGGGTTCGGGGGTGTTTTTCTGCCCCCGCTGGTGGTGTTGTCATTTCGAATTTTAAAGTGTGATATAAATTATTCTTATGTTAAAAATTATTTTAAGGTTGGAATCTTAACCTATGTGAACTAGCTAACTTCTATTGTGCTTCGTTTGTACCACTTTATTTCGTTTACTCCCTTAATGGGGGTGGAAATACAGAATATTTAAATTTACCCTAAGAGGTAAATATGTCGTTTTTAAAGATATTCGAATTCTGAAAACGGGCGCTGCTTTCTAATCGTTTGTACCCGTTTTAGCGATATCGAAGCCTAGATAGCAAGATATACTCAATCATTTTTGTGTTTCCGTCCAGCAACACTAGACTACCCAATTCACAAAATCGTCCAGAAACTCATTTTTCTGAGAAAATGTAAAATTTCTTAATTTGACACAACTGACTTTTTAATAAACATTTAGTGACAGTTGTGATACATTTTAGTCATTTGACTGGTTGATTTTTAATGCTGCCAACTTAATTTTAAACGTGATGGCGTCACCAAAAGTCATTTTCATAAGCATGTTTAATGGATGGACGCCTGGACGTGTGTATCACATGTCTAGGCACCATAGTTTTGAGAGTATTCGCAAAACTATCGTTTGTTGTGTAGTGATATAAATAACTATTGTTTGTGATTTGAATTTTTTTACGTATTTCTCCGCTGTGCTGTAACGCGTAACCAATGACAGAATTTAACCAGTGCCTTGACACGCTTGTTAACACTGGAAGAATAATGAACTTCAAAGCAATTTATTATAGTGCATGATTCTGGATGTTACGAGGTTAAAGGGAAAAAATGGCCTAATGCGAGTCGGGTTAGCAACAACACTTTTCAATATTATATCGGCATGATCACAGGGTGGAAAATACCTGAAAAAGTCAGGATTCGTTAGAAATTTTTGTGAATGTACTAGGAATTTTTAGAAATAACACCCACATAAAAAAGGGCGTTTAAAAATCTCCCCTAATATTACAAGGGGATGATATAATCAACTCCTATGATATTTCTTATAAGTTTTTAACGGTAAAGAAAATGATAATAAAAAAATATGGTTTACTTGGTCTAGTTTGTTTTGTAAGTGTTTCCACTCTTTAGATTTTGCTATAAAACTAATAGTTTTCGAGTAATAAAATAAAATACACCAAACATGTAACACAATTTTTATTTTCAATAAACTCAAAACATAACAAAGTAAAATAACAATACCAGTATAATATGCCTATGTCAGTAAACTGAACACTGAATTTAAACAATCTTGTGCTGTCAACCGAACATTGACATTACACTCAGCTTAAACGCCTGGTTGAAAAACGCACGTCGCTTACAATAAACGCACACTTTTTTCACTCATTACATAAATAACTATTGTTACTGAATACTAAACATGTATTAACCTAACTATAGTGGCGACCACGTATACTTTAGTATGACTCATCGCTCTAATGTGTATTAAATAAAATTTAAATGACGTACGTTTGAGTACAGTATACCATGCAGTAGAGACACTGCGGTTTCCCTCCAAAATTGTTTCTGTTCGTAGCAACCAGCCGTCATTTTTGTTAGTATTGTACTTGTGTTCAAGTGTTTTGTTTAACAATTTTAAGCCCTTTTTGGCCTTGTTGAAAAAGTTTGATGTAAGTATATTTTAATTTCCACATGAAGTTATTTATACAGTTGTATTCCAATGGGTGAAACCACGGCGGTATAGAGTACGCCGTGGTGAAACTTAGTTACATTGTATTGAAATGTAGGTATTGTATTCACAATTATTTAAACTACGGTGATGGATTTTTAGATTCAAAATTTCATGAAATTTATATGGTATATTTCGCGGACTGAGTCAAATACACATATATTCTGCCCGGCGTATATGGTGATATACGGGGAGTACTCAAAAAATCGTCGCCAGAAACAAAGCGTGCGATAACTTCAAAATAGCTTACTAAATCATTATGAAATTCATATAATAGACCTCTGGTTCTAAAATCTACAGAATTATGTACACAAAAATTCTGCACGACATATACGAGAGTTGTACGAAATATTTCGTATCCACGAACAAAATCGCACATAAAAATTGCATGAAATTTATATATTATACTTTCAGGACTACCATCTGTCGATTCAAATACGCATATACTCTGCCCGGCGTATACGTATAATAAAAGTCAACGTATACGGAGAGCGTACATAAAGTAGTCGCCACAAACAAACCGTGTGATAACTACAAAATAGCATATCAACTCATTATGAAATTCATATGATAAACTTCTGGTTCTAAAATTTACAGAATTATGTACACAAAAATTCCGCACGAGACATATACGAGGGTTAATGTACGAAATATTCGTGCCCACAAACAAAACGTGCTATAACTACAAAATCGTACATCAAAATTTCACGAAATTTATATAATATACTTCCAGGAATACCATCTATCGACTCAAATATATGTATTCTGCCCGGCATATACGGGGACTGTACAAAAAGTCGCCAACGTTTACTGGGAGTGTACAGAAAGTCGTCGCCAGAACCAAAGCTTGCGATAACTCCAAATAGTATACCAAATCTTCATGAATTTCATATAATAGACTTCTGGTTCTAAAATCTACAGAATCACGTACACAAAAATTTTGCACGGCAGGTACGAAGGTTCTATTAAATATTTCATATCTACGAACAAAACGTGCATAACCCCTAAATCGCACATCAAAACTTCATGACATTTGTATGGTATACTTCGAGGGCTACCATTTATCGAATCAAATGCACATATATTCTATCCGACGTATACGGGGTGTGTACAAAAAATCGTCGCCGAAAAACGTGCGATAACTCCAAAGCTTTATGAATTTCATGTGATGTACTTCTAGTGCTAAAATCCACTGAATCATGTACACAAAAATTCTTCCCGACATATGCGAGGGTTGCACGAAATATTTCGTATCCTGGAACAAAACGTACCTTGACCCCAAAATCGCATATCACAACTTTATTAAATTTATATGGTAGACTTGGTACTAACATATACAGAATAAAATACACTAGGATTCTACCCGACGTATACGGAAGTTGTACGTAATATTTCGCTCCAGAAACTGGACGTGCTATAACTCGAAAACTGCACATCACATCTTTGTGACCTAATACATCAATAATACAAGCACACCGTTTTAGCAGTCTACGTATTATCATTATATGTGAATAAGTATGTTATTATTATTAGTTATTAGCCTATGGATCAATAGTACAATAAACATGCAAAATCACTTCTACAAGCTAGAAACTTGTAAAAATTTTACAAATCAACTGTCCATAATATCATGTTGTAGGTAGCGCACCGCGAAAATTTTATTATTGTAATAAACGTTTGTCAAATCACCATTGTTACCGCGATTGTAAAGGTAGTGCAATTTTTAATATCTTTGTAATACGTCGTAATTTGCTGTTTTCGGAATATTTTATTTCATGTTTTATGTAAGAAATGTGGGAATGTATGTAATTGATATTTGAGTAAAGGTCAAACAGAAAAAGGAAACATATTAGGGTAGAAAAACAGGTGTTCTGCCGAAACTCGTGTGACTAATTGTTGAACATTTCTATACGCGCGCTCTTGATGTAAAAATGTCAGTGATTTAATAATTCATTATGGCGGAACATAGCAAAAATCCAAAGGGATCTTTGTTTAGAATGTCGAAACTTGAGACCTAAATGTAGGGCTTGTTACGGACGAATGCATATTTTTAAAATTAAGATGTCGTTCAATAATTAATATGAAACTGTTCCAACGTAATATTTTTTTGTTTTTTTATTACTTTTGAAAAACGGGGGTGGTTTTTCAGGAGTAGATATAGTTAGTTTGCAATCGGAGGGGAAGGCAGTTGCGTTTGAAGGTTTGATTGGGCCGGTTCGCTTTGATTTGTTTTAATTAGAAACCCCATTGTAGTAAACCGTTACGTCTATAAATATTTTTGTCGTGCACATTTGAGAAAACTAGAAACACTAATTCGTTTTTTTCTTTTAGTGTATGTTTTAATGTAAATGTTTCCAAAAATTAATCTATAATTAATCGCCGCGGCGCTGAGTTTTAAACCGCCTATCTTAACTCGTCGAGTTGGTGGTAAAGTGTTTAACCAAAGCGAATGTATTCAACTGTAAGTAGGTATTTTTATATAAACGAAAGCTGGCGCAATCCACATTTTTCTACACAGCTTCTAAACTCTGGAATGATCTCCCTAGTTCCTGCTTTCCTCTCACTTATGATATGAGAAAATTTAAGGTAGCTGTTCATGACAATTCATTATCCTAAGTGTTCCTGAGTGCTTTAGCACGATAGGCCAAATTTAGCCTGTTCAGATCCACAATCATAAAAAAAAATAATTTTACAAGCCTATGTAACGTATTAAAAACAAACATTGCCTTACAAAGGTATCTCATTCGCACGCGGGCTCATTAAGCTGAAATCGTCTAAAATAAAAGACAGTACAGGACTCTCGCACTCTTTGGGTGAATGAGCATTGTTGTTTGTTGTTTATATTTATATTCGTGTTTAGGTGGGTCTGGCGAACAGGTACCAGATAGACCTGGTTATAATTGTAATAGTCAATTGCCGAATGTTTACATATTCCTGGGTCCAGATGACCACTAAACACCTCGAATTTTATTTTTATTGTTTTTATTGTTGTATAGATGAATGTCTAACCTGAGAAAGGAGCGCACTCAAACTTGTATATCGGTCACGATGTTTTGATTTATTTACAACTAAGCTTTGGTAGGATTTGTTTTTTTAATCAGTTTTTTGTGTCAGTTTGTTTAAGTAGACTTGTTTGCCTGCGAACTAATTTCTTTTTATATGTAATTTATTGTAATTTTACGTATATATTTTGTGCTTTAGTAGTCACTAAACAATTGTGTACGTGTAAATTCCTTATCTATTTTCTTTTGTCCTTGTCTTTACCTTATTATCATCTGTGCAATTTTACTGTTGTTGAATTTTATATGTACCGTAATTTGCCTTATTGTTTTATTTGCTTATTTACTTAAAGACCGGCATGATTGGTTGTAGAGGGCCACGTGTTTGATATTACAATTTTTATACTGATTTATTTATGACAATTGTGGGTGTGATTACACTATGGTTTTTTTATTTGCTTATGGGTAGCTAAACTTATTTTTATTTATTTTTTTCTTAATGTTATAATTTTGTACGCACTTTAACCTGATTTAATGGTGTTTTGTTATATATTTAACCGTTTCATCGTTTTTTGTGTTATTTGATTTATTAATGTACTTGTGCATTTACTTATTTATGAATAAAGTGGGTTTTATTGGTGGTTCTTTTCCACAATAGTACATTAACGGGTTGAATCATCATTGCGCAAAGCTCGTTAATTTTAATTTGAGTAGTTTCATTTGTTTACCTGCCCCACATGGTGCAACACTGAACCTCATCCAACCTATCTAATTCAAATAGCACAACGTACCTACCACTAGACGGCCAATTCTTTTGATCAGATTTGAGGTTTGCGAGTAATTAAATATCAGACTTGTAAATAAATTCTAATGTTTTAATTATTGCCAGGAAAGTCAATGTAAGACAAGCAATTAATTTCAGTAATAGTAACATTATTGTCAGTAAAGTCAACATAAATCACTTAGCGGTTGTTTTGTTCTTAGATTTTCATTCTTGCAAATGAGTTCAAATTACACTTTTCAAGATACCCACCTGGGGGACGCTAAAATGTGTATAACAGCAATTGGACAATTAGTAACCCGTTGTACTAATATTTTATGCCACGACTGATGATTTTATCATAAATTTACATTTTTAATATAATTTACGAATGAATAACAAATAGAATACATTACAGTATACAGAAGGTAACGGTTTTTACTAGCTCTACACAGGTTCGTCTAATGGCTCCCGAATAAACTTCTCCTTTCGCCGCTAAAAACTTATTTACCATGCTAACAATGTAAAATACTATTAATAACTGTAAGCTCAGTTTATAACATTAACTGAAAAATATATATATATATATATATATACCCACATTTAAATGATTTATTTTTATTTCTTTATTCGAATAAAATTTAGTGCAGGATAAAACACTATGTATAATCCTCACCAGGAAAGTGCTGTTTTTGACCTCAAGAAATTATTAAACTTCAGCCGAGAAAAGCAACATATACTATTTTTACACTTAAATTTTTTAAGCAATTACAAATTTTGGTTAAAACAAATTCAGACATTTTCCTAATTTTAGTAATAAAATAAATAACCAAATAAAATAAAATTTTAATTGTAAAAAAGAAAATGATCTAAACAAAATTCATATTTTCCATGAATTTAAATTGTGTAAAAGTAATAGGTACATTTGAAGAAGATTATAAATTAAGTAAATAAATCACACTCGACTAGTAAATTAAATTAAGAAAAACACTCAAGGCAATAATTTACTGTCGATTAAAGGAGGTAAAATGAATACATTAGTGCTTATTAATGACAAAGATAATTATTTATAAAAATTTAGTGAATGTATTAATGTAAGTACCTGTGTATAAACCTGTTACCTAATGGTACAATGAAACCTCTACGTACGCTACAATGCCAACCGAGCAATTAAAAATTCGTTAGAACTTGTATAGTCGCCGCCAAAATGATATTCTGCTTCCAAAAGATTATTAAAGTACGTCCCAGGATATCAGAGAGTAATAAACCATGTTATTAGTGAAATGGTGTTTTTTTGCATGGAACCGGCAAACAGGAATCAATAGCAAACCAGGCCAATTTAAAGGAATATGCTGTAAATGTGCCGCCTGCAAAATATTCTGTTAAATAAAGACGGTTCAGGTAAACCACAAATAAAAGGCGACCCTTTAAAATTCGACTTAAGCCTGAAGATCACACAACTCTTAGGATTTCAGTATATTAAAAATTGTAGATTTTGCATTTTACAGACCTTATAATATATGCCTTTAATAAGTACGCCACCGACTTGTCGCTGTCAAGATGATTTATTACTCCCTGATATTCTGGGACGTACGCGCAAAGTGACTTCAGTAACAATTTTGTTTTTGCAACTTCAAACAATTACATTTTCCATATTTTAATTACCGAATAGTACTTGTTACACAATACAACCGTCTTAGCAGCATTTCTACGATTATAAAAATCCGAATTCACAAACGTTTACAAATCTGTTCATGTTTCAGAGTCTACTGGTCTTGTTTAAACAGTAAAAATCTGTCCTTTTAATTTTAATTGTAAGGTTTTTACAAATAATATTGTAGAGAATCTTAGACTGTTGCTCTCAACGTTGCCAACTCATAGACATGCGGTTGGGATTGCAGTGTATTAAAAATTGTAGATTTTTATATTTTACAGACCTTATAGTATATGCCTTTAACAAGTACGCCACTGACCTGTCGCTGTCAACTTGATTCATTACTCTCTGACATTCTGGGACGTGCCAGTTATTTTTTAATTTTTTTTGCGAATGAGATTATTTCAAAGGGTTATTAATGGCGAACGGTTTAGATTGAAGCATTGCGTAAAGAACATAGAAAAAAAATTCACGGACGATATCATAGTTCTGTGTGCCGAAATAAACTACTCCGTTTGTAAGTGTGAGCCAAATAGATCTTAGGGACAGTTTCCTTTAGGCGGTTTTTAAAAAGCGGTTTAAGCACCCACATCACACAATTTTGAAAAAATCTGTAGAACACTGGTATTGTTAAGGGTGAAATTTCGTGAACGATTTTAAAAAGTATGAGTGGCCAGTTTATTGTATTTATAACGTAAAGAGTAAAAATAGATATGGTTTTGGTGGACACAAGAAACCATAATGCACCAAAGGCTTGAAAAACCCCTCGGGGTTTTGTTTGGCGGCGGCGACGACGTTACCACCGTAACTAAATAGTTGCATAAAGCTTTAAAAGAACGCGTTGCGATTAATGCATTAAATTTGGTGGATAACAAAAGATCCTGTAAACTCTGTCGTTGACGACAGAGTACAACTTTTTGTAGAGGCACGAGATATTTTGGTATGCCAATAAAGAGTTAATTTCAGTGGCAAGCTAGAAGGATAATTTATTCTTTGCTGGTAGATTGCACTTGTGAACCACGTATCTAGTAGAAAGCTGACCACGTGTGAGTATATCGCTACCTCTTAGAAATTTCATTTGCAATTAAAGCACTTATATGTTGTACTTTTTATGCACAAAATGTTTTGGCACCTTCATTTTTTAAGTGGGGATCTAGCTTAACGTAGAGTTATCCCCGTCCAAATTAAATCCATTTTTGTGCCAAACGGTCGAAACGCTAACTGGGGGGGGTAGTAGATTAAATTAGATTTAGTAAGTGTATCGACGAAAAAGAAACGCGGGTTTTTACCTTGAGGTAACTTCATCCACGATACAACAATTTAACCAAAGTTGCTGAAGGGCTGTATCAATTAACAGCAAAGAAATTACAACCCTGTGTATAATGATTAATGTAATAATGGTGTATCGAGTTCGAACAGGAATAATGAATTTACAGGGAGCCATCCTTCAAAAGGAACATTTTCTGGAAGTATACGGAAACGGAGAACTTGAGATGGCCAAACTTACCTTTTTGTATGTTCAATGCGATCTAACATTGTCTTCAGAAATCATTCAATTGAGTTAAATATAGTATTTTGTATTGAATATGTTAACAACTGTAGTAAATAAAAAAATTACAAGAATAGTTAATGCATGGAAGAATAAAAGAGAACGTATATCCACAAAAGTGAAAAGATGACCAACAAAGTATGAAAAGTTTACTCGAGAGTTTACTGAATTCCTTGAAATATCATCTTGCGCATAACACGCCGTAGTATGTTTGAATCAACTCATCCTGCATATCGCATATTGTAATTTTGCTTTTGTAAAATACGATTCAAATTAGTTAAATAATAGAAAATTTTGTCGTTTTTTATAATCTTTTTTAGGTTTTTTAACGTTCTAAACTGGTTTACAACTACTGTCAGGTAATCTAATAATATTGACAAATAGTAAATGGAATTAGAGAAGAAAGAACCGGTACCGGAGACTGTCTGATGAATGTAATGGATATATGAAACATCGAATGGGTTTAGATTTTGGTAATTTTCTATAATTTTGTTTTGATATTTCTAATGTTTTGTGATTAATTTGATTACTTATTATTTTGCTTGCCGTGTTGAAAAGGGCGTATCTTTAAAACACTAGTTTTGTGATAGTTGCGATTATGTAATTTTTGTTCTGCCACATACAATTCTGGAATTTACAAATTGCTTGGTGCCGACTTCAGTACAATTTTATTGTCAAATTAGTTGAGTCAATCGGCGTATTACCACAGTTTTTGCGCGACGTTTCGGAAGCTGATTGCTTCCGTCATCAGGCTTATCCTGAGAAGGACTGTTTTCGAACATGTATTATGATTTTTTCCCAAGCATACTCTCACATTCGAACTTGGTACCTTTCACTGAGTAATCTAATATATATATATATATATATATATATATATATATATATATATATATATATATATATATATATTTGATTCAGTCGATTCAACTAAAGATGCGCATTGTCCGTTTTCAAATTTCTATCTGCGGAATTCGAGATTCAGTCTGTCGAGTAACATTGTTTCAAGTGTATATTCGTATTGTAGTATGACAAACATAATTATTAACCATTTTCTTAATACTTATGGAAATTTTACATTTAAGTTAATGATTAGAATGTTTTTAAACAGATTCAGGAATGTATATAAATTATTAAATTTATATAAAATAACATAACACTTTAAATGTGATTTTGTATATGTACCAACGATTAATTACGCCGCCCTGGTAAGTGATTTTAAGCTGTTACACTTGTCGATTGTTTCGATACGCAATGACGTATCTGCGGACGAATCATCTTTAATTGTAGCTGTATATATATATATATATATATATATATATATATATATATATATATATATATATATATGCTGTCTATTTAGGTTCTTGTTTTCGGTTACGACCTTTTTCTGAACGCTGTCAAGAATATTGCTAATTCGAATAGAAGGAACTAAAATAAAAAAATCAACCATGTTTAATTGTAATACAACAATCGAATTCAAGAACATAGTGTATAACAACGTGAACAAATAGTAGGTACATGAAGAACAAGTATTTAGAATATGGGAAGTAAAACATTGAGCCAAATGCTCAATGTTGCTTGAATTTTTTTTGTGATTCTTGGCAGATTTTTTCAAAACGGAGGCATTATTTCACCCAACCTTTTAACTAATAAGTCCCTTTTCTCCTTTGTTATATCCCTGCAAAATAACCTTATTTCGAGACTTCAAAATACCTTATTTCTGAGATTTTGCATTAAGGAAATTTAGCAGCGTGCCAACTTCTTCAAAAGTGTGCCATATGTTAACGTCTTTTCGCCCCTTTTAAAACTAACGTAGACCGATATTGGCTAAATATGGTCGGTCGTGGAACAATCTTGTTGAGCTTATATTAAGATGTGCTATCCTTTCAGTCATAAAATTGATTGATATTTATCTCCACCACGTTGACATTACTTTTACTGCCTGTGTATAATATACTTTTCCTTTCTTATTAAGGGAGGCTCCCACGCCATGATGAATGACTCCGCGGCCATAAATGTATGGCCGAGTTAGAAATATTTCACATCCACTAATTTAAGAGATGCTTCATCTGAATTCACTGATCAGTTGTCAAACCATAATACTATATGTTCAACATCTCTAACCGTTAAAATAAGTATTAAATGTGCTTATAATATTTCTTTGGATAGACCTGCTACAGCCATATGCTAGATCACAACTAGAGGTTTTGTTTTTGTACCCGCTTGAACGAAATTTTCGTTGAACGCTACTAGTCTTGGCGTAAAGAGGACTTCTATAAATGTATCGCATCTTGGCAGCATAATTACATGAAAGAAAACAATAATTGCTTTTAATTTAATAGTGTTTACAATAACACTTACCTTTTGCAAATCGACGGTGACGGTGACTCTATTACCATTCTGATCATTAGAATCTCTTTCATATTGTATTGTCTCGGTGCTGACTTCACTTTGTTACAATCATTACACTCCTAACTCATCACTGGGTAAGTATCGACAGCGAGATGCACGTTCTCGACGATAGTGCGAAATTTGAGGACCATATGACTATGTGCTCCATAATAACTTGACTATCAACCGCATTACGTTTATTTTTCTTCCTTCCGTCAGTTTTCGGACTTAGATTTGTGATTTCAGTCTTCTGTTGTTTATGACTTTTATCGTTTTTTGTATCATAACCCAGAGTTGCTAAAAAATCTCTTACACACTCGTAGACTGCATCCACTGATATCTTTGACCTGCGCGAATTGTTGTCATCGGTTTTTTTCTTTGTTGGGGACCTCGTTGTAAAGTGATAAATAAATTTTTCTGGTCTTGTTTACTTATTGACCAAAACTGATTATGTATGTCAACACGTCTATTTTAATTTATCTTTGTACACATTACTACATCCTCGTTTTATTTTATAAGCGTCCACCAACTTCTGTAATTTCTGAGATCTTCGTTCCTTCGCAGATACTAATTGCTTTTTTTCTTTTTCTGCGCTCACCTTTTTTGTATATAACTGCAATTTTTCATGTATAAATCATTTTGATTGTTCATTTACAGGCTGAAGATCTGCATTAACTATTATATTTAGCGACAATGGAGTTGTGTAACGGTTGCCTGAGAATTTTCAAATTTTGCGCTATGTTAAACGATATTTTATAGTTATATGGTATTTTATAGAGTAAGAAATGATTATTGTTTATTTATAAGTGTGTTTAAATATTGATATGAGAATCTCGAATTTACTTTAAAATGTTGTGTACTTACTTGATTAAAAAACATTTAAAGTTCGCGGCAAAGTACGGATACATAAATGATTTGTAGAAGGAAGGGGAAGATGCGGTTTGAATGACTTGTGGCTTTTAGTGGTTCTTGGAGTTTTAGAGAGTAGAGTTGGAATTTTAGAGTAAAGAAAGGGAGCAGCGAGTGACCATGTAATACAGTCACAACGCCCTATAAAAATAGAAAATAACGTGAAAGTTAGTTCGTTTGTAATAGGGACGTAAATAGAATACTGTCCTTATTAAAAGATAAAAGGTTCCAGTAAATAAGAGTGCGAATATTGTTAAATCGGAGATAAAGAGAAAGGTGTCGCAATAATTTAAAATAACGTGTTTGTGCATATTGGATGTCGCTAACGATTATAACTGAGTATTGAACGAACGGTATAAATTACAATAATCGATTCGGTGTAATCAATGAGTAACTGAAAAATCATAGCCATAAAGATTACGGGTTAAATTAAATAGAACATATTGTAGCGTCCCCCAGGTACCCTATCTTGAAAAGCGTAATTTGAAATTATTTACAATAATGCAAATTCATGAACTAAGCAATCGCTAAGTGATTTGACTTGACTGACAATAATGTCACTATTACTCAAATTAATTAAAACATTAGAATTTATTTACAAGTCTGATATTTAATTACTCGCAAACCTCAAATCTGATCAAACTAGCCGTCTAGTATTAGGTACGTTGTGCTATCTAAATTACATAGACTGGATGAGGTAAGTGTTGCATTATGAGGGACAGGTAAAAAAAAATGAAACTACTCAAATTAAATTCAACGAGCGTTGCGCAGCGGTGGTTCAGCCTGTTAATCTACTAATGTGGGAAAGAACCACCAATAGACCCGCTTTATCCATAAATAAGCAATTGCACAAGTACGTTAATAATTCAAATAACACAAAAAAAAAACGATGAAAGCGTTAAATATATAACAAAACACCATTAAATCAGGTTAAAGTGCATACAAAATTATAACATTAAGAGAAAATGAATAAAAAGCAGTTTAGTTACACAGAAACACAATAATAAAAAAACGCATGTAGTCACACGTACAATTGTGGCATAAATAATCAAAATAAAAATCATAATAGAAATCTTAACACCAAACATGTGGCCCTTTAAAAACCAATCATGCCGGTCTTTAAGTAAATAAGCACATAAAACAATAAAACAAATTATGGTACATATAAAATACAACAACAGTAAAATTGTACATGTGATAAGGTAAAGGCGAGGACAAAAGAAAATCGACAAGAAATTTGCACGTACCCAATTGTTTAGTGACTACTAAAGCACAGAATACTTAAATCAAATTACAATAAAACAGATACAAAGAGAAATCAGCTCGCAGGCAAATAATTCTACTTAAGAAACTGTTATAAATAGATTACTAACATCGTGACCGATATATAAGTTTGAGTGCGTTAGACAAATACCGTGCTCCCTTCTCCGGTTATACACTCATCTATACAACAAATAAAAATTCGAGGTGTTTAATGGTCGGGCTTGGGAGTGCGTACCTACTGCCAATTGCCTTTTACAATTAGTAACCAGCGGTATCTTATACCCATTCACCAGCCACCTCTACACAATTATAAATATAACCAACAACCAACAATGTTAATTCGCACAAATACCATAGTGAGAGGGTCCTGTACTGTCTTTTTGTTTTAGCAGATTTCAGATTAATGAGTCCGCGTACGAATAAGATACCTTTGCAAGACAATATTTGGTATTTAATATGTACACTAGAATAAATATTCCCTTAATTGATCACAGACACAAATCGTTAACCTACGCGGTTTAACTTCAAAAATGGTGACTGTTATTTATAGATTAATATTTGAAACACACATTACAACTAACACTCGAAAGAAAAGACAAATTAGTGTTGGCTAATTCAAAAGAAATTGTACACGCACGAAATATTTTTAAAGACAAACTGTTTACAATTAAAGTATTTAATGAACCCAAAAATCGATCTGGCTCTATTGACACCCTAACTGTAACCGTCCCCCCTTCGATTTCAAAACAAACTATATCTACTCCCGAAAAACCACCCCCGTTTTTCAAAAGTAATAAAAACTAAAACTCTTCCGTTGGAAGAGTTTCATATTCATTATTGCACAACATCTTAATTTTAAAAATATGCATTCGTCCGTAACCCCCTACATTTTTCTCGGAAGTTTCAAGTAACAAACAAAGATATCTTTTGATCGCGGTCTGTACCGACACATTTACTTATTAAGCTGCTGCTATTTTTTTCCATCAAGAACGCATATAAGAAATTCCAATGATTCGTTACGCCCCTTCAGTAAAGCATTTTTAAGCGTGCATCTGCCACTCACCCCCTAACATGTGTTTACATACATATTAGTTACAAGCAATCCTACATTCCTTACCTAAAATATCTAAATAAAATATTTTGAAAACATTAGCAAATTACGACGTATTATCAACATATTAAAAATCCACTAATTATCTTTTCTCTCGTGGTAACAATGGCGATTTCACAAACGTTTATTACAATAATAAAATTATTTTCGCGGTCCGCTACCTACAATATTAACCTAAAGATTGTGTAGCGAAGCGGGCAACATTGCGGAATTGCCTTTTGTTATTGTGTGCTTTTTGTTGTGAAAATTAGAACTTATAAGTATATCTAGATAATGATAATCGTTTGAATTGATGAAGAACGGGCTAAAATTGTGCAGAATCAGCGACGGATTTCCTGAGAAGATAGTTGGTAAACAAAGAAATACGGCTCGAGCCAGCAGCGTCAACGAAGTAATCCACTCTCGATCTACAATAAATCACAAGTAAGACTGATAAATTTGTGTAATAAAGAAAACGTTTCTGTTTTATTTTTCCTCAATTAATTGTTTAACAATCAACACTTAATGAATCAATTTTCATTCACTGTTGATATAGAATTTATATGTGTAGGTTAGATGATAAGAAATATGAAAAAGCATAATAATCAGTAAGGGTTAGTATACGGTGTTTGATCATTGTAAACAAAGCATTTGTGCTTTGTGTTTTGAGTTTAGTTGAATTAAATAACCCTAACGTTTGAATTAATTTTATTATTAACCAATATGAACGTTAAAATGATTTAATCCTAAATGAAGTAATCTCAAGGAAAGTTACAAATTACATATACATTTAAGAAAATCAATTTGACGGTATTTGTGATAGTTGATAACGATAATCATTTCATTTAATAGGTAAGCTAGCGGGCGCAACCAGATAAGAAAGGAAATTATTAAGCAACTATTAGATTTCATTTATGCAGACTGAAACTTTATAGCAAGCTATTGAAAAAATAAATTGTTGAATGTTATCTTTACGAGCTGAAACTACCCAGAATAGATCGAAAGGTAAACACTCTGAGTTCTCACGAAAACAATACGAATTTATATTAAAAGATTTGAAATTATTAAAAATAGTAAAAGAACTCAAAATGTTATCTTTTGTGGCGAGCGCAAACAAAGGGAATAGGTTCATGTTTACGCACGTTGCAGTTGGGATGCAATAATTGTCAGGAGAATGGAAACACGATGAACCAGGAGCACATAGAATTACATCTTCCAAAATATTCAGTGTGTTTTTCTGCCGAGCCTCAACATTATCAGCACTGGATCGTGAACTTTCAACGCTGACTTTAGATGAATTATCTGTATCGCGTTTTTTTTTGGTTTTTTGGCCTAAACTTATAACTGGTTCTTTTTAAATCTGGATTTAAAGCCAAACTAACGAGTCTTTTTCCTCAACTATAACTACTGCCACTGTAGTCGTTATATAAAGTTATTTTGCCGGCCTAGAATCATAAATAATTCTAGGTTAGGTTAGGTCAAATTTTCGTAATTCTCGTCACCTTTTCCAAAAATTTGACAGAAAACGGTAATATAGCTTACCTTTTATTACACTGCACTTATTATAATGCCAGCAGAGTAGTAATATTAAAACACGGACTAACTTTCATAACGGCGCCACCTTCGGTCATAACTAAAGTAAGGCAAGCTAATTATTAGAATGAATGGTTGTATCTGTAAAAAATTATATCAGATGAGCCTTTTTAAATTAATATTGGTAGATACGCTCCATTTATCTAATAATTTAGGATATTTTGTAGATAGGCCTTTCTATTTTTATATATTTTGGCCTTGTTAAAAGACTTAAGAGTTTAACAAAACCAAAGGATTGACTCCCAACAATCACTAAGCCTTTTACTCAAAAATTGTTAAAATGCAGATACGCCTTCTTCAACTAACACGACAGTATATTTCAGATTGAAATGTATGAATGGATATCTCGATTTAAACCTTGGAATTAAAATTTCTTAACGGTTAATGATATACATTAAAATAACATTATACACACGAAGTCAAGCAGGATAACTCTGAAAACTTTCATAGTCTCCATTTACTCCTCAATCTTGCAACGGTACTTTTTCATATTAATATAAAATACAAAAAAATGCAGATTAATGTTTAAAAATTTTAATTAATTCAAGCTAAAGCAACAAAAACTAGAATACTTCGAATGCGCTTGATATTAGCAATGATTTGTAATAATTGTAAATTTCTATAAATTTTTAAATAACTCTACATTAATACATAATTAATTAATGTACATTTGTATAAAAATAGTATGAGATTCTTATATAAGTAGATGTTTTGTCTTAACATTCTTCATTTCCATTTTTTATTATTAAATCAGAAATCATTCATTAATTAAATGTTGAAAGTGACCCATGCGTTTATTTAATAATTAAAACAACTTTTAGGGGTATTTTCTTTATCTAGACTTATATGAAGCATATAACTATTTAGTTAACGTTCCATTAATTAATCGCCCAAATTGTCAACATGTTAGTCACCATTAAGAGTTGTTCAACTCTCCGTTTGAATCTTAAGAAAATTAGAAAAAAAATCGAATGGTATGACGTCATTTCATAGTTAAGACTAGAAATACTTCAGCCAGATGTTAGGAGATTTAAGTTATAACTAGCCTTGTCCCTGTTTATTAGAATATGAACGGTTTATAAATGACAACAATGAGGGTAAGTTAAAAAATTGGTAATGTTATATGTCTAGGTTTAATAAGTTAAATTTCCTCCGTATGGTGTAATTTGACCAATTACGCTTAAGCTTCGTATTACCGCATTGCTTACCACTTGTTTATTGTAACAAAATTCTGCGTAATGCAGAAAAAGAGATACGATTAAGAAACTGAACGCTTAATTGGGCCGTTTTTAGACATTGCAGAGGTTAGTCCAGAGGAGAGTTTTTACCATTAGAGGCCACATTTAAATTAGGCGATAATTAGAGAGGCCGCATAAGCTGATATACCTATGAAAGTGACTTTTGTGAAATTATTAGAGTTTTTGTATAGGTTTATCAATTTATTGCATTATATAAAAAAATTAATATTACAATATTATAAATGTAATATACATACAATAATATACAAATATCATCATTATAAGAGTTGTACATAAGTTGTACATAAGATTATAAATAACATTCATTGCATATAAGTTTACTGTGTGCTGTACAAATATTTTTGTTACAAATTGTACAAATTTGTTTTGAATGTCGATTTCTCAATCTTGAGCATAAATAACAGCGTTTTATGGTACCTGCATCTACTTCTTGATATTGTACTATTGACAATATGTACACACGCGAATTTATTTATTATTATTATTATATTTATTACGAGAAATTCTACCAATGTAACTGCTCGCAAGGCGCCTCTCAAGTGCCACATTGCGCACCGTTGTCTTTTTGTAATTATTAGTGAAAAACTTGCATTAAGTATGAACTAATTGATTCGGTTTAGGACTGTCGGTAATAAGTCTATGCAAGTTGGTAAGTAAAGACGTGATTTACGCTATCAATCATGTTTCGGCAAAAATACGGGAACTTGAATAACCTGTTTGCAGAGCAAGTGCACCGGGGCACCGCAAACAAACAAAGGCATACAAGTTGTTGCGTGATCTAAATCAAATCTTTAAAAGGCATTATTGTTTTTGTGTGCTTCGTCAGTGATTCATACTCGTGCGTCACTGATCAAGTAAAGAAGTCATTATAGCCATTAGTTTTATAACTTTCTATAAATCGGTTGAAAAGTTAAATGTATTGAAATCGTAACAAATTGTGAATTCCAAAATGCCTGAAACTAAGAAGAAATTTCGGCAGTACAATATTGAGTATTTGAAATATGGATTTACGCAATCTCCAACAAATTAGTTATTACCTGTGTTTAATTTGCCAAAAAGTTTTTTCAAATGAAGCCATTGAAGCCTTTTAGGCTCCAAGAGCATTTAAATAAAATACATGCTGATAAAAAGGACAAAGATCATCTTGAAACGAAATATTTAAAACAGTTAACTATATCAAACGTTTTTGCATCATGTTCTAAACAAGATGATGGACTACCAGCTTCATATAATATTTCATTATTAACCGCAAAAGCGGCAAAACCACACACAATTGGTGAGGAATTAATTATGCCGGCAGTCAAAGAGGTAATCGAAACTGTTCTTCATCATAAGGCGCCATCAGATATCATAAAAAAATTTCTTCGAGTAATAATACAGTGCAAAGAAGAACAGATGAAATGGATAAAGACGTTGAACTATTATTGTATGATTACTTAAAAACTTTCAAATTTTCCATTAAACTCGATGAATCAATTTTACCAAGTAACGAAGGACTACTCTTGGCTTACGCCCGATTCATAAAAGAAGAAAAAAA
The DNA here is from genome assembly GCA_036346205.1 of Vesta saturnalis. Classification (NCBI taxonomy): domain Eukaryota; kingdom Metazoa; phylum Arthropoda; class Insecta; order Coleoptera; family Lampyridae; genus Vesta; species Vesta saturnalis. Next base: position 13,378,024 of record JARFJB010001883.1, on the reverse strand, counting down.
TTGTTAAGAGTTATTATTTGCAAAAAAATTGGAAACCGATACAAAGGGAGGATCCATATTTAATCCCATGCACGTTTTCTTTCAAGAGCAAGAACTTCCTATTCGAAATATTTTATCAGTGCGACAAATGGTGGTCCAGCAATGACGGAGCGTCATAAGGGTTTCATGGCGCATTTAAAACAAGCAGTACCAAATGTACTCGCTGTACATTGTGTTATGCATCGTCAGCACTTGATAGCACAAAATTTTAATTAACGCCTGCATATGTCGCTCCATTACGTTATTAGAGCAGTCAACAAGATAAGAAGCAATTCATTAAATGACAGATTATTTGGGCAACTTTGTAGTGAAAATGATGAAGACTATAATCGCTTGCTGCTTCACACAGAAGTACGATGGCTCTCGAAAGGTGTTTGTCCGAATCGTTTTTTCAATCTATTTGACTCAGTACGGGACTTCCTTGAAAACAGAGACGATGCACTGCGCGGAAACTTGATTGCTTCCAAAAATGACATCGCTTATTTGACTGACCTTTTTAAAATATTTAATGACGTTAATTTACAGTTGAAAGGTGACGAGTTGAATTTAATAAAAACAAAAAACGTCATAGCTGCTTTTGTGGGAAAACTTCTTCTATTCCAACGAAATCTAGAAAGAGGTGAATACAGCCACTTTCCGACATTATTAGGCATTATCGGTAAAACAGGAAGATTTATTTACGTACTGGCAACACCTGGACGCTCTTCATGCTGATTTTACCGAGCGATTTCAGGATATTTTAAATATACCAAGCTGGGTTTTAGACTTTCGCAAATGCAAATACATCAGAATCATCAAATTTAGAAGTTGAACTCGTATAACTCACAACTAATGAAAAATTAAAAGTATAATTCAGAAATGGATACCAAGAGTATATTTAGAGTTCTGGCTCCAAAAATCAATATCAGGTCTCCACCCTGGATTGTGGGAAATAGTAGAGAAATTTTTAATTGCGTTTCCTTCATCATATTTGACTGACCGTGGGTTCAGTGTAGTAGCTAATTTACTGTCTTAGTAAAGGAATAGACTGCAGATCACTGAGCGTGGTGATTTACGACTGATGTTAACTAAATTGAACCCGACATTAACAAATTGTTAAAACTCCACCAGCTTCAACCATCTCATTGATATTTATGTTTCTTATTGAATTTTGTTTTTTTATTATATTTTTTTTTACTAATTTTGATTAATCGTCTTGTCTTTGCCTTTGTGCAATGCCCCAGTGCGGGGTGCTCCAGCTTTCTGTATTTGTATTGTCTTGCATTTGTTGGTTAAGTTATAATTTTGTTCTAACACTCTGTATGGTCTTTGTCTGAATTAAATGTTTTTATTACAACATGTTTTTGTATTTTTAATTAATTAATAACCACGACCTTCTGCCACGACCACGAGGAGCGCGATAAGAGAGAGAATTAATTTTTAATTTGTGATTATTAATAGATAACAGACAGACATATAAAAGTGGTATAATTAACTATTATGTAAAAGAGGGCGTTAGATTTTTTAATCTTTTTTAAAGCGGGGGGGGGGCAGGTTGGGAATCTATGATCTAAAGCAATTGAATAATAAACACCTTCATTTTGTATAATTGTACGAAGTTGCCCTGTTATATTTTGCGCCAATTCGTGCTGTCGATCTGTTATAGCTCTTCTTGAAAGAGGTAATTGTTTGTATTTGTCAATTTTTCCTGGATCTAACATACTGACTCCTTCAACAATACATTCTTTAATTATTTCAATGTCACTAAATGGTTTGCCTCTTTTTCCAAGTATATGTGCTATTTTGTACGTAACAGCAACTGCAGTGATATTTTGCTTTACAAAGGCACTAACAGATGCCTGTTGATGATGCTTCTCATTTTTCAATTTTTGAAGTGCAGCTTGTCGATATTCACCTTCTAAAGCGAAATATTTATGTTCTTTATGAGTCAAATAGTGTTTATTTGCATTCGCTTTTTTCACAGCAGTTAAAACTGTATTGCACAACAAACATATCATTTTATCTTTCACAGAAGTAAAGAAGAAATCTAACTCCCATTCTACATTAAATGTTCTGTTTTCATTATTTAATTTTCTTCTCTTGCTATTTGACTTGATGGATAAAAAACGAATATCAAATAATATCTTTAACAAAGCGTATACTTGCTAAAAATACAGTAAAACCATGTAACTGGTGCAAGCACGCACAGTTAACTACAGGTTGCTGCAAATCGCCAAGTTGGCGCCGCCAACTACGCAACATGCAGGGGAACTTGACTTTTTGGTGAAGACGTATTCTCCTTTTTATGATTCCTGACAATGTGTGGCCACAGATTTCTCATGGTTGACTTCATTGGTGCAGCCCATATCGAGGGCAGATAGCACCTTATAGATAGTTGAGAAAGAGCGGTTTTACACAATCAAAACTGAACAGTATACCCAAATCATGAAAGTCTGTGAAGTCTTTAGCTGTGGTAGTTTCCATTTTTGTATCTGACTTTTTCTGATGGAGGAAATTCTGTTACACGAAAAACGGTGTTCTTCCCCAACCGCTTATTACTTCGCTGGGAAATATAAACTATTGAAAGCGAACGTTGAGGATTTTTGATTTCATTATTTTTTATAGGATATGTAACAAACATAATACATCCACGTACCACACAAAGATAAAAAAAAGCACCAAACGCGTTTCAGTAGTGAAGCTATCATCCTTAGCGGTCGACCGCTAATAGTATATACAAACCTGAAACACTGTATTCTTTGATTTCTTCGCAAAATTTCTAAGAAGTTAATCATGATGGAAAATGTTGAAGTCAACGAAAGCAAGAATTTCTCGCATGTCTTGATACCCATAAGCTACGGTTGCAGAATTGTAGGTTCTGAGCCATACTTTTCTTTTAAAATTAGTTAGAAGACACTAACAAGAGGAAATCGTTTGTAGTTGACCCAATAGCCCTAAAATTTTTGGAAACTTTTATGTTATTTTAAGCTTATATAGTAATTGTTACAGTTGCTTCCTTGACATTTTGATAAAAAGGAACAACTTTTATGGCAATTCTACATGATTACTTTTAGATAGAATGCAATTCTCAAATTTTTAAGTTGGTATCATAATCGCATGGAAGGGGTTTGATCTCCTTCTTTAAGGCGAACGTTTATGCGACACTTTGTTATTTTCGTATATTCGCCAATAATTAATCGAAACAATGCCATAATTTGATTTTTGCTTCCATTGATTAAAAACCATATATTATTTTTAGGCTCGGAGGAGCAATATCCCTTTAGTGACATCTATTTTATTTGACAGTTGTCAGCATTCATTTGTTTTCAAAAACAACCTTGTCACAGGTATTTCTATTACCCTCTAAGAAATTATTGACTTCTAACCTATATTTTTTACAGGTGGTTACAATATTTAATTAAAATATTTTCGATGCTTTAATTTTATTTGCTTCATTGAAACGCGTTTTGGTTGAGGTATTTATTTTAAATACGTCGAGCGTATTATCTTAATTGGAAATAATTTGGCTGAAATAAGTTGGAGAAGATATTTCAACTGAAACCATTTGATATAGTTGAGAACGTTTGCCAGTCTTAAATTTATTTTTACATATGTTTAAATTTTATGCGTTGATTGTACTTTTTTTAAAGGCCAATGCAAACTAGTTCATTCATATTTGTGTCTAATTATTTACATATTTGTAGTAGTTTTGGTTACGATAACAAAGGTAAGTTGCGTTTTGTAAATTTTTGCACTTGAACTGCGACCATTTGAAATTTAAAATTGTTTTAACACTTGTAAAAGCTTATTTGTGTAAACACTGTTAGAGTTAGATTAGTACTTATTTTAGTTTAGGACCTATGATTTTAAATACATGCATTTGAGTCGCCCAAGGATTTTTTTGGTAAGCGTTTTAGTAATTTATGTATTTGACTTTTGTTTTGACCTCGCTGTCGTTTTTTTATTATATTCTATTTTATTATTTTTAAAGGCGTCCTAACTATACATTATACTTTTAATTAATGCAGAATTGCTTATTTAAAGGAAAAAATACATTTGATTGTTAACATAAGTATTCTTATCGAACTCACCTCCTACTTCTCGCACTACAAAATTCCATGAGCTATTTCAAATTGTTAGGAGCTGATCTCTAGCCACTTACCACTCGCAGTAGCCAAGCTAGCGTTTCTCGAATTAAAGTAAGTACTTTCCTTAACTTTCGTTTGTGAAGAGTAACTTGCTGAGTCCTCCTTGAAGAAATCTTTGTATAGGGAACTTTCTGGTCGTTTTGGTGTCGCGGAGTTGATTTAATACCCACCTGCCAATTAAACAGTCATTTATGATGTCTATTTCATCTGCGCCTTATAGGTTATCTGCATTTATTGAAGTGAGCAGAACTTATGATCAATTCCCTCTGGCCGCTCAAGCCATTCATACTACCTTTACTCGGATGATTTGATATGTGGCACTTCATCCGTAGAGGAAGCAAAAAAAATCACAATTACTTTTCAATTTTGGTTGTTTGGAGCTTCTTAATTGAGCATCCAGTCGCATGGAGGTTTTATATTAGGTTTCATTGGTACATGGGTAACTTCCGTGCCAGCACGATTAATATTCTTAGTCTTCACTGGGACTCGACCTCTTTGACACATTTTCGTTTTTCTTGAATCCTTGTGACGTATCGTTTTCAAAGCACTCTCTTTTGTCGGAGTTAGCTTGGATTTACAATTCTCCTGGTTTTCTCGCTCTAATTAGTTTTTCGTCAAACGTCTCATCCAGTAGATATGGTTGTGAGGTATTAGGTTGGCCTCATCAAATAAATATGGTTGTTAGGACTTGATTGGGATATTGGACCATCCATCCCTTTCGCAATGACACCAGTTACCTAAACTAAACAGTGGAAAGTGTTTGTGAGTAATCGCATCGCTTACATTCATGAGCGAATCCTGTATCTTCGCAGCAAAATCCTGCTGACCCTGCTGTTCGTGGTTTGTTACCAAGTCAGATCTTGTCCCATCCCCTATACAATTTACATTTATATTCTCATCGCATAGTGTGTGGTCTTCTGAGCCTAGTTTTAACTCGTCATCGTAGAGTTGAAGCGGTCGCTTAATTCTAGCCCTATCGTTTCGTATTCTGTTATATATTTCGGTTTTGTTATAACATCGAGCATCCTCATGATAAGGTCCCTTGTCATGTCAGGAACCGCATAGTACTTTGTTGTTTATCACTAGAATAGTCCAAGAATAAGTGTTTTGGAATATTTTCGCCAAACTTCGTTCAAGTCAACCCCTATCGAGATGATTTTCTTAATTATCTCTCATGGTGGACGGGGACTAATTCATGTCGGCTGACGTTAGCATCGTCGTTCTGAACTTTTGTTTTGCCAAATTGATGAAAAGAACTTTCATACTGGTACCAATGCTGCAATGTATTTGGTACAACAGAATTTATGGATTATTTCCGTTAGTCGTTACTTATCAAAGTGCAATCGTTATTTTCGGGTGAATCCCACCATGTATTGTCCTCCTGCAGGAAAGTTGCCTTCTCTTTGAGTAAACCAGATCAAACCTTTTAGTGCCGTTGATTCTGACTTCGCGGGACGTTTGACCATACCGTCAGCTAGGATCCGTAGAGCCAAAAATTGTAACGCTTATCTTTGTCTATTTGGTATTGGTCAATAAAGCATTGTATTTGGAGATCGCGCTCTTATAAGCGTTTATGGGTGCTCAGACATTTCATCGCTCGTCGTTGACGTTGTGTTCAAATCTTTAGCAATTCTGTTACCAATTTCGTCGGTCTACATAGAGAATTCGACAGGTCAGATAAGAATTTTGCTCCCCACTTCACAGGACTTGGCGAAACCGGAGTTGCAGAAATTATAGTTATACTCAGTTCTAGTTTTTTATATCCAATTAGTACCGACCCTAATTACGTAAATAGCCAAACTTCATGATTACTTTCTCACCTTAGAACCCTCGCCGACCTCACCTGATCCTCGGTTTTCCCATTGATCGATATCACGCCTGTACGGTTGGCAACTAGTGCATCAATTAAGCAATCATTTTGGCCGCGTTAGAGACTGATACTTACACAATCTTTACCATAAAAGCAGCTGGGCTGCAGACAAACAGTTCGCATCTACAGATCTAGAAACTAATCACAGTTGAAGATGAAACCAGGCCTCCATTACAATGACCGCTTAGTTGCATTGAACAATTATTTCCAGGAATCGTTAGAGTAGCTTCAAACTAAAATAATGGTGATCAGCAAAAGTAGGCCTGCTCAAATTAATATCGTAGTTGATGGAATACGGCTAGAACAAGTTAGAAAATACAAATACCTGGGTTGTAATTTATACAACTGGGATCATTTGAAATGGGGATTTATAGACGCATACTTAAAATATCTTGGGTTGAAAGAATAAGAAATGAGACCGTCCTACAAAGGATGGGGAAGAATATGGAACTAATTAACATGATCAAAAAAACCAAAAGATAGAATACGTGGGACATATAATGCGTAACGAAAAATACCAACTGTTGCAACTAATTATCCAGGGTAAGATACATGGCAAGAGAAACGCCGGAAGAAGGAGAATATCTTGGCTCAAAAATGTACGTGTATGGTTTGGAAAAAGTACAAGATCCTTATTCCGGTCAGCAGTATCGAAAGCCGAGATAGCCTTGAAGCCCTGAAGAAGCTTCAGTTTGATCCAACCGCGGTGTTATGAAACATCCGTTAGTTAAATTGTGCGCTTTACCGTCACAATAAGGGAAGCAGTCAACAAGAACAAAATGTAAGTTTTCCGTTTTGTACTTAAATCCTAAATTTATTGCCACTTATGGTTTATATTAAATTGTGATATAGATGAACATTGGGCAGTTTACATTAACTATCGTGCTCTATCCAACAAAAATATTTTCAGTGATGCAGTGTTGCCGCTTCTACTAAAAATTAAAAGCAATTTTGATATTTCAAACGGAACACCATGTATATTATTCAATTTTTTAATGCCCAGAATAAATCTAAATACATCATATGTATCTAGTACTATACCTACCTTCAACCATTTACGAAATAATTGACAGACCATTTCGACACTTTGACAGACTGTAAAATCTAAACCTGCCGAGATCTAAAAAACGGTTTGCATATTCCTTAAAAAGCAAAGCGGATGGGCTTGACAATATCCAATTTTACTTTTACGTCTATGACGTATGACGCGTTTCCACGGTTTACATTTCTAATGTAACAAAGATGGATATCACCTATTTTATTTTTTTAAATAATTTTTCAATAAAAATTATTTATTAGAGGATTAGATGTTTTTGTATTTGTCAATCGATAAATTATGAAAAACTAAGATAGGTATGTGTAAACCGTTTTTCTTGATCTCTTAAGGTTTGGATTTTACCTGTCAAAGTACTTTTGTTATGTTTATGTTTGTTTTTTCTGTTTTGTTCCTAGACCTTGAAGCAAATGGTTGTACCAATTATATGTTAATTTACCTCAGCATTATAAGAATTCAACATATAATTATATTAACACACAATTGATGTTAATAATTTATTTGAGAAATCACTAACTTAGAACATGAAGTCTGACCATTACAATGTTGACATCGCCTTTTAAAATATTCTAATACAAGCAAAACGTGCTAGAATAGAATAATCAAGTGAGTAGATTCTTAGTAACAACAGATGAGGCAATACTTAACAACTTAGTTTCTAAGTTTTAATCTTATTTCTAGGTAAGGATATAATTATATATAGTTAAAATTAAAATTGAAAATAAAAATCATATTAACGTACTACATTGTGTCTGACTGTAAAATGACAATTACAATTATTAACAAAACACTATTTCTTTGCTAGATTTGAATAGACCTTTAATTGATATGTCAAGTTTCTATTTGTGAATGCTTTTATCAATTGGAATTTAAAGTTTTTCACAACTGTACACTTCCATTATAATTTGATTAAATTTTGTTTAATTTGTTCTTTGATTGTGACATTTTTCACTGTTAGCCTTCGACCGTTAGTGGGTGTTCTGATTGGCATTTTCATGGCAGTTTAATAATGTTTAATTTATTAATGACTTTATACATCTTAAACAATGGTTAAACCACTACTGAGAATGATAACTATAGTTGTTATCGAAACGTGTAGATTTGTAAAAAATATGAATAGTGAAATACACAATTTAAGAACCCGAAAAAGCTAAGTATTTTAATTATGTTTATGCGAGGTATTTCGGTTTATCATATATTTTAAAACCAATATACGTTCACTGAATAGCTATAGATAACGCAAACGGGCCAATTTGCTTTATTGGCCACTCATAAACAGTTTCTGTTTTTTTTTTACAGTTTGGGAGAAACGGAAAATTAGTATTATCTCTGCTAATATTTTATTTACTATGTTTTGCAAGCACTGTATCTTATCTGTACTGTTATTTAATCTTTATATGATATGCAAATGCGTTAGCTTTGTTTGAAAATTGATAATAAATCTAAATATAAACAATTTTCACAACCTTGTATTAAAAATCCTAAAATGTGATGTAAACAATTTTTTGCTTGTTACATAATGTATAATTTGTAATTTTGCATAATAATAATAAAAAAAAAAACAATTTGTGAGCTAAGACTTTCAAAACAATTTTCTTCCAAATTGAAAATATTTCCATAAATGTATATTTTATGGTAATTAACTTTTATCTGATATTTTTTTCTCAAAATTGCATAGATAAGTATTCTTGATGTATTTATGTAATGATCATGATAAAGTTATTCCATTATTGGTAACATTGTTGAATACTTATCATTTTAATGTGGCAAGATAACATTTATTGCGCACTGGAAACAGAAAGGCATTTTTGTTTACCTAGAAAGCCCTTAAAGTCTGGGTAACAAAATTAGCTGGAACTTTTTTCAAATAATACAGTCTTACGATAATTATAATGTGTTTATTAATTTTGCAAAGGAAAATCCACGTGACTAAGCTCTCATCCCAAAGAGAAGAGCGGGTTTCTTGCCCTGGGTTGGCTTACCCTGTAATAATTGAATTGATTGATGTTACAGACTATATATGAAATCAGACTGTATGTATACGGTCTAGACTGTTTATATACTGTCTACATTTCGCCTACCGTTTGATATTAACTTGATGTTTCATATATGGACTAGACCGTATATATATATATATATATATATATATATATATATATATATATATATATATATATATATATCAATAGGGATCAATACTAGGACCACTCCTTTTTTTAATATTTATTAACGATTTACCGCCTCATTTGTCTAACCTTAACCATTGTCTTCTGTATGCAGACGACACAACATTAATTATTTGTGATAGTGATCTTTCTAAAGTTGCAATCAAGGCCCAAAATGCTTTAATTTCGGCAGAACAGTGGTGCCAAAATAATCTTTTAATTCTAAATAAAAACAAAACCATTCAAATGATGAGCACCTTGAAACCTCATTCACTTCAAAACCCCAACTTTGTGCAATTTTTGGGTGTCAAATTGGATCCAAAACTTAGCTTTTCAGAACATGTTAAGTCTTTAGCCAAATTATTATGTTCTAATATATATCTCATGCGCCGCCTTGCAGATAGTATTTCAGAAAATATGCTAAAATGGCCTATTTCTCATTTATCCACTGCCATCTGTGTTACTGCAACATAGTTTGAGGTAATTGCTCTCAATCGTCGCGAATTTTCGCCCTTCAACGTCGCGCTGTTCGAGTAGTGGGGGGACTTGGGTATACCGAAGGTTGCAAATCTCTTTTATTAAATTTAAAATTTTAACTGTTCCTAGTATTTTATTCTAAACTGCATACTTTATGCTAAAGCACATTCTGATATTTATTCGACTAGGTCCATTGTTCATGACTATGGAACGAGAAACAGTAGTGATATATGTAGAAACTTTTATAGACTAACAAAAACACATAATAGTTTTATTAATTTATCTGTGAAATATTTTAATTTATTACCAACAAAAATTAGGAACTTAGATTTTGGATTGCTAAAACGGAAAATTAAGTTCTTTTTATTAAATAAAGCCTTTTATACTGTTCAAGAATTTGAATCTTGTAATTTAAGACTTCTGTAAAGTGTTTTTTTTTTCTATAACATGTACTACAGCAATAAACCATATTATTATTATTATTATTATTATATATATATATATATATATATACAAGGTCCGCCTTTGGGAGCTGATCCTATGAGTATCTGCTAAACCAAACTTACTATAATTTTGAAAATTTGCTGACAGGGTAATGATGTTAGGGCTAACGAAATTTCAGTCGTTTTAAAAATAAACCATTTTTCTAAAAAAATTGACAGATGCGGTCTTAGTAATAACTCGTTAATTGTTCTGTTCCTGTCAAATAATTTGAATAAAACTTTTGAGGTGTTGTAGGCAAAGGTTTATTCCAACAGTCTGCAAAAAATGACATTTGTATTTTTAATAAAAATAAAATTATGATGTCTAAACTTGACTATCAAAAAATGCAAGTTACTCAAAAAAATCAAATGGAAACCCCTATTTTTTATTACTCAGATCGATTTAAGGTCAAAAATTAAGGTAAGTTTGTTTAAAACTTTATTTGCCTAAACGTAACAGTTTCATACTTTTTATCAAGAAAGTCTCAATTTTAAAATTTGTGATAAAAATGAGCTACATACTTAAATCTAGTATTCCTTGTTCGTGGTCACCATGGAAACCAAATAATTGAGAATTGAAATAAAGAAAAATATTTGAAAAAGTTACTGCAAAAAATTATAAAAATTGGTAATTTTGTGATTCAAAAGTCATTTTTGTCAAATAGAAATTTTCTAAGTCATTTTTTTCAAATTCGATATACAACAGAAGTGTAAAAATTTAATACTTTATGAGTAAATCGAAAAAAACTACTTTTTACTGCGGAGGTAGTAACTACATACTTATCAGTGCATTCTTACACGATAAAGTCGCTTATTTAGTATTTCTTGCTCGTGATCAAATGTAAATTAATTTACAATATATGTTCAAAATATTTCCTGTTAGACGCAAGACATTGTTGAACCCGTCTTACAACGGCTTCATTTGTAGCCCTTTGAATTTCTTGTGGAGAAAGAGAATTGAAGGCATTTTGCACTCTTACAATGCAATCTTCTTTAGTCGTTAGTGGTGTAGCATAAACAATATTTTTAATTCGACCCCTAAGATAAAAAAATCCATTGGCGTAAGATCAGGTGACCTAGGTGGCCATGGAAAGGGACCATTATTGGCAAACCAACGATCTTCAAAACTTTCATAAAGTTTCATGGAAACAGCGTTGGTGTTCTGAGGGGGCGCATCGTCTTGCTGGTACCATAAATTTTCTCTTTCTAGATTTAATGGGGGTTGAATTCGAGTGTTTAATATCTCAAGATAATTTTCTAGAAATTAAATTAAATTTGTAATCACAAATCGCAACAACCAACTATTTTAAACCTCTCAAATTTTCGTTGTAAAAATACACGTCAAAGATTTCGTTATTCCAAATAGCACAAAATACGTTAAAATTCCAAATTTCCTGAAAATGGCATTCGCGAATTGGATTGCTATTTTCGTTATTCCAGTAATGCGAGTTTCGGCGATTAAATATGCCATTTTTGGTAAATTTAGATTCGTCCGTCCATATATTAGTCAAAAAATTAGGAATTTCTTGTATTTTGAGCAAAATTGTTTCACAAAATCCGATACGTTTCAAGAAATCCGCTTCTTTCAAATGTTGAACTAATTGTAAACAGTATGGTCTAAACTTCTGTTTCTTAAGAATTCTTCTGATAGTTGTTGCCAATATCTGTTTTCGCGTAGTTGGAATTACAAGGATAGGCACGGAAATATCCTAAAGTTATAACTTCATTCTGTTCGTTATCAATAGCAGTTTTTTTGCGAGGCGCAGAGTGTTTAAATGTGCCAAACTGTTCCAAATTTTGAACCACACGTCTTATTGTATCTACTGCTGGTCGGGGGCGCTCAGGATAGCGTTCGATAAATGTTCTTACTGTTCGTTTTACAACTTGATGACATTCTCCGTGAATTAAAATTAAATTCAAATAATCTGTATTAGAATATTCATGTCGAGCCATTTCATCAAGAAAAACACAAACTGTCAACAATTTTATTAAATTATTGACTACAAGAGAAAAACAAAATAAATAAGCATCTTTATTGTGTAATAATGCGCTGATAAAATTGGGACTTTTTTGATAATAAGTATGAAACTGTTACGTTTAGGCAAATAAAGTTTTAAACAAACTTACCTTAATTTTTGACGTTAAATCGATCTGAGTAATAAAAATTAGGGGTTTCCATTTGATTTTTTTGAGTAACTTGCATTTTTTGATAGTCAAGTTTAGAGATTCATAATTTTATTTTTATTAAAAATACAAATGTCATTTTTTGCAGACTGTTGCAATAAACCTTTGCCTACAACACCTCAAAGTTTTATTCAAATTGTTTGACAGGAACAGAACAATTAACGAGTTATTACTAAGACCGCATCTGTCAATTTTTTTTAGAGAAATGGTTTTTTTTTTAAACGACTGAAATTCCGTATCCAGTTTATTTAACAAACTTACTTTAAAATTCGACATGGAATCCAAAAATGTATTAATATACGGGGTGTTCCATTTAAAATAAGCGACTAAGTACCGACTTCCGGTATAACCGGAAGTGGTACGAACGTGAAAATATTTTAGATGAGTTAGCCCTAACATCATTACCCTATCGCCAAATTTTCAAAATTATAGTAGGTTTGGTTTAGCAGATACTCATAGGATCAACTCCCAAAGGCGGACCCTGTATATATATATATATATATATATATATATATATATACAGGGTGATTCGCAAGGAAGTGGCAATATTTTAAAAATATGTCGAGGAAGCCAAAATAAGTAAAATAAACTCATATGTTCAAGTCCGATTTTCATTTGTTTCAGAGGTATTTAAAAAGCAAACAAAAATTTATTACAAAATCAATTACAAAAATAAACAAAATAGCATTAATTTACGAAAAATGTTCGAAGCATTAATTTACGAAAAAATTTCGAAAACACCACCGCCCACTTGGATACACTTATTTGCGCGTTTATAAACTGCACTAGTAGCGAGTTTCAATGAACGATTGTTCGCTCTAATGATAGCTGCTGCATTAAGAATGCGATCTAGTAACGCTTCCCTCGTTTCCACTTTGGTAGCATAAACTAACGACTTCATCCATCCCCAAAGGCAAAAATCAAGGGGTGTGAGATCCGGTGATCTCGGTGGCCAAGGAAGCGGACCGCCTCTGCCAATCCAAAGATCGCCGAAAGTGGTATTCAGAAAATTTCGTACATTATTTGAATAGTGAGGAGGCGCTCCATCATGTTGGAAGATAATACGTTGTCGAATATTTAAAGGTGCTTCGTCCAATATTTCTTCTAAATGGTCTTCTAAAAAACGTAAATATCCTTGTCCAGTAAGGCGCGCATCTAATACGAAAGGACCGATTAATTGATCATTTAGAATGCCGCACCAAACGTTAATGCTAAATCGATGTTGGAAATTATGTTCTATCGTAGCATGGGGATTTTCGTCCGACCATCGATGATTATTGTGGCAATTGTTAATTCCATCTCGCGTAAATTGAGCTTCATCCGACCACAAAATGTCTTTACACAATCTTCTGTTTTCCCGAATCCAATGACAAAATTGTAGCCTTAAAGGATAATCGCCTTCGTGGAGATTTTATACTTTTTGCAAATGATAAGCGTTCAAACCTTGTTGCTTAAGTGTTTTCCAAGCCATTGTTTGTGGTATTTCAAATTGGATTGCGATGCGCCTTGTACTTACCTCTGGATTTTCGTCTACCACATCCAGAATATCTTCTTCAAGTCCAACAGCGATTCCGTGTTCTCTTTCAGAAACAATACTTGCACTTGGAAATGTCCCAGTTTCGCCGGCATGTGTAAAAACAGTTTGAAATACTCGCTTGTTAGGAACTCTTCGATTCGGAAAACGACGTCGATACTCCTCCACTGCACGAACATTACTACCATTACAGAATCCATAAACAAATATCATATCGGCATATTATTTATGACTAAATTTGTGGGGCATCTTTACAACTTCATAAAACTAATGTTGAACAACTGTCACTTTAACAACTAACTGTCAGTTTTCATTCCAGTTGCCTACTTTCACCTAATTACATATAAGTTCTGGTTGCGTAATCCAGAAAGTCAACTCTTAAAATAAATACCCTGTTGGAATTTTGCAAATATTGGCGATAGTGAGAACGTTCTTGGTGAGAATTTATTAGCCGCCAAATTTAAAGTTACTAAAAGGGCAATAATTATTTTAAAAGTTTCCTTTCTGGATTTCGCTCTCAGAATTACGTGCATAAGGTCAATACATCAACGTACTTCGTAATAGGCAAAAATTGATGAGATTGGACATTTTAAGAAAAGTCAATTATCCTGAAACAAATGAAAATCGGACTTAAACATATGAGTTTATTTTACTTATTTTGGCTTCCTCGACATATCTTTTTAAAATATTGCCACTTCCTCGAATCACCCTGTATATATATATATATATATATATATATATATATATATATATATATATATATATATATATATAAGTCTTGAGTTGATCCTATAGTATCTGTAAACCAAACCTACTATAATTTTGAAAATTTGGCGATAGGGTAATGATGTTAGGCTAACTCATCTAAAATATTTTCACGTTCGTACCACTTCCGGTTATACCGGATGAGTTAGCCCTAACATCATTACCCTATCACCAAATTTTCAAAATTATAGTAGGTTTGGTTTAGCAGATACTCATAGGATCAACTCCAAATATAATATATATATATATATATATATATATATATATATATATATATATATATATATATACATACATATGCATACATACAGACTATTCAGTTTCAGACCGTATGTTTATAACGTCGCACGTGGTGTTTATTGTATTCGTAAGATTTACGAAGTGTGTTATAAAACAAAAAAACCAAGTCTGTTGTTGAATTCACCTAATTGTGATGTATTTTTGGACTTAATTTTGATAAAAAAAAATGGAAATAAATCTACGGTAACCTAGGTTACCGTAGATTTAATTTCCATTTTTTTACTCTTGTTTATTGGAATACTTTGCTTATTGTGCATAACAAAGAAACCAAGTCTGTTGTTGAATTCACTGAATTCGTAAAGTAAAATAATACCTAGCAGCTTCTGATTTTGAATACATATGGTCTACATTTAGTTTGGCTATACATAAATTGACTAGACCTTTTATACATGGCCTAGGCTGTGTGTGAAACAAATATTTATTCTGCATATGGTCGAATGCTTGCAGTCCTTTTATATACGGTCTAGGCAGTTTATATACAGTCTGAATGATACATACGGTCTGTAACATATATACTACTTATTTGCGGCTTGATCATGTTAAAAGAGTTGATATTAGGACTGTAAAAAAATCGCGAAACACGTCAACTTTGATTGTTCGGTGGATACATGCAAAAGTCAACCCTCATGTCAAAAATTTCACATGGGAAAGATAGTCAAGTGACCACTTATTTGAAATGTTTTTTAATGGTATATCCAACCCTGTGACATTTTTGACACTAAAAACTAAAAAGCAATGTCAGAAATAAATAAATAACTTTTTCAATTTTGTATTTATAATTCCAAACAAGAAGGTAAAATTAAACAGAAAAATTTACTTCTTCAATTGTTGAAACTTATAATCATTGATTGGTACTTCAGAGTCCCAAGGTACCCTATCTTGAAAAGTGTAATTTGCACTTATTCGCAATAATGCAAATTCAAGAACAAAACAATCGCTTAGGGATGTATCTTGACTTTACTGGACCCTGTGACATTTTTGACACTAAAAACTAAAAAGCAATGTCAGAAATAAATAAATAACTTTTTCAATTTTGTATTTATAATTCCAAACAAGAAGGTAAAATTAAACAGAAAAATTTACTTCTTCAATTGTTGGAACTTATAATCATTGATTGGTACTTCAGAGTCCCAAGGTACCCTATCTTTAAAAGTGTAATTTGCACTTATTCGCAATAATGCAAATTCAAGAACAAAACAATCGCTTAGGGATGTATCTTGACTTGACTGGCAATAATGAAAACATTAGAATTTATTTACAAGTCTGATCAAAAGACTTGGTCGTCTAGGGGTAAGTTACACCGTGTTCCCGTTAATTTACTGAGTTGGAAAGAACCACCAAGAAAAACCAATTTATTAATAAACCAAACATGTGGTCCTTATACAGCCAATCATGCCGGTATTTAAATTGATACAAAATAATAATGCAGGTTAAGGTACACATAAAATACGATAAACAGTAAAATTAAACAGGTAATAATAAGGTAACTGCTATGCAGTTTACCTACACTTAGACAAGAACAAAAAAATAGGCAAGGAATTTACACATACACAATTTTGTGGTTAATAAAAGCACAAAAATACATGTACAATTACAATAAATTACATATAGGTATACAAAAAATCAGTTCATAGACAAACAATTTTAGATAAGCTGGCTGAATCAAAGACACTTAAAAAACACTAAAACAAAGCCTTGCAAGGGTAAGGTGCAAATAAATCAAACAAAGTGACCAATAACCTACCCGCAGGTTTGAGTGACTGTGTTAGAAAATACAACATCGCTTTTTCAGCTTACACATTCATCCATATAGAACAATAAGAACAGGTTCGTTTAACAGTAGAGATGGAATTTGAGGAGTTTTTAATGTCATCTGGACACGTATCTGTAAACCCCGGTCTCGTTTATAACAAATTCGTGCTACGTTTGACCACACCACGGTACTGTCTGAAGCCGACTCCTTTTATTTTACCAGACTTCAGCTTGAGCAGCGTGCTTGCGTAATTAAATAGATACTTGTTGCAAGGCAATTATTGATTTTTGGTAGGTTACATAGGCTTGTTGAATTGTTTGTTGTGAGCTTAATTTACATTAAAATACCTACTTACGTTTGAATATAATCCTTTAATTAATTACTTATCAACCAATATTTAACGGGTTAAGATACGCCGTTTAAACCTAATAGGATCACGATTATTTATTGATATAGTTTACACGCCCGCTTATTTAAACCGAATATTTAGCGATACGTTTATTTACCCGACCACTTTAATTTTATGAAACACATTAGAAACAACACAGAAAAGCAAAAACACCAAATTTGCGGTTTTAGTTTTTACTAAAATGTACACGCGAAAATATTTATAGACAGAATGGTTTACAATGAGGGTTTGTAATTAAAACGATCAGATCGATCCCACCACTTGAATCGAACTCTTAACTGCAACTAACTGTTTTTACTCCCAAATCCACTCCCGTTTTTAAAAGTTATAAAAAACAAGAAATATTACGTGGGAATATTTTCATATTTATTACTAAAAGAAGTATTAATTTTAAAATATGCATTCGTCCGTAACAAACGTTATAGGTGTCGGATTTCCTAGTAACAAACAAAGATGTCTTTTGATTTGCGGTATGTTCCGCTGTAATTAATTACTAACTGCGACCTTTTTACCCCAAAACCGTGTGTATAGAAATTTTCAACGATTCGTCACAGTCTTCCGGTAAAGGCAGTTTCGACAGAACACCTATTTTCTACCCCAACATGTTCTTTTTTTTTCAACCCTTACTCAAATATCATGTACATAAAATACATAAAATATTCCGAAAACATCAAATTAGGACTTAACTACCAAGATCTTTAAACCCATTAATTATCTTTTCTATCGCGATAACCATGCAATTTGAAAATTTTTGTTACAATAATAAAATTTTCTCGGCCCGCTACCTGCAGTACTAAACAGAATAAACAAATACGGATTGATTCAGGGGGAATTGGAAATATTTTAAAGACATGTCCAGGAGGCCAACATAAGCTCATATGTTCTGGTCCGATTTTTATTTGTTTCAGAGATACTTTGATTAATTGTAATTTAAAAACTGAATAAATATTTATTACAAAACTAAAAAAGGGAAACAAAAAGTTAATCAACTTCGATAACCTTGTCCCAAATGACAATTTGAAACGTATAGTAGGCAAGTGTCTTAATAACTGACAGCTAATTTTATAAGATTGTCAAACTTCGTCATAAATAATATGCAGATATGATGTTTACTTATGGATTTTAGATGCTGGCGAAACTGGGATGTTTCCAAATGCAAGTATTGTTTCTGAAAGACAGTACGGGTTCGATTTGGAACTTGAAGAAGATATTCTGAATGTTTTAGACTATAATTCCACAAACAATGGTTTGAAGAACACCAAAACAACTAGGTTTGCAAGCTTTTCATGTGCAACAAGTATAAAATCTCCAAGATTACAATTTTGTCAATGGATTCGCGAAAACAGAAGATTGCTTAAATGCATTTTATGTACGGAGGAAGCTCACTTTAGCCGAGATGGAATTAACAATTGCCACAATTAATCATCGACGGTCGGAGGAAAATCCGCATGCTGCGCAAGAACATGATTCTCCCCTCCTCATTTTTCAAATAATGTTAAATATTTTCTGAATACCCATTTCGGCGATCGTTTGATTGGCAGAGGCAGCTACCGATATCACCGGATCTCATTCCTCTAGATTTTTGTCTTTAGAAATGGATGAAGTGGTTGGTTTATTCTACGAAAGTGGACACAAGGGATGCCTTGCTAGATCACATTCTTACTGTTGCAGCGTTCAACAAATTCGTTTTGCACGTTCTTCCAAATATTTAATTACACCAATTTTTTGATGTGGATGGTGATTTGATAATTTATGAAGGTATCTTATCGGTGTGTGTCGGCTTTCGGTAAACCTTGAAAGATGGTGAATTATTAGTTTTAGGTTTTAGTACCTCAAGAAATGGTAAACTTCTATTAGTTTGCTTCTCCATGGACGCTAGGATGAATACCATTTATAAAAATTAAAAATTTATGCGGTGCTTCGTCTCCATGTCTCCAAATAAATGTATCATCTACATACTTGTACCAAACTAAAGGTGTTTTAGGTGCATTTTGAAACGCTGATGTTTCAAATTTTTCTGTGTTAAATCACTTTACTTTTCTTTATTTTCAAATCCCTCTTAAAGTTCTTTGTGAGATTTTTATTACTAATTTAGACCAATTCATATCTACAGGGGTCAAAAGATACTTTTATTGTCAAGTTATCGGATAAAAACATTATATCTGAGAAAATAGATAACCTACTAAAAATGGTCGAGGTATAGATCATGTTTAAGTCTTTAAGTTAAATGTTTATAGTAGAAGCCATGCACTAGACCTTTCACTTTTTGACCTTAACTGCTTTTGGCATCTTGGAATTTCCCATAACAACCTGGTCATTATCCTTGATTAGTTTTTAATTATTGTCATTGTTCATATGCAGATATTTCGAATTCGGGTGATCTAACTAAACATAATTTGTGCGAGAAATCATCACTGTTTCTCATGAACTCGAATTTAAATTAAATTAAGAAATAATGTACAGAATACAAACTGCTAAGTGTATGAAGGTTCTTGAGATTAAAATCACCATCTGGCATCTGTTTTCATATCTATGATCCTTTGGACAGATGCTGATTTCAAATCAATTTTTGAATTTGCATCTTGGACGTGCATCTTGAATAGTATGTATGAATCTAATGTCCGTTTGACACAAGCTGGTTTCAGCCTGAAATCAATGTTCCGCGTGCCTTTTGACTCTTGTTATTGCATCTATTGTCCTTTTGGGAGAAGAAGACGGTTCAATATCTTGAAACAAGCCTTTTTGGCGAACTCTGCACCTGCATCTTGAACTAGCATCCTGAATCTGTTCTCCATCTATAGTCCTTTTGACAGAATCTGGTTTTAGGCTGCAACATCCCAAAGAAACCTATTTCTGCATTTGTGTGTAATCATAAACGCATTAGTAATTTTTTCGTGGATTAGATATTAGATGAAATAGAAATGGAGTGTATTGCAACATCATTTTGATAGAAGCTAATTTCAGGCTAAAAGGAACATCTCGAAATAAGATCCTTTTTGGCAAGCACTATTACGGTATCTTAAGGATTTTTTGGCTGAATTCAACATCTTCGTCTAACATGTTGAACCTTATTTCTCTATTTAAGGTCCTTTTGACAGAATGTAGAATCTGATTCTAACATCTTGAAATAAGACCTTTTAACTGAATTGGTTTTCTATTCCTAAATTTCAAGCCTGTTTCACTAGGTCCCATTTTTAACAGCTTGGGCTTGACATGGCCTGATTACCTGCGACTAGGACTCTGTGAGGTACCCATCTTTACTAGGGTACCTATTTACATCCTCAGGCCCACTTTCTAATATCTAGGGTCATCTTATGGTATAATTAGAAGTTAGCATACCGCATACGACTTACAAAGTTAACTTTGTGTGTCAACATGACCTTAGATACTGAAATAAAATTTAAGATGTGTAGCGTCCCCCAGGTACCCTATCTTGAAAAGCGCAATTTAAACTTATTTGAAATAATGCAAATTCAAGAACAAATCAATCGCTAAGTGATTTATCTTGACTTGATTGACAATAATGTCACTATTACTCAAATTAAGTGCCTGCCTTACTTTGACCTTCCGGGCAGTAATTAAAACATTAGAATTTATTTACAAGTCTGATATTTAATTACACGCAAACCTCCAATCTGATCAAACGAAGTGGCCGTCTAGTGGTAGGTACGTTGTGCTATCTAAATTAGATAGACTGGATGAGATAAGTGTTGCATCTTGAGGGGCAGGCAAAAAAAATGAAACTACTCAAATTAAAATCAACGAGCGTTGCGGTGGTTCAGCCCGTTAATATACTATTGTGGGAAAGAACCATCAATAAAACCCACTTTATTCATAAATAAGTAATTGCACAAGTACATTAATAAATCAAAAAACAAAGAAAGGGTTAAATATATAACAGGTTAAAGTGCGTACACAATTATAAGATTAAGAGGAAATGAATAAAAAGAAGTTTAGTTACACAGAAACACAATAATAAAAAAACACATGTAGTCACACGCACAAGTGGGTCATAAATAATTAAAACAAAAATCGTAATACCAAACATGTGGCCCTTTAAAGCCAATCATGCCGGTCTGTAAATAAACAGCCACATAAAACAATAAAGCAAATTACGGTACATATAAAATATATCAACAGTAAAATTGTACAGGTGATAATAAGGAAAAGGCAAGGACAAAAGAAAACAAGCAAGGAATTTACCCGTACCCAATTGTTTAGTGACCACCAAAGCACAAAATACATAAATCAAATTACAATAAAGCACATACAAAGAGAAATCAGCTCGCAGACAAATAATTCTACTTAAACAAACTGACAAAAAAACCATTAAAACAAAGCCTTACATGGGTAAGTTATAAATAGATCACAACATCGTGACCGCTGTATAAGTTTGAGGGCATTTGAAAAATACAGTACTCTTTTCTCAGGTTACACATTCATCTATACAACAATAAAAATAAAATTCGAGGTGTTGAATGGTTCTCTGATCTCGGAAGTGTGTACACGCTTGGTAATTGCCTTTTACAATTAGTAACCAAAGCGGTATCATGTACCCGTTCATCAGCCCATCTTTACACAAATATAAATATAAACAATAACCTACAATGCTAATTCGCACAAATACCACAGTGAGAGGGCCCTGTGTTGTTTTTTGTTTTAGCAGATTTCAGCTTAATGAGTCCGCGTACGAATAAGATACCTTTTCAAGGCAAAGTTTGGTATTTAATGTTATCTAGGCTGGTAAATGATTTGCTGCGAGCTTTCATTTATATAAAAATACCTACTTACACTTGAATTCCTTTAATTGATCACAGACACAAATCCTTAACCTACGCGGTTTAACTTCAAAAAAGGTGACTGTTATTTACAGATTAATATTTGAAAAACACATTACAACTAACACTCGAAAGAAAAGATAAATTAGTGTTGGCTAATTCAAAAGAAAATGTACACGCACGAAATAATATTTTAAAGACAAACTGTTTACAATGGGAGTTTCTAATTAACCAAAAACCGATCTGACTCGATTGGTACTGTAACTGTAACTAAGTTTTCCCCCTATTTCAAACCTAACTAACTTTACTCCCGAAATCAACCCCCATTTTTCGAAGGTAATGTAAAAACAAGAATCATTAATTTCCGTTGGAACAGTTTCATATTAATTATTGCATGACATCTTAATTTTAAAAATATGCTTTCGTTCGTAACAAACCCTACATTTACGTCTCGGGTTTCAACATATCAAACAAAGATCCTTTTGGATTTGCACTCTGTTCAGCCGTAATTAATCATAAGATCAATGACATTTTTTACATCAAGAGCACGCATAAGAAATTCCAATGATTCGTTACGCCCCTTCAGTAAACATGTGAACATGTGTTTTACAACCCTAAACAAATATTAGTTACAAACAATCCCACATTACTTACATAAAAATATATAAATAAAATATTTTGAAAACAGTAAATTACGACGTATTATCAAGATATTATAAAAATCCACTAACTATCTTTTCTATCGTGGTAACAATGGCGATTTGACAAACGTTTATTACAATAATAAAATTTTCGCGGTCCGCTACCTACAAATATTACACCAAGGTTTTTGAATTCTGCCAAAAAAAAACTTAATATGCCGTAACAGCGCTGTCCAAAAAGGATCTTATTTCAAGATGTTGGCTTTAGCCTAAAATCAGCTTTTGTCAAAAGAATGCTACAATGCACATTTTCTAACCTGCAAACATGTTATTAATACCTTTACATTTTCAAATGCATAAACAGATTTATTTTGAGACCTTACAGCCTGAAACCAGCTTCTGCCAAAAAGACCGTAGATGTAAAAAAAACTCAAACTGCAGTGCAATATGCAGGTCCAGAGCTCGCCAAAAAGCCTTATTTTTAAATGATAACGCATCTTCTGTCCAAAAGACCCTAGATGTGAAAAGAAGATTCAAGATGCAAGTCCAAGTTGATTTCAGTTACAAGATGGCCGAAAGTCAAAAAACACGTAATGCTTATTTTTTATGCGTACCAGAACGTAATAGAAATTGAAACTGCATTTTGATGCATAATTGGGTTTATATTGATTATTTATTTTTCTGTGTGCAGTGAAGTACACAAAATTATTCATTATTAATTTTTTTTTGGGTGTTCTTGATTTGACATTACACAATGCATTTCATACAATTTTTATATCTTTTGTTGACATAATCCGGATTCAGCACGTACGGTCTAAAGGTAATGTGCTATTTACGAGTTGCAAAATTGCATATTGTGTAATACTTTGTCAGTTTAAATCAAATTAATTTTGCTTTAGATTATTCTAGAAATAAAGTACCATGAGAGAGTTTTTTTAGGAAGTTAAGCATCAATATTGATCATTTAGTCAAGATCAAATTTGAAAGTAATTTTCGAATTACGAGTCCTGCGACGAACATACAATAGGTTGAGCTACACTGAAGGTGAGTTAGCATTACGATTAGCGGGTATTGTAAAGTATTATATATGAGTAAATTGAGTGGAGTTTAATTACACACATAAACCGTTTGCATTTCTGAGTTGTGCAAACACATTTAATTATCCTTGTTCATGATTTTAGAAATTTAAAGACAAATTTCTTTGACTTTAATTTTATTTTATGTGTGAGGTTGAGTAGGGCAGCACGCTCTATGAGTAATAAATAATTGACTATTTCCACTGAGCTAGGTCAATCAATGCGCGTTTATGTTCTGGACTCTCTTTCAGATGATTTTGTCCAGTAATATGGGCCTCAAAGACTGCCGATTATTTTCTACAGCAAAATGTAATTATAAACTCGTAATGAATTCGGTATTAAAACCGAGCTAGTTGGATCTGTGGTAACACAGTCTGCTTAGCATTCGGGAGGTAACGGGTTCGATCCCGATCGAGACTGACGATTATTTTCTACAACAATATAATTATTATTTTATTAACATAAATTCGTAACGAATTCGTTATTAAAACCGAGCTAGTTGGATCCGTGGTAACACAGTCTGCTTAACATTCGGGAGGTAACGGGTTAGATCCCCATACCAGTTGTGAGTATTATTAATGCTGTCACGGGTGAACGTTGCTTCATCAGTAAAAAGTATGCGCGATACAACATGGGGATTATTATTTATTCACCGACAAAATTCCATGTGTTTAGGATAACCTTCCGGTTGTAGGTGCTGTACTATTTGTGCATGGTATTGATGTAAACCTTGCTCGTAGAGTGTGTTTGTGGAATGCCCAATTGAATACTAATTCTTCATGAGCTGGTCGTTGCATCTTCTGCTACTACATCCAGAATATCTTCTACCTCTTCTAAATCTTGTCGAGTAGCTCGTTCAGATGTTATGTTAACACTGGGAAGCTTTACGGTCTCACACAGTTTGTTGAAAACTTTGATAAATACATTTTTACTGGGATGTCTCTGATGTGGAAACCGTTGACCACATTCTTCAACAGCCGCTGGAACATTCTTATTAGAAAAACCGTAAACAAACACCATATTTGCATTTTGTAAATTTGAAAGTGTGGGTGGGTGGGTGTGTGGGTGTGTGTGGGTGGGTGGGTGTGTGGGTGCGTGCGTGGGTGTGTGCGTGCGTGCGTGTGTGGCATGGGGGGGGGGTGCGTGCGTGCGTGGGTATATATATATATATATATATATATATATATATATATATATATATATATATATATAGGGTGAGTCAGTTTTTTGTAGACAAACTTTAACAGGAGATAGAACACATGTTTCTAAAAAGAAAAGTTCCTATAAACATATGTCGTAGAAGGCTTCGTTTCCGAGATACAGGGTGTTGAATATAATTTTTTTTCTCAAATTTTCATTATAACTCATAAACGAATACTTAGATTTTTTTCATGTTGGGGGGATAATGTCTATTAATTAAGGGGCATAAAACAAGCGATAAGAATGTTCACAAACTTGCACAGTGGAGGGGGTACTCAACCCCTTTCATAAACAGAACTTCTACGCCAATGACTATTTTAAAAAAAAACTGTTATTTTCATTATCTACATACAGTTTAACAAAAATAATGTACCTTCTGTTTCGAAATTCCTGTGCGTTTCCGAGTTATTTTGATTTTTAGTGTTTGATGTGGTACTAAGTTAAGTAATGTGCTTTATGTGAATAATTGGATATAAAGTTTTTAATAAAAAAGATATAATAAAACATTTAGAGCTATTTTAGTACCTAACGATCGTTTCTTTAAAATTTCAAATACATTTTCATTTATAAATAGGCAGGTTATCGGTTTTTTTTAGTATCCATTGTTATTATCCTCGTATAAAAAGAAATGCATAATTATTATTGTTATGCGGTCAATACTTTCTGTATAATTATGTATGTATCAATTTCGCCATAAACATGTATGTAGTTTTTAAGTGAGATTCTAATAAGTTATAGACCGCTGCTCACTTGCTCTCATTAAAGAGCCGCCACTGTATCAAGCCATACTCAAATACAAGACTTTTGTAAATTGAAATCCGTTTAGTACACTAATTTTAACAATCTTTATTTATTATTGTAACAATACTTAATTAATAATTGTGAAATTAATAAGAATTCTTACAATATATATATATATATATATATATATATATATATATATACAACGACAAACTGACTGACAAGATGTCATATGTACAGGATTCAACACTAATATCAATAAATACAAAAATACATTAAACTGAAGTTAACATTATAATCAAAGTCTAATTATTTAATGCGTATATCGAAGTAACTATTCAGCTCAACCCTTCCGAAATAGTGGTTTGATAATAGAAAAGAAAGTTAATCATCTTTTACGTGTGGTATGTCCTGTGTAGGTGTTTTTAGACGTTAAAGGAACAGCTTGAGTTACATTCCCTAATAAATATTAATAATAATAAACACAGAATAAATAAAATCTTTTTTATCTTTAGGTCAAAAATACGTCCCCCACGTGAGCGTGTACAAAAAGTGGTGGGAAAGGTGTCCCATGGAGGCGGGGCCTATGAAAAAAAAAATTGAGGTGCCGGTATCCTACTTACATCATATTACGAAACTCGATTAGGCAAAAAATTGTTTTTTCTGTAGCGTACAGTAAGCTAGAGGGCGTTGATTTATCTACGATTTTAACATAAACGTGTCCATAACTTCTAAAGGACTCTGTATAACGTAGCAAAACCTTATATCAAAAAATTCGAAAAAATGTGGGCAACCCGAATTTGGCATAATATTTAGGGGTTAAACTCATATGTTTGGTTTGTAACCGAGTTATGTATCATCCTGTATAGTTAAGATAATTTCAAAATATGGTCCTTAAAGACATCTATTATTTTTCTTAACAACATTTTTTGATATCTCTTGAAATAAGCCATATACCGAACTTTGTCGTAAGATTGGTATATATATATATATATATATATATATATATATATATATATATATATATATATATCAGTGCGGATGATAAGTCTTACCCCCCCTTTAATCTCCGTTACTGAAGACAAAATTGAAAAACGCTCGGACACGTCAATTTTTATTTCAAACGAGGTGTTTTTTAACAAAAAAAAATTGTCACTCCTTCCCCCCTTCCTTTGACAGCTACCCCCTCCATTTTTTTAAATAGCAAGGGGGGTCGTGCGATACATCGTTGGAAAAGATTTTAAAAGTAGAATTCAAAAATTATGTTTAATTTTTTTAAATAAAATTAAACAAACAAATAATATTAAATTAAATCTTCAAAAATAAATGAACTGGACAAATTATTCTAATTAACAACTTAATTACTGCAGGAGGTGTTCAAAATGTTCTCCATTTACTTCCTGGCAGAAGTAGATTCTTAGTTTGGTTTCCTCCCTGAATTAAATATTCTTACCGCTTCATGAAAGTTACGGTCAGCTTCACTAAATATTAGAACGGCTTCACATTTTTCCACTAAACCACGAGATTGTACCATTTTGTCTGTTTGGAATACAAAAATTTACAGGGTACCACCAAAACTCACCAATTGTTAATAATTACGCTTTGCTGTTGTCAATATTGTTAAGACTCAATAGTGCTAAATGTTTGTTATTTTTGACAATACTTGTCAAAAACTAGACACGCCAACTAGATTGTTTAAAAAAAGTTTTCTAACAATGATACTTTCTTACCTACAAAGTATTTGTTTGGCAATAAGTAAGAATAAAAATTAAACAAACTTTGTTAATAGATTGTCCCATATGAAAGTAAAACCAGTGTACCTGATATGGTATTGTTGAGGATCTTAAAGGAATAGATTATTATTAACCAGGAGACAACTGAGCTTAAAATAAAGTGTTAGGGAGGAAACCGAACAAAGAATCTACTTCTGCCAGGAAGTAAATGGAGAACATTTTGAACACCTCCTGCAGTAATTAAGTTGTTAATTAGAATAATTTGTCCAGTTCATTTATTTTTGAAGATTTAATTTAATATTATTTGTTTGTTTATTTTTATTTGTATTTTATTTAAAAAATTAAAATGATAATTTTGAATTCTACTTTTAAAATCGTTTCAACGATGTATCACGATTGCTATTTAAAAATGGATACTGTCAAGATGAAAGTGACAATTTTGTTTGTTAAAAACACCTCGTTTGAAATAAAATTGACGTCCGAGTTTTCAATTTGTCTTCAGTAACAGATTAAAGAAAGACTTATCATCACTATATATATATATATATATATATATATATATATATATATATATATATATATATCATTTTAAAATTGTCATTAATAATTGGTTGATGATTGTAAAACAGTGAATCACTTTATATAACGTTAGTTGTTTCATTTGCTTGTACGTACGTAAAAGGAAAACAATATGAAATGAATCACCGCTTTTAAAGATCTAAAAATGGCTTTGATTAATATAAAATAGAATACGTGTAGGACGAAGTCAAAATCTATATCTTTTTTTATGCCAAATTCCACAGTTGGATACAAAAGTTATAACAGTGAACTCGCTTCTTTCCCACACTATGTTTGTCTCGTAAGTTTTTTTTCGTATACTATACTAACTACATTTGGCAACAACTCAAAAAATGTTGCAGTTAATACATACTAATTATTACCTTAAAGTAATAGTGGTTACCTTGGTAAGTATATGAAGGTTGTTCTAAAAATAGGTTGTAGCTATAAAAAATTAAAGTAAATACAATTATAAATCACTACCCACATATACTTTCTAGGTACTTCCTTCTTGCCTTTCCAATAACAAAATGTTACCTAGCTTGCCAGTTAAGGCGGAATTTCTAAAAAAAATATTGTGTAACTGTAGTAAATTAATAAGAATTCTTGATCTGTAATATTATATAAATTAAATATTTTAAGTAGCATTAATAAAAAGCGTGGTCAATGAAACTAGAGCGAATATATTATTTTGTGATTAATTTTACAAACTATTCTTGTAATTTTGATTAATTCTTTAATTGGTTTTTATGAAAACTAATGATGCGTTAGTGAAAGTTAAACATTAATAACTAATCCGGCGGAAACATTTACAAAAATAACTTTCTACGGTTAAACAATCTGAAGAGAAAATGTGACTAATTGTGTATTGGTAATCTTAGCAAAGGTCTTGTGTAATGGTATTTAATTTATAGTAATTTGATAAACTGTATCTTTAGGAGTGTTCTGTTTACGTCTTAATGTACTTAAGTCAATAAATGAACAGTTACGTACACAGCGTTTAACATATACATTATTACTACCGATATAATACTGTTTGAAATTGTAAGATATGATAATTATGACCAAATGATATTTCACCGTAGAGACGTGTATTTGGAATTGAAGTAATAGAAGGTCATTCTTATACAGCGATAAAAACATGTCTCATAAGATAGCAGTGCACTTATAGTAGACTGCAATAAAAAATATTATATAATCTGTTATTTATTTGGTGCTAATTTGTACCGGTAAAAAAATGTTTGTACCATCTACCTCAATGTGTACAAAAACCTTATGCCATCTACACCGCCATGCCAAGTTTTTTTCCACGACTAACAGGTAATATACCTTGTAACAAATTTAAAAACAATTTTCTAGGTCTATGGGAGTAGTTTACATACTTTGACAGTCGGCGGCCAAGGGTAACAAAAATAAAATCGTTTAATTCACGTACTGGCAGAGCGGTAAATGGATTCAAAAGACGTTTTTATCGGAAGCCACGCGCACTGAATTCAGTAACAAATTAAAAAGTACAATTTCCTAAGTTTCTAGAAGAAGTTTACATACTTTGACAGTCGGCGGCCAAGGGTTACAAAAATAAAATTTTGATGTACGAACTAAAGTAAACTATCAGTTGTTAATTATTATTTTTGACAACTTTTTCGATTATGGTAAATCCTTTTTGTACCTTATTCTATAATGAAACTACACTGGAAATTTACAACACTGCAGGGTCACAATTAACCTTTCTACAAATCATGCTAGAGTCTATCTTGTTGAGTACAACGTTACATGCAAGAAACTTTCAATATCTTAGAACCAAATAAATTAAAATAATTTTTACAAGTAAAATACAAAAATATTAAATTTACATCACGTTATTATCAACAAAAATTTAATGAAAATTATAATACATTAATATATAAAGTTTTATGTAATTTGATAAATGATTGTTATTGCGAACTCAATAAATATAAGCAAACAATAGTAACAAATAAAAATAGTTTAGAAAAGATTTTACCAAAAACAATGATACATAACCTTCTAATTTTGAATTGTATTAGAAATTACAAAACCAAACAGTCAATTGAAAAAAAAAACATAACCACAAAATAGAAAAATTAACTAATAAAAAATTAGCAAAGAACTGGTTTGAAAATTTACAGAATAATGATTTTGTACCACCCAACATTAAATACCAATAGAAGTTAACAATGTGTTAAAGTTAGGTCCTAATTTTAATTATGTAGAAAATTGTAAAAAACAAATCACAAATAGAAAACATAATAGTTAATGTAGAAAATTGTATACAAAACATTGACACACAACAACAACAAACAATAAGAAATAAAATAGTCAACATACTTACCAATTTCACTAATAAACCAACCAAAAAACTAAATAAAGAAAATATACAGCTTGAAACAGTAATACACAACACAAAACTTTTTATTAAAAACAATCCAAATTTAATGATCACTACAGCAGATAAAACCAATAAAACTGTAATTTTAACAGTCGATGAGTACAACCAAAAAATGACAGACCTCCTTAAAGACACTAACACTTACAAAGAAACCAACCCTGACCCAACTTCCAGTATACAAGACAAGTGTAATACACTCATTAAAGCATGGAAAGATAAAAAATACATAGATACACACATATATAAAAAATTGAATTGTCATAACGGAATTACACGAAAAATATATGGGTTAACCAAACTACATAATGAAAATAATCCATTAAGACCAATAGTGGCATCAATGATTAATCCAACATACCAATTATCAAAATTTTTATCCAATATCCTAACCAATATAACCAAAAATAAACACAGTATTAAAGACACATGGAATTTGAAAAACAAAACATAAAACTAACCACATATTATTTTCATTAGACATTGAATCTATGTATACTAACATACCAAACGAATTAGCAATAACAACAATTGAAAAATATTGGAATAAAATTAAAAAAATTACAACATTACCTAAAGACGAAGTCATTAATGCTATAAAAATAATTTTAGAATCAACATATTTTACACACAACAATAAAATTTACAAACAAATTTCTGGATTAGCAATGGGAAAACCAATTTCTTCAACATTAGCAGATTTAGTAATACAAAACATAGAACAAAAAATTATAAGTCAAACCAAAGGAATAGAATTATATCATAGATATGTTGATGATATATTAATACTAGCACACAAAAATAAAGTACAAGAAATATTACACAAATTCAATAATATACACCCAAAGTTAAAATTTACAGTAGAAAGGGAAAAAAATAAAACAATAAATTTTCTAGACATAAGTATAACCAGAGATAAAAATAAACAGTTAACAACTAATTGGTATAGGAAAAGCATAAAATCAGACAACTATCAATTACAATTCACATTCAACCTTAAACAATAAAAAAAGTATAATTTATAATTTAGTAGACCGAGCAATTAAATTATCACACCCAAAACACCACAAAGAAAATTTAAATAGAGTAAGAAAAATTTTAGAAAAAAATAATTATCCAAAAAACATGATTAACACAACCATCAAACAACGAGTTAAAAAAATCAAATACCACCACACAAATAAAATTAATGACTTGAATGAAATAAACTTACAACCAAACTGTTTAGGTAACATATTTAACAATACAGATTCTACAGAAACAATCAAACTTACACAAAAAATAAAACAATGCTTAAGTAAATATAACATTAAAATAACAGTAAAAAATAATAATACTATTAAACACCAATGTTATACAAAAATTAAAGACAAAACACAAACTTTAAAAAAAACAAACGTAGTATACAAAATAGATTGCGACAACTGTAATAAATGATATATTGGATATACCAAACAAAATTTAATTAACAGACTTAAACAACACAAAACATCAATAAAAAAATTATTGATTAATCCACAACAACCAAAAAAACAGAATCAAATATTAAAAAAAGACAAATATATGAAATGATAAAAATTAAACAAACAAAAAATTCAGTTAATTATAAAACAGATGTAGAAGGTCTAAATCAAATTTACCATAATTTATTGAACAACCAAAAATAACCTAAAATAAATTTCATGAATGAAACCTATAAAAATTAAGCAAATTGAGAACGCATAACACAATCATATGTCACTACGTTTTTTAGTTATCAAATTGAGTAGGAATATAACATATTCTTAAAAAATAATAGTAAAAAATAATTAAATATGTTTAATTACTATAAAATCTTCCAATATAAAAGTAAATACAAAAATAAATATAATGGATTTGGAAATTTATGTAAGTACTTGTATAATGATAGTACATTAAAAAAATGTATGTACTTATAACATGTGTTTTCGTAGATTTTAGGCTTGAAAAGTTAACATATGTTAACGAAACTGTTGCCGCCAAATATTTTTATCTATTGTATATTGTTTCATGTAATATGTAATGGACGATTCTTTAGTAATTCATTCGATGTCGAAGGGAAAAAAAGAAAGAATCCGCCAAAATAAACAATAATTAGCAAACTAAATCTTCAATTTATTTAAAAATAAAATTGAACAAATATAAGCTAGTACAATAATAATTACAAAACCAAATAATAAAGTTTTATAAATGTGTCTTACTCAACAAAATACCTTTCCGGAACAAGAAAAAGAAACATTAACCAATCTCACAGTTGTAATCCATATAAACCCCATCTAATCAGTTTCAGTTGTCATAAAGAAATCCGACAGGTCAGTTTTCTTACTTAAAAGGTATTTTATGGCAACCTACACTGTTGATTCTATTTCATTTATGCAGAAACCTTTTCTTTTAACTTATACCGAAACCTAGGTACAGAATGTAAGCGAAGTAGGCAATTGAATTATAATCCCTGGTACGTGACAGTAAAAATTATGAATGCTGCTTAATAAACCAAAATAACCATAAAATTCATATTTGGCGATATATTAAACCCTCATTATTTAAAAATGACTTAGTTTTTTTGGAATTTTGTAGTTGAACTTCTGAATATTTGTGATTGTGTGTGTATATATATTTAATATCAATTTCAACTAAAAACAAAGTATTTAACTTTTTATTCCGATTTCATTTCTAAGAAAGAGGGGTTACTGAGATACTTATTTTTAATTTTTTTATATTGGTGAAGTAGCTACGTTCATTATGCCGTTTGGTAGACCAACAACAATTAGTGGAAAACATTTCAATGACATTTTAAAGCTACATGCTGATAAAATGGTTGTGAATTTTAAAATAGTCCCCAAAAGTAATCTGGTGTGGCAAGGAACATGAAGTTATTGCTTATAAAAACATTGAGAGCCACGATGCAAGTAACCAATCAATAAATACATCATGTACCAGTGATATTAGTAGCTTTGACGAAAGTTTAAGAAATTTTGACATTTTTCTTACCGACGCAGAATTTCAAAATAACATTTTTTATCTCTTATTAAGAAAAAATGAGATCTGGTAAAATTGTACAGTCGACCAAGATCAAATGCGCTCTGCACTTTAAAAAGCACTCATTGTCTATAGATGGTTCGCCTGGAACTTTTAATGGTAAGTAAGTTAATTTTTCCACTGTTACTGCTTTCTTGTAGTTTGAACAATCTAATTCCCATTGTAGACTAATCACAAATTAAGAACGTCCTGTCATTAATAAAACCAAGAAATTGAAAACTAAAATACTGAGTTATATTTCTACCCTAGAGGCGCAATATTACCCTGAGTTGGGTTTTCCACTATTACATTTTTGTTTTTGATCAATCCCAAACTTGTCTTGTAATTGTACACCTTGAAATAAGTACATTAATTTATTTCAGAATCAATATTATATGACAGGGCTCTCATTTTTGGATCTAGCGACGTCATTGAATAAATAACTGGCAACATAAATATAACTATAATGAGATCTATACTTTCACTGAGACACGGCGATTGTTCCTATAAATCATGATTAACTAACTGTCTTTGTTATGTGAACCCAGTAGAAAAACAAATCAACCCCTTTTCCCTTTATATATCCGACATCGACCTACGTTTTATATACTCTCTGTATAATTTACTAATTATAAATACAACATATTGCCACTGCGGTTCCACACTGCAATGCCTCCTATCGAATAGTCCTTGTAAGCTAATTGCTTTTCGTATAGCGCTAACATTGAGGAATATGCAGACAAATGCACAAGCTCGGCAAATGTGAAAGTTCGTACTCGGATTGATGTAGCACATTTTAATAAAAAAAAGTATCGCGATCCTTTAAAACTTGCGAACACCCGGATAAAATGCTTTTATTTAGCTGTTATTGGCAAATTAATTATGTGCCAAAATTTGGACAAGGCAAAAGACATTCTACGTGGGTTATTTACTGTAGCTAATTGTAGTACGGAAGGTCTTTCAATTAACACTGGTTTGCCCACACAATGTATGTTGGAAAAATCGATTGAGGGTCTTAATAACAGGTACGATAAGCAAGTTAACAGATAATTTTTGATTAGCTTTACTGTCATCTTAAAATAGGTTACGATTAAATAGAAGAATCCCAAAACAAGATCTTGGATAAACCTACGTGTAATGGTTAATGTGAAGAAGAATTTTTACACAAGAAATGTCATATGTGGAGCAGACTAGGATGGGAAGTTGTTACTCATGCCAAGATTGCTTTTCAAGAACTAGGAGTAGAACCGGGGCACCTTGGCCGCCATCTTGGATTTTCTACCCCGATGGTTTTTTTCGGTGGTCTTTTTCAACCCTTGATGGAATTTTCACCCCTAATTAAGGCCTTTTTTGTTTTTACACGCTTACTTGAGGGGACGCCACCCTTATGTTTTATGGTTTCTTTTCGGTGGCCTTTTTCAGCCCTTGATGGGAATTTCAACCCTGATTATTTTTGTTTGTATTAAGAGCTCTTTTGGTAGGGAGCCCCTGGAGGTTAGGCAACTGTGCGTATTCTTTTAATTCCTAACTGCAGATTGTAACCTTACGAAATTTTATTTATACATTGGGGTTGTATTCTAATAAGGAGGCCTAATGCTATCTTGTAAGGCTGATATAGGGCTTCGCAACTTACTGCTGGGACTTAGCCCCGTGACCCTTGAAGTAAAATTTGAATTTGTATTCTAATAAGGAGGCCCTATTGCTATCTTGTAAGACAGGTGTATGAACTTGTGTTAGGGTTTGATCTTGCGTGGG
This sequence comes from Vesta saturnalis, assembly GCA_036346205.1. Taxonomy (NCBI): domain Eukaryota; kingdom Metazoa; phylum Arthropoda; class Insecta; order Coleoptera; family Lampyridae; genus Vesta; species Vesta saturnalis. The sequence goes on along the minus strand of JARFJB010001883.1, from coordinate 13,342,943 downwards.
GAATTTGAATGACAGTAAAATTTAATTATAGAACACTTATTTTTATTGTAAATATCATAATTAAAAAAGCCTCAGTGAGTTATAAAAAAAAATTACTGACATTCAGATTATTCTCTAATGAAACAAATTTTTTATTAAGTTAATTAATTACATAACAGTTATTACAATATTGTTTTCTAAAACGAATATTAAAACTGATTGTTTTACCAGCATTGATTGCATTGAAATATGTTTAATATCCATCCGCTCGTTAAATTGTTGTATATTGTACACCTTAATATTTTTAAAGAAACTTGTTACGTATAACTTAGATGTGTTTTATAACTGTAATTAAAAATCTGTACAAGTAAATAAAATAAATAAAAGGTTAACAGCACACTTACCAGCTCCGTATTGAAAGAACATTTTTGAGGGACTGATTCACGAGTGATGGTCACTGCTTTGTGTTACTCGTCTAATCAAACTAAAGCACTTTCTATGTTTTACGTTTATGAATAGTTGATGTAAAACTAGCTATTGATTTCCCCATAATTAATTTTTAGAGTGTCAATATACAAACAACCTAATTATCTTTATCACACTTACTGCAACTTGTATTTACCTTTCCTTTAAAGTAATTAATAGCAAAGCGGTTTGAACAAAATATTAGATGTTGTCCATACATACATACACAAGCAAATTGTTTTTTTATAAAAACCGCATTAAAAGGTGGGAATGTAATAATTACATGTTTTAAATTCCACAACAACAATATGTAGTTAGAAACCTTGTTTACTTTTACCTAATTACTGTGTAATTATATAAACCTGTTAATTTTAATAATCTACCAACCGAGTAACACACTTTCCTTAAAACGCTAAAGTCATAAATTTTATAACACGATTTTTAAAAACACATGCTGAATTAAAAAGAAAGAAAAACAATAGGCTCATCTGATATTACACAACTCTTAATTAAAAAAAGTAAGGTGTTAAAAAATCTCTTTATTTATCAGAATAGAATGGTTGGGTAACAGGCGTTAAACAATAATTTAATTATCTCGTCATTTACAATTAAACATGTACTAAAAAAGTTTTTTTACAAAATCAATGATTGATAAACTATTTAATCTACAATATAGAAACGTTAACGTATAAAGACCACACACATCCGAATGGTAGTCCTGCAGTATTGTTTTATTGTAACGGAACCATCTAGAATTCTTCTCTAAGAAACGTAAATGATACCCTTGAGGTACTCGTCCAAAGGAATCAAAATACTCTCCGTTACCATTATCATCAATGTGGATAGCGGTCCAGTGCTGACCTGGTTTGTTTCCAGGATCTGTGTACAATAATTGCACACGGTCTAGGTGCGTGCCTCGGTAGTTGATTAGAAGCACATACAAGCCGAAACACATTCTTCTTGTGGCTGGGGATCAATTTCAACACATGTACCGCATACATCTTTGGAATTGGTATTCACCTAGGATTTATTATAAACAGGTTGCATAATTATCCTGTGTCATAAAAATTGTATTCTAATAAAGGACAAATACATGTAAAGATAATGAGAAGTGTTTTATAATAAAAGATTTTATTTAATTAATTTAACCTGTTAACATGTAAAGATTATTTTTATTTTATACAAGCGGTCGGCCTTGGATTTTTTTTAAGTTAACATGTATCATATACGGCGAAGGCTGTTTCGGCAATCCCACTCCAACCCTCCCCGAGCATAATCGAGATTGTAAGACAGGTGTAGGGTGTAGCAACCTGTTCTCGGGTCTTTGCCCCTTGTCGTGATCGCAACTTGTTCGTAGGCCTTCGTGTATTGTCGTGGTACCCTTGCTGGAAAATTTTAATTTGTATTATAATAATAAGGAGCCTAATGCTAACTTGTAAGACAGGTGTAGGGCTGCGCAACTTTCTCTCGGGGCATTGTCCCTCATCGTCTCTGTAGGTTATGGCTGGAAATATGAATCTGTATTATAATAAGGGGTATAATGCTAACTTGTAAGACAGATGTCGGGCTTAGCAATTTACTTTCAGGCCCTCGCCCCTCGACCAAAAGTTTGAATTTGTTTGTGACGCCATCTATGAGGGGAAATCTGAACTTGTATTATAATAATAAGGAGGCCTAATGCTAACTTATAAGACAGACGTAGGGCTTCGCAACTTACTTACTTTCGGGTCTTAGCCCCTGGCCCCTTGGCAGGATATTTGAATTTGGATTTGTATTTAAGTGTTTACATTCTGATTACTTATTGCGAGAAATTTGAACTTGTATTCTAATAAGGGACCTATTGCTAGCTTATAAGACAAAACATAGGAACCTGTGTTAGGCCTGCGCCCTCCTATCGTGGCGCTTGTCGGGAAATTTGAATTTGTATCGTCATCTAGTTGTGTATGGCCTAATGAATATTTTCTGTAATAAAGGTGGCAGCATCTAGCGTTATATTTCTAGGACTAATCAGGGTTTTGTTTGTGGCACCATCTAGTGGTATATTTTTAAACTAGCGAATGTTTTCTGTAATAGAGGCGGCGCCACCTAGCGGTATATTTCTAGGACTAATTAGGGTTGTTTGTGGTGCAATATAGTGGTGTAAAGGCTAATGAATGTTTTCTGTAATAGGGGTTCGTCTCTCCCTCGTCTCTTTCTCAAACATACAAATCAATTACTCAAATCAAATTAATCAAATCAATTAAATTAAATACCAAACTGATTTAACTTAATCATACAAAATCAGCTCACAATTCAAAAAATAGCAGTATGATTGAACGCACAGAGTGCAAAAGAAAGCCAATCTCCACTTATTGTAGCTACCCATCTAACCGCACTTTCGGATTAACTGCAGCATTGTTAGTGTAGGTTCAAACACCGTTAGGAAAAACAAGTTTATTAACAAAATTGAAGGAAAGCTTAGCGTTTGAAAATATATTATTATTATTATAAACAACAATACATCATTTTTATTTAATCACATCCTTTATCGGTCTTCTTCTTCTTGAACCGTGATTTGTCGCTATCATCATCATGGTTTTGAGATTCGTCCTTCTCCTCTACCTCATCGCTCTCTTCCTCTTCTGTGAATCATCACCATCACCTTGGATGTGAGATACATTCAGCTCATTCACGTCATCGTTTCCACCATCATCTTGAATGGTTATGTTGTAATAGTTTATTAACAAGTCAGTAAAATCTCTAATGTCCGCTGATGTTGGCTCATAAACAGGAGAATACATTGTAATAATGCTCACTCGATGACAGTTACATTTTAAAGAGCGAAACGCACGAGAAACGAGAATGCTGCTAACCTTGGGTCTTATGCGCTGGCGCGCTCGTCAATGTTCGGGTAAAATCGGTTATCTTCGGGGGAAGTTTGAAGTATTGACCTATCCACACTATAACATCTTCCCTAGGGGCATGTTTATAAATCTAAACTCCTTTTTTATGGCTGCTTTTTTATCGTCCTAAGACGGCTGCTTGCGCACAAGTCCCAAGGCCAGCAGCATTCTCGTTTCTCGTGCGTTTCGCTCTTCTTCCTCTTCTATGAATCATCACCATCACATCCAAGGTGACCAGGCCAGAATATTAAACGTTTCTAGCAGACATTTTACCAGATCTCATTTTTTCTTTACAAGAGATAAAATATGTTAAATTTTAAAATTCTGCGTCGGTAATATAAATGTCAAAATTTCCTGAACTTTCATCAAAGCTGCTAATATCACTGGTACATGATGTATTTATTGATTGGTTACTTGCATCGTGGCTCTCAATGGTTTTATAACCGATAACTTCATGTTCATTGCGTAAATAGATTCTGCCTTATAAATCCATCCATACACGTCGTTTTTTCATGTCACACCGGATTACTTTTGGGGACTATTTTAAAATTCACAACTATTTTATCAGCATGTAACTTTAAAATTTCATTGAAATGTTCTCTATTAATTGTTGCATAATGAACGTAGCTGCTTCACCAATACAAAAAAATTAAAAAGAAGTATCTCAGAAACAACTCTTTCTTTAAAATGAAACCGGAATAAAATATAAATACTTTGTATTTAGTTGAAATTTATACTAAATATAATATATAGACGTTTAACTACAAAATTCCAAAAACAATTAAGTCATTTATAAATAAAGAGGGTGTAATATACCGCTAAATATGAATGTTATGGTTATTTTGGTTTATTACAGATAAGTAGCATTCATAATTCGTACTGTAAGTCACGTACCAGGGATTATAATTCAATTACCTCCTTAGTTTACATTCTGTACCTAGGTTTCAGTATAAGTTAAAAGAAAACATTTCGTACTACAATGCATAAATGAATAGAATCAACAATATTGGTAGTCACCTTTTAAGTAAGAAAACTGACCTGCCAGATTTCTTATGACAACTGAAACTGATTAGATGGGTTAGATGGATTGCAACTGTGATTATTTAATGTTTCTTTTTTTCTTGTTGCCGAATGGTAAATATATTTCGTTGAGTAAGACTATTTTAAGTAAATGCATTTATAAAGCTTTATTAATTGATCCTAAGATATTGAAAGTTTCTTGCATGTAACGTTCTACTCAACAAGAGAGACTTTAGCATGATTTGTAGAAAGGTTAATTGTGACCCTGCAGTGTTGTAAATTTCCAGTGTAGTTTCATTATAGAATAATGTACAAAAAGGATTTAACATAATCGAAAAAATTGTCAAAAATAATACAAATAATAGAAAATAGAAATATCTTTTTCAATGATAATTTACTTTAGTTCGTACATCAAAATTTTATTTTTTTACCTTTGGCCCCCGACTGTCAAAGTATGTAAACTTCTTCTAGAAACTTAGGAAATTGTACTTTTTAATTTGTTACTGAATTTTGTGCGCCTTGCCAGTACGTGAATTAAAGTCTGCTATAGCCTATAAGTGCACTGCTATCTTAAAAGACATGATAAAAACGCAGAATTGTAGATTCTAAGACTAAAATAAAAAGTAATGATTGTAGATTGTGGGAATTACCAAATAACGTCATCGGTAATTTGGTACCAATAGATACGAGTACGTTTATTATATAATGATTGTTTTTGTAGCTTCACCATTAGAAGTTTATGGGTTCCCCTTATCATTTTTAAGCAAGAAACATAACATTTTGGGAACAGTCATAATCAGACCTAAACTATTTAAACGTCTGACATAGATAATTGTTTTTGTTTTTACAATGTTGCCTATTTTCGTAATGAACTTATTATAAATGAGGTTGTATGATTATCCTAAAAAAAGTGTTTTTAAATTTATTTCATTTCTTTTAATTTCCATTTTGTTATTGTTTTTGATTTTACAATGTTGCCTGCTTTCGTTATGAACTTATAAAAAAAGGTTGCATAGTTATCCTAAAAAAATTATAAGTAAAACTATTTCATTTCTTTTAATTTCCGGTTTATGGGTTGGAAGGTTGTGTGTTGCTTCACACCAGATATTTTTTTAAGGATATGGACAAACCAAAACGACCAAGTTTACTGATATAAGTCACGTGAATGAAAAATTTAATTAAAGAATGTGGAAACGTGTGAATTACATTGAACCTGTACACGGAAATGGTTTATTATTTGCCGCAAAGAACTGACCATATTTCACAAAAATATTGTCCAACTTCCCTGTAATGATAATGCAATAAACGTTACAAATCAATTAAAGAGCACATTTATAGTATAATGACCTGCCGAAATATGAATTGGTGTAAGGCTTTTCTTAACTTTTATTTTGTTATTGACTTGTCCGTATTTAATTAGTAGCCTTACCTATGTAAAGGTAAGTGAATTTTAATATAACGTCAAGGTGTGTACCCACCCTTGAAGTTCATTTGTGTAGATTTTTTATTAGGGTACGAATCGAAAACATTTTTCTAAGGCAATCGAATAGTAGAACTTTAGTTCCTGGATTCAGGACCGAAAATACATGAATGTTCAAATGTGTTCCTGTTTCTGTATTATGTATCATACAGCAAACGTGATGATGCTCTCACAGTCATTTTTAGTTAAGATCTAAGCTATGTTTACCTTTCACATATTTGAAGCTGGTATTTGAGATTTCAACCGCATAAGGCTAGCGAGAGAACCTTTTTTCAAAGACATGCACGGGCTATTTTTGGTTACAATACCTTTTAACGAGGACGCGCACCGCACTTAGCCATGATAACAACCATTTCTACTTATTTTTCTGGCTACCTTTCATAATCTAGTGACTTTTCTGGTTACGCGGTATTTTTAATACGCATCACCTATTTTTTGCGATGATCATTATTCGCTAAGACGCGAACCAACTAGAGCGACCACCGACGACATGAACCGGCTATTTTTAGCTACTTATTTTTCTAGGTATCTTTCCACAATCTAGTACTTTCTGGTTACGCACTATTTTTAACCGACCATTTTTACCTATGATGCCTTTTAGCGAGTACCCGCACGGTACTTAGCCACGATATCAACCATTTCTACTTACTTTTCTAGCTACCTTTTACACCCTTTTCACAATCTAGTAACTTTTTCAAAATCTAGTTACTTATCTAGTATCTTTTAGTGAAGACATGAACCCGGCTCTTTTTAGCTATGATGCCTTTTAGCGAGGACGCGCACCGCGTTTTTTTTACCTATGATACCTTTTCACCTCAAGACCCGCACTCCCCCACCATTTAGCCACGATACCAACCATTCCTACTCATAATTTTTCTACCTACCTACCTTCTTTCCCGCCATTTTCACAATTTAGTAACTTTTCTAGTGACAAAGTGAATTAGGATCGGCCTCACTATACTGTTGTGTTTTGTAACTGTGGTCTTACATTAGTTGAGTTGATCGACCTAATTCCACTGTTTTTGCTTTTGTAGCGCGACGTTTCGGAAGTGTACTCTGCTCCCGTCATCAGGTTTAGTTCCGAGAAGGACATATTTCGCGCTTGATTCAAATTCATTACTATGATTTTTTCTCAAGCACTCGACTATTATCATATTCGAACTTTGTAGCTTTCACTTTTTAGTTTGATAACTTAACCGCTGAGCCACTGAGTATATATTATATATATATATATATATATATATATATATATATATATATATATATATATATATATATATATATATATGGATTGTTTTTCTACCAAAAAGATTTTCATTTAACCGCACTGTGTTATAATTCCCAATGGGTTATTTTGTATCATTATTTTATGTTTCCAGATAGAACGTGATGAGGAATTTTGGGAAAGTAAGGTGTCAAAATTGTCTAATTTTTATTTAGAAGCTATGTTGACGGAAATTTTAAAAAACAAATAGTTTTTATATTTTTACTGGTTTTCTCAGTAAATCAACACAAACCACTTGCCGGCTTTTTCGCAACAGCTAACTGGATTTTGAGCGCAAATCACAGGCCGTCGAGAAGTAATAAATCACGATATGACTATCCTTTTCCGTCTTTTTACTGTAATACTAAAACAGTGCACCGCCCTCTTCGATTTTAAGTCTTTGTCTACCGCTCGAAAGGCCTTAATATTGCAATTTTTATTTTTAATATTAAAACTTAATTGTTACGGTCGCCTCAGTAACCAGATCAGCGGTGAACCGCACTACTAAATATTTATAGAACATCTTTATTCTTAAAAGTTTTACAATACATTTTAATGGTAACTGGCGATTTCAGAAAAAATAATATATGTAAACTCGTCAGTAAAATGTCTCACTTTACTCAGCCCGTCGACAGTATTTCAATATTTTCCTGATTGTTGTGTAAATATATATTATAAGGTAATATGGGTGTTTAGAATATCTCAGAAGAAATTAGACATTTTTATGCACTCATGTAGTCTATTTCGAAGTTGTGTACTCTCAATAAATCACGTTTTACAATTACATTTAATATCTTTACAATTAGAATAGAGTATTTACCATGCTATCCTTCTTTGCACATTAATCTGATAACAAACAATGATGTTTTAACCTAAAAAATTTAGCTCAATGTCATGACGTCACTGTTGTTAACCTTCCTAGTGAAAATAAATAGTATAATGGTAAAAATATGTAGAATAAATAATTAAATAATAGATATCATTGATTATGTTAATTATATTTGTAGAACGCGTGTTCAGATAAATATTATTTTTTACCATTGTTTGTAAAATGGAATCTTAAAAATCATTAAAGTTAGGTATTTATACCTTTGAGCGGTTTCACAAAGGTGTAACAACACGACCTGCTTAGCATTCGAGAGGTAATGGGTTGGATTCCCGTTACCGTCTACCCTGTATGAGGTTTTTTCAGGGGGTTTTCGTCACACATATAGCGGCATGGTCACTGCGTATACGCACACCATATGCAGCTATTTAGGACAATGCTGAGATAGTAATCTTCCCCCTCACAACCTTAACTCCGTTCCTTCCGATCCTATCCTGACCGCACCTATCCTTAATCCGACCATGCATACATACTTAATGTATGTATGTTGGGAATCTATGATTATGGCCGAAAGAGATTCGAAAGCCCAAGCAGCCCGCCCTCCCATACGGGAAGTGAATTGAAACACGAGTTTTTTTCCTTTTCCTTCACAAAGGTAGGCTTAGCAAAAAATCCTTCAAAAATAGGATTGGTGTAAACATCTGACATTTGTGTTATTTTGTCAAAAAATTGCAAATAACATTTCAGAACCCAGGGATTAAAGTAACCTGGCTCAACTCACTTTGGTACAATCTATCCTTAAAGGTTAATTGCAGTGCATATTTAAAATACTTCTATCGAGCTTGTGGATACGTTCGGAATTATAACGGGTTTGAGATTATATCAGTAAACGCACTTGTACCAAGACATATAAGCAAAGGTAGGTTGATATCACAAAAATGTATTTAATCACGAAATATATAATTAATTACAGATAATTTCGATTATGGCATTTTTGACATTTAACGTGTGTTTAAAATACTTTAGGTTTTTGGGAATTTGGGATTTTTGATGGTGCATATTGGTAATTATGTTATACAAATCTAAACGTTTCGATAACCCTTGCCGTTATCGTCGTCAGTGGTAAAATGTTATCGAAACATTTTGATTTGTATAACATAAACAGAAATATACATCATTAAGAAAAACCCAAGAAGCTAAGTATTTTAAATATGCGTAATAGCGCGGAAGTTTACATTTTCATAATTCTTTTTGTTTTATTTTTTTGCACCAAAATGGTGATATAAAACTGTTGATAATGTAATTTATTAGTCGCAGGTCTTTAGTTTCAAAATTAATAAACGTACAAATCTGACGCATTTGGCATGTAGCTCGTAGGTGTTAAGCGTACTTGAAAAACCGAAAATTCAGACGGACGTTCTCTTCCATAACTTACTGCATGTATAATACTAACATTGTATCATTGTAGCTAAACAGTGAAAATTTAAGATATTAAGGCGTTAGATGAATAGGGGCATAAGCCTTTCACATTCACTAATAAAAATACTATACAGAAACTGCAATTGTAATAAGGATATTTCTAACGTGCAATGCAGATTAGACTAACATGTTATAAATATAATAATGGCATTATGATTGATTATATAGGAAGTGTATAATCAATGGTATTATACAAATTTTGCGAATTTAAACACATTATTGTATGCTGTACCTTGTATCTTGTAAACGAAGCGTTTGCGGACTATACTCTATGATTCTTGGTACTGCCCATATAATAGAATAATCCTATTTAATATTTGATCGTTATTTCAGGACCAGCTCCCCCTACACCTAAATACATTAAAGATTTTTTGAGAGCAGACTGAAATGTGTTCTCCGAACACATCTCCAACAACCTTCCAATGCCCAATCTTCTAACGAACCAAGATCTCGAGAGAGTCATTATAGAACTAACTTCCGTAATTACGGAAGCTATCAATATCTCTGTCTACTTAAAGACATCGACAACTTCCGTAATTACGGAAGCTGTCGATATCTCTGTCCCACTTAAAGACATCGACATTTCCCGCAAACCGCTCTCACGGCACATCGTGAACTGTATCAAAGAGAAAAGACGAATCTATCGTCAATTCTTGCGATCTAGGGATCCGGCTCTCAAGACCGAATACAATCGCCTTAATCAGACGAGAAGCAAACAAACGTCCTAAGGCTCCTGGACCAAAGCCACCTCACAGTTAGATTATAGAAATGGAAAACTTGTGGCAACAGTTCGATAGACTGACCAGAAGGAAAGTAAACCCTAAACCCCACGTAACTGACCTTCACGGCAACCTAATCTCCTCCGACCAAGGAAAGGCCAATTTCTTTGGTCACCACTTCCAAACCACTTTCCGATCCCCAGATGATCCCCAATTCGATAACCAGTTCAAGGCACTCCTTGAGAGTCGACTTGAAGAATTCCGTACACTTAACCTTCCCGAAATCCAACTGGATAACGAGAATCCTTTCTATGCCCCCATCACGCTAGATCAGGTCCACTCATATTTCATAAAAAGGAAAAATTCAGCCCCAGGTCATGACGACCTGAATCGTAAAATCCTGCGGCACCTACCCGACCCAGCCCTCCGATTACTCAGATTTTTACAATAAATGCCTAATCCTACCCCACTTCCGACCGACTGGAAATCGGCCTCCACCGTCATGATACCCAAACCCCACTCCGATCTAACCACGCCCTCCTATAGACTTATTTCCCTCCTGAGTTGTCTCGGAAAATGCTTTGAGCAGATTCTAGCCAGGTGAATCAAGGACCACCTAGAATCCAACCACCTCTTCCCAACAGCCAATTCGGCTTCCGTCTCAACCGAATGTCTCACGATCCCTTGTTGAAAGCTGCTTACAGAAACCACCAGAGTATTCAATCACAAGTAATGCAATCTGGCTGTTTCTGGACATTAATGACTGGGTCTGGCACGCCGGTCTCGTAAACAAGATCCGAAACCTCAACATACCCGACCCCTTCTCCAAACTCCTGCTCTCGTACCTGACCAATCGGTCAGTTCGGGTCAAAGTAGGGAAAAGCTTCTCCGATCTCTTTGTACCTTCAGCAGGCGTACCGCAAGGTTCTGCCTCAGCCCCGATCCTTTACTCTCTTCGCATCCGATAATCCCGAACTTACACAACTCGGAGTAGTCGTTGCACAGTTTGCGGATGACACCGCCTTCTGGACGGTTAATCGGGACAGCGAAACGGCTTCCCCCTCATATCCAAAACTCTCCGGAACTTTTCCAACTGGGTGAACCGGTAGAGAGTCTCCGTCAATCCCACCAAAACCCAAACAATCCTCTTCGACATTCTAACTATACCGAAGATAAATTCCCAAAGCTTGCCGACAGAAATATTTCCTTCGCTCTAGACCAAGAAAGACTCCCACTCCAACGCGAACTCACCCACCTAGGAATCCTTTTCACTAAAACCCTTAATTGGCTCCCCGATGTACAAAGAACACTTAACAGGATAAGAAACGCAGCAAACCTACTGGCGCCCTCCGGGGTAGACTCAGACGTTGCCACCCCAAAACGCTACAACACAACTACAAATCATACATCCGCCCTGTTATGGATTTCCGAGCACCCATGTACACCAATATAAACCCCAATCACCTTTCCTCATTCGCTTCCTATGAATGCCGAATACTCAGACGCATCCTAGAAGAATCTCTAGGTAATGTTCCATATGCCCTCTGCATCTCCCCGTCTATTCGATGACGACCTAGCATGATACCGGCAAACGAATCGGATTAACCACACTAAGCACGCTACAACCCACTAAACAACACGCACACTTAAACCAATTATTACAAATAAATGCTACCTATACAGGGTCTCAATTTGAAAACTTGCCAGACCTCATATCTTCGAAACTGTAACAGGTAAGTAAAATTTCTCGAAAACGTTTATAGAACATTGAGGGAACCAATATGATTAATATTAGAAATCTTCTAAAACTCGCCCCTTAGACTCCAGCCACCCCACCCCTATTGTTTTAAATTGCACTACCCTATGTGTAATACATCATTGGAAAGCTCTTTAAAAATGCAATTCATCAGTACCAAACAAAATATTGATTAATCGATTATTTTTAAATAATACAAAAAAAAATTGTATTTCAATCAATTTATTTAAATTTATTGTTTTAAATGTCAAATTAGGTACTATTTTCCAAAAACAGCTTATCTTTACAAATAGGCAGTCAAAATGAACAGAAAAACTCAACGATAACCTATATATTCATGTTAAAAGTCACAGAATCTAATCTAGTTTATAAATGCTCAAAATGGTTTCCATTATTCTCATGGCAATAATAAAGTATATTCTTAAATTCTTGTCGTACATTTTCAAAGGTTTGACGCGTAATAGCTCGGCACTGTTCAATTATCCCTTGCCGCAGATCTACAATAGACTGGGGCTGAAGATTTTTAGTGACCCCATAAGAAGGAATCTAATGGAGTGAATCAAATCTGGAGACCGGGGTGGCCATTCCACTGTTCCTCTTGTACCAATCCACTGATCTGCATAATTGTGCTCTAGCCAGTTTCTAACACGTAGTGTATAATGTGGAGGGGTCCCGTCTTGTTGAAAATGTAACAAATTTTCATTAAACACTAGTATATGATCTTCATCGCTTTTATTTTACAATTCGTGAATTTTAAGCGGCTGTATTGTTTCATCTAACATTTGATGATAGAAATTAAATTTTGATTAATAAATAATGGTCCAATAATATAATCGCCAATAATGCCTGACCAGACATTAATTTTTTCAGGATACTGCGTATTGTCTTACCTAATAAGATGAGGATTGTTATCACTCCAATAACCACATTTCTTTGTTTGTTGGCATGACCGTTAAGGCAAAAGGTACATTCGTCGTTAAAACTTTTCACTAATTCACGCTCATCTATAATTTTATTGGTCATAATTTCGCAACACTCAATTAGCCTATGTGGATCGTCACCGCCAAGTTCTTGAGTAATGTGGATCTTATAGGGATGAAATTTGTGCATTTTCAACACTTTTCGAACAGATTAATGACAAAACCCCGTTAATTGAGATATCCAACGAAGTGCGGAAGTGGGATCTATTGTAGTTTGACCAAGAACTGCAATTTGAGCAGCTTCATGTAGGAGTCGACTTTGATTTCTTTTTTTATTGATAACCGATCCGATTTATTCAAATTTTAAAACTAGGTCTAAAACAAACTTACATTTTTTCCAGGATGTAATGCATTAAATGCTGTAGCAGTTTGTCGAGCACAACGATTTAAGGAAACCATAAATAAAAATAATTTCATCACGTTCGGCGGTTGTGTAAATCATCTTTGAAAAATTAATAATAAGTTTAGTATTATAGAATCACAATAACAGTAATGACATGTCAAATTTTATTAGAAAGGCGCCCACTTGATACCGAGCATTTGGAATCAAATTTATTATCGAGAATTCTACAAGCAAATGTCCAAACACAAATTATCAGAAAGCTCCTTTAATAAGAAATCCTCTTATAAATAAACAATATTTTGTGTTTTTTGTAATTTTTCACGATCTTTTTGAAGTAGTGATTTGATTTGGTATTAGTAGAGATAAATACGAAAAGATACAACTAAAGTTAGTGAAATTTTTTTGCTTTTTTCAAAAAATAATCGATTGTCATTGTGTACTGATGAATAGCATGTTTAAAGGGCTTTCCAATGATGTCTCACACATGGGGTAATGCAATTTAAAAAATATGGGTGGGATGGATGGAGCCTAAAGGGTGGGTTGCAGAAGATTGCCCTGCGGATCATAGTGGTTCCCCCTCCAATTTTCTAGAAATTTTTACTTATCTGTTACAGTTTCGAAGGTATGAGGCTTGGTAAGTTTTCAAATTGACACCCGGTATACTCTACCTTTGTTGAACGGCATAGCTCCGTTTTATACCAATACCGTTGTGAAGGATTTACTTGAAATCGGAAAACTTCATTCAGGTGTTAATATATTTGCATGGGAATCAGTCACATAAAAATAATTGAAATTCAAAAGTCAACAATCAATATTAAAAAAAAATAGAGATATCTCCTAATGAATAGCCGTCGTATTTACGAAAATTTTAGTGCAAAATTAAAAAGTAATATCAGCGTCTCCTCCATATGAGTGGTTATCTTAATTTGAATCTCTCGATTAATGAATGTATTTTTAAATTGAGGTTTACTATACATATTAAAATGTGATGTAAGGTTTCCTGCACATTAAAAGTGTAATTGCATTTATAACATTTTATGAGGGCATTCATACTTTCTGCAAATGAATGCATATTAAAAACCAAACATATTTATAGACTTAAAACAATAAAATTTAATTTAATGACTTTAAATATGTTAAGAAAACAACTAGTTTATTATGAGGTTTTTTTAATTATTTGCATTTATTTGTTTGATTTCTCATTAGAATTACTGGAACTTTAGATAAAGAACTGCATTGGGAGCAAGGCGAATATCACTACAAAGTAACGAAACTTTTATACTAGAGTGAAGTTACTCTAATTTGTCCATGAGTTATTCTTCTAATCTTGGTAGTAAGCTTTTTATGTTTTTTTTTCTTTGAAATACATTATACTTCAAGAAATGTTAATGATACTGCTTATAAAATAATGCTAAGGGAAGTTTACATGATTCTTGTTCAAATTCTGTTGTTGAAATTAGTACTGATACATTTTATTCAACAACTAAGTGACTGTAACCAGTTTCCCTAAATAAAATACATTTCTTTTTCCAAATAATATTCCGAAACTTGTTTGTTGTCACTGCTATCTTTCACTAATACTCTTAAGTATAAATCTAGCAATAGTATAACTTCCAGTCGAATTTAAAATTTTGTTAGATTTTGTTTTCGCTAATAATTTTGGTAAATTATGAACGAATAAGATATTAATTTTTTTTTCCTGTTGTTACGCGGGTTTCCGGCTAAACTCAACAAAGAAGGTCGTATCTTCGTAAAATATCTAAAATTTACACCTGCTCTAAAATAAAACTGAAAATCGATAATATAGGTAATTAGGCGCCATTAGGATCAGAATGTTTGGGTAAAATATCTCGTGTTACATATTAAAAGTTAGAGTACTAATACAAAACAAGACAATTGACCACTCGGAAGATGATATCTCAACTTTTAAATTTGTTAAGCGCAATAATTTTTATAATTAGGCCTAACCATTATAATTAATTCCAAAATGTTAAAAGGACCACGCCATTTTCTTATGGAAAGTGGCCTTCGGTCTAATTTTTTTATATGTATTAGTTCTTGTCATACTCATCAATATTGTTCATAGGCACAAAGTCATTCTATGGCTAGTTTTAGAAATACAGGGCGTTAAAGTTTCAAAATACCTACCTTGCCATGTTCATTATTTTTGGTTTGAAAGTACTGATGTTCATTTAACTTCCAAATGCGATTTTTACAGCTCTATAGGATGTGTAGTTGTACACACAGGGTACCATTCAATCTTATTTATAGGGTGATACACATTTTGACTTGAAAGTTTTAAAAAAAAAATTATTTTGTTTTATTACAGCCACATAATTGCTACCGTGAAAGACTCTTCATTGGATATGGTATTGTGTTGGTTAAGTAAATAGTTATAAATATATATTATACAAGGTGATTCATAATTTTTCTTTTTAAAATCAAATAACGGAACCCTCTGTATGTGTGAATTGATTTTGACTTCATGTTATCCTTTAGTTAGACAGATTAGGTGCTACTTTAGATTATACATGGCGATTCAATAATTTTGCAAAATATTAAATATAACAATTGGTCGAAAAACCTTTCCTTTTTTCATCACCCTGTATCAAAAAATTGACTCGGTCAAAGTATATTGATTTTAAAATCTTCGAATAAAGCATATTATAATGATTTCGTTCCTAAAATTTCGTTTCAATCCTATGAGTAGATTTGTAGATATAGTCTGGCAAGTTTCACCAAGACAAGTCAAATGAAATTGTCAGCGTTTTTAAATCCTTATGGAAAGTGGCCTTTGGTAAAAATGTATAATTTTCTGATATGTATTAGTTCTCGACGTACTCATCAATATTGTTCATGAGCACAAAATCATCCTCTGACTAGTTAAAGTGTTCAAGTTTCAAAATATCACGATTCGCATGTTCATTGTTTTTTATTTGAAATTACTACGTTAATTTTTTCTTCAAAATGCGATTTTTGCATGTTTATGGGATATGTAGATATACACAAAGGGTATACTTGATTCTTAGTTACAGGGTGATTGTATAATTTAAAGTACACCATTAAAAAATCCCAAAAAAGATAAGTATTTTATTAAGGGTGATACACAGTTTAACGGTATACTTTAACAAAAAATTATTACGGCCACATAATTGCTACTGTGGAAGGCTTTTCATTGGGTGTCGTATTGTGTTAGTTAAGTTAATAGTTAAAAATATATATTATATAGGGTAAAAATGTAAATTATACAGAGTGATACAAAGGTCTGTCCCAATCATTAAATCTTTTTAAAATCAAATAACGAAACCCTCTGTATACGGGAATTGATTTTGACTACATTTTATCTTTTAGTTAGACGTATTATGTACTACGTAAGAATATACAAGGCGATTCAATAATTTTACAAAATTCAATCCAGCTTAAACAATAAACTATAAACGATAACATATTCGTTCCTTTAAACCGCTAACAGTTTCATTTGATATGTCTTGGTGAAACTTGCCAGGCTCTATCTCATGATTGAAACGAAACTTTCGGAACAAAATCAGTATAATAAGCTGTATTTGAAGATTTTAAAATCTATACACATCATTTGAAATTTTAAGATACAGCTTGAAAACAAGAAAGGTTTTTCGACTTATTGTCATATTTAGTATTTTGTAAAACTATTGAATCACCTTGTATATTCTTAAGTAGTACATAATACGTCTAACTAAAAGATAAAATGTAGTCAAAATCAATTCCCGTATACAGAGGGTTTCGTTATTTGATTTTAAAAAGAGCTGACGATTGGGACAAAACTTATGTATCACCCTGTATAATATATTTTTTTGCCCTGTATAATTTACATTACTAACTATTTGCTTAACTAACACAACATGACACCCAATGAAAAGTCTTCCACAGTAGCAATTATGTTGCTGTTATAAAACAAAATATATTTTTTTAAAAACTATAACGTTAAGCTGCGTATTATACCCTGTAACTAAGAATCAATTGTACTCTTTGTGTATATCTACATATCCCATAAAGATGCAAAAATCGCATTTTGAAGAAAAAATTAACGTAGTAATTTCAAATAAAAAATAATGAACGTGCGAATCGTGGTATTTTGAAACTAGTAACAGCATGATTCTGTGCTCATGAACAATATTGATGAGTACGTCGAGAGCTAATACATACCAGAAAATTATACATTTTTACCAAATGCCATTTTCCATAAGGATTTAAAGACGCTGACAATTTCATTTGACATGCCAGACTCTATCTGCAAATCTACTCAGGATTGAAACGAAACTTTAGGAACAACTTGATCACAATATGCTGTATTCGAAGATTTTAAAATCAATGTACCTTGACCGAGTCAATTTTTAGATACAAGGTGGTGAAAGAAAGAAAGGTTTTTCGACTTATTGTTATATTTAATATTTTGCAAAATTATTGGTTCGCCCTGTATAATCTTAAGTACCACCTAATCCGTCTAACTAAAGGATAAAATGATGTCAAAATCAATTCCCACGTACAGAGGGTTCCGTTATTTGATTTTAAAAAGCATTGATGATTGTGACAAAACCTACGAATCATCTTGTATAATATATATATTTATAACTATTTACTTAACCAACACAACATCATATCCAATGAAGTCTTTCACAGTAGCAATTATATGGCTGTAATAAAACAAAATAATTTTTTTAAAAAACTATACTGTCAAAATATGTATAACCATGTAAATAAGATTGAATGGTACCCTTTGCGTACAACTACATATCATATACAGATGTAAAAATCGCACTTAGAAGACAAAATGAACATCAGCACTTTCAAACCAAAAATAATGAAGATGGAAAAGAAGGTATTTTTAAACTTTAAAACACCCTGTATTTCTGAAACTAGCCATATGATGATGTTGTGCCTATGAACAATATTGATGAGTACGACAAGAACTAATACACTTAAAAAATTAGACATTTTAACCGAATGCCACTTTCCATAAGAAAATGGCGTGGTCCTTTAAAATTAGTAGCTACGCTACCTAAAGTTTGATTGAAATAAAATATTTGGTAATAGTACATAATTATCAATTTAATTTTGCAAAGGCAGTCATGAACCGACTGTAGTTATTTAAATCTTGAATGGAATTTAACAAATACGGTATATGAAATACTTCTTTGTATGGAATAAGCTTCGCTTCAATTATTTAAATCAGTTAAAGTGTAAACATTAATTGAGTAAATCGAACTATCATTTCTACCAAATGAGTTAAATAAGACAGAGGTAGGCATAATGATACCATCAGTTATGAGTGAACTTCTTCTTTAATAAAAAATGTAGCTAAGAGTAAACCTCTAATGAATTTTATATGCACTAAACAACTAATCCGACATTAAAAAAATGACAAATAACATTTTATAATCTCAAGATTAAAGTAACCTTGGCTTAACCCACCTTGGTACAACCGATCCTTAAAGGTTTATTGCAGTGCATATTACAAATACTTCTATCAAGCTAAAAGTAAACCTCTAATGAATTTGAAATGCGCTAAAAACCTAATCTCACAATTAGGAGTTGGTAACGTGCGTGTGTATAGCGCAATTTTAATCGCAGTAAAATTAAGTGAGGATCTCACGGATTGTTTTAATTTGATTATTTAAATGCACTAAGTTCCGTAATCATGTATTCAATGTAGTAGTAAATAATTACTCTGCACGTCAGTAAAAAAAGTAATAAATAACATTCAAATGAATTTAGAGAGGAAAACGTCGAAAAATGTATTTATGTAAAGTATCCAAATGTCTAATCTAATCGTTTTAAGCCAAACAATCGTTATATTATGTCACGGATTAAACTGCAAGCAGTTTTTTATTCATTTAGCTCTAATACTCGCCTTCCAATAATAATTAGTAATTTTGAAACAGGAGCTTAATACGGTATCTCTATTAAGGATAAAATCATTGGTGGTAAACGACATTAAAAACAAAAGAACATTTAATGGATCTATTGGAAAAGTGAAAATAATGTAGCAATTGTACATACACCTTTTGGCTTGTCGAAAAATTTATGTCAAGCTATCCAAATGTCTAATCGTTTAAGCCAAACAATCGTGATATTACTTCACGGATTAAACTGCAAGCACTTTTGAGTTCTAATACTGCCCTTTCAATGATAATTCGTAATTATCAAACAGAAGCCATCTACATTAAGAATAAAATTATTGGAAATAAACGTCAATAAAATCTAAAGAACATTTAATAAATGTATTGAATGAAAATGATATAGTTGCAAGTTTAAACCCTTTTACAAATAATCTTGTAACCTCTTAACTGTTATAATTAACTCTAAACTATCCTATATGCAAAATCCGGGAGTGATTGAAGACCGAAGGTTTTCAGTGTAGAGAACTAATTGGTCAAAGTGGATCAAAGAAACTAAATCATTTCAATATTTAGATAATGTAACATATAATTATCGATAAATAGGTCTTTACGTTCTTGTCCAGTAAATCCTTTGTTTTGAGGCTCGCTGATTATGCCAAATGGTAACGTCACTTTAGTAAACATACACACATAACAATTTTCTTTCATGGCACTAAATGTTTTTATTTTGTTTAAATGCAAATAAAAACTTTGTTCAATAACCACTTTGGTTAACTTAATTAGCAGACACTAAATACCAGAGGCTGTTTTTTTTTAAACACTCCTGTAAGTATTATTAACAGTGTTGTTTAAATGTAATAACCATGTTAATATCAAGTACTGAACTTTTAAGAAAAGAAATCACATTGTAATTTTGATTTTACCCTTTTAATTGTAACGCGAACTTGTACGCACACCAAGTCTCTGAATTATTTTTCAGAACTGTCAACGACAGAGTAGTTTCTTTTATATTGAAAATGTTTTGATTAATTTCAAAACAATTTCCCTTCACTGTTATATTTACTTATCCGAAAGGGAACAGTAGACAATTTTTAAGTACGTCACTTATCATTATGGTGGAGTCGAGGGAAATGAAATCAGCCCTTCCGCAGAGG
Organism: Vesta saturnalis; assembly: GCA_036346205.1. Lineage (NCBI taxonomy): Eukaryota > Metazoa > Arthropoda > Insecta > Coleoptera > Lampyridae > Vesta > Vesta saturnalis. The sequence goes on along the minus strand of JARFJB010001883.1, from coordinate 13,322,720 downwards.
ACCGACTAATGGCTCTACTGCAGTGTTGGGTTAAAACAAAACTGTAACTAACTAAACCTTCTCCAAAAATGTTCAATTCAAAATCAACCTGTTCTTAAATTTATTACACGACGCCACATACGGCAAGTGACGTTACAGCATCCTTAACAACAACAAGAGCTGAAAAATGCTGGATTTGTTGTTTTTCAATAAACAATTAATATGCCAAAATTACTGTTTCTCTTATAATTCAAATATTTTTTAATTTAAATTTTTGCAAATTAAAATACCTACAAAATGAGTACTGAAAATTACTTAATAAATAAAAAAGTTTTTAAAAAAAAATAGGCTAAATTGCTTTTTTTAAAAATTTTTATAATTTAATAATTATTAATGATACTATCCTCGCGAGGAGTGTTTACACCTACGTCATCACATACAATCATATCATGTAATATGAAAGAGTCACAATTATTTTCGGTATAATAAATTCTGATTAAAAAATGTACCCCGAGATGGCTGCAGAATTCCAAAATACAATTATTGTGATTTATTTTGTAAAAATTAGAGAACGTTGACTATGGTAATGATAACGGTGGAAAAACAATATCCTTGAACAAATGATGATTAAAAGAAGTAAATGTAGGAAATGAGGAAACAGTCAAAGGATAAATAAACAAATGGAGTATTTAGTCAAATGAGAATTAAATTCATGTACGTATAAATCAAATTCATTTCGCGTTTATAGGTTTACTCTTTCTACTACATTTGCTTATTCAATACCGTATGTCGATTTCGTCAAATGCACTACGAATGTTCACCATCCTTATTTAATTCACTGTTTTATATGAGAAGAGAGTATAAACAAATTGGATAGTTAAATTCATAAATTAATGACGTAGCGGTAAACACTCCTGGCGAGGATAATAATTAAATCATATTAGTCACAAGTTACGAATTTTAATGTGGTTTAAAAGTGTGCTAAATAAATGCCCGATCAATCTAATAGTTTTTACAAACTTTTCCACCGAGGTACGTATACTATTTTATTCACAATCATTTGCAAATAAAATAATAATCAATAGAAATTCCTTGTAATTACTTATACGATAATCATATCGGCATTGCGCTGCAAATGTTTCAGTGTCATTTAAAAATCAGTTGACATTTTGAAAGCTTTCAGAACATTAGTTTTATTAACTATTACCAATGATGGCTTTAAACAAGGGGTTTCGTTCTCATTTAAGGATTGCGCCAATTGTACCTTTAATTTCAATTTTAATGGTGATAAACCTAATAATTAATGCATGTATTAATTACCTTAATTTACCACATCAACAGATTAAATTAATTTTTAATTTGTTTTTCACCCGGGTGGAGTGGAGTCAAATATATTCCCGCCAGGATTGTAACCTTGGTGAGGAATAGCTTGCTTTCAAACTTATGAAATGTCCGGTAATATGCTCATTACATTATTATTATTTGAACCATCGCCCTTGACTTTTGTGAACCACTCTTGAATAGAAGCGCACGTATCATTTCTTTACAAGGGTCTTATATTTATTGTTAGCTAGATATGCGTCACTTTTTCCAAAGTAATTTTGCATTAACAATATGAAAAAGTCATTATTTATTTTTATGTCTAGATGAAAAAAATTAGCCCAAACCGGCTGATCCGGCCGTAATTTTGCGAAAAACGGAAGAAACATAGAATTTTGCAAAAGGTATAGAACCGATCGAGTATATATTTCGTACATTTTCAAAGTATATTAAAACTCATAACTTTTGACTAGTTTTGTCTAAATTTAAAAGTTTTTGAGCTAAAGTGAAATAGTGATTTCGGCATATTGTTTATTTAAAAACATTAGCTGCAAGAAATTGACGAATCTCTACATGAGGGACCTTTTCTTTTATCCCAAAGAATGCAGTTCAACTGTTAATATTAACAGAAAAAACCTAACTTGAGTGGCCTAATTTATATAAAAATTTATGTGAGCTACCATTTTAGTCACAAGACAAAGCTTATTTCGTATATCTGTAAATGTTATCATATTGCTCATAAATCTGAAAGGCTTGGTTTGCACTAATTTTAAATTCGATACTATTGATTAAATGATTTAAACGTATAAAATTAAATGTAATGCGTTTGACCAATATGGCAGCCATTGTGATTTTACCAACAGAATATTTATTTTAATCAGATTACCAATTTAGGCCGAAAAACTTATTCCACGTTACAATGAAGTAATTATTAGCCTTTCTATAATACTCTGACGCAAGGCCTTTTTAATTTTGCACAAAATGTAGAAATTTCAACGTTGTTTGATCTGCAATGTCTGAAAGATCGATAATACTATGAACCTAATTTTTATTAAAGGAATTCGTTTAACAAATCATCCTACGTTTGAATGTGAATTAATTACCCACTCCAAATAAATCCTACGCGTTACTATATCACATTTTAACTCGCAAATACGGTATCATTGAAAGACGTACCTATATTTTTTTATATTTCGTAATTTTACATTTAAAACGGTTACTTAAATATTCATAAGTACTTGTTCTAGGTTCAATTACCACCATGTATATTATTAAGGGTTGCATTAACTATTTCAGGGACATAACATGAGTACGTTTTGTAAACTATATTAAAAACAATTTTTTTCGTGCGCCAATTACTCATTCGTAAGGTTAAAACGCTACTTTACGTATATAATATGCTACCAAATATTCTATAATTGCAAAAATTTCTCACTATAAGAGAAGAAAGGCTTTAAGGGTTAAGCTGTGCAAAAATATACTTTTTTCAAAACATCCAATCAATATTATTGATACCTTTGAATTAAGTTATTACAAGTGCCGAAATTTCTTTGAAAATTGAGCTAAATTTTTTAATCACAATAGAGTGTTAGTCATGGTAGAGTTTGAAGCTATTGAACCATCTCGTGATTATTAAGTAAACGTTAGTGGAATTGAACTGATATTAAAAATTGCCAAAAAAACCACAGACAAAACCACTAACTATAATGAAGAAACGCACTTATTTAATATTACTCTTTTTTTTCTTTCTATAACATCCATTATATGAGTCTATTACAAAATATTAAATAACACGTTATTGTCTTTGAATAACTTTATGTTCTATTATATTTGTCTTCTTTTTTCGAAGCCTCTTATTTTAGTACTACTTTATTTTTTCTGAATTCTTAAAAAGGGGGTCTGAATTTACGAATAATTACAATAAAGCCATGAGTGTTTGATTCAGCGGATTGCAAAAACATAAGTACAGATTTAGAAAGGCTCGCCTATGGTGTTGATAAAGATTCTTTGACGAGTTGAGTGATTTTGTATAAGAAACTTGATGGCTGTAATGTAGTGTAAATTAACAGAACCGTCGCTAAAACTTCATGGGATGTCGCTACTCATATTGAATATGTAAGTTGTTACATCATAAAGGCATTTTTCGAATAATTTTTATATGATAAAAAAATATTGCCATTTGTTATTTATTATTACATTCATAATAAATGTTACCTAACTTTAATCTGTTACGGGACTAATTCTCACTAAAGCTGGTGGCCGGCGTAAACCCAAAGAAGGTCTTGGGCGTTAGTAAAATATTGAATAGCAAAAATGATTCAAACACCATTCACTTATCTTACTTTAGCTCAAATATCGGAAAAAATTAGGGCAATAAGCGCAACTGCGGTCATATTTTTTTTAATAGTATTAAATCTTGAGCCGGTGTTAACTTACGTATGAATAAAAATGAAGCTAACTCACTATAATTAGAATCTTAATTGGAATTATAAATTATTAATCTGTCTCTTCAACTTTATAAAATGCGTTACAATCTTCGTAAATAGGCTCACTGTTTCAATTTATAACGTAAACTGTTAAGTAAACAATCGCTAAACCCACTTAGCAAACGTATTTCAAGTATGATGGTATATAAGCTTAATAGATACTTAATCACATATTTTCGTTGAACGCCTTTCTACGGCCGCCAGACTTATAAAGATTATTAAACTGCATTTTACACTACACGCATTAACTTAAATTTGGAAAACTGAAATATTCCAATAATAATTTACGAATTACGAATCTTCTATATGTTAGTCATGTTATTCGTGCTTAACTTTCGAACCACTTCCATATTTAAAATAGCCATGAATTAAAAAACATCAATAAAACTCATTTCAAATAATACATTTTGACGGTCTACCTTTTAAATAAACGTTTAAATGGTTAGCGACATTTAAATGAAAAGTAAATGTTATCACCTTGATACATGTTACTAGCAAACTGGAAAAATTTAGGTTGATTTAAATTATTCCAAACATGAAAGTTACTGAACTATCGGTGCGTTAATCAATGCACTTCCGAATTCTTTACTTAGTTTTTACACAATACGTACATAAAAACGCGACATTTATTTCAGAGCAGTAATGTTTTCTAATGATATCTAATACATAAATGTGAGGAAAGATCCACTCTAAGGATTATATCTTTTTTAACTGAACGGTAAAGATCTACTACCACACATCCACTACAGAGCTGTTTGCGGTAATTTATTTCTTTATTTAGACCTGCCCACGGGTTTTTTATTTTGTAATTGACAATGTTTTTTATGATTTACTTCATAACCATATAACTGTACATATTAAACCCGTATTCCCGATTTTTGTATTCTTACACAGAAAATTATATTCACTTAGGTTATATAGAAATTTAACAGGATAAAATTTTCCACTCGAGATCGCATATCCACTATCTGTATCGGGAAGGAATTTGCTTAGATTCAAGCATGATCATCTGATATATGGGTAATTTTTAGAGAGCAACTTCAAAATTGACCATTAAACATAATCCAAAATATTGACCTCAAATCTAGGGTTTCTCTCGTCTTTTCAAGTTGGAACATTATTGATTTTTCGTTCGTTCACGAATTTTTACTTTAAAATCGCATCCTAAATGAAGCAAAACCTGAATCAAAATTCTATTATTCTCATTATTTTTCTTCTACTTGAAATGCTTACGTTTACTTTAAGTTCGATATAATTGATTTAGTCTTAAAATTTATTTTCATCAAAAGAATTCGCCCTCAGGGCCATTATTATTAATTTAATCTTTATGCAAGGTAACAGAAGGGTTTGAATTTACGGCAGAAACTCATCAAATGATTCACTTGTTCCAAAGCTTACACGTTCCCTAGTTTAATCTGTAATGACGTTACATGTGTTATACGAATTAAGGTTGCAACTTTCTTTAATATTCAATTCTTAAACACCCAAACGATTTCCTCACATGTGGTCTGGTTTATACGATGCAAATATCGCAAAATGACTAAAATATACATTTTATTCAGCCATAAAGTAGCGATATCTATTAATATGTCTTGTTTATTTGCTTCAATACATTTTAATTATGCTGCATGCGCCAAAAACAAATATTGTGAAACCTCAATACTCATTTACATTCACGAATGGAACTAAAACAAAACAAGTCTGGCTATGACATGAATAGCCGCGCGTGCGTTGCTTAGTAACGCGCAATAGTGATAATATTTTGACATGTGCAAAATTTGACTTATCTTCCTCGATTAGTTAAAGTGTTTTGCAGCACAAAGAGCTTCTGATTAGTAGAGTAATGTGGTGTGTACATTTTCACACAGAAACAGACTTTTATTAACAAATGCTCACGAGCAATTTTAATCGAATCGTTAATCCACTAAAGATGAACCAAGAAGCGATGAACTTTCAAGTGCTACTTTCCTGATTTAGTTCTTGCGTTGTTAATGACGCAAACCACGTGATTTTACGCAAATCCAAATTACATCTTTATAAATTTAATAAAAATAATTATGCAGATCTGCATCTACGTCACAATTTATAGTAACGCATGGTTCAACACGATTATATTGGAATTCTTAATCTTTTAGTCATGACTCAAAAACGGGTATGCCTTCAAACGCAGCTTCCCGGATTTGATTCTTGCTTTGTTCATGAATAAATCACTGGACCAGATGAAATATTTTAGACATTACAAATTACAACTTTCTACATATTTTTCTTATTTGTGGGCCGAGATTTAGACACAAAACGGAAACGCCAGGCGTCTTTATGGTCATCAACTAGTAATGGTTATTATAATAAAAATAATTATATAAATCGGCATGGGTGTAAAATTAGAAAGTTTAAGGGAAGGAATTTTCCATATTACGAGCAAATTTATTAGATGACGCCTCCAGTACCAAATCAAAAGTTTATTTTATTCTTAAACCACTACTAAGCTTCTCTCTGAACTCTATAATTGATTTTAGTTCATTTATCAACGCAATATTACAGCAACTAATTTGTAGTATTGGCCAATCAGAGTCAAGCCTATGTCTTCTAAAAAATGGCGTCCTGATAATATCTCTCTTTAGAATGTAGCTTATCAGTCTCATATTGAGCGCTACCTATACTCATTTTTGAACTACTAGTGCAGTTTAAAGTAAATTTTTAAACCTATGTATAAAATCATTAACCATGTTAACATAATTTCATGATTATCGTGCTTAAATTTATAATCGTAACAGAAAATTAATTGTATTTCCAATAAGTAGCTAAATTTTTTGTGTTATGCCCTATCATGTTTAATTTGCAAGTATATTATGAAATGGTATGATTTGAAGGCTTCAACTCCGAAAAGCTAAAAACGAAATATGTAGCATTTTTTAATAGATGTATGACCACTTTACTTTCTGTTATAAACATATTGATGATATTCAAACGTTTTAAATTATGCACCACTTTCCATAATAACAAACATCAAATAATTCCCACATTTAAATATTCATAGATTGAAATAAAATTATATAATATCAAGTCGCATGTTTGTGTACATGACTCGTTACATCTTTTGACCGGTATTAATATTTTTATGCACGATTACATTGTAATATAGTTATAACCGAATTTCTTGGACGTAGCCGTCTTTTTATAGCCCACGGACGTAATCATGGCTCAGCGGACTAATAAAACGTCAAAAATTAAAAACAATAGACCCAAAACTATGAGTTTATTTAAAAATATTTACAATGCAATGTCATGTTTGTACTAGGTGGTACAATTCCTCAATTTCAGTCATCTTATTTCTAGAAGTATCTCAGTTATTTCGTTTAAAACTAACTAAATCAAAACGTCAAATGAATTATCAGTTTGTATACCTGCTTTTGTACTCGTTTTTATGGTAACGCATCAATACTTACTATCGTAACTGAGAAATGTATTAACAATTAACTTTATAATTCATTTTATATATTCAATATATTAATCGTTCATAAAATTTTGTATGCGCTTAATACATAAATGACTATTACGAATTATAAAGGAAATGAACTTTTCCTTTTACAATGAGTTCATAGAAACGAAAGTCATAAGCAGTGTTTTGATTTTCACAGGTTCTACATTGGCAAAATTAAACATATGTGTACATGATTAAAACTAACGGTGGAATAATAATTGTAGCATTATATATGTAGTGGTGTCTCAGAAGTACTTCATAAAGGTAGGTGTCTTAAAAACATTTTAATCGATTTTAATGACTTTTTAACAAGTTGTGTGTATTTTAATACGGTCCCTTTTGGACTGTTTGTAATTTTTATAATTATTTTAGATGATGAACCAGAAATAGAACTTTTTGGAGTATTTCATATCTATTCGTTTTTCAGAAAAAGTATGCATGATGAAGTAAATTCTTAGAATAAACAAGAGTATTTGATGAACTTAATCAAAACTTGAGATGAAAATAAGAAAAAAGGACATGCAGACATACGCATGTCCTTGTGCTCACAAGAAATGTTTGTAATGTCCTCCGTTCACTTCGATTATTGGTTCATGGACCGTCGCACTTCGTGTAATACTCCCAAATGTGTCTAATGGGCTACCTTGGCACGTTTCACACGTCTGCTACATAAATCAATACCGTGAAACAGGGGTTAATATTTTAATGTAGTAGCATGAAAGAAATGTCTTGAACAGTGGCATCAATCATACGACTTCTATTTTCAAGTTGGTATCTAAAAACGATATATATATATATATATATATATATATAAATCGATTTTTCAGGGGGATACCTAAGGCGACTTTTCAGCGCACACATTTTCTCTTTGAATTCCTAATTCTGGCTCGGAAAATGTTGGTAGTCAAATTTACCCCCAACCACTGCAATATAGGGAACCATTTTGATACCAAATAAAAAGATCAATGGATTTCAGCATATCTACTCTATCATGTAGCTTTCCATCTCACTGACCATGTGCACTTCTATCAATAGCGGTAAATAAGGATAGAAAGATCGTTTCTATCTATAATTACAAGAAGTAAACTGCCTATAAAATAGAACAGCTGTGGTATACCTTCTTGCCGGTGACTCACCATGTTAGTGTTATTAATTAAGGATACGAAGAAAGCGTGGAGTAGTTTAAGCTCATAAAGCTATGTAACAAAAGTATGCTAAAGTGATGGTGTAAGATGATTGTTATATTAACTAAATGAACCTAATAAAAGTAATAGTCTCAGTTAGTCTTTTGACTTGAACTTGATGTATGTGGTTATCGCCTAGGTTGTACGTGAATATATTAACTAAATAAAATTCGATTTCGATTACAAGTATCTGACCTAAACGTTTCTTGACGCCTCAATTATTCCAAGTTTACACATTACCAATTAAAGGCGCATATATTTGGTCAAATTCCGTAACGATAAATCGTAGATGTCATGAGACTACGTAACGTAAAGCTGTCGACAAGTCGAATCGATGACTTGACACTTCCCACCCCCCAATTGAGAAATAGTTTTTCGACTGATTTGATTTTCTCACAAAATAGGCGGGGGAGGGCAAAACATTTTCCTTGATATACCTTCATGGTATTCACATAAAAGTTCTCGACAAAAGGAAATGTTTTCACTTTCTCTTACTCCCTTCAACCCCCTATAAGCGAGGTCGGTTATAATTCCGAAACGATAGCTCTTGCCAAGCCATACCCATTTTACTCTGACCCGACCCCCACCGGCCACCCCCCGCGGAGAGAGTAAGATTTAAAGTTTTCTTAACCGTTTTGGCCTTCTCACAAGATTTGCTGGGGTTATACGTTCATGATACTCTTCTACCCCATCGCTTATAAATGAAACGGAGATCATAGACAGGCCATGTGACCACTAGTTTCGTCATAGGATGGGGTTTGCAACAAATTACTACACTTGGCTTATGACAATGTAAACACATTATGGGAATAAAATACTTATCTTTTTTGGGTTTTTTAATGGTGTATTTATATTAAAGTTATACAATATAAACGTTTCGATAATACAGGTATCTGCGTTAGTAGTAATATCTATTAAAATTGTTCAAGACGTTGAAACAATTTTGTGAAATTTGAAAAATTGTTTCAACATCTTTAACAATTTTAATAGATATTACTACTGACGAAGAGAACTGTAAGCGTTATCGAAACGTTTAGAATGTATAACTTTAATATACAAATACATCATTAAAAAACCAAAAAAAAAAAAAATTGTATTATGTGTAATAATGATGAAAGTTTACATTTTCACATTGTGGGAATGTCTTGTCCGTTCGTACCTACGTGAATTTTAAGCCGAATGGTTTGACGTACAGCGACGGTTTTCAAAAAAATATACTTTAGGACACTAGTAATTACGGCTATTAATCTGGTTGACCTGTATATCAAATGTCAATGTAAAATTTTAAAAAACACACAGATGTATACAAGTCGTGAACGATTTCACGTAGAAATAATTTATAAAATAATGCATCGATGTCCAATAACGTTGTGCGCTTTTTATGATCACATGGATTTTAACTAGAGATGGCTACAATCGTTATTTATACAAATATTTCGGTGGAAATACGTCCAAAGACTTGACTACAATTTTTTGTCTTGGATCTCGATTTGAACTTAGAGATTTTTCAAGCAATGGTTTCCCACCAACTCTTGTCCCTCTACTCGTTGAAAAACTTTCGAAAAGTCTCATTGAACTGTGGGCGGCTCGGGCGTCCATCGATAACTTCTTCCTCTGTAGCCGGAATCCGTCGGGCGGTGTCGCTGCTGGTGATGGTGCAGCAGCAAATCTCTTCCTCCATCTTCTTTTCTTCTCTCTTCGGTTTCTTCTTGCTCTCCTTGGACTATCTTAGCTGAAGAGGGAAACCCACTTGACTGGTTCTTCTAACGGCGGAAACATGTCACTCCGAATAGTGTACATGTGTCCTCGCTCTGACGGCGGCTCTCTACTGGGCATCGTAAAACGACGCCGGTAGAGGAACGTAACAGAAAGTTGTTTGCTTTCAAATGTAAGCGTAAGCGGTCGACAGTTGATGCATACTCCTCTAATCGCAAGCACTGAATGCGCACCACCAACTCTCATCCCCTCCGACTCCCTATAAGCTAAACCGGTCATAATTCAGGTCGTTGGAAATCTCTGCACAAACACGTCGTACTGTGACATTCATTCAGTTTCAAGTACGGCATAGACTGGCGTTTGCAATACATTACGATTTTCATTACATCCTGTATGATGATGAAATAGATAGTTTGTTGTGGATTTAAAAGAAATGTATTATATATACGCGTACATCTATTTCTTTATAATTATATTGTAACTAATGTAAACAAGGATAGGGAATTTTTTTGAGTAATTTGGTGTGCGCACCTCGTATTATGTGAAGTACTATTCTTGATCTTTAACGTTATGTAAGTAGTGCCTGTTTCCCTTCTTCTCGCATTTCCTGTATTTTGGTAATCATGTACCTACCTGTTGTGCAATTTTCTTTGGCTTTATCTTAGATTATAGAAAAGAGAAGATGTGACATCTTGGTTATAATAACCGCGAAGGCTATGGTCGGGCCAGCGAGAGTTGTCTTATGACTCATCTTTTAGTAAAGCATGGTGTAAGATTTTAAAAACGTATGTCGTTATTGGTTCGTATAGTTAGTAATTTTTAATGCCAACAAAACATCGTCAATATTTCTAGGTTATTTTCAAATTTAAGTTGCGCTGTCAAAACACGATGCGATTGTACGAAACGAAATACGAAGAATAATTTGAGGTTAAATAGCCAAGAAGACGTCTGACAGCGTCATGCGCTTTGACTTTAGAATCGACATACGTTTTTAAGTTCTGCATTTAAGATATATAGCAGAGGTATAAATTATAACCCGTCTTTCTTTAAGTGGGATCTTCGCACTAAGATAAAGGGAAACAGATGCATTTCACTGTAATAATTTTATCCCCATTCTCGAGTCCGCCATGAGACACCTCTCCCCGGCGCTACTATAACACTTTTTTTTTAGTCGGACGTCTGGAAGCGTGTACTGGACAGGAATAATTGACTTCGGAAGTTTCTTTACGCTAAATAATATATTAATATTGCTTTGTCATATACCTACGTGTAAAGAGAAAGCTACGTAATCGGTTTAAATTTTCAAACACTTTTTTTTTTACATTCCTAGACGTTTTGTGGCCTAAACAATACAAAAACACATTTATAGAAAAATAAATTTCGTGTTTGTGTGTGAGTGTGCGCGATATCTTTTGAACCATTAAAGTTATCGATAATGATATCGCGCACAATCAAACACGAAATTTTTTTCTATAAATGTGTTTTTTGTGTTTAGGCCACAAAACTTCGAGATTTGTAAAAAAACGTGTTTGAAAATTTAAACTGATTACATAGCTTTCTCTTTATATGTACGTACATAAGAAAGCAAAACTTAATGATTATAATAATCTATTGAAATTCTACATTGTATTTGTGACAGTTCATGTACATAAGAAATATTGAAGCATCTTACGTTTTTGGGTAAGGCATTATTTTTCAAATGGAGGGTGTATGGGGATTTCTCAAAATCATAATCCTCATTATTGAAATGTAAATGACATACACGAATATTCTTAAATATGTCTTCTTCCTCTAAATTGAGAGCAAACCTCCACCTCTCTCGCTTGGTACGCTAGAATCAATTATATTAGGTTGGGGAAAAATTTTCTTCGCATTTTATATGAAAACTGAAGATATTTATTTTCAAAGTTTATTTACATTTAATTATAGTATATATGTGCCATTTTATTCGATGATTTTTTTGCCATCTTGTAGGTAGTGACATGATTCCGTTGCTTTAGAAATTTTGGGACTTCTGATAAAAAAAAACGCGACAAGTAGTTTTGGCAGTCCTCTCTTGATGTTAACCTGACACTGCCTAAATAATTCTGAAGAGACCGAAACAGGTGGAAATCTGAAGGTACAAGGTCAAGGCTATATGGCGGATGCATTAACACATCCCAGCCAAATTATCGTAATTTTTGCTGAGTGGCTAAAGATATGTGTGGTCTAACCCTTTCTTTTGATCAATTCCGGACACTTTTGCTTGCTTTAATCTCATTAGTTGTTGGCAGTACAGATCCGAATCTATGGTTCTACCCGGCGGTAAAAGCTCACAATGAACTATGCCATTCCAATCCCACCATACACACAGCATCACCTTATTGCGAGTTAACCCGGGCTTTGCCACAGTCTGTGAAGCCTGACTGATCTTTGACTACGACCTTTTTCGCACGTTCTTGTAGTACGTGGTCTACTTTTCATCACCAGTTATCAATCTCTTCAAAAACGATTCGGTTACATTACGTCTCCATAAAGAATCGCAAATGAGTACACGGTTTATTAGGTTTCTTTCAATGAGCTCGTGTGGCACCCAAATATCGAGCTTTTTTGTGTACCCAGCTTTTTTTCAAACGGGTCAAAACTGTTTTGTGGTCAATTTCCAGTTCTTCAGCTACGTCGTAACTACTGATATGCTGATCTTGTTCCACTTTTTCAAAAATGGCGCCTATTTTATCCGTAACAGGGCGACCAAAACGAGGTGCATCTTTGACATCAAAATTCTCGGATTGAAAACGCTTAAACCAACTTTGTGCTACTCTTACTGAGACTGCATTAGGTCCATAAACGTCACAAATTTTTTTGCGGCTTGCGTTGCGTTTTTCCTTTTTAAAATGTATCAATTTCTTCATTAGATTTTGACAGAAAGAAAAACAAATGAAAAATAGCTGTAAACAACAGTTTACTAAGTTGTTTCCTTTTTTTAACCTGATCGCGACCGGCGTCGGGAGACAATATCAGAAACACAGTTTTATAGCTTTTTGTTCAGATCTTTAATTATATTATAATTATTAATTGTTACAAATGATAAAAAAATTGTTATATGGATATATCAACGAACTAAACAAATTATAAGTAAAAAAGTTGGTTTTGCTAATATTTGCTCGAAGTCTGGTAATTTTTGAAACATGGAACCGCACAGAGGGCTACATCACATTCTTCGCAACAAAAAGTACTATCCTTGCGTTTTCGTGGCCCTAAATTTGTATTGGCGCACACGTGACATCTGCGTTGTGATCTACCTTTCTTAGCTGTTTGTGGAATTAGTACTGGAAAATGTCTTTGAACCAGTCTGAGAGGGCTGTTCGCAGCCTTTCTCGTCCGCGATATTGTCCAGCGTAATCGCAGGGAGTGAAACTGTGTACCCATTGGAAATGATCGTCGCCGACGCCGTCTTCATTGTCAACAATTTCTTCGATATCCGGTAAAGCATTAATCAACTACAACATGCATTGATGGATACTTACGCGTACTACAAAAATATTTCTTGCCTTCGTCGGTATCCACCACAATATCACTTCATTCATGTTCACTTTCGGAACCACTATCAATATAGTCTGATAATTCATCATGTCATCGTGATCAATTAGATTCGCCAATTCCTCCAGTTCTTTTGGTGTCAGTTTACGTTTTCTATCCATTTTCAAACAAAATCATATCAATCACATGTAACACGTAAAACATGAAACAGAAACGTTCTGCGCATTACGCAAATTTTACACATGAGTGCAGGCGCCGCTTAACCACAGATATGGCAGCCATGACAAATTAGATGTATAACGTACCATTACGTCAAAAAACAGTCAGCGGTAGTTAAATCGAAAACGTATAGGTACGTTATGAGGCTATCAAAAAGCACATTTTCGCGTACGTCATCCGGTTAGCCAATATATTTCAAATAAAATAAGTACCTCACTCGGCCAGTGGTGACGTTTTCAGAAAACGTATATCTACGACACCCCGTCGTGAAAAGGTTAAAATGTAACATTTTTAATGTCATCAAAACCAGCCAGTACAAATAGTACAGCCAAAGAAATTGTATTACAAGTTTAGACATACTATATGCGAAAATACCCCGACCTATTATATTAAAATTGCGGTTAACAATGGTTATCGAAAAACATGAATTTAATGAATTAATAAAATTCACAGATACACCCCTGCGTGTCTCTTCAGCCGACCTCTAAAAGAAATATGGCTGAAATACAAAACGTAAACAAAATAGCTTACCAAAATAATTGAATTCTATGCTTATGTCTTACACATGCAGCGTTTTTATTGTATATACAGTTTTTAACAACACACCGTGGCATTTTTACAACAAATTTCGAAGCAAACACAACACAAAAAGCAGTTACAATATCTTAACCTTGTAGCGTCCCCCAGGTACCCTATCTTGAAAAGCGTAATTTGAACTTATTTGCAATAATGCAAATTCAAGAACCAAATAATCGTTAAGTGATTTATCTTGAATTGTGTAGCCGTCTAGTGTTAGGTACGTTATGCTATCTAACAGGAGAGTCTGGATGAGGTACGTGGCAGGTAAAAAAAATGAAACTACTCAAAATCAACGAACTTTGCGCAGCGGTGGTTCAGCCCGTTAATCCACTATTGTGGGAAAGAACCACCAATAAAACCCACTTTATTCATAAATAAGCAATTGCACAAGTACATTAATAAATCAAATAACAAAAAAAACATTGAAAGGGTTAAATATATAACAAAACACCATTACATCAGATTAAAGTGCATACAAAATTATAACATTAAGAGAAAATGAATAAAAATTAGTTTAGTTACACAGAAACACAATAATAAAAAACACATATAGTCACATTCACAATTGGGTCATAAATAATCAAAATAAAATCGTAATAAAAATCGTAACACCAAACATGTGGCTCTTTTAAAAACCAATCATGCCGGTCTTTAAGTAAATAAGCACATAAAACAATAAAGCAAATCACGGTACATATAAAATACAACAGTAAAATTGCACAGGTAATAAGGTAAATTGCGAGGACAAAAAAAACAGACAAGGAATTTAAAAGTACCCAATTGTTTAGTGACAAATAAAGCCCAAAATACATAAGTTACGTTGTAATACAAAGAGAAATCAGCTCGCAGGAAAATAATTCAACTTCAACAAACTGAAATAAAACTCATTAAAACAAAGCCTTACAAGGGTACGTTATAAATAGATCACCAACATCGTGACCGATATATAAGTTCGAGGTGTTTAATGGTCTGGCTTGCAGTGTGTACCAACAGGCAATTGCCTTTACAATTAATAACCCGCGGCATCCTATACCCATTCACCAGCCACCTTTACACAATTATAAATATAACAAACAACCAACAATGCTAATTCGCACAAATACCAGGGTGAGAGGACCCTGTACTGTTGTTTTATTTTAGCAGATTTCAGCTTAATGAGTCCGCGTACGAATAAGATACCTTTGCAAGATAATGTGTGGTATTTAATGTTATCTAGGCTGGTAAAACGATTTGCTGCGAGCTTTATTTTAAAGACAAACTGTTTACAATGAAGGTATTTAATTAACTCAAAAATCGATCTGGCTCGATTGACAAGCTAACTGTAACTGCCCTCTCCCCCGACTCAAACCTAACTATATCTAATCCCGAAAAACCACGCCGTATTTCAAAAGTAATAAAAAAACAAGAAATATTGATTTATGTTGGAATAGTTTCATAATAATTATTACATGATATCTTAATTTTAAAAATATGCATTCGTCTGTAACAACCTTATATTTACTTGTCTCGAGTTTCCCAGTAACAAAGATATCCTTTAATCGCGGCCCGTCCCGCCACAATTAATCATTAGATCAATGACATTTTTACATCAAGAGCGCGCATAAGAAAAATTCCAATGATTTGTTACGCCCCTTCAGTAAAGCATTTTTAAGCGTGCACCTGCCACTCACCCCTAACATGTGTTTACATACATATTAGTTACAAACAATCCTACATTCCTTAGATAAAAATATATAAATAAAAAAAATATTTTGAAAACATTAGTAAATTACACTAATTATCTTTTCTATCGTGGCAACAGTGGCGATTTGACAAACGTTTATTACAATAATAGAATTTTCGCGGTCCGCTACCTACAACCTCTACACGTAAACAGTTAAAGTACGTGGCTTTCATGTACTCTGACCACAACTTTGGTGACGTTATCGGAACTGTTCGATATAATTAGTGGACGTCTTGGGTGGGAGAAAAGACAGACTGCGCAGTAGTCAATGCTACATCTCCTCTTTTCTATAATGTAAGGGCTCTATCAATACTTTTCCATCGTGACGAACTAGTTAGATCTGCGGTATCACTGTGAGATTACATTCGGGAGGTAACGGGTTTCTTTCTATCCCCGATACCGTTTACCTTTCAGGGTGTTTTTCTCATATACATATAGTGGCATGATCACTGCCTATAAGCACATCATGTGTCGCTATTTAGGCGAATGCTAGGGTAGTATCTGCTCCCTCAGAACCCTATTCTAACCTGACTGCACCCATACTTAATCGCACCATGCATTTATACATGTATGTATGCTATGAATTCATCGCTGATGCTGAAGGAGCGTGGAAAGCTCGAGCAGCCTGTCCTTCCCTTCGGGGATGGAATGAAATACTTTGCTTTCCTTTCCTTCTTTCCATCGTGTAATTAGACTGTTACGTTTTATTCATGGAGGACTCTTCAATAAAATATAAAAACACTTTGTTTGTCCTCATTTTGATAAACGGATGAACAACGTCATGTTCCCAAAACTAATAAGGCTATTTAGTAGTTAAGCGGTAGAGATAAAAATTAGAAATTATTCCTGTAAAGATTGCATCTATTCAAGTTTATAATGTCATGAACAACATTGTAATGAGCACATGCGTCATTATGTGATTAATCTGCTCCAATTACAGAAGTTCCAAAAGTCTGTTAAAGGCATAAAGTGAATTAAATAAGTGTGACGCTCATTTTTTCGCATGTTTGAATGTGTATACGGTAATGTTAAAAGATGGTTGCAATTCTATTTTTTCAGTCTTCGTACTAAGTGATTAAATATTATGCAGTATCACATTAACATCGACCTCTGAATGGTGAAACCCCATGACATCATTAATCATTAGGGTTTTTACTACTCGTATAACATCTTATTTTCTTGCAGATTATTTAAATAACTTATTATTGTTACGTAAGCTTTTTATAATGTTTTAGTTGGTAACACAGTTGTTTGTGTTTTTTAAACCAATTGACGTATTAACTTTTTTTATTATTTATTTCTTAATATCACGAATGAAAACATTCAGATAAATGGAATTTAATTTTTTTTGATAATAAATATTTCTATACCCCCATTCAACTTGTTTTGTGCACTTCGTTAGTGAATGCAACTAGAAAATTATTTCATGATTACTTAACTTTGTACTTAATGTGACTCATTTCGGAATTATAGCCAATAATGGTAACTGGTTATTGCCATAGACCACTAGATCGTATTTATAACGGGGTTATTTAGGAAAAATTTAATTCCATGACCTAATACATCATTATCTGAGTGGAAGTAAATTTATTTTACATATTTATAGTAACCATTATAGTTACTTAATTCATCTCTATCACGATTATGAGTGTAATAATAAATTATATACATTAAATTGCTTGAACGATGATGAAAAAAATTGCAAGTTGTCTGGTTTTATAGTTAATTATTACCACATGGTAAAAAATTATTTAATTAACGATGAAACATAATTGTATATAGGTACTTTAATTAGGTTTGATAAATCCGTGTTGTATATAAGTACTCTATATTAGTAGAAATTATTAGTTAGAAGAAAATGTGATTGTTTACCATAACAAATAACATACATTTCATTGTTACTTTATTAACGTTGCATGAATATTTCATCAAGTGTGAAGTTATATTAGAAAGATTTATTTAAAACAATCTGTAATCAGCTTATTATTCTCGCTACTGTTCAATACATGTATTGTATTCAATCTTAATCGGAAGTAATAATGGTATCCGTTTAAGGATGTCGATATAGCATGATAATTGAAGAACGTAATGAATTTCCTCTGGAAAAATAGAAAGTTTTTTGGCACCTTTGCTATTGCTTCCGTTTCTTATATTGCCTAATAAACAATTCTAAGCATTGGCGACTCGTGAATCTGTAACTAAGGATCCAGGATAGACTACGTAGCAAATGATTAAATGATTACTTATTTTTCTTGATGATGGGTTTGATTATGTATTATTAGCCTGGTGGAATTAGCATATCGTAATTAAGAGCTGGTAGCCATGTGGAAAAATTGGTAGCTTTAGTTATAAGGAATTGAAGGCATTGAAGTGAATCCCATTTTAACAACTGGGAACATTGTTTAACAACAGTCAAATGTTGAAAAATCGATTTTTTAACGTAGCTCGGAAACTATAACCGATAGGGGTTTCAAATTTTTAGCTGGCTAAAAAAAGGTCAATTTGAGACCTGCTAGTTTGAAATCGGTTAATAATAATTTGTTTAAATAATTGGTAAAAACTGTTAAAAATTTTAATTATTTTTTATCCCGTGAAAAAAGCACCTACATGCTTCAAACTTTCGGTAATTACGTTTTATTACCCGTAACTTACTATAATTTTTCCGTTAAAAAATATTAATTTGTTTTCGAGAAATTCTAATTATCTATATCCTATATCCTCGAGACTTATATTTATACAAAATTTGGTAAGATCGAATTTTCACCTTCAAAATGGTGTCCGAAAATATCATTGTTAATTTGCAAAAAAAAGGAGGTATCGGTGTGCAACTTCGAAAGTCGAATAGTTGGCAATTTTTCACGTATTTAAAAAAAAGTCTCCGTATCTCAATTAGGAGCTGAGATATTCTTTTTTAATTCGCCAATTGTTTATTTATAAATATTAAGGTTTGTAATTTACGCTGCAATTAGTGTGATACTTGAACTACATAATACCATCATGTACAAAGAGAAAGTTTTAAATTTGTGAAAATGAATTTTTAGTTGACCGTAACCGCTCCATTTTGAAGGTGAAAAAATGGTGAAAATTCGATCTGACCAAATTATATACATAAAATATGTCTCGAAGAAAAGTTTCTCTACACCGAGGAAAAAAGGGTCAAATTGCGCGATACATGTTTTCACCTTTTTATAAATAATTAGAATTTCCCGAAAACAAACTAATATTTTTTAACAAAAAAATTAAGGTAAGTTACGGGTAATAAAAGACATAATTACTGAAAGTTTCAAGCATGTATATGCTTTTTTCACGAGATGAAAAATAATTAAAAATTTTGACAGTTTTTTGCGATTATTTAAACAAATTATTAACCGATTTCTCAGGTATCAAATTGATCTTTTCCACATGGCTACGTCCTCTTAATTACGATAAATTTTACGCCCTTTTTGTCTAATTCCACTGGGCTACATATCAATGGTTGCAATACATGATTTTGCGTCTCGCGTAATGATAAGAGATGAGACTGTAGTTGCCAACGTTTCTGCAAAATACGTTAACCTTTAAAGTATCCCCATATGCAATATTAACCTTTAAAGTATCCCCATATGCAATATTAACAAAAGCAGCTACATTTTTATCAGTAGTTCACCCCCGAGCTTGTGGCGTCCCCCAGGTGCCCTATCTTGAAAAGTGTAATTTGAAGTGATTTGCAAGAATGCAAATCCAGATCAAAACAACCGCTGAGTGGTTTATCTTGACTTTACTCACAATGATGTTATTATTACTCAAATTAATTGCTTGCCTTATATGAACTTTCCTCACAATAATTAAAAGATTAGAATTTATTTGCAAATCTGATATTTAATTACTCGTAAACCTCAAATCTGATCAAACAAGGTGGCCGTCTAGTGATAGGTACGCTGTGCTATTTGAATTAGATAGGCTGGATGGGGTGAGTGTTGCATCATGAGGGCAGGTGAACAATGAAACTGCTCTAATTAAAATGAACGAACTTTGCGCAATGGTGGTTCATCCCGTTAATATACTATTGTGGGAAAGAACCACCAATAAAACCCATATTATTCAAAAATAAGTAATTGCACAAGTACATTAATAAATCAAATAAAAAAAAACAATGAAAGGGTTAAATATATCACAAAACACCATTAGATCAGGTTAAAGTGCGTATAAAATTATAACATTAAGAGAAAAATAAATCAAAAGTAGTTTAGTTTCACATAAACACAATAATAAAAAAAAAGGTAGTCTCGCCTACAATTGTGTTATAAATAATCAGAATAAAAATCATAATACCAAACATGTGGACCTTTAAAACCAATCATGCTGGCCTTTAAGTAAATAAGCACATAAAACAATAAAGCAAATTGCGGTACATGTCAAATACAACAACAGTCAAATTGCAATAAGGTAAAGGCAAGGACAAAAGAAAATAAACAAGGAATTTACACATACACAATTGTTTAGTGATTACTAAAGCATAAAATATATAGGTACAGTTCCAAGAAATTACATATAAAGAGAAATTAGTTCGCAGGCAAATAATTCTACTTTACAAACTGACTAAAAACTCATTAAAACAAAGCATTACAAGAGTAAGTTATAAAGAGATCGTAATGTCGTGACCGATATATAAGTTTGAGTGCGTTAGAAAAATTACAACGCCCCTTTCTCAGGTTACACATTCATCTATACAAACAATAAAAACAATACAATTCCAATTAATAACCAAAACGGTATCATGTACCCGTTCGCCAGCCCACCTCTACACAATTATAAACAATAAACAACAATGCTAATTCATATAAATACAAGAGTGAGGGAACCTTGTACTGTCTTTTATTCCAGCAGATTTCAGCTTAATGAGACCACGTGCGAATAAGATACCTATGCAAGGCAATGCTCTGTTTTTAATACGTTGTATAGGCTTGTATAATTAGCTGCCAGCCTTAATTTATATAAAAAAAACCTACTTACACTTGAATATGTAATTGATCACAGACACAAATCATTAACATGCGCGGTTTAACTTCAAAAAGGGTGACTGTTATTTATAGATTAACATTACAACTAACACTCGAAAGAAAATGCAAATTAGTGTTGGCTAATTCACAAGAAAATGTACACGCACGAAATATTTTAAAGACTAAACTGTTTACAATGAGAGTTTCTAATTAAAACAAATCAAAGCTCCGGCTCAATCAAGATTTCAACCGCAACAGCCTTCCCCAGGTCTGGTTTCCACTCATCATGTCTACTCCCGAAAATCAACCTCCGTCTTTGAAAAGTGATAAAAAAACAAGAAACATTAATTTACGCTGGAACAGTTTCATATTAATTATTACACGACATCTTTAAAAATATGCATTCGTCTGTAACAACATTTAGGTCTCGAGCTTCCAAGTACCAAACAAAGATGTCTTTGATTGCAGTGTGTTCCGACGTAATTAATTACTAACTAGACATTTTTAAGCCCATTAATTAACTTTCCTATCGCGTAACAATTTTGATTTAAAAAATGTTTGTTGCAATATAAAATTTTCGCGGTCCGCTACCTACAAGCTATAAGAAGTATAAGAAGATTTGCGCTTGACTCCTTTCGCACTTTTAATTTTTTCTCTTGTACTGACCAGTTTAAGACAAATCTCCATTTAAACAATTTTTGTCTTACTCTAAACGGTTTAGCAGCCATTTGGATGAAAACTAGACGTTACTTTAATTAGGAATAGGGTAAAGTCGCCAGTGCCCGACCACCTAACATAATTTGAATTTATAAAAATGGAAACTTTCACACATAATAAAATACTTATCTTTTTTTGTTTTTTTTTAATGGTGTATTTTAAATTATGCAATCTAAACGTTTCGATAACACTTACAGTCATCTTCGTCAGTAGTAATATCTGTTAAAATTGTTAAAAATGTTGTAAACAAAATTGTTAAAGATGTTGTAAACAAAATTGTTTACACAACCAAAAAAGATAAGTATTTTATAATTTGAATTTGTTCTACCTTGATTATGTTAAAGCTATGGTCAAGTAACATAAATCACTGCTACCGTAAAAAGGTGCGACTTTGGTATCGGCAGGCGCCTTTGATTTACAACTTCATGTTTTTGTTCCGAAAAGCGCTATGAGCCCACGCGACATTGTAACAACTTGGGATTGACACTGCGACTCCTATTTTTCGAACTATTAGTGCTAGTGAATTTCGTTGATATCAATAAATTTACTTGTGTGTGGCGCCTTCATTTTTAGTCTGTACAGAATGGTATGTATGTGGCTTACATATATTATAAAGATGATTTATGTAGCAAATTTTTCTCAAACACAAAAATTCGTTATTTGCAAATTGTGTTGTGGGGTGTCATTGATCAACATGATGGGGCAAGATTGATTGGGTGATCAAAGTCGCCCCACTGATGAATAATATATTGTTTCAGATGTTACGTATTATAAAGATCCTGGTACCAGAAATCAAAATTATAGCATCTAGGAAGTTCTCGAGCACTGAAGAAAGCTTGTCCATGAGGACCGTATCTGAACAATACAATGTACATTTCGATGCGCTTAATAAAAAATTCCATGGAGGCACGTTGTGGGAGGGGAAACGACCAGCATCGAAGAGTTTGTACTTTTAAACACCGTCGTAAAATGCGCCGATTGGGGTTTTCTGCTTTCTACGTTGGAACTAAGAATATTTGCAAAAGCCTATTTTGATCACAGGCGGGGCGAAATGTTCAACGTTTTGAAAAAAAATTTGCCGAAATGACTGGGCTTGGAGTCTATTGCAACGCCACAAAGATGCCGGCGCAGCGTTAGCAGCTGTGGTTTTGAATGCAGGGTCAATCGTACATCAGATGGTTGGATTGATGTACGTACGTTTCAGGACTGGTTTGTTCTCATAGGTGACAACCTGGCGTCACATTTTAATGAAACCGTTATCTGCCAGTGTGTACCAAATTACGTCTCCTTTGTATGTCTTTTGCCTTATTCGACACACATTTGCCAGCCACTTGAGTTGGGATTTTTCAAACCAATGGAAACAGCACGAAGAGAGCAATCCCAGCGAATTATAAGACGAGACACAGTCGTCAAACAAGACGCTTCTTAGGGAAACATTCAAAAAATGAACTTGGTGCCCGCTCGAACGAAACATAAATCGGGGACCCTGAAATTTTAGCCATCAAACGGAACCTAATAAGTAGATTTGCTACAGGCATCTCCGCTGAATGTGCAAAACGTACTTCAGAAAATTACCAGCAACGGTAACCCACCACAAGTAGTACATGAAGTACAGACCCAGTGTTTGAAAGAAGAATGGTACGAAAACGATTTAGAGCGAGCACCGCACACCTCCAACCTGGAATAGTGTGGCATCGGTGGATTCCAGCAGTTCAGAAGAAGACGTTGAAGCAAGTTTGACGGCGCTTTCAGACATCGTTCAAGAAGAAGCTGTAACTGAAAAAGTGCCTTACATGGAGCCTAATATGGAACTTCTAACACCAGGCACGTTCGTCTTACAAATCTGTCTCGCGTAGTGAAAGAAAGATTTTCTGAATGTAGATTTACGGTTTCAGAGTTTACATTATTACTGAACGCCGATCACAATGTGTGGTGCCTTGTAAAGAACGATGTATTTGTAGCACCATTCAAAGATATTGTGACCATTCTGCCACAGCCATCAGTTGTAAGTCTGCAACTCCTGCTCTGCAAAATCAGTTTCAAAACGGAGTAGATGTTTTTTAGTGTTAGTTTTTTTGTAACGAATGTCTTAAAGTTGTG
The DNA here is from genome assembly GCA_036346205.1 of Vesta saturnalis. Classification (NCBI taxonomy): domain Eukaryota; kingdom Metazoa; phylum Arthropoda; class Insecta; order Coleoptera; family Lampyridae; genus Vesta; species Vesta saturnalis. The sequence continues at coordinate 13,298,718 of JARFJB010001883.1, read as the reverse complement.
TTCACATACACAAGTTTTATTGTATTCGACTCCTAACATTTTGATCAAAGTAACGCTACGACAGAAAACGTGGCATGAAACAAAAATGGTATGGCCCATTAGCAAATGGGGCTATAATGATTAGTTTAGGTACCAGATGAGTAGTTTAGCGCATTTTAAAACATCCGTTGAAACTAGCCCCACTTGAAGTATGACTTTGATCAGCGACAATTTATTCTTATTTCATTAATTTTAACATAATAGTTTTTCGGATGTGTACATTGGATGTATGTTGGGCTCCACGCTGCATTTTCTTTACGTCGAATCTCCGCACCGTTTCTGTACAAATCAAAAATACCTTTTGAAATGAATCAGTCGTCAAGATTACTTGTTGTCAGCCATTTGTCTCCTAATATCAGCCATGTGTGTTCTCATAGTCAGCCATATCCGTTTGTCACCACAGACAATGATTTTATAAGGTACATAGTACTAAAATAATTGTTTGCTGTAATTGATGTGGTTTTATTTAATACAAAATAAATATAGAACAATAAAAAGTAAATTTAAGTAAATCCTCCATTAACAAAAATTTTTATCTTATCGCAGATAAATTCACAGCCTTCAATATCAAAATAATTTGATCCTTGAAAGCATGCACACTCTAGGTGATACTATCTAGAACGCTAATTACATCTAGTATATTTTAAATGGCTAAACCGCACATTTTTCTTTCGCTGGTGTCTTTTCTTTTTTTATTACCAATCGTAGATTCATTTGTCTCATCAATATCAGTTTTCCGTCTTTCTTTAACACTGCCTTTTTTCCTCTCAGAAGCCCTTTTCAAAAGTTTGTCTTTTCTTTTCTCCTTCATGTGTTCACTTTCTTTCTTTTTATCTGCTTTTTCTTGCAAAATTTTTCCAAATTCTTCGTACAAAATTGCAGATCAGATGTTTTCTTTTCTTCCCTTTGCAGTACTTTTCACTGCTGTAGGAAAGAAAAGATGTTACTTTAAGACACCTCCACTGGTTGGTGAACTTTTTGATGTAGGTACTTTTGGGTGATTACATTCACTTTGTTGTTTCTACCGGCATTGCAGGTGGCTCTTGGTTAGGTGGTTTTTCTTTCGTTATTATTTTATTTAATGTAACATCTTGTAAAATATCAAGTGTTTTAATTAGATGTTTTGTTTGGGAGTCTCGTGAATTATTTTATTTTCATTACTGCATATCATCTCGTCTTTTGCTTCAGTCTTATGGTCGTTGTCAGAATTTGAATGTGAATCTTATTTTCTGATACCTCAACTGTCTGCTTCAAGTAATCTTCTGCTGTATTTTTATTATTACTATCTATACCTTTAAAAGCTACTTTGGTTTATTTCTAACGTATTATTAATACCTACGCTGGAATTCTCATCAGATATTCATTGAACTCAAATATGACGACATCCCTTCCTGTAAATGATGAACCTCTATTAAATTGCCATCAGGTAATATCTTCAGCATTGCACGTCCCCTGTAACTTTGTTCAAACTATTTGGGTGATATCCTTGATTGTCTCTGGTATTTGTTGCATATTTTTGGTCGAATCTTCTTCATGAAGAGAGATCTCAGCTTGCTGGTCTTTAATCTTATTCTTTATATACTGAAATAATCTACGTCTTCCGGGTTGAAATGGAAAAGCCCACATTTTCTAAATCCGTTCTTAATCGTTCCAGGCAAATTATCATTGTGTAATACGATCCTCAAAAGTGGTGAAAAAGTAACTTTCGTTAAACTCAAATCACATTATCGGTTTGAGTAAGTCTTCTTCCAATCTGTTTTAAGTGGCTTGAATACACTCGAACAAGATTTTTGTTTCCATCCAACAGGTGTCCGCAGTAAATGGAAATACCACCATCGGTGGGAGTATTTTTTCATCGGCTGAGAATACCTTGTCATTGCTTTTTTCAGCTCGTATATGTTTTTGTGTCTTTTAGGTGCCAAGATCTTTCTACTTTTGGCACACATGGACTCGTCCCCACTGAAAATACGGGCTGGGTCGTCCAAAATATTCGGAGGTTCATGTTTTTGTAGCAATGTATGTAGCTCCCTGAACCATTTTCTTATACTCTCTTTGGTTACAATACCCCTTGCTCTAGTAAGAATTTCCGATTTTCGAACTGTTAGCCTTAAACGTCTTTTTAGAAATGAACTGTACCATTTAAGACCGGGTATGTTATTCTTGAATGGTGTTTTTCGTCCGTGGTCTGCTATAATTGATTGCTATGTGTTTAGCAAATCTCATCGCTTTTGTGAGATACCAGATTTAGCCAGTTCAATATTAGCCAATTGTCTTTTTATTTTCTTCTTCATTTCTGGAGCCACTGGCTGGTCTCATTGTCCTAGGACCAACTTTGACTTGGCCGTGAATAGGGTCTAGCGTGTTCCTCTGGGAACGCCAAATCTTCTGTTTACTTCTCTTATATGTACATTTTCATTTTTAATGGCATTCGAAGCACTTGACAAAGCTTCTTCCGAGTATTTATGTATATTCGTGACTTTTACATGTACCCATAGTTATCCTAAACAAAGAAATAAAAACCGTGAAGGTGCCATACACAATAGAGGCAGTTGAATACACGATTCAGAAGATCCTATCTTCAGCCATCTTGTACTTAAAAATATATAGCTGGCTGAATACTGGATTTTTAACAGTTTTTCGATGTATTTATACTATCATGCGTATTTAAAAATTGGCATCTATTTACTATGTATATTAGGATCACTTTTGCTAATTCTGTGAGAATTTCCGTTGTCAGCCATGTGCTGAAGATAAAATTTTGCTAAGATTGAAACGCCAGTACTCAGCCCCCTATAAAATTACATGAATTTGAATGCTTAATGAAGCGAAATAGCTATTTGTGTATTAAGAGCACAAAGTGATACATTGCCGCTCTGAGCGAGAAGTTTGACGTGCGACGCGTAGCGGAGCGCGGCTATCTGCCGAGCCTAGAATTAGACGACTTTACCCTACGTAAAACGTATATACCTTGTTCTGCCTGTTACATTTACTTACCATGATCAATTCTTCTCCATACCATCCTATCTTTGCATACCTGTTTCGCATTCACGATTCATGCATTGATTCAGACACGTCCTTTTATTCCTAAAACTCCTTTTTATTTTCTTAAATCACGCTTTCTGCTCCATTCAACCACAACTTTCGAGGTCTACCACGCCCACTGTTACCCCTAACCATATAATTAGTAAGAGTATAATGCTAACTAGCACACAGTGCAATGCCCAAATTTTGAAACGAAGTAAATGAGTGGGAGATGTTTTGATTTTATACATTCCGCATATAATATAGCTGGCCAACTAAATAACGCTAATGTATTTTAGGTTATATTGGCTGTTAATTTTTCAGATATTATAAATAATTTTCCTACAATAAGATGTTGAGTATTGATACCCAATTAATATATAAAATGAAATTAAGGTCCATGAGTGTTTACACAGCATTTGGAGTCGGGGCTAAATTGATAAGTGCATAAGTGTTTAGTCTGCAATCCTAAATGAACCAAGACCAAAATTCTGTACCCCATGAGTGTTGCTCAGCATTTAGACCGAATGTTTCTCAAAATCTATATCTATATTTACATGAATTTCATTGGGGCCACGGCAACATTGATTTCCTTGATGGCTAAGATACAATTTCTTTAGTCTATGAATGTTAATCAGGATTTGAGCCAAATCTATATTTGTACGCAACTGTTGCCTCTATAACCAAGAGCCAAATTATTTTGTGCATAAGTGTTGGCCAGCATTTAGGCCAAATTTGGTACACCCATTTAGTTGCGAGTCGCGGCAAAATGGATTCACTCGATGACCCAGAGCTGAATATTATAAAATCTAGATCTGTGTACACCAATTTCGTTGGAGTTGCGGAAAATGTATGTTCTTGATGACCAAAAGCTAAAAATAAGTACTATGAGTGTCCGGCGATAGCGTTCGCTTTACACACGAGGTGTCGCGTATGACATCAACTCTGCTACGACTTTTTTTTAACGAAATTTGTTGGTTACTGCCAACATCTTCACTGTTAAGCCCTCCTATACAAATTCTCTAATTAGTTTTTTTAACTTATTAAAGACAACATTTAGATCAATTGGGCTTGTATCTCGATAGCTCAGTTAGTTAGAACGGTACTCTAGCAAAGTACATGTCGTAGGTTCAAATCCTACTTGAGGTAAACTTTTTATTTATGTACTTAATAAATGTAATAATATTTTTTAACTATTTTAATGGCCACAAAAACTGCTATATACTTTACAGTACGTTCTACATAAAGAGTTAACTTTCCATATAGTTTTCAAGTAAGTATATTCAAATGCATCAGGAGCAGTAAGCTATCTTTAATTTCAGACCGATGAATCATACAATACACCTATATCATCTGTCAAACAGTTTGAATTGCTCGTGTGTGTTTAATAATGAACTAAACAAACGTTTCTATGCATATTCAAACTGTGTGAAATTTTCATTCTTCTTTAAATCATTTCTCTAATTCGAACCGTGCTGAAAGAAGTTTCAATAAAATCTTGAGATAATATATAGGATACAAAATATTCTAAACAGCCACTCATTAAGGTTAAATATACATTAAAAACATTTCTTAAACAGATAATAAATCCTTAAAATTATGTTTTTCTGATTTAGACTATTAGTCTCATCACTATCCTTACATCTACGAGCTTCGATAAATCAAACGTATTGTTTCCAAAAGCTTTATTTATACACAAATTTCATTGGTAAAACGATTAAAAGTATTTTCTCGGTGAGCAAGAACAAAACTTTACAATTCCGTACCGTTGGTCATTGTTTGGGGTTAGTAATATCTAACTTTATTCGAAAATTGCCAAAACTATTTGTTCGGTGGGTAAGAACAACATTTTACGGATTTACCATATTAGTTGTTGAGGTCCAGTAATGCCCAAAATGTTTTATTTATTCACCAATTTTATTTGGAAATCGTTAAAACTATTTGCTTAGTGTGCAAGAATTACATTTCATTATTTCGTAATGTTGGTCATCGTTTGAGGATTGTAATGTATAATATCTCCATCTCTATAAATTTTCTTGGAAAAAGCGGTGATAATTATTTGGTTGTTGAGCGAGCCAAATTTTATAGTTTTATAGTGTTGGCCATCGTTTGGAGTGTGTAGTGTATAAAATTTTTATTTCTTCACTTATTTTATTAAAAAAACGGTTAAAACTATTTGATAGATGGACAAGAACAAAATTTTATGAATGTACTTACCACGTTTGTAATTGTTTAGGAGCAGATCCATTGTTTTTATGTCCAAAATATTTATTTATACACCAAGTTCGTTAAAAAACGCTCAAACTATTTGCAAGAACAAATTTGTAGTTTCACAGTGTTACATATCGTTTAGGTCCTGTGATGTGTAAGACCTTTACTTATACACCAATTTCATTGGTGAAACGGTTTAAGCATTTGACAGATGTTCAATCAAAATGTTATGGATTTATCATAATGATTATATTTTAGGACCTTTTAGCACTCCAACATAAGATTGCTAACAAACAATAGTTGACTAGTCAAACCTCATTAATCTTAGAGAACTCCCAGTATGATTCTACGAAACGTTCACAACAAAGACCATATCGGTAATATGAGGCATTCTGATATTTAAAATCTAGATCTTATTCAGTAGCTTCGTATGTTGAACAAGCTTTGGATTTTTAAATGGTGTATTTTTGTGTTAATATTTTACATAAATCTATACGTTTCGATAACAATTGCAGTTATCGTCCTTCGTAGTGGTAATACCTTTAAGAAATGTTTAAGATGTTAGAACAAATTTATTTTAAGTATGTGTAATAATGGTGAAAGTTTACATTTCCATATAAACAAATAGGAAATGTAAAACTGCATCTATGAGCATTTTCAATGCATCACACAACAATTGTAACTTCAAATCTTCTCTTGCTCAATATAGTCGCACCCCTGGTCATCAGTTCAACTCTTGAGGATTATGAACTTTTACAAGTATGTAACAAAGGCATACCACTAAAACAGCTTGAAATAAAGCAAATCCTTGCCAACCACAATAAAGATCTTTCCAATTCCCTTAAGGAAGTCCTTAAGGTTAATAAAGACCTACTATATTTACATTAAACTTTATTTGTATTCACTCATACGTCTGACGTTGATTTAACTTGACTTAACCTCTTCTAATTGTGGAAGTGAGGGTGGAAGTCCTCAAGGTTAATAAAGAACTACTATTTTTACATTAACCTTTATTTGTATTCACTCTGTAATGACTTTTACGTTGTTCGTCATTTTGTGGCGGTTCTAAACATATACCGGGTTGGGCGCCATTTGTAACGGGCGCACACATGGACCTAATTCTTTGGTTTGATTACACTCGTCACAAAAAATGAAATTTAGTGTTCCTTGTTTTATTTTAATAATTTCAAAATTCTTTAATAAAAATTTATATCGTTTTTGTTAGACTGAAAATGATTACTTTTTAATTTAATTTTGATAGTTTCCATTTGTAAAGATATCATTCATCAACTAAAATTTATTTTAATTGCTATCATGTTTCTGTTGAAGTAAATGAACTTTAATAATTGCTCAGCAATTCCTTTTTTTATCGGGATGCTCCAGCCGGCTCAATTAGTATAAGAAATGAATATTGTTATCATTTACCAAAAATATATTCAATTGAATTTAATTTATATATCTGTAACTGGTAACTATAAAATGAATTTACTTTCTGCAGTATTAGAGCTTTTGGTATTTGTATAAGTTTTTTTAATATTCGTAATAGTCGAGAATAAAAATAAATCAAACGTTATACTTATTTAATTAAACTAAAACTCGAACGAAAATGCATCAATGCTTAGTTTACAACACATATACAACAATCCTATTATTGTATTTCGTAATCTTAACACTAGCATGCAGAAATAATTTTTTAACGGCAGTGAAAGGAATATTTTCCGATCAGTGTAGTCATTTAAAGAGAAATAAAACACCAAGATATCGTTTTTCTTGCACAGTTAAAATTCTTACTTGTCACTTTCGGATGCCTTAAATGGGTTGATATCGTTGCTCTTACGTCAGCCCTGAAGCAACGTTCCTTTGTTTCCCCAATATCTTCTTTATACCTTTGTGTGGATTAAGACAATTCCAATTTCCGCCTATCGTATCGATTGATATTCTCTGGATCTATTTTTCGATTGAACTTCTCACTATAAGTCCAGCTATCACTACAAACGGCTAGTAACTACAGACAGCAATGCTTCTACTTTGACCATCAATAATTTCTAGTTATTGTTTTTCATATATTGATTTATTACACTAGAGCGATTGTCTTCTTTTATATTTATCGTTCAATATTTAAACATTTATTATTTAACTGATCACGCCAAATCGCAGTTTTATAAATACGGTCAACGATATCGAGAGCGTATTGAGGAGCACCAACCCAAAGGTGAGAATTATATTCTAGACGAGGTCGAATTTGGGCCTTTAACAGCAGAAAGAGATGCCGGGAGGTAGAGTACTGCTTAGATTTGTACAATCAGCCAGTTGATTTAGTAGCTGACAGAATATGGTCAACCCATGATGGACACAAGGCAACACTGAGTTTCATTAGCATTAAATTTGATTAAAATTATTACTTCCCCATTCAAGGATATGTTTCACGTCTTTGTTGATTGAAATTACTTTAATGCCTGGATTACCATTATGAGTAGCCTGAAACGAACTACATTGAAGTGTGCTGTCGTCAGCAAAGCAATGGATGGGGTTAGTCGTTGAAGAAATAAGATCATTTATGTGTAGCAGAAAAAGTGTAGGCGCTATAACTGATCCCTGTGGCACGCCGACCTTAATGCCAACTTCTTTTGAAAAGAAGCCATTAACTACGACACGTATTCGTCTTTTATCAAGGAAACTAGAAACCCAGTTGATGAGCGTATCACTTACCCCAAACGAGATGAGTAAACACTTATGCCAAACTTAGTCGAGTGCCTTTGAGATATCTAAAGCGACAACTGTTTGACCAGATTGTTCCAAACTTGGGTAACGTATGAAAGAGATCACCTGTTGAACGACTCTGCCTAAGACCATATTGGTAGTCACTAAGGAGTTTGTTAGTTTCAAGGAAAGAGAGCTTTTGCTGATTGATGGCAATTGGTCGGTAGTTGGAGGGTTTTGTGTGATCGCCTTTAGGTTGAACATTTGCTAACTTGCGTGGTGAAGTAAATTCCCCAGAAGACATAGAGATCGAATAGAGCTTAGATATAACTGGTACTTGTTCTAGGGAACATTTCTTTAAGATAATGGTGGGGATACGAAGAAGAGTTGACTAGGAGCGCATCTTTTCGAAAATATTAAGACACGAGTTTGATGCAAATAAATCCACAAAAACATTGGATTTTCTACAGAACCAGCTACTACAGATCTGTCAACGGCATTCTAGATTTATATTTGATACTTTATTTTACAAAAACGGAAACATTTTTCTACTTTTATATATAAATAACAAAATATGTATCTAAAAGAAACTTAAAAAATAAATGTAAGATTGAATATACCTAATAGTTTTCTTTCAGTGCTCCTCTTGTATCTCAACTTCGTCTTCTACATCAGTTTCAGGAAAAGTGTCTGGAATGTTAGTTGATGTTTTCATTCCGTTATATTCTTTCGTGGTATTTTCTGGAGATAATGTTTTTCTTACAAAGATCTTCTAAATTTTTCTGTTTTTGACGAGCAATGCATAAAATTTGGTTAAAAGTCTTTTGATTTTTTTCTTTTTAAAATTTTTTTTTGGTCTACCAATCCCCACCATTTTCAAATCTGTACCGTCATATGAATATTCTATAATTATGTTAGGGTTATTTCTTTCAAGTAACACACTTCGTACCTGCGCCATCTTTATAGATTCTCCATCTATAGATGCAAATTTTTTGGAGCCAAGTGTTTTATTTGATATACTTTTCCAATCCAAAAAGTCCGCAAAATGCATTTTAATAGTTTCTAGATTGCTTGGATTGGTTCTTGCGTGTCCAATAACTGTTTCCCATTCGGATGGAGCCCATACGGTTCGCCTCTTAATAAAACGTTCAATCGTCGCATGAATCGAATCCACAGGCATGTACGTGTGTCCCGGTAGTAGAAAAACAATTTCTATTGTTTTAGTGTGTCAAGATTAGACAAGAAAATAAACTAATATTGACACAGTACTCCATTTTTATTCAGCCCAGACCAACTATCACAATTAAGGGAAACATTCAATAGTTTCTCTTTTGCCAACTTCATTTAAATATTTATATATTGTTGTACAAATTTCGTGAGAACCTCTATTACCGTCATACTCACCCCAGAGATAACAAAATGCTTTCTGTGTCACATTTTCAGGTTATAAAACGAATATTTTCTGGCATAGTAGAGCAACAAATTATCGGCATGAGGCGTACTTAAGACCGTCCAAAGATACACAAAGGAAGCTTTTGTCTTCTAGCCCTTTCTTTTAATTTTTGAGAAATTCGTCTTTGCAAATGTCTTTTAAACGAATATGTTCTATGTATGCTTGCATTCACTGCTCAGTTGCTTCATAGTCGTTATTTTTTCTAGATTCGCACATGGCACATTTATCTTTTTTAGTTACGTGAAATCCAATGTTAAAGTCCTTCAAGATTTTTCTGAAAATCTTGTTACTAATATGACCATTATTGGCTTCATTAATCTGCTTTCTTTTATAAATTCTATACAAAAAAAGACATATTTCTAAACTCAGTAGGTAAGGCACAACTGATAATTTTGATATGAAATTAATAACATTTGCCCTTAGCTCATGACTATTCTTGTTGGATAGCTCATGTCATCCCCTTGTATCAGTCTTGGCAATTGCATTACATTTTGTGTACCTTAGCGTCACTTGCGAGATATCTAAAGTTTGCAATAGAAATTTTTGGCACACTTGATGTTCAACATCTTTCCATGGAATAAAGCAGTTGTATGATTTGTCTTCTGCTCACTTCAGCTTCTTGTCTTCTCCTTCTTATTTCAACTTCCTTCATGCATGACAATAACCAGTAGTTTTGCCTTTGTAATCCCCAGTAAAATTCATGTACATCTTGACGAACCAGTTCGGGAAATTTTAAAGAATAATGATTGGGTCAATTATCTCCGCAGGGATTAGGTTGCAGTTCTTTTCCTTTTCTATACTTGACTTTCGTTTGAACATCTTTTGTTTCTTTGTAGGATTACCCACTACTTGATGCTCTAAGCCGCTTTCGCCACTAATATTTTCACTCTCATCGCGTTATACACATGAGACATTAAGGGGGCAACAAGAAGGATGCGTGGTGGTGGGGAACATGAAAGTGTGGTCGCTGGCATACGCTGATGACATTGTGCTAATAGCGAAGGAAGAAAAAGAAATGAAGGGGATGCTAAAAACGATGGACAGATATTTGAAAAGAAAAGATTTGGAAGTAAATGGGAACCAAACGAAGGAAATAGTATTGAGAAAAGGGGGGAGGAAAAAGGATAAAACAGCTGTTTTCGGTTACGATTATCCAAAAATATAGATTTGTACAAAATCGTCGCCTACGATGTTTTGCCGATAAGGTGTCGAAATGTGAAATTACCGAAAACGACTTTACAAGGTTGCATATTTCGACATTTGTGCCGTTTATATTCTGCTGGCTTCACGGATACCAATAAATGTTATCTGGAAAACCTGGAACACCGAGCTAGTAGCGTAGTGATGACACGACCTGCTTAGCATTCGGGAGGTAATGAATTCGATTCCCGTTACCGTCTACCTTCTATGAGGTTTTTTGAGGGGATTTTCCTCACGCACATGTAGCGGCATGGTCACTGCGTATATGAACACCATGTGCGGCTAACTTAGGCGAATGCTGGGGTATATTTTCCCCCTCAGAATCCTAACTCCATTCCTTCCGATCCTATCCTGACCAAACCCATCCTTAATCCCACCATGCATAGTATACTTTAATGTTAACAAGCAATTGCAAAATGCGTAATGCTTATATCAAAAGTTTAAAGATGTTCTTTTTAACCTACTCAAACAAATTAAATGAAAATGAAATTATATAATCCTATATATTAAAATAATCGGGTCATTTAGTTCACGCAGATTTCGAGGCAACCGCTTGACGGATTTCGACGATTTTTCTTGCACCCGACGCTAACATTTTAAATTTGTTTTCATAGAAACAATTTCAAATCATATGTTTACCGCAAAATTTTGCGGGGGAAAAGCTCGTTCAATAATTTGCATTTTTTTAGTAGCTTTCTTTGTGATCCTTTAGTTTAGAAATTTTCAAACTACTAATTAGTAACTACTAATATTAGTCAATAATTAAAATATCTCGATTACTAATAATACTAATAAAATGATCGATTATGGAAATGTCTCGATTATTCCCAGCACTAATTCCTTCCCATTGTTATCTTGACTAACTTGCACAGAAATATTTCAAGCGGATTAAGGGTGCTTAAATGCTATTAACTATCATTGTGGTTGTTTGCCGAAATTTTATTTGACTTGTCCTTGGAAAGGATCTGTGTAAAAGTGGTTAGTACTCCGATTTTAAATTTAAGTAATGCTGTATTTGTAAGACCGTGCTGTAGTAGACATTGATTGGCAAATACGTGGCGAGCATTAAACTACAAAATTGACGCAGCGTGATTATTTGATTGTCATTTAAATAATGGCAAAAATTAATAGTTTGGTTTCAGTTTGAATAAAGGGCTTTCCAGAGCTTATACTCGATGGCTAAAAAGTGTTTTGTAAGACATGCAGCCAATTAGTAAGTAGTATTTTTTATTAAAAAGATTTTCAGTAGTGGCTTTTTGATTTTAAAAATAATTTCCTACAACTATTCTTATTTTAAATTGCTAGATCTGAATTGGATATTACTTGTAATTTTCACAGATATCCTGTGGGAAAAAATTTTAAATAACGCAACACAACTGTCCCTAAAGAAATCAGTGGTTGCAAGTTCTACAAATAATGGAAGGGAAACTTTTAATTCAGAACTGTGTCAGACACTTGTTAATTCAAACATACCATTATCAAAGTTAGGAAACGAAAGTTTTAAAAATTCTGTAAAATGTCAATTCCAGACGAAAGTACATTAAGAAAAAAATATATTAATGATGTTTATGTTAGTACAATGAAACAATACGAAACTGTGTAGGTGAAAACCATATTTATTTTATTGTAGATGAAACCACCGATATTTGTGGACGTGCCATCGTTAATCTAATGCTTGGGATCTTAGATGCTAGCTAGATCCTAGCCCATGTTATTTAATTAGCTGCAAAGAAATCGATAAACTAGATAATTTAACAATAACTAGATTTGTAAACGACAGCTTAACAATTTTTTTTCTTCCCCGAAGCGATTTCTTCCGAAAAATCGTGTTGATGTTATTGGATGCAACTACGTATATAATTAAAGCAGCAAAAAACCTAAATATATTCTATAAAAATTTAATTCACACAACATGTTTAGCCCACGCGATTAATAGAGTAGAGTAAGAAATAAGGATACAATACCCACTTGTAAATATTTTAATTAGTAATGTTAAAAGCGCCCTGAGAATGACAACTGTACAAATGAAAATATGTATCATCAAAATACGGTTAACTTCTTGACCCCCAACCTGTTTAAAATTTACTAGGTAGAATGAAGTAATTGTAGATTTATTATATTATTATGTTACGGAATTCTGAACTACCACAGAAGGTAGCAATTTTATTAAAGCCAATTATAACCCTATCGTCGAAATCAATTTTAAATTAAGAAAAACTGGGAATGCCAATTTTGTTACGGAGTCAATTGAATTAGTTCAAGATAGTCTATGATTGGGGAGTTACTGGAAAGAATTGCAAATTTGAACAAAAGCTTAGTGGTGTTCTAATTAAAATGAAGGGTTTTAACATTCTTGAAACATGTTTCAAAAATTTTACAAGGTGAATTTTGCTACACCGGTAATGTAGATCCTTGCAATCATTTCTGTTTTAAAATAATGTCCCATTACATCTGGTAGATGTTAAGAGCAACGTTTTTTGTACAAGAATATATTGTTCCGATAGAAGGTCAATCGATTTATTATGCATGGAATTTAGAAATAATAACGAGTGTCCAGTTTATTTAACTCTACGTGAACAAACTTTGCGAATAGATATAAACTAGACAAAAATAAGTAAAAAGGTTTCATATAACCGAGGTCCGAAACGCATTCAGTTTTAAGGACCTACAGTGATGTGAAAAATTTAAATTATTTTCCTCGGTTTTTTGCTTAGAACAGAAAAGGAAACAAACTAATTCAAACCGAACGTCAATATACCGGGTGGTAAAAAGTTAAGGCCAATTAACTTTTAGCATACGACTGTAGATGGCGTCCTCTACAGGCAGCATCAAAATCAATCAAATATTTAAGTTTCTCGACCACAAAACCCCGTGCTCCAAATTTCAGGACCATATTCTAATTTGTTCGCAAAGTATCGCCCTAAAACCGAGGAAAATAAAATTTTCCACATCCTATAGGTCTTAAATGAAGCGTTTCCGGACCTGGGTTTATATGAACTTTTTTCTTATTTTTGGGTCTAGAATCACTACGCAGAGTTTGTCCGTAGAGTTTCTGGACACCGTATAATTAAAACTGTTTTGGTAATGTAAATAACAATAAACTAAATAATTAATGATTTTATTGTCTGTTATTGTCTTAGTATTCTATTAGTTAATCTCATTAGTCATTAATATTATAATTATTGTTTTATTGTATTGTATATGTATTATTTAAAAATAAATGTATAAAAATATTTTGTTTATGCATATGCTGCATATTTTTGTGTGTATTTTACAGATTCAAGTGCATATTTTAAAGATTTTAGATGCATACATATGCGCATATTTTAACTACTTTTCGTGCGTATAAATCCGAGCTCTAGTAACGTATGTATGTATGCTGGTTATCCACGATTGTGGCTGAAGGAGCTCGGAAAGCTCGAGCAGCCCCCCCTGAGTGAGGGAATGAAATACCTGGCCTTTTCCTTTTTTTCCTGGAAACTCCAAGGAATTTTTTGGGGTAGTTTCTTTTCACCCTTTATAAAAAAGCAGTTTCCATGGGTATTTAATAATGCGGTTTTATTTTATTGACAACGAATAATTTAATGCAACTTTTTCTGCCAAAAGTAGCATTTTTATATTCACTGTTTTTTACGAATAACTTTAAAAATGTGTTTTTTTTTTACCATTAGTCGTATGGCGATCAAATAAAATTTGGACTTGGCCCTCTATTAAAAATCAGGAAAATCTAGTTAACCTTTGAAGGTTAACCGAAAAACCGGTGTAGTAAAATATCAGATTGTGTTATTGCGATAACATTCTATTCTAATTATATGGCGCCTTTTTCTGATAAGTGTATTTGACAGTTTGTTTGAAAATATTCTCCGTAGTATTTTTTTTTATGAATAGCTGCTAAAGATAATTATTGTGATTTTGATAACCCTCTTTCATGCCGGGTGACATTGCTAAGTATAATTATGTTTAAATCGGATTTTTAAGCCATAAACAATAATTATTTTTTTCGCCCAATTTAATTATGGAAATTTATTAAGTTAACCGCTTTAATATGCAGATTTAATCGAATTTAAAGAATGTTTAAAAAACAGTAGATGCCTTAGTACACGTATGTTAGGAATTTTGTCGTAGTGGGAGTGTTGCGCGCGCCGAGCAAACTTAACGAGCGAGATTCATAAAGTATATTTTTAACCGCATTCAATTTGAACACGTATACCGAACGGCTTGATTTCTTAAATTTTTAAAATGGTTCAGAATTTGTTTTTATCAAATATCAGTTTTAGTAGTGGTGATGTTAACAGAACATTTGCAAATTGTACAGTGTGCTCAAACCCAAAACCTAAATATTGTTTTCTTAGGTATGTTCCTTTTACTTCTTAGTTTGGAGGACGTGAGATTATATTTGTTGTGTTAGGTCATGATTTTCTCTGATAATCTTTGCAACAGTTTTTTGATCGTTGCGATGTTCAAATTTTTTGTATTAGTAAGATAGTCGGAAAAAAGTCGACCTTTGATTTTATGATCGAGAAACCTTGTGATCATGTTGTGTGTTTTTTGGCATTGCAATTATCACTTCCGTATTCTGCAACTGATATTTGTCTCGTTTTAGTATATATCGGAAGGAATGTGTAAATAAACCTTAAGAAATGTAGGTATGCTGGCGTTAATGCCAAAGTCCACATCATTACTTTACATATTTACGTTTAGGTTGCTTAAATGTGATAATTCCATTCACCATTGATAATAAGCGGCGTTTTTTTTGTGATTTATCACTTTAAAAATTTATAGGGCACCAGGAAGGACTGTTAAATCACCAGGTTTGTAACTGATAATATTTCTGAAACAATACTTGCAATATGTTGAGTGGTAAAAGATGGTGTGTATTCAAATGTCTAAAAATTAAAAAAGTATTTTGTTACAGTGAGGAAAAGAACGCATCTCTCAGTGATGGTATGAAAGTGGGTGCATTTGCAGAACCAACAAAGCAAAACATCGAACCAGAAGTAATAATACCTGACGCACCTTTCAGTTCCTTACTTTTTACTAAACGGGATAGTTCAATGGCTAGTAAAGAGTCTCTGAATAGTAAACCGGTAATTGAAGATGAAGACAGAAATGGAAATTCACCCACAGAATCACATACTTCTGATCTAACAATGATGTCAACAAACGACGACTTCATTATGGTAGACTTGGTAATTTTTTTGCAATAACATGCTGATGTTGCTTATCCATTTTTATTTAAAAAAATGTGTTTTATACTGCTTTTTGCTAAATTAATTAAAACCGCTGCTTCCTTCCTTATCAGTTTTGCTAAACATAAATGTGATAATGACGCTTGATACACATACGCCCATTATTAGTATTTAATTAATTTCAAGCGTTACCGAATACAATAATAATTAATATTAATCTGGAAAATAATTTATTTACTTCTACTCATAGTTGCTGAAATGTTTAGTATTCGCGACATAAAATAGCATTTTTGATACAATTATTAGATGCAATTCATGCAAGTGAAACTATAAAAGTTATGCATACCAATTTACCGGTTTAAACTATAGTGGCCTTGAATGTGTATACCTTTAAGTGCATTCCACATTCAGGTTCATAGAATTCACATTCTATTGAAATCTTCCGTTTTACGTTCTTTTTTTACTTGCAAAGTTATTACTAAATCGCTTAAAGTATTTGGATCGAAATAGAAATCTTACTCATACGAGTAAAATGTAAAACACTTCTTTGGTTTTTACGCCTCCTACTGTTTTAACCTGAAAATTGTATTAAATAATTTGAGGTTCTATTTAATTACGAGCTTGATTGTTACTCGAAAGGTATGCAAAATTGTGTAATTGATTAAAATGTTCATTCAAGTGTTAAATCAGATTAGATCACATGGTTTATCTATCAAAAGCCGAGTTATAAATATTTACAAACAAACTAATTGTGCGCAGCTTTACAGGATGTTTTGATTTTTGCAAAAATTATTCAGGCGCCTTCTTGACTATTTAAAGTCGACTATTTTGGTTGTTGTAACCCTAGACTACCTTTTACGTACGTTACGGAGCGCCACTAGCCTTGGTAAATTTCGATTAAGGACTTTGAGAAAGATGATTAGAATTTATCATGTCAAGTGCTAAATGATAAGGCGACAATGGGCGGTACAATTTATATTTAGGCTTGAAGCTATTTTACCATCTCAAAATTGTCTGGCTTGCCTTAGAACTCATTTAAACTTACGCAAGAGTAATATTAAATTTAGTACAAACATCTTATAAGAAAGTTACTTCAAACAGAAATGAATTTTTCGAAATCTTCCAATTAACTTTTTTCTAATGGAAAAGTTTGTCTACGCTAAAACGTTGATTACTGGCCAGAAAGTACCGACACCTAACTCGACAAAACTGACAAAAAAATTGATGTTAAGCTTTCCAAGCACCTTCCGCCACAGTGATGGATTCCCAACCTACATAGATTAAGTATGTATGCATGGTGAGATTAAGGCTAGGTGCGATCAGGAAACCATTGGACAGAATGGAGTTCTAAGGAAGAAGTTTCTACCCCAGCAGTCATACGCAGTCATCATTCACTATATGAGTATGAGGAAAACCTCTTGAAAAAACCTCATGCAGGATAGGCGGTAACGGGAATCGAACCCATCACCTCCCGAATGCTAAGCATGCCGTGTCACCACTGACCCACCAGCCCTGTAAGCTCGTGTATAATATTTTATTACAGTATTTTTTACTTTTTAAAAACAACAAAGATTGTTTAAGCAGTGTTGTCGGCTGTAAGTAATTTTAATCTGAATTGATCGCAACCATGTTATTCCCGTCAATCTGTCGTCAAAATGGAAGGTTGTCTTGAATCAAGTAAGATTTTGTTATGATTTGTTGTTTAGTTCACTTCAGTTTACTTCAGGGTCCCGCAAGTAACTGGCTGGTAGTCATTCGAGCAATACATCAGATCTGATGTTGAAGAGATCCACCAAACAGTTGATACAATAGGGGATTTCGAAACACCTCACTACAGACTCATACACAAAGCATGGCAGGCCACTTTTCTTATAAATAAGACTAACAGGTAGAAGCGAGAGCAACTATGGAAATTGTATAGGACAGCACTTGACAAATATAATTCCGAACTAAGAAGGTCCAAGAGAAGGTCTGTTAGGGCATCAACAAAGCCCCGTCGCCTGAAAAATGTCCTACCGAAAGATCACTCAAATGGCATTGGCGACCTTAGGTAACGGCGACTCCGAATATACAGAGGATCCTATAGAAGCAATTGAGCTCCTATTCAGCACACTTTCCGGTTGCTAACCAGATAGTGGCATTGCAGCAGAAACGACACGGACATACAACCAATTCCAGAGTCAAAAGCAAGGCCGCAAACATTCCTGCTGACCTTTAAACTCTTAGGTCGCCTGGTGGAGATGACATTTTCTCAGCACTTCTGCAAAAGATAGATGGGTATGTGCTGAAAATCATATGTTAGCTAGGTATACAGAGCAATTTTCAACCTAATCCCGAAAAAGTGTGCGAGATCAATGTGGTCCGTATACCGAAAGGATCAGCTCGCTCAGCCTTATAGTTCTACCTAACCAACCACTTGACCTCCAACCACGTGCCTAGTAAAAAGGGAAAACGACCATCACAACCCAGTCCTATACAGTTTGACTAATAAACTAGAATAGAACCTTTGGCAAATGCAGTGACTCTGTGGTCGTTTGCGGACAGAGGGTGCATTTGATAACTTAGCCATAAAAAGGCCGCAGATAATAAAGGCATCGGTACTATAAAAAAGGTTGGATCACGTACCTTGAAGAGTAGGAAAAATTTACCAGGATTAGTCAGTCCAGTATCCTGAAAGAGGGGTATTGTTACCCTTACTTTAGTTGCTGATGAAGTTTTAATGCGCAGAGGCACGCTGAAGACCTAGCTATCGCCGGTTTCAAACAGCTTATCGCATCATACATCGTTGGTGCCTTAATTAGACGAAGGATGCCGAACATGAAGGCTCCCATGCTGGGGACAGCAATATGGTTTAATATTTGCGAGTAACCTTTGACCAAAAGTTAACGTGGAACTCATTTGGGAAAATTGATAAAAAGGTGAGAATGTCAATCCAGACCTGTAGAAGGCTACTAGGAAGAAACTAGGGCCTAATACTTGAAATGACCAAGTGGTGATTTGAAGCGATTACCAGCCTATAGTCTCTTACACCGCAGTGGTGTGGTGGCCAAAAAGCAAATAACCGCTCAAAAATATCTGCAGGATATACAGCGGATAGCATATTTGAGCTTCAAGTAAATCGAAGAATCTTCTCCGAATGTCTCATTCGTCATGGGACATTGTGCTAAAAAATACAGCCTTAGTATACAATATAACATAAACTTCAAACAGGAAGAGTGGAATGGAAACGAAGAAAGTACACCTTTAAGAGATTCTCTACTGGTATATGGACGGTTCAAAATAAAAAGATGGTAAAAGAGAGATGGGGATTAGCCGCCCTAACATTCACATTTCTCTTAGTCCCTAGATAAAGCACCGTCGCTTTTCAAGCCGAGGTTTATGTCATAAACCTCTTCTCAAAAACCTAGAAATAGGTAAGAGGGACAACGATTTATATTTTCAGGTCCGTACATGCGAATCTAAACTAGCCTGAAATATAAAGGCAGATGAACTGGCAAAGTAAGGTGCCAGACAGGCACCAATAGGACCAGAGCCCTATTATTACCATAAACCAAAGAGAAGAAACAAGTAGTAACACTGGTGTGACCAACCTGGATAGCTACAGACCAAATTATTAGAACCTCGCTCTAGGAAGCGAAACAGGCTTTATTCCTTAACAAGATGGACCTTCACATTTTTGCAAAATTTCACAACTTTCCAAAATATCCCATTTTCACGAAGTCGTGGTGAATGAATTTAAACGGTTTATCAGAGTAATTAAATATGGTTACGGCAACTATAACCTCTAAAGTAATCGAAATGATAGACAAGGAAACAGACCTTTAGATTAAATGGCACCAGGTGAGGATACCGTGCGCAATTCAGGGAATTGAATACGTTGCGTCCACGCAATTGACATCTACGTAACGTCCAATACCTCCCAAGTGCGGCTATTTGGAATTCGTTCACATATCTAAAACTAGTTTTCCGCATCACGCGAGTTCATTTTTATTTACGACGTCAGGTGTGTTGTTTGTACGTTATACGACCTTAAACGGACAGATGTGCTTGTGAAATAAAAAGAGAAAATCAGGACCTACATTAACACCAGTGGTTACTATAAAAAAACCTAGAAAATTAAAGATTTCGAAAACATTAAAACAAGTTCAAGAGATACAATTCCAAGTTCATTGTAACGGACGTTCGTTAAGGACAAACGTCCCAGAGCAGAAAGAACTGCGAGAAAATTGTTTTTATATGGTGAACAAATAGCGAACCAGCAAAATAAGTCATTTTATGATTATAGTAGAAAAGATGCCACTGAATATAACAAGCTTCTAAGAAACGAGGGGACGAATGCCCGATGCAAATAAGAAATCAATTTCTGAAAACGCTTGCTTAGTTGCATTAGATGCAAGATATTACCTTTTGTGCTAGTTTGCCAGTTTTCGCTCGATGAACTTATTCTCCAAGTTGAAAAGGAATATTATGAAGAAAAAATCGCGATTAATGAAATCGTAAACAGACCACCTGTTTGTTTCAAAAATATAGCATACAATATACTCACATGGTATGGAGACCCGAAAAATCCGATCCTTGAAAACAAAGATTGCGAGTGGTGAAAGCAGCGGAAGATACAATTCTTGAGGATATCCTCGAACACCACTGAATACGTAAATGGCGCAAGAAGTATGCTGCACTATCACATGCATTAATAGTAGCTGTAAGACCACGTTTCTTCATTGCTGTATGGTATAGGTCTTTATTTAACATTACGGATTTAGATGTAGGAACTTCGTTGAATTGTTGTTAACCCTGGGATTCAAACTGATATTACATAAGCATCCTTTAAAAGAATGTAACAAACAAAATGCATACATTCTTTGCAGTGCCGCTCACCGGCGAATTTCTGGATTTAGTACTTGAAGATAGTCACTTTGATAAAATAATGTATAAAAGCTGAGAGAATGGAAAAGTAACTGGGATTAGCACCATGCAAAGTATGTTGCCACTTTTCCATGTAGCTTTTCATTTCTTCTATGCGAATTGCACACACCTGCAGAGAAGGATGCACATTCGGGATGATTGTTCTCCGTGACGTCGATAGCTACTAAAGTCGTATTGGAAACTTCCAAACAACATGTATCATATCCTTCCGTATAACAAGACATGAAGAAAGCGCCGAAAACTTCATTCAATGGTTTACGATACAATCGCCATTCCTTATACAGAGTGGACCAAAAGTCTGGGAACGCCCAATTATCTCGTAAATTGCTAGTCCGAATTGTACAAAATTTGGGATAAGCTTATTTTGGGATACGGAGATTCCAAATTTGACATTTGGAATGTTACCAAATTGCCGTTTCTCTGATATTATTAGTCACTTTGGTTTTTTAAATACATCACCCTGTAGATGCAGTTGCTAATGAAAAAGAACGAATTACCATTCTAAGGATGAGAGGGTACAGCGGCACAAAAAGATCTTATAATGAAGTAGCCAACTTGTTCAACGATACTTTCCCACACCGTTCTTGCCATAAGGCGACGGTACAAAAAACTATAAAGCGCTTTGAGGACTATGGAATAGTAAAAGATAGATACCAATCAGGTAGACCAAAAACAGTTATAAATGACAACAAAATTTTAGATATAATGCAGAGTTTCGTTGAAGATCCACATACATCCTCACGCAGGGTTGCACAATTGCATGGTATAGGCCATTCTTCAGTCTTACGTGTATTATATAAGAATAAGTTTCAACCATACAAAATTCATTTAATGCAAGAATTAAGTGAAGATGACTTCGACCGTAGATTAGAGTTTACTGAGGTAATGATGGATAAAATTGAAAATGACTGAAATTTCGTTAACAACGTATGTTTTTCCGGTGAAACAACCTTTACACTGTGTGGGAATGTAAATCAGCATAATTTAAGGTACTGGAGTGACTTAAATCCACACTCGATGCGTGAAAACCATACTCAAAGAATGTACGGTCAACTATAGTGGGTACTGAGTTAATTGGGACGTGCTTTTTCGAAGGAAATAATAGAAAATACTACTTAGAAATGAAATTGTACCTACACTGAGAAACTTGTTTGGAGCCAATTTTAATCCGATATGGTTTCAGCAAGATGGAGCTCTAGCTCATTTTGGTGTAAATGTTTGGCGTTATTTAGATGAGAAAGATTATTTTTATTACAAAACTAAACCAGCAAGTCTTGCAGAACTAAGGCAACGAATTATCTATGAATCTCGATTAATTTGTAGACAATCATGGAGAAATGTGGTAGACGCATTCTACCATCGATTAGGGTACTGTGAACTGACAAATGGAGCACATTTTGAACACTTTATTAAGTAATCATTATGTTAAAAATGTTGTAATCTTTAAATTCTTACGTTATAATGTAGTTGAAAATAGTTTATATTAAAAAATGTATTGCGACAATTAGGCGTTGCCAGACTTCTGTTTTATGTATTTAAGAACTTCTAGACTACATAAAATCATAAGTATTGCATATGGTTGGACTCGTGTTGAAGAGGAGATTCCAATAAAGACTGCATATACAGGGTGATGTACTTAAAAAACCAAAGTGACTATTAATATTAAAAAACAGCAAATCTGGCAACATTGCAAATGTCAAATCTGGAATCTCCGTATCCCAAAATAGGCTTATCCCAAATGTTGTACAATTCAGGATAACAATTTACGAGATAATTGGGCGTTTCCAGACTGTTGGTCCACTTTGTATAGAAATCGATTGTCGTTTAGTAGTGGAATAGTTGGAGAGGAAAACTTGCCACTTGACACTAGAAATTGGAACGGCAAACGTTGAAAACGTATAAAATTATAGTAACTATTTCAACTAATGTAAGTAATGTTACCGTGGGCGATTGCGATGTACAGGTTGTGTATTTTGAAACGATCAGATGATAGTTTGAAATCTCACCCTTTCCCATATCATAAATCACAGAAATAGGAATACGTGAAGGCACAAGGTTTTCATTATACTAATCGTTTACAGGCGAACCAAATAAGGTACCGCGAGATTATTGGTCGTAGGTCGTGCATCAAGTTGTATGACCTCGCAGTATCACCCTTTGTACTAGATTGGACAAATGGTAAAAATTTATAGTAACTTTTTTTACACTGAACTAACTATGTTAAGCAGATCAAGTGAGCCAATTCGTCTTTAAGAACCAATCAGCCCTAAGGTAATACATTTTCCGTTTCCGTCTGCAAGTACTGAAATTACCATGCACCGAGTAACAAAAATGGTTTCCATTAGAAAATTGTTCAATTACATTAAAATTTTTCTGGATATCTTAAGATGAATTTTTTGATCACTTAAACACAAAAGAAAAATGCAGATTGGCTGATTATTTTGTTGAGAGTACTACAAAGGCTAATACGCAATTCAGCTCAGAGATAAAAAATTTACTTTGGAGTATTGATTTTTAAGCCCATATTTATACCTATTTGTGAATTGAAATAAGTTTTATCTTTTAATTTATAACGAGTGTTGTTAATGATGTCACCATGTCTAATCTATGTTCTGATTAGATAAACGGCAAATCCATGCAATTGTTTAGTCATCATTTGCCCTTGTATTTTTTCTTCACAAAATACTTAAGTAAATATAGCACACTGTCAATTATAAACGTATAGCGCCTCTAGTCATTGCTAATTTACATTATATTGCGTTGTATGCAATAAGAGTGTTACAGTATTCACGTCGGGAACGTCGAAGAAACATAAAAATAACGATACTTAAACAAGGAATAGAAAAGTGTACAAATAAACGGTAGCAATAAAAGGCCATAACCAATTAACGGAAATAATGAAACATTTCAAAACGAACAGTAAAACTAAAACGCTCTATGATGTTCCTAGACGACGATATTATCAAAATAATACGGGATTTTCAAATAAAATAATAATTAAACGGAGAAGAATGGAGATCATGTGGGAGAAGACAGATTGAGAAAATCGATGTAATTAAAAACCCAGGACAAAACAAGCTAAGAAGGGGGAAATCTAACATCATTGATAAAATTGAGTTTCGGAAGTAAGTATAGTCCAAACAGATATATTCGGGCAAAATGAGAGTTTCCTATGTATAGACTTCCTCAGCATCACGTCAGTAAGCTTTTGTTCTCATCACGACGTTTCTAATCTTTTTGTGTCTGTGGACAGAAATATTAATCTGTTTAATGTTGGGTTTCCGCAGTCTCCATGTGTTGAATCGGGCCTTTATCTGCATTCAATTTTTAGTCTAGAGGAAACTTCGTTTCCAACATTCGGAAGATTTAAACCGGGTGCTGAGATTAATGGAGCGGCAATAATAGAAGATACGATTGATAACACACTTTAAAAAAAAAAAACAAGATAACCATATAACTGATCAAAAAAAAATTTTGGTAAATATAGAAAATTGGGAAAAAATCATAGATATTGAAGTAAAATTAGTTTCAGAGGAGGAACGTGACTATTTTTTTTAAATAGTACTAAACTAAACTTAAGGTGATTATTGAAAAATCAGGAACGCCTGGATTTAGGACAGGACCTGCAGCGGTCGACCGGTGATGATGATAGCTTAGCTATTGAAACGCCTTCGGTGTATTTTATTTTTGTGTAATGCGTGTTAATATGATTATCGTAAAGCCAAATGTCATAATTTAAGACGGGAGAAAATACAACGAAGAATAGGATTAAATATTTGCCGTTCAACGAAAATAGTATATCGAAAGTGGACCACACGTTTTTTGTTCTCCACTTAGCTTCACTCATGATATGACTCATGATAGAAATGTCTAACAGTAGTATTATTTCTGTGAATTGGCCATTTTCAAATAAATGAAGGTACTATGAACTTTGACATGAACGATTCAATACAGTGACTCGTCGCACCATTTTTGAATATTACGTGCACCCATTGTATTATCAAGGCAAGTACTGTACTCATGTTTTATTTACCTTGAGTGTGTTATGAATGTATTCATTACCAACTAAAATGTTTGAGCTGATTTTTTCTTTGTTTGGGTTTAGTTTCAGACGTGAAAAGCGTCCGACCAACCGACTGGAGACTGCCGCAAGTTTGCATTGCGACGATACAATGTCTGACATCTCGACGATGTGTTGGATAGCTTATTAATCCGTACACCTTAAGTTTCTGCAATCAAAGATTGCTTTTTTATTTTGATTCAGTAGGTACATTATATTCCGGATTCTGATTTCAGTTGTACGTTGTGCCGTTCGTTGCCTTGTACGCATACAATTTGTATCACTATTGTAATGCACCTGCATACGCGATAAGAAACTACCCGTATGCTAAAAATAACCAATGCGGTAAACACTCGTCTAGCGATGAGTCACTCGGCATCAAGAATATACCTTCTAGATTATTCCATCTGTGCGTGTTTATATATAAAAAGGAACCGATCCAGAGATGATTAATTTCGAATTTAGACCTCGTGCAGCATTGCATATAAATTAGAATTGTACTTAGATAAATTAAAAGTGTTAATTATGTATAGTTCTGTATTCGTAGTGCATAACATTTTCGTGTTTATATTAAATAAATTACGTAAAGTTTCCATTGTTGTTAAAAACAGAGCACTATTTTAGTTTTTTAATTTTTAAATTCAATAATTAGTGAACATTGGAAAAAATTAAGTGGTGCGCAGTATAAAAAACTTGCTGAGGAAAAACGCAAACAACAAGAAATGTTTTGAATCAAACTAAAGGGCCAGAACACTATTTAAGATTACAAGCGCCTGCAAAACCTCAATCTGAACAGACTTTGTATATGCCCGAAAACCCCGATGTTACTTATAGCATTAGAACTATCTTAGACAATGATGATACTTACACTGTTTTAAATGTGCATGTATCAACTGAAAGTGTCAGTGCTGCGCTGTGGTAATGGTAGTAAGTATGGGTTAGAAACTGAGTATATTGATCCTCAGCCAGGTTCTTAAAAATAAGCCCCATGTAGATTTTCGGTTTTGGGTGAGCAGCAAGAGCAAGTGCATGTAAGTGGCGATCCCACTGAATGGTTGCAGTTAAATAGTCTGGCTATTTATTATCCCAAGAAATCAATCAGCACATATTCAATGACTTTTCAGCAACCATAACAAAAACTGTTGTAGCAAGCAATCATAAAGGTATGGTTCAGCGCTCCTTGAATAAAAGTGTATTTCGTCGAAAATTAAAAAAATGGTGAAGAACAGTTACGAAAATTTTTAACATCTTCGAAACAAAAGTTATTTTGTATCCCATGCGGTCTTTTTGGTGGAACTTCAAAAATAGCAACAGAAAGTATCAATGTAAATGTCAAATTGCATTATTACATAGAAAAAATAGTGCTGGTACGGACAGGATAGACTCATTACTTTGTCAACAAATTAAAAATCAAACTGAGTATTAGAAAAATGTGTTGCTGTAGAAAAAAGTTGCCATTTAGGGGAGGCGTAGGAAGGTTTGGCGCTCTGAAAAATGGACATTACATGATGTGTGTAAAATTTTATCTCAGAGTTCGACCTCTTTTTGCAAAACACATATCAGAATATGGACACCCTGGCAGTGGTTAAACTTCTTATTTATCGCCAACAATCTGTAATGATTTTATTGAATTGATGCCACGAGAAGTTTTAAATTACATAATTCGAGAAATTCATAATTCAAAATACTACAGCACTATTGCCGACTCTACACCTGCCATTGCCCACATCGACCAATTATCCACCATTATACGATATATTCAGATAAACCTGTGAAGCGGTTCATTGGATTTTTGCCGAACGTGGGTCATAAATCAGAAGAAATAGAAGATGCGTTATCAAAATTGGAGGATGTTAACATAGAATTAATAAATTG
Source organism: Vesta saturnalis (assembly GCA_036346205.1). Classification (NCBI taxonomy): domain Eukaryota; kingdom Metazoa; phylum Arthropoda; class Insecta; order Coleoptera; family Lampyridae; genus Vesta; species Vesta saturnalis. The sequence continues at coordinate 13,272,044 of JARFJB010001883.1, read as the reverse complement.
TCGTGGTCAATCATATCACAACGCTAGTAACATGTCTGGGGTTTATACCGGTTTGCAAGCCCGCATTATGAAACGTATTCCACTTGCTTACTATCTTCCTTGCGCAGCACACTATTTGAATTTAGTAGGGGTGTGTGCAGCGGAACATGTTAAAGAAGCTATTACATTTTTCGATGCTTTGCAATATCTATATACTTTTTTCTCAGCTTTTAGTCGTCGATAGGAAGCTTTACAATCAAACTTAATAGTGCTCAAGCTCCAAAACGAGTTGATGAGACGCGTTGGTCTTCACGACATGATGCCGTAGTTAATTTGTGTGAAAATTGGAATAAATATTTGCAAACTTTAACAGAAATCATGGAAAATTGATCTGAAAAGCCAACTTTATGTATAGAAGCAACTGGAATAAAACGACAACTGTATCATTTCGAATGCGTCTTTATGAGTGTATTTTGGAAAGTGTTGTTTTAGAAGAATCATATGAAGATGAACAGCAATGAAGTCGAATCGAAAACTCTTTTCAGATGAAAGCCGAGATGGTGAAATTACTCTAACTGGAAAGGAAAAATTAAGAACTGAGACGTTTAATGCTATTTTGGATCGAGTTGTGATGGAAATAGAGAAAAGAGCTGCAACATATGAAAATGTTTTTCAGAAATGTTCATTTCTCTTCTCTTTAAATGTTCACAACAAACGTTCATTCAGAAATGCGACTATCTCCAAGAAATTTACAATGATGGTGGAATTTTTGCACTTTTGTAAATTTTTAAAATATTTAATTAAATCCCAAAATCTACAAACTGTGTTTCCGAATACAAAAATTGTGTTAGGAATTTTTGTGTCAATCGTAGTGACTGCTGAACGGTCATTTTCCACTTATTTACGGTCAAATATGGAGAAAATCGGTTAAATTCATTGACGATTTTGACTATAGAAAGTGTTTTAACTGAAAGTTTAAATTATGATAAACTGATTACAGACTGCTCCAAAAAAATCATGTCGAAAACAATTGTGAAATTCTAAGTTTTATTATTTTAAAATGTGTATTATAAATAACAAATTATCTTGCGTTGCAATCTATACCCTTGCGTTTAGCGTAAAAATTAGCTTCCTAGGTATGACGTTGACGTACTAGGTTATAATCATAAATACTCTAATTACAAGGCGTGTATAATTTGATGCGTAAAGCGGAAAACACCTAAATCGCGTTTACTATATTCCTTGTATACTATGTGGGGTTGGTTACATTGGGTAATAATGTGGTTTTATAGTTTTGTGCAGAAGCAATTTTGCAGACCTTTTGTGATTAATACGGATCACACTCACCTACAAATAACTCAGAATATATAAACAACGAAGAATTGTAAAAAAATATATAAAAGATATGATTTTAATCGCAACTGAAGACGTTTGTGGTTCAACAAAAGTAGTAAAACAAACTGGTGTACCGCAACGAACTTGTTCTTCTCGGCTTCACGCATTTTATCATTCAGGGTATTTCTCGTCTCCATTCGCCATTTTTACAGCTTGCATTATAATAAGAGTCTTGGCATGAACAATTTAAAATCATGACTCGCTGTACTTACTATTCTTTGTACAGTCTCATGACATCCTCACTTTGCCAAGGGTGAGACTGATGAGAATAATTAAGTTACAGAAATTCACAAATAAAAAGGTGCACATAATTAAAGGTTGGTCCAAATATTGTTTAAAAGTTACTGGTTTTTCTAATTTTGAAGCTCACCATGGAAATATTATTAAGACAGAAAGAGACGGTTACTGCAATGCTTATTAAACAAAATTTTTAGATGGGAGAAATATTTCTTGACTATCTGTCAATGATAAAAATAAAAGTTTAAAGATTGAAATTATTGCGTTTCGGCCATTTAATTATTGCCAAATAAAAGTGTATAAATCAAACTTACAGCACGAAGGTAACTGGAACGGTAGGTATAAAATGTTTTAAAAAACTGGCAATTGCTGGGTTTTCCCTTGTTCACTACATTTGGATAATCCGAGAGTTTTATAATTTTGCCGAGCAGCGATTTAGCTTTGAAATTTATTGGGGAAACTTTATTTTGTTATCAGAGCCGTATCTTTTTAAAAACGTTATTGTATAGGGCGCCACTCACATCCGATGTAGCATGTTTTTTTAATAATATTAATTTGCTAATTTCTAAAATGTAAATAGTTTATAACAGTTATGTGTTTATCTATGTTATTGTTGCAATAACAATGTATTTTTTGATAATATTCATCAATTGTGTAACAATAATAAAAAAAATAATATCTAAAAATAATCAAAAAATATGATAATACTATTTGCGTTACTTTATTATAACTACGGGGCCTCTCTTCATTAAACTTTTTCACACACGTTATTTACTTGGTTCTTATCTAAATTCATTCTCAAGTTGTAACATAATATTAGAATTTTCATGATATAACCTTGGCCTTGTCCTATGAAATAAAATTATTTATAGCTCAGGACTGTCAATAACACACTACTCGAATTATCTAGTTTGATTTTTCAATTTAAAAACATTCTCAATACAAAAAAAAATTATTAAATAATTAAAACTGTTCCGCTAAATCCATTAGTAAAGGAATATTACTGTTTAACAATACCCCTAATCATAGCTATTAAAAATTAATTAGAAAAACTATTGCGATTCAATTAAAAATTAGAAAACGTATCAAAATACAAATGCAACATATTGTTTGTGAGTTTACTAAAGCCCTCTACGATGATAAATACTGTACAATAACAGTAATTTTGGTATTAAGTAACCCAATTTTCTATTATATAATTTATAGTCGCCGTAATTTGCAAACTCGTCAACAAATTTATTAATGTATGGCGTGAATCTTCGTTTGTTGTAACATATTAAATAAAAGTACAAGTACTGACGTCATAGATAAATCTGTAGTCAGCCGATGTTTATGTTATTTGATCATAATTATTTTTATTGAATCATCCTTATTCTACTTGTACTTCATCCACTTCCTTATTTCTCATTTAACACATTTTAAATTCCTACTTGTTTGCACTTTCCCCCTTTGCATCCAATTATAAAATTTATCTTGTTCAAAGTCCGAAGTTGGGAATAACCATATCATTAAAATAAATAATTATTCCTTAATTTTAATTTTTAAACTTTTGTTACAGAAAACACCATTTGCTAGTAAAAACGCTAACGCCGAATTGGGGTTATTTTATCGAGAATGGCAGTCTGCACCTCCATTGCAGGCTTTTACAAATATTCCCACGCTAGCGGAGCAAGTTCAAGACTTAACAAAACAACTTGAAAGTTTCGAGTCAGACATGAACAAATATGACGATATGTTAATGTCTCTCTGTCAGTCACCAAATAATAACTAATTTATGTTTGTCTTGCTACGTTAATTTTTTTTGTAAGAGTATTCAAAAGGTTTGGTAGTTGTACAAATTTATAGAATTTGTACTTGTGATAAATATATTTTTGTTAATTTTGTTATTGTCTTGCAGTAAAAAATTAGCTTAATGAAAACCAGTTAAGATTTCGTTGCGAAACTATCCTTGCCAAAGACTGATATGAGATAAGAAAATCACTGTTTGTATATACTTTAAAAAAATCTAAAATATTATAAAAATGTTGCAGTGATTATAATAATTTATTTAATAGTTATTGTATGTAAATTTTAATACATATTTAAAAAAAGGGCAAATTTACATTAATAGTCAAATTTGGTTTTAATTTATTAAGCTAATGTGCATACAGAGCAACATTTTTTGGAAATTATAAATTCACATTAAAAATGTAAAAAGGCTACCCTGGGCTGTTGAACTATATTCACGTTAATTGTTTTAATTTGCTCTGTAATGCTGACCATTGAATATTTTGAATAAATTATAAGGCTAATTGTAATTTTTCATAATTTTCACTACAAAAATGGTTATATAATAGGCAGCATAAAAGATGTTTTATATAAAAAAATGTGTATGTGAATTAATAACTATATTCGTTTTAGAATATAATATGCAAAATTTCTGGAACTATCCTATGTAAATACAAACCGTTAATTTAATAGTAAATAGTTAATCCGCTTACTTTGTTTTAATTTTGTGTAGTTTTTCTGAATTTTGTAAGTTATGTCATTTCATTATTATATTGGCCATTCAAAATATAATGCTATTTATTATTTACTAGTTTTTTTCTAAAAACCATTATCCTTCTCGTGCTAAATTTTTATTGGTTGATCTCTGTTCCTATATACTATTTTTTAAAAAATGTAATTTGTTACGATGACGAAAGGCAGGTGGGTAAGTTGACGACATATCTATAAGGATTAAAAAATGGACCACTAGAGTGAAATAATGCATTTATTTAAATAATCTAAAACATTAAAAAATGAATGAACCGTAACCCTATACATATTAATTATTTATCGCAGCAATAACTGCGCCATTTCTTGAATTTTACTTCTTTCGAAGATAATTCTGTGCACTCAGCAGTCAGCATGTTCCCAAAGTTTAGAAGCAAAACACTGAAACCAAATTTCGTTGTCCTTGCCACATATAATACAGTGTTTGGCATCCTCTACAACCTCTAAATCCATGCTATCATCAGTATCAATTGGCCGAATCATCAAATTTTATTTGATGCTTTGTATTTTTATTTGTTTTTGTCAACCCCGGATTCTTTTCTTTAATCTTATGTGTAACTTTCTAATTTGTGATATGATGTTTGCTTTTGTACCTTACAAGTTTTCTATCTTGTTTTTTGAGTTTCTCAAACTTTTGTTCCCGAGCTTCTTCAACTGGAGTAGGGGAAAGTGGAGCACATTCAACATGTTTAAATACAAACTCGCATATTTTTGTCATTTTTAATTGATAGCGACATATTGTGCCACAGTTATAAAATACACACCTTATTATATAAAGTATTTTGAAAAACGTGAGCAAAAAACAACTATGACAGATAATACATTAATTTAAGAAAACAGTGTCAAAAGGTTGAAACTGCTTCCCCCCCCCCCCCGGAGGGATAGTTTCAACCATTCAGTGGAGCAGATTTGACAGTGGAGAGTGTGAATAAATAAAATGTTCTGATATGTTAGAAAGTCTTATATTGATAACATTTTGTACTTACAAATATAATTAGTTATTTTAGTTAACATCAAAGGCACTTAAATTAATATTAAACATAAGCAGAGAAGCTGTTTTAGCTGAATTTGGTTCCGGCAACTTTAAAACGATATCATCACGTTCGACAATTGATATATCGTCGACCAGTGGATAGAAAAATTTATTTAATGGCTTTTTACGACGCAAAAATTTAACTTCAAATTCAGTTGATTTTGCAGATATTACCCTGGCTATATAGTAGATTACTTTAACTTTAGTACAAAATTTTACAAATAAAAAATCATTTTCACTTATTACATCATCGGGGTGCAATAAAATCGGAGCTGTTTCTGCTTCGCTATCGTCCGAAACGTCATCTGATTCCAAAACTACTGTATGATTTGAATCGGAGCTACTCTCGCTAATGTTTCGTTTACGCTGGGGTTTACTTTTCTCATTATGTTCTGAAAAAACTTGCTTTATCACTTTCTGTATTTTCTTCTAGTCTTTGTTTTTCTTACGAATCCCTCTTTCATACTCCAGCTGTTCTAACCGATCCTTCTCCGGAGTATCGGTGTAAATCCGGGATTTTCCTTTTCTATTTTCACTATTTTTCTTTTTCTTGATACAGGGTCTAGGAAAAGGTCGTACTAAGTCTGGGGTGGGAATAAATTTAACATTTGGTTTGACTGACCCTAAAATTTGTAAAACATGAAACATAGATAGGTAAGTAGAAACATTTTTTGAGAATGCCTAATGAATAAATTAGTTACCTAAGGCTCTTTTTTCTGGTGTGATAGGAATAGTAATTGCACTAGATGGTATATCATCTGCCTTTGGTGGTGTGGTATGGTCTTTAACTGAAGCCGAAGTGGAGGGTATATCTAAAAAAAAGGGAAACTTGAAGGCCCACTAAATCACTAATATTTATACATACCTATACCTAAAGATACTAATGGTGTGACAGATGAAGCGGCTGGAGCAACTTCTTGAGACATTTCAGAAACAGAATCTTCAATTGTATCGGCGCCAGTTACATTTGCATAACTAGCAATAAAATCGTCGTCTGTAAATGCGAGTCTGTTTAAAGGCGAAATCACTGGTTTTTCAAATGCTTTCGTTATGTTTTTTTGAGTAAAAGCTGATTGAAAAGCAATTTTTGATAACTCAGCAATTTCTCTAATTGTAATAACTTTCCCAGGATGCGATGCCAGTCAATCATTGAATGCAACAGAACAATAGGTCTTAAATGGTCCATAAACTCCAACATCTAACGGTTGGAGTTTATGTGACATATGTGGCGGAAAAGACAAAACAACAATACCATTATCACGACAATAATTGATTGCTGTTGCAAATATATGTGATTCATGGTTGTCCATGTAAAGTAATATTTGTTTCTCTTTGGAACAGTTGGTATGCTTCTGAATGTGTTTCAGTACTTTCGGAAACAAATCACCTGTCATCCAGCCATTGTGATTACCCAGTGCAATGCTTGAGGTCGGAGCATTAATTAGATATTTATCTGGATTACGAATCCTAGGGTAAAGATACACAGGAGGTAATGCTTGACCAATAGCATTTATCACAGGCACAAATGTTGTTAGTTCACCCCTTTCAACAGATGCAGCTACACTAACTTGTTTTTTCCCCTTGCCTGAAACTATCTTCTGTGGGTTTAAGACTGTTGTTATTCCTGTTTCATCCAGATTGTAAATTTGTTCCGCTTTGAATTTGGGTTTTGATATTACAGATATATAATTATCAAAAAATTCAGAGACGGATCTTTTGTTAAATCCTGTGGCCCTCGCTAAACTTGTATTCTCTGGCTTTCTTAAAGAAATTTCTCTCTTATGTCTATTCATGAAGGAGTTGAGCCAGTCGAGACCAGCAGTGGTATTCTGTTGCCATTGAACAGGCATTTTGCACTCGAGAATAATGTAAGCATATTCGTATGCCAGCAGCCTAATCGGTTTATATGTAAGACCGTAATTCATATCGGAACACGTTTTAATGTATTTAACCAATTCTTCTTCCTGCTTGGTTGTAAATACTTGTGCAACACTATACTTAGAAGAATATATAGCTTCCTCATGATTATCGCTTTCATTGCCCGAGTCATCGTTATAAAGCTTAGTTAATTGTTCAGCCGAATATTTGTCGCGTAATTTTTTTATTCTGGAAAGTAATGTTCTACGTTTGACTCCGAAACATCTTGAAGCTTCTCTCTGAGACATTCTTTTCGATAAAATCTCCTGAATTGCGTTTTTCATATTGTCTTCACTTATATTTGACCTGTTCGTTTTCCTTTTATATGTTCGTACCATCTGAAATACACCATTTTTTCAATAATATTGTAGTTTTTTTACGCGGTTTAGGATGGGGCAGATTCGACCGCCGGCTGAAAGCGCCCCTGGTTTAGGTGGCTGAATCTGCCCCATTGCACATTTTTACAAATATTCGTATGTACTACTGTCAACATTCTTGATGTTAAGGTTATGTCAATCGGGCATACAACTTTCAAATGATAACAAAAAGGCACAACAAACAAATGAGTTAAGTAATGCTTTAAACTTTGTTGATATTGAAAAAAGTAATTCGTGAAAAAACTTACCTTGCAGTGCACTATTTTGCAATTAATTTTTTAATTCACTTCGGACAACTTCTAGGATCACAATATTTTACTGACAGTTGTACCGCCTTACAAGTAATACAATATATTTTTGACAAGCGGTAGATTCAAATGCAATGCGAGTGAGGTCGACTGGTTGAAAGTGCCCCACTTTCCCATACTAGAAATAATAAGTGAAGGTAACTTTTTCTGGGACGCTTGAAGTAAAGGAGGAAGTCCAGATATTAACTCTATTTCAATTTTCCTTACTTGGTGTTTGTGGGACTTCTAAAATGTTCAATCTTATCTGAGATTTTCATCTGGTAAAACCTTTGAGGTTAATAGTAGTGCTTGATTTCTGTTAGAACCTCTGCTTCTGGTTGTAAGTTTGACAAATTCGATTAATTAGCATTTAAAATGGCATTGGTGTAACTATATCTCTGTCAGTGGTTTTTGCAGATTCAAAATCGGCAATTGTAAATATTTGTTAATCGACTGGCTCAATTCCATTCGCTATAAATCCACTTATTGCATGTACTACTGTGGCCACTTTTAAGTAGGCCTTACCAAAAAACGAACCAATGTCATGTAGAGTAATAACTCGTCTAAGATTGTTGCTTAGAAGATCTTCACATATTCTGCTATAGGCATTTTTAAAGGGACCATATAATGACACATCAAGTGACTGCCGGAAATCCAAGTGGAGTAATATAATTTTCACGACACAAGTTAATGGCTTGTAAGGTAACATGATTGTCTATCAAAAGTAATATACGATTACTTTGGTTAGGCCTTACATGTAGGCATAAAATGTTCTAAATATTTTACAAAGGTATCAGCTGTCATGCACAATTTTCCTGTACCATGCCGACGAATCCAGAAGGTACTGTTTTTCATGTAAGCCGGCTGCATCCTTACCCTGAGAAAAATGAAAAAGGGCGTTACCGACGACCCAATTGCATTCATGCAACAAACTGCTTGAACATTTGTACCTCTTTCTGCTGAAGAAATTTTTACTACACACTTTCCCCTAGTAGTTATTATTTTAGGATTTTTTGCAGCCACAGTTGAGATAGCTGTTTGTTTCAATTATAAATTTGATGTGATTGAAATGAATACTTCTGTTTCAATCCGTGAAGTGCAGAAAAGAATTTGTATATATTATCTTTGTTAAATGCCATAAGTCTGACAACAGGCCGCTTCAGGACTTCTAAGTAACAAATTCAACTTTTTGATAAATCATTCAACTTTGCTTAAATCAAAGTTTGGAGGAAAACAGGAACTGGGTAGTGCATTCCACAATTTGGAAAAATGTAGATTGCGCCCGTTTAGTGTGACAACATGAAATTTTGAGGGCGTAATTATGGTGTGAATGGGCAAACCGAGGTTCCTAGGGAAGGTATTAAGGGGTGTATTTCTGAGGCACGCTTGCCATTGTAATAGGAATAGAACAAGGAAACTATTCTATGCTCAAGAGACTATAGGTCAGAAGTTAGAGATGGGTCATTTATAAGTGGGAGTTGTATTCCAGATGAGGTCGAATTTAAGCCTTATACAGTAAAAGGAGTTGTTAGATTTTAAGCGCTGTTTAGATCTGTATAGAAATCTCAGTTTACGGGTAACTGTTTTGCTGCCTGACAAAAAGTGGTCAACCCATGAAAGGTTCGATGATACGGACATCCCTAACATAGAAACAGAATTTGTAAACTTGAGATCTAAGCCATTCATATTTACAGCAGGAAATAATCGGTCTGTCTTGGCGGACACAAGGCAACACTAGGTTTTGTCGGCGTTGAACGTGGGTAGACCCATTCAAGGATACGTTCTAATTGTCTGTTGATTGAAGCTGCCATTTTCACTTAAAGCCCTGACTAGACTTATTATTGTGGGAAAACTGAGAAGAACTACAATGTAGAGTACTGTCGTCTGCAAAGCAATCGATCAGATTAGTTGTTGAGGAAATGAGGTAATTTATGTTTAGCAGGAAAAGTGTGGGAGCTATCACTGATCCTGGGAGCATGCCCGAGTTAATAATCGTTTCTTTCGCAACGACAACATGTATAGGTCTTTCGTCAAGAAAGCTGAAAATTGATGAGCGTATCGGATAAGCCAAACGAGTTGAGGTTGGCAAAACCTGGTCAAAAGCCTTTGAAATATCTGAAACTACTACGACTGTTTCACCGGACCTTTCTAATATATTATTCCAAAGTTGGGCGACATATGAAATATGATCACCCGTTGAACGACTTTGTCTGAACCCTTACTGGTGGTCGTTGAGGAGTTTATTGGACGCAAGGAACGAAAGTACTGTATGACTTTTTCTATGATTTTCGGTAGAATGGAAGTGATAACTATTGGTTGATAGTTTGAGGGATCGTCCGCCCTTTTTAAGAATAGGTTGGACATTTGCCAACTTCTACGTTGGGGGAAACTCTCCAGATGACATGAAGATGGAATAGAGTGTACAATATAGGTACTAGCTCGGGGTAGCATTTTTAAAGGACGATAGCTGAAATATCGTCAAAGCCAGTCGCCTTGTTTGAGTCAAGTTTATTGATAACTGATTCTAGGAGTTTGCATCGAAAGTGGATTGGTTTCATTGCGTATAGGGCAGATTTCGCGGACGTCACAATTTTACCAAAATCATTGAGACATGAATTTTATGCAAAGTAATCGCTTTATCAGCAGGATCAGTTACTACAGCTCCGTCATGGGAGGAAAGGAAGATGTACTAAGGTTTTTACTGATGGCTTTAGCTAATGACCAAAATTTACGACTACCCAAAGGACATGAGACTAATTCTTTGCATTTACGTTCTTCACACATAATTTTGACCTTAGTGATGATGCTTTTGCAACTATTCCTTGCGGCAGTATAGTGATTTTCGACAGATTTATTAGATTTCCATTTGGTATAGGGTTTATGCTTTTGCGATAATGCATCAGAGGAAGCCCTATTAAATCGTGGTTGGGAACGAGCAACTCCATACCCATCAAGATAACTTCAGTTATTGAAAGAGCAACGTTTAGAGCAATACTCACGCCAAGGGAAGGTTGCAAAAAAATCTAGCTGTTCGCTCCAGTTAGCTGATTTAAAACACCATATAGTTCTATCTGTTTTTCGAATAACAGTGGGATATGGTACAGAGGAAGTTATTTCGATTAGGTAGTGGTCTGATTCATCAAGTGGCGAAAGGACCCTTGTTTTATAGACAAGTGGGTAAGGAGTAGGTCCAGGAGATGTGGAGTATGGGTAGGGTTGTCAGGGATTCTGGTGGGTTCAGAAATTATTTGTGAGTCTGCACTATGACCTGCGAGATTAATGGTAGATGAAAATTGAAACAATTGGAGTTGTGGTCATTAAAATCTCCCAGAATTGAAATATATCACAAGATGGAAACTGCGATAAGAGGTAATCTATTTTCAGACTAAGATAATCAAAAAGATCTTGGAAGTTACTATAATTGGGAGACCTATATAAACTACATTTCACAAATTGGGGCCCAGAATTTTTGAACCAAATTACGTCGAATTTGTTGTTTTTCAAAGTGGACATCCTCTTACAACCTACGTTGTCCTTGGTATACTCACATACCCAGGAAAGATTACGTTTTGCTACATGGTTCATTAATCAAAGTCGAGCAAACAATCAATTTTCGAAAACCATTCTTTTTACCGATGAAGCAAAATTTACATACAACGGCATCTTCAATAGAAAAAATCATATCCAATGGTCCTAACAAAATCCTCATATTACTGTTGAGAGGAGAGATCAATATACTTTTTCAGTAAACGTTTGGTGCGGTATTATTGGTACCAAAATCCTTGGGCCGATTTTTATTGGATAGGAAATCGAGGTCCAACAGCATGGCCGCGGCGATCTACAGACTTAACCTCCCTGGACTTTTTCTTGTGGGGTACAATTAAAGACAAAGTGTACCGAGTAAAACCTGGTAATCTAGATGATTTAAAAAATAAAATTCGTGTTACTATACAACAGATTAGAACCCAAAGTTTATTAAACGAAATTTTAAAACGATGTCAAATGTGTGTTCAAAATAATGGAGAGCATTTTGAAGCACTTCTGTGATTGTGTTATCTGTTTATATTTTTTGCTGTTACTCTTCATCGTAAATTTATTTAGAACTTTTTTATTTTGGCAATGTAGTACATTATTTCTTGTTGTTTACGCAAATTTAGTTGCAGAATATGAGCTTATTTTGTTATTTAAATGTTCACGTCACACTTTAATTTGTTTAATAAAGATTATAATTACCTTTTTTTTTTAAATTGTGAGTTAGTAATATTAAACATACAAAGCTAAACATTTTCGAATGAATCCATAGCCATCTATAGTTGCCATTTAAAAAAATGTATGTTTGGGTTGTATTTTCGCATTGTGTAAAAATAGCTATCAAAAGTCTCTCATAACTTTTTCGTATTTTGAATATTAAAAAAGATATAGCCGATTGAAAATTTGGAAGATTTTTAGTTATTTTCAGATATCTTAGAAAGTTGGCAACAATGTTGAATTTTATTATAGGCATTTGAATTATAATGTAATTCTGCCCAACTTTGCTAATTTAACCGACTCTGTATCTCTTATAAAAACAAAGATAGTCACAGGACGTGGGTAGATTTTAGATACCCTATATATATATATATATATATATATATATATATATATATATATATATAATATGTCAGTTCTTCATATAAACATATATGCTGGACAGCTTCGTTTTCGAGATACAGAGTGTTGAAATTTTGTAAAATAAATAAATATTTTGAAAATTTCTAAACCGGCAGCTTTGAATAATTTTAAATTAGGTACACAGTGTGAACTAATCGTCCCTCATTATTTATGGCTTAAGATGATAAAATACAAAAATCAGTGGCGGAGATATAGGTGTGCCATCTCTGTATCTCTTATAATAACAAAGATAGCCATAGAACGTGGGTAGATTCTAGACACCGGTATATATATATATATATATATATATATATATATATATATATATATATATATATATATATATATATATATATATTACATATATTACTATAAGTAACGGATAAATTCATTATTTTCCAAAATTTGTTGTCAAAATCCTGCGACACATCGATTTTTTATTTTCGAACTTTATGCTGTGTCTCACATGTAGATGGCGCTGCACACTTTCCGGATATGACGTTAAAGTTCATATTTTTAAATGGCAACCCTGTATGTTCTTCGCGGAAATCGATGCAACTCTTTCTCTTGAGTTCAAAAATGCCCTATTTATTGGAATTATTTGAAACAGTATGCGCGATATTAATTATTAAATGTGGCATAATTCGAAAAGTGATGCGGTGTTAGTGTTGTCAATGTTTGGGTTAAATTAAGAATCTGAGTACTAAACAGTGCACAACATAAATAAACATAAACTGACCGAAAACAAACATAAAATAAGACTTGAAAGGGTTTTTGTCTTCCGGTGACAACAATACGTACTTCAAGTCTACCTATAACGATACATAAATATGTGGTTTTCTGCCGCTTGAAAAAAATAAACTCCAATATCGAGTTACCTAGTTGCTTGTTGTTTTGGCAAAAGCCTACATTTCAATCACACCAGTTTCGATCTTGACTAACACCGCACCACTTTTCCAATTATGCCATATTTAATTATTAATATGGCGCATACTGTTTCAAATAATCCTAATAAATAAGGCATTTTTGAACTCAGGAGAAAGAGTTACAACGATTTCCGCGAAGAACTTAGACGGCTGCCATTTAAAAATATGAACTTTGACGTCATATCCGGAAAGTGCGCAGCGTCATCTTGTAAAGAACCAGCGTCCTGTACATATGTGTTTTAGAATAAATTAGGTGCGGACCATCCTGTATGTAAGATTTCATAAGTTTACGCGATATTGCACAACAAATAATTTATTCATCACCGCTGACGTGTATTCCTAAGAAACCGTAAGTTTCTGCACGTCAGAACGATTTTAACCAATCGCATAACGGCATCCCCGCACGGTAGCCGCGAAACCGCCCACAGATGCACCTTTGTAAACTCGCGACGCGCATAATATAAGGGAGATGAATCTCAGTAGATTCAAGTCAAGCCGTTCCAGAAACCAGTAGCCGCAGCCGCACCGTTTGCTTAGTGTAAGCACCGACCTGTTGTTCACCGACGAAGAGTCCTTCGCGATCGGGCGAGAACGCACACCACCTCGCACCGGGCAACCTAAAGTTCAATTCTGTACTGCTATTGATAGACACGTAAGTTGTAAAGTTATACAATCTAACAATTTACACTCAAACACTACAGACCGTAAATAATTCCGGGCTGAGCTCCAGGAGTTATACCACATACACCTAGAGTAACGCAGGGGTAGCCCCCGACGGAACTCGCCAATACAAAGTACACTAACACCTAGAGTAGCACGAAGGGTAGATCCCATCGTCACTCGCCACCACAAAGTACACCTAGAGGAACGCAGGGGTAGCCCCGTCGTATCTTACAAAGTACCTGAGGGTGAAGGGTTGTTACAGGGCTGTAAAGACCTACGACCTTTCTCTTAGTATATCCAGTAAAGACAGGCCATCGCCTACGTCTTCTGCGCATTACTGAAATCCCGCTCGAAACTCATGCACTACCTACAGACAAAACACAATAACCGTACACGGTGTCTTGAATCGCAGAAGAGTACCTCCATAACCTGTTGTATAAATTTGTAGATAAATTTGTAGTCAATATAACCATCGTAAACACCTGGTGCGAGCTTGTTTGTAAATATATTAGATAGTACGTAAATTATTCTATCTTTACGTAAACCTATTCGAGTAGTTTTAATATTAAGTATTTGGTTCCCTTGATTAATTATAAATAATTAAACTTAGTATAGAGATCGGTAATTAATTTAGTTAGATAAATAATCTAATTGCCTACATTAAACCGGTTATAATTAGAGAAAGACCGTCCAGAGATCTCGCGTTTGCAGACGCGCATTCGCGTGTATTATTTCCCGAGGAGTAGGACATCCTTGCTTCAGCGCTCCAGAGTTACTAACATATAAGCACGATATCGATTTTCTCAACGATTCGAGTTCATTGCGCTGGCGCTCCGATCAACCACTGTATCAAGGATAACGCTCGCGCTACTGTACATGCAGGACCGTAACCTAAACTTTGCCTCTTAGGTAAGGAATAGATTAAAAAGACTATCTTTTGTTCACAGAAGCGACTTTGCACCCAGTGACGCCAGGACCCGGACCAGGGAGTTCTCACATACATATTTTGTTAGTTACCGTTTATTTTATTTATTGTAAATATTTGTTTAATATACGTGTTAAAAATGCTTTACGGATTTTATTTAAGGATAAAATTTACCTAAACCTAGGGCACGCATTACAAGTACACCTAAACGGGGGCTCGAAAAACTGAAACCTTAAATAATTTTCCTTTAAGATTCCAAAAGGACCGCAGAAGTCCATAATCCTATTTTTGTTTTCCAAGACACTAACTGTCTATTCAGGAGAGTATCCAACTTGAAATAGAAAATGGGATATTTACCATCTAAAAGGATGAATTAAAGAAGTAGGAAATATAACTAGAACAGGAGGAAATTAAGATTGGCCGGATAATAAAATATAAACCAGAAGGACGTAAAATAAAGAAAAAAACCATTGCCCTCCATACCGAAATGGGGAAACCTAGAATTCCGGAACCGACGCGATATTTCGATAGAATACGCAAATTTAAATACGATTAACGATCCGATTTCTTTCTTGGAAAAGTAAGGAATTAAAACCTGCTACAACATCAGACCGTACCTTTACTGCCCTTGGAATTATTAAAGGAAACACCCTTTTGGTACAGAAACCTAACAATCCGGACCCGGAAAGTTTCTTGGTAGTTTTAAAATAAATTTTAACCGGAATCAATTTAATAAGGAGGAAATCCGAATAGGTTAAAACCCCGAGAAAAAGCAGGAAATAACCGCCGTTGACCCAAGGCGCCATAAAATTGAGGAAAAACAGACAACAAGTAGCAACCTAGGGGGAAAAAATATTAATCCCCGAAGATTTCAAAGACCGACCGAACTTTGGTTCCACCCAATTCAAATGTATCCGGGACCTGCCGCCCCAGTAAACCCCAGAAGGTACACAGTGGTTAACACCAGATGAACACTCCCCGGAAATAACACCACAAAACCATCCCAAACCTACACCCCCGATACGCCCACCGCTGGGAATGTGGGAAAACCGGACATTCAAAGAGAGGTGTGAAATCGAAAGCTTTTCTCGAGAGAGAAAAATGTAATCCCGCGACTGCCCCTTCCGGGTGGAAAACCAGACGCCTAAAGGGACACCGGAACTTTTTACTACCCCGGCTCTCACCTGAAAAAAAAACCCCAAAGTGGAACTTGGCTACCCTATGCGACCAAGGAAACCAGTAAAAGAAGACGTTTTGATATAACTCCCAGAGAATTTTTCAAAACCACAATGCTTTAATTGATACCACCTCCCGCTTAATAGGCAAAAGAAAGAATTTATTTAACAACCGAAACCAGCACTTAAATCAACACCTTCCCATTCCATGACTAAACCCGCGGCAACTTTTCCCCAAGATAACGAAAATCTCCAGTTCCGGGTATTAATCCCCAACTGTCCAACAGTAGGTTAGACGCGTGGAACTTTCACCCTCTACCTACACCAAAACAAAAAACGCCGGAATACACCCCTTGCAAAGTTCCTACAAGGATTTAAAAGGACCAGACAAAGCCCGATTAAACAATTCTTTGGAAAGAATGAAAATTCCCGGTAACAGGAAAACCAAAGATGTTATAATAAGATCCTCTCTGCCCGACGCTAAACCGATCAAACAGCGATACTATCCCAATCCGCAATGCAAGAACTTATAATGATTGAAATATGCTCCGGAAACATCAAGAACCGCCCGCCCGTATTCTCCCGTAGTGTTGGTTAAGAAAAACTGGTTATACATTCTGCGTGACTTTGAAAAGTTAACCAGGTCACCAAAGGATGCAACCGTTACCATATACAAGGATCTTGCCAGCTGCGAAAGCAAGCATCAGTACCCTAGACCGAAACAAGGATACTGGAAATTCCTCTAGAAAATGGGAAAAACCATCACCCTTTTACGTACCCGGGGGAAACCAATTCAAGGTTCTACCGTTTGGACTTCATTCCGCCCCTGCTCCATTCCAAGATTCCTAGATTCTATTATTGGTCCAGAACTGAGGACCGGCCTTTTATATCTAGATGATATCAAATCCTGGGAAAAACATTTCAAAGACCTGGTAACCTACGGGTATTCAAAACTACGTTAACGGACTTCAACTACAACAAATGCTACTTCTGTCAGACCCCTCAAATATTTGGGACACTCGTCACCGCAAAAGGAATTTTACCTGATCCAGAAAAATCGACGCAATTATCCAAATACCCGCTCCCCGTACCGTTAAAAACTCCTCAATTTTGGGACTGGCGTCGTGGTACCGCAAATATGTTAGCGGCTTTGGAAACTAAGTCAACCCTTACCGAACTCTTGAAAAAGAACAAGATATCAGTGGACCGACACACAAAATCACGCCTTTGAAGCCATTAAACAAATTGACCGCCCCCTGTAAGCCTGTCCGGTTTTAATCAACCTTTTGTATTACAAACCGACGCAAGTACCACCGGAATTGGAGCCGTGTTAACACAAGGACAAGCACCGAATGAACGAGTGATAGCGTACATCAGCAGGGCACTGAACCCAGCGGAAAGGAATTACTCGACCATTGAACAAGGTGCCTGGCCGTAGTATGGGCCATACAAAAGTTAAAAAGTTACCTGGGGTTATAAATTCACTGTTAACAGATCATAGAAGTCTCAAGTGGCTTCGCACGCTAGAAAACCGACATCCCGTCTAGCCCGCTGGATAATGGAACTACAACAGTTCGACTTCCAGGTGGAGTACCGTAAAGGGCACTGAACAATGGGGACGCGCTATCTCGCTTACACGAGGACTATAAAGTAAAAGCCGACCTGTCTCCATTAGAGGTGGAAAACCGAAGAATAACCTGTCCGTGGTATAAATACTTGATACAGCAAGTCCGAAACACCCTGATCAACACCCAAGATATAAAATAGATGAAGGACAACTATTTAAATCATTCCCTGATCCGACACCCGAAAAAAGGGAAGCCATCCTAGTTGGAAAATTTGTATACCGCTAGAAAAACGCCGAGATATCCTGGAAGAATGTCACGATGGAACACCTGGGAATTGCGAAAACGCTATGCCGCATATGCAATTACTACTGGCCCACCATAAAATCCGACGTGATAAAAAAAAATGTTAGAAGTTGTCAGACTTATAAAGGTAGTACGCAAAAGCCGCAAGGAGAAATGTACTTTTCGCGACCTGGACATCCGTGGAACAATGTAAGTACAGACCTTATCGGGCTGCCGCGTTCCAAGAAAGGCTATAAATTCCTGTTAGTTTTTCAAGACCGGTTAACTAAGTGGGTCGAACTTAAACCGCTCCGTAACGCTACCAGTCCGCCGATTAGCCAAGCGTTAAAAAACAAATAATATACCGCTTTGGAACTCCCCGACACCTGACCTCTGATAACGGCCCACAGTATACCAGCAAATTATTCCGCACGTTCTTGAAGGAGCATGGAATCAACCATCGTTCTCCCCCCCCATGCCAACCCGGTGGAAAGAACCAATAAAGTGATCGGGACGATGATCGCCCAATTTACGCGAAATAACCAGCGAGAATGGGACACTCACCTGCCTGAAATAGCCTTCGCTATCAATACCGTACAGCATGGATCAACTGGTTTCTCCCAGCCACTTAATCTCGGTAAGAATTAGAACCACCTAGGGCATGGTCCCCAGAAGCAAGCCCGACAACAGAAACCGCCGTAACCGCAGCTGATTAAGCGCAACAAAATTTAAAAGATCTACAAGAACTTGCTAGAGATTCATTAGCAAAGACCTTTGAAGTACAACGGTATCATTACAACCCTACCGGAGCCCCGCAAAGGAGATCTCGTATATCGTAAAACACATTACCTGTCAAGCAAAGCGAAAGAATTTTCCGCGAAATTAGCGAAAAATGCCGGTCCTTACCTTGTGTATAAAATCAAATCGCCCGTAATTGTCGAGCTCCGGAACCCGGTAGTAGGAAAAGCGCGGGAGAAGCGTTAAAGATTTGAGAAATGCGAGACGTCACCGATCAGACTAGACCAACGACCAATGGTAACGTTGAAAATTTAACGGCTATTAAAACCCGCGTATTCGAAATCATATGAAAGGAAAGGATAAAACCAGAAATGCTATCTTCCACAACATGGCCCCATTTAAACAATGCATCCGCCGAAAACTCCGTTAAGAATATCGCCATGGCAGCCACCGCTACCGCAAACCCGGGACCGAAGACGTGGACGCAGCGTTCTTGACCGTCCAGTACTCCAGTCCGGGAACAATCCCCGCCGCCCCGCACACCGTCTCCAGGACCATCCGGTATGGGTACGGAACTATTGGTCACCCCCCGGCTCCACACCGACGGTAGACCGAAGACCCCGGAAACCGGAACATTTGCGCCGGACAACCGAGGTTACCGGGGGATCTGCACATCCAAGGTGAACCGGCCCGCCTTATGCCGCCCCGGAATGCCTTAATCGCCGCCAGCGACGCAATCGCCGTCGCGTTAGTTCATCATGCCTGATGCCGAGGGTAAAAGTGATCTTCCGCAAGAAGAGGAAAGGGTGGTATGTAAAGAACCAGCGTCCTGTACATATTGTTTTAGAATAAATTAGGTGGGACCATCCTGTATGTAAGATTTCATAAGTTTACGCGATATTGCACAACAAATAATTTATTCATCACCGCTGACGTGTATTCGAAACCGTAAGTTTCTGCACGTCAGAACGATTTTAACCAATCGCATAACGGCATCCCCGCACGGTAGCCGCGAAACCGCCCACAGATGCACCTTTATAAACTCGCGACGCGCATAATATAAGGAGATGAATCTCAGTAGATTCAAGTCAAGCCGTTCCAGAAACCAGTAGCCGCAGCCGCACCGTTTGCTTAGTGTAAGCACCGACCTGTTGTTCACCGACGAAGAGTCTTTCGCGATCGGGCGAGAACGCACACCACCTCGCACCGGGCAACCTAAAGTTCAATTCTGTACTGCTATTGATAGACACGTAAGTTGTAAAGTTATACATCTAACAATTTACACTCAAACACTACAGACCGTAAATAATTCCGGGCTGAGCTCCAGGAGTTATACCCAACACCTAGAGTAACGCAGGGTAGCCCCCGGAACTCGCCAATACAAAGTACACTAACACCTAGAGTAGCACGAAGGGTAGATCCCATCGTCACTCGCCACCACAAAGTACACCTAGAGGAACGCAGGGTAGCCCCGTCGTATCTTACAAAGTACCTGAGGGTGAAGGGTTGTTACAGGGCTGTAAAGACCTACGACCTTTCTCTTAGTATATCCAGTAAAGACAGGCCATCGCCTACGTCTTCTGCGCATTACTGAAATCCCGCTCGAAACTCATACTACCTACAGACAAAACAATAACCGTACACGGTGTCTTGAATCGCAGAAGAGTACCTCCATAACCTGTTGTATAAATTTGTAGTCAATATAACCATCGTAAACACCTGGTGCGAGCTTGTAAATAATTAGATAGTACGTAAATTATTTATCTTTACGTAAACCTATTCGAGTAGTTTTAAATTAAGTATTTGTTCCCTTGATTAATTATAAATAATTAAACTTAGTATAGAGATCTGTAATTAATTTAGTTAGATAAATAATCTAATTGCCTACATTAAACCGGTTATAATTAAGAAAGACCGTCCAAGATCTCGCGTTTGCAGACGCGCATTCGCGTGTATTATTTCCCGGGAGTAGGACATCCTTGCTTCAGCGCTCCAGAGTTACTAACATATAAGCACGATATCGATTTTCTCAACGATTCGAGTTCATTGCGCTGGCGCTCCGATCAACCACTGTATCAAGGATAACGCTCGCGCTACTGTACATGCAGGACCGTAACCTAAACTTTGCCTCTTAGGTAAGGAATAGATTAAAAAGTATCTTTGTTCACAGAAGCGACTTCGCACCCAGTGACGCCAGGACCCGGACCAGGGAGTTCTCACATACATATTTTGTTAGTTACCGTTTATTTTATTTATTGTAAATATTTGTTTAATATACGTGTTAAAAATGCTTTACGGATTTTATTTAAGGTTACAGTGTTAAGCCCATCCAGTTTACTACGAACCACACCCGTTTATAAAATAAAATTAAAAGGAGGCAAAATAAAACCGCGTTGGGTTACCAAACCAGAAGGGCGCAATATAAATTTGACGCTAAACCTAGGGCCGCATTACAATCTACATGTGCGACACAGCGTAAAGTCCGAAATTAAAATAAAAAATCGACGTATCGCAGGATTTTGACCACAAATTAACGATTTCGAAAATAATGAATTTGTCCGTTACTTTCTGAGCGCACTGTGTATATATATATATATATATATATATATATATATATATAATAAACAAACAAAACCTTTATTTAATTAATTAAAAATTTAAATTCAAAAAACGACAAAACTTTTTAATTAGGGTAGAGTGGGGCAAGTGAGGCACCTTAAGGAGATCAAAGAGGTATAACTTTGTTACTTTTAAAAATAAAACAACGTTTATTAGATACAGAACAACTTTAACTGTTTATTTAATAACTTGACCTTAAAAAATGAATAAAATATAAAATCGTTGGTAAAATGTCAGACTTAAAAAATGGCAAATGAGTCCTTAGAGTAATAATTATCGGCAGTTATCAGATACATAATTATTATCACCTGGTTCATTATCTGAACACTCCTCGTGCATCCAGGCACCACATTTTATGCACATGATCCATTCCTCATAACAAGTCTCTCCATATGTCTCATGACAATAAACGCATATTGTGTTTTTCTCTTCCGCTGATATTGTTGCTGGTTCTGCTGATGCACATTTCTTCTTTTCCCCCATGTTTCCTCTTTTTTTCACTTTTTTATCATTTGCACATGGGCCTTCTCAAAGTTCTTTTTTGCCGATTTTGCTTTTTTTGTTTTTAGTTTATATTCGAGTTGATCTTTGTAAGGTGAACTAGTGATTATTTTAGATCCTTCTGTGTTTCTGAATTTTGTTTTGGCGTTTCTTTTCTCTGTTGAAGGTTTTGGGATTGGACTTAAACTTGAAAAATAAACATAACTGCATGACGGTTGTTCTGATGGCTCCAAAGTGACTGGTGGTACCTTATGAAAGCGCTGGATATCATCTGATTCCGAATGCGTTCCATCTACCAAGTTTTCGGAATTCGCTGAGAGATTGACGCTTTCTGGATTGGTCTCTTTTTGAAGAATGTTCTCAGAACTGATCGAGGGATTCACGTTTTCTGGATTGGTTTCGTTTTGGAGAATGTTCTGTGAATTGACGAATGGATTGACGCTTTCAGGATTGGTTTCTTTTTGAAGGATGTTCTCGGCCGCCTCAAAGTCACTCTCTTGGAACACATCAGTAGTATACGGGTAGATTCCCGTTTTTTCAAAACCGTTAATAATATTTGTTGGTGTAAATGCCTTAATAAGGGCATTTTTAATAATCGGATCCATGTCATATTCAGTGATTCTACGGCCAGGGTGGTTTGTGAGCCAATGGTCCATTTCTTTTGCCAGGTAGGTTTTGAATGGTGCAAATACGCTTACGTCAAGCGGCTGTAGCTTATTCGAAGTGTGAGGTGGTAGGGTCAAAAGAGTTACTCCAGAATTTCTAGCCAGGTTTATTGACTCAATAGACTTATGGCTTGAATGCCCATCTAATATCAGCAGACTTGGAGATTCTTTGGTTGTTTTTGTGCAGTCTATAAAATGATTTAAAAATTTAACAAACAGATCGGCATCCATCCATCCTGATTGTGCAGGAAATCTTACCGTGCCAGGAAAAGCACCATTCAATAACGTTGGATTCATTCTTTTTCCTCTTTCCAGTGAATATTTTTGCTGGTTTTTGGACGCAGGTAATTCCTGTCTCATCACAGTTAAATACACGATGCGGGGGAAAATTGCACTTATCTAAGATCTCTTTCAAGTTTTTAAAAAACTCATCAACTCTCTGCTTTGAAAATCCTGTTGCAATGCTTGTGGCTTCAGGTCTTCGGATGGAAAGGTTTCCTTGAAGTTTTAAAAATGATATCAACCAGTCTTTTCCTGCCAACTTCCGATCTTTATTGAATGGGTAATTGATTTGGTTAGCTTCAGCAAATTGAAATGCAATTCGTCGAATATCTGCCGTTGAAAGTCCATAAAACAGTTTTTATAAATGTATTATATGTTCACACAGTTCCATTTCCATTTGTGCAGTAAACACAGGCTTGAACCTGCCAAGGCTTGTAACTGGATTGATCCCCTGACGACTTATCCGTGTGTGTATGCTCGTTCTCGGAACATTGAAGACCACACTAGCTCTCTTGATTGACATCTTCTAAATAGCTTCTAAGGTACGTTGCATAGCGTCTTCTGAATATGACCCTTTTTTGGTCTTACGCCCGTAGTTGCTGACCATTTTCCACCTGCAAAAAAAAACAAATAATTTATTTATATTCTAAACTACTGTGGGGCAAGTGAGTCATAGTCAAGACTCACTTGCTCCAAAGTGACAATAAAATAAAAAGAAATAAATCAAAGAAGACGGTATTGCACACATGTAAAGTTATGTCTACGCCCATGATGAAATAGCTTGATACTTACTTTAAGTTATGAAAAATCCTTACGTAATTTACCTTAAATATAATATAATAAAACGTAAAATAAAAAAAATATTCATATTTACCTTAATTTTACTAATTTTCATCTAATTTTTTATCAGCAACACGCACCTTTTGATACAATTATAAACTGCCTGACTGTTATCGGCTATGATGCCGGTTTTATGAATTATTCCGAAAGACTCACGTGCCCCCTATGACTCACTTGCCCCACTCTCCCCTACTAAGCAAGTAACAAAATTTAGAAAACGAACAATACTTGCCTCCAAATAAATGCCTGATTTTTCACTGTATTCTTCGGAACACTCTTTTCAATATTGGTATCAATGGTTTCTCACGGAATTTACGAAATCGTTTCATTTTTACAATAAACTTAACTTCAATGGGACTGTCGCTGTAATCCTAACGAAGTTGCATTGCTATATTGGAGTAAGCTATACATGAGGGAAATATTCAGTATTATCTTTTAGAAAAATTAAAAATAAATTAAAATTCATCCAGTACATTTTGATTTCTATTGCGTCAAAACTACCTCTGCAACATCATCAACAAAACATTTTTACCATTAATAAAAAATTTAACGCCATTCAGTAGCGAATCGCGTTAAATGAATTAAAACATAAATGTTATTATTAAACAAACGAAAAACAATTAAAAAAATGAATTGCTCCGAATTTTAAAAAGTAACATAATTAAAAAAACAAACTAATACTATTTTATATAATTTCAAAATAAAAAAGTATATAATAGCTAGCGGCGCGCCGTTCTTAGGGTACAAATTATGCATTTTTTAATTTATCAAACGATTTTTTTGAAAGTTGAGTATTAGGGGTAGTTAAGATCGCTAAGTACAAATCATTTGTCAAAATTAAAAAATTCAAAATGGCGGATCAAAAATGGGGGATTATAGTGTTTAAAATCCGATATAACTAAATTTTAGGTATGGTGGGCTAATCAATTTTGCAACTTTGTTAATTTGTAAAACGTTATCTAAATAAAAAATTTTAAAAACTGCTAGTGGCGCACCGTTTTTAGGGTACAAACTTTTTTTGAAAGTCGAGTATTGGGGGTTTTTAAGATCGCTAAGAATAAATCATTTGTCAAAATAAAAAACTTGAAAATGGCGGATCAAAAATGGGGAATTATCGTGTTTAAAAACCGAGATGACTCAAATTCAGGTATTATGGGCTTTGAAATTTTTTGTTTACATATATGAGAAAGCGTTATGGCAGATAATTTGTCAGCGGTTCTTTAGATAAAAACTGACATAGAGTTTGTCATGAAATGGTACTATACTAAGTTTGTTTTCATTGAATACACTATTTGAATAATGTTTGTTTTTAATAATATTAAATAATAAGATTGTTAGTCATGTATGTTTTTTAAACAAACTGACAACTGAATTATATTAAAATAGTGATAATAATACTAATAATAATCTTTATTTGTCTTTTTATCACGGTATGGATATTAGACACGTCAACGAAAACTTTGTATAACAGAGTGTGAAGGGTCTCTAACGATAACAGTTTCAACAATTACAATTATATATAGCAATTATAATAAATTATAATTAAATTACTTAATATACTTAAAATAAAATTTTCAAATAACAATAACAATTTTTTCGCCTAATCAAATTCATACTTAAAAATTCATCAGTGTGATGGAACGCTTTTTCAATCAACACCTGTTTTATACTGTACTTAAATTTTCGCAACAGATATGTTTTTATTTTTTCTGGAAGTTTGTTATACAGTTTTATCGCTAAATGGTTAATAGGTTGTTGTGAACGTGACAGTCTATGATATGGAATGAGCAGTTTATCTTTATTACGTGTATTATAGTTTTAATAAAAACCAAGCAGTAATAGACAAAAATACATGGCAAAGTCATTATTTTTAATCTCTGAAACAAAGGTTTACAATGTTCATACACTCCTGCTTGACAGATTGTTCTAACAGCATTTTTTTTTATGAATGCTGAATATTCTGATCGAATTTGGCGAACCGCCCCATAAGGTAACTCCATACGAAAGAATGCTATAAAAGTGACTGTAATAATAGTTAATACACGTCACTTCACAGGTTAATGACATGAGTTTTCTGATTTGAAATAATTTTTACTTACCTTTGGAGCGATGGATTGTATATGAGCATTCCAGTTTAATTGGTTATCAACAACGATTCCAAAAAATTTAATTGATTCATTATTGGTATTTTTTAAAGTAGAAAATTTTAGATACTGAGTTTTATTACCATTCAACGTTAAATTATTAGCTGAACTCAATTCAGTTGCTTATTGAAGACAAACGTCCGTCTGAGTTTGAGAACTTCTACCATAATTTACTAAAGTTGTATCATCAGCAAATAAAATTGACTCGGAGACAGATACACAGCTAGGCAAATCATTGACATATAACAAGAAGAAAATAGGTCCTAATACGGAGCCTTGTGAGACTCCAACATTTACCGACAATTTAGATGATACGGTTCCCTTTACACAAACCAATTGAAATAAATTGGCTTCCCCACGTATACCGTAAAAATCTAATTTATGCAATAATATGGAGTGGCCCACACAGTCAAAAGCTTTACTTAGATCTAAAAATGCAACATTACTTGTACGACTATTATCCAATGAATCTGACATTAGTTGCAAAAGCTTTGTTACTGCTTGAATAGTGGATTTACCCTTCCTGTACGCAAACTGTTCGTCACAAAACACTTTATGGTTTTCAAGAAAATTAATTAATCTATCCTATAATAAAACTTCAAAGATTTTTGAGAAAACAGGAAGGATAGATATTGGTCTAAAGCCGTTAATATCGTTTACGTCGTTTGTTTTAGAAATTGGAACTACTTTAGCAACCTTTAGAATACCTGGGTATATATTTTGTTGAATGCACAAATTAAATAACTGAGTTAAAGGCGTTAAAATACTCTCCTTCAACAATTTGATTAATTTTGTTGATAGTCCGTGGATATCTTTGGACTGGGAATTTTTTAATTTAGTTATAGCAGAATCCACTTCCGATTGACATATCGGTGTAATAAAGAAAGACTTATTTGGGATGAATTGCTTGCAGTTTAACAGGTATTGATCGAAATTAGTAACAACTGGCACTAGTTGCTTAATCGCATTATTAGCAACATTTACAAAAGATTCATTAAATTCTTTGGCAGAAATAGTTGCATTATACATCTTTGACTTCGGAAAAATATTATTATTTATTAAATTCCATGCAGCTTTAGTTTTGCATGAAGCATGATTAATATATTGAATATTTGCTTTCTTCTTTGCATGATTTATACACTTTCTATAGTACGATCTAGTTAGCTTATACAACTCATCTATTTCACGAGATTTGGAGACTTCCTTAATTACAAAAATTGCCTCAAGCTTGTTACGAAGAACACGTTAATCGTTTGTAAACCACTTTAATGAGTTTTTCGAGCTGATGCTAGTTACGGATTTTTTTGTGCTATATTTATCATATAAACTTAGTACGGAATTAATGAACAAATCAAACGCAATATCAGCTTTACTCTGAGAGAACAGGTTTTGCCAGTCTATACTCAACATACACGAATTTACTTTAGCTAGATTCACAGGGGACATAATTTTTACATATTTTTTTTCGTATGTAAATCTACATTTGATGTGCGTTTAAAGTCAACCAATATGCCTCTTTGGTCTGCAATATTTGTGATCTTGCATCATAATGGATAAAAAGAGAATTTGGAGGGGTTAAATTCTCTTCATCTTCATCTGTTTCAATTGACACTTGTAACAATAATTAAAATACTTATCTTTTTGGGTTTTATTATCATATATTTTATGTATTTTTTATTCAAATTTTAACGTTTCAATAACAGTTACAGTAATCCTTTTCAGTAAATGATAGTTTTAAATAATTAATTAAGATGTTAAATAAATATATGAAAATACAAGTATAGGCCTGTTAGGGAACGTGTATGAAAAAGTCAACTACGAAATCTAATTTTTGTTAGCCTAGATCTTTAATAGATTAAATATTGTTAAATTGCCTTGAAAATAACAAATTAGAACACCCTTTAACGTTCGAAGGCTAACGATGAGAAATGTTACAATAAAAAAATAAATTTAATCAATTAGTGGAGTTGATCGGCCTATTTCCACAGTTTATGCTTTTTGAGCGCGACGTTTCGGAAGCGGACTCTGCTTCCGTCATCAGGCTTAGTCCTATTTTCGCACTTGAGTCGAATTCATATGTTATATATAATTTTTTCCCAAGCACTTGACTACTCTCAGATTCGAACTTGGTACCTTTCACTTACTGGTCTGACACCTTTACCACTGAACCACTGAGTAATCCAATATATATATTTTAGAACTTATATATGTTAAACTTTTTCGTGGCTGCGCAGAAGTTTATTGCGCATGTTGCGCAGTAACTTCTTGCGCAAGTGTATTGCGCTTAAGCTCTTCGCGCATTATTGTAATCCATATGGGTTTCATTTCTACACTAGCTTGGCTTATTGGATTTTCTGCTAGTGCGATGTGTGTGGCTTCTTTGAGTTTTCGACGAGTTGTGTTCTCGTCCTTTGCCACTATCTGTATGTTATCCCATTGGATGCGGTGGTCTTCGTTCCAGACATGTTCGGCGATTCTTGATCTTTCTGTTTCGCCCTTGCGGACGTTGTTCTTATGTTCCTGCGTTCTCACTTTGAGTGGTCTACTGCTCTCTCCTATGTATGCTCTGCCGAATTCGCATGGTAGGTTGTATACACAATTCTTGGAATTCTGATCTTCATTGTATGGTTTGGCTTTGGTTAGTATTCCCCTCAGCGTTCTGGTCGATTTGAAGGCAGTGCGTATTTTGTATTTGATGCCTATCCTTCGTATGTTGTCTGAGGTACCTTGTATATATGGTATTATCGCTGTATATTTAGGTTCTTCTTTTTCGGTTACCCTTTCCCTGTTTAGGTTAGGTGTTAGATCGGGGTAGCCATTTTCTTTGAGTGTTCTAGCGATATTTTCTTTTTCTTTGTTCAGGTCCTCTTGTTTTGAGCATATCGTTTTTGCTCTATCGTACAAGCATTTTGCCACACCTAACTTGACGTTTTTGTGGTGATTGGAGTTGTAGTGTACCCCCCTAACCGTGTAGGTAGGTTTCCTATATACACTTGTCGTGAAAGTGTTGTCATTCCTGTGTACAAGTACATCCAGGAATGGCAGTTTTGTTCCGACTCAATTCTATTGTGAATTTTATGGAGGGTGCGCGGCTATTTAGATGATCTAGGAATTCATCTAGCTTATGCTTACCGTGTTGCCAAACTACGAAAGTATCGTCCACGTTTCTAAGCCACATCCTTGGTTTTCTGTGAATTCGGATATCGCTTGGTCTTCAAAGTTTTCCATATATATATATATATATATATATATATATATATATATATATATATATATATATATATATTTGCTCACTATGGGTGATAGTGGGGAACCCATCGCCATCCCAAACTCTTGTTGGTAGAATTTGTCTTCTACCTGGAAATATGTAGTTCTAACGCATATTATCAGAAGTTCCATTATTGTGTTTACCGAGAGTTGCGTGCGTTCGTCTAACGTTTCATCCTTTTCCAGCTTGTCTCTTATGATAGTTAGTACCTTATCGGTAGGCACATTTGTGAATAGACTCACAATGTCGAAGCTTGCCAGTATTTCTTCGTGGTTTGGTTGGAAGTTTCTGATGGTTTCCACGAAGTGCTGCGTATTTTTGACCTTAGACTCGGTTTTTCCCGATAAGGGTGTGAATTTCTCGAGCTCACAATTGGTCTCATAGGAATTTCCTGCTTATGAATCTTTGGTAGGTCGTACAGCTGCGGAGGTGTGTGGGGTAAGTCTAGTTCTCTGGTAGTCGGAGAACTCCCCCTTATGTTTTGCCAGCGTCAGATATATCCGACTTTCGATTGATGGTGTGGGGTCGTTTGGTATTTGTTTGTACTCGCCCCCATCTAGTAGTTCTTGGATCTTACTGTTATAAGTGTCCATATCCATTACCACAGTCGCGTTTCCTTTGCCTGCCTGGAGAATTTTGATCGATGGGTCATTCTTAAGGGAAATGACCGCTCTCCTTTCTAGGTTAGAGAGGTTAGGTTTAGTTCGCCTAGATGAATCTAGGACTGATCTAACCTTACTTCTGTATTCTTCGGCTTCTTCAGGATCTAATTTAATAGCTGTTGCCTCGACTGCGGTTATTAAATCTACTTTCGGAATATACCTCAGTGTTATCGCATAGTTCAAGCCTTTGTCCAGAACCTGCATTTCGTTTTCGTTCAACTGTCGTTTAGAGATGTTTATGACAGTGTTTTTTCGATTAATGTTGGTTGGTTCTTTCTTTTCCTTTAATTTAATCAAATTATAATGCATGTCCAAAGTTATGAAAAACGTTAATTTGACAGTGGTCGGCTACGGCAGACTTCTCTGGTTACTTCAATGTACAACAACTGGTATGTTCTTTACGTCTCAAAGCCAGGTTTCTTTGCCAATTAAAAGCAACTCACTTATTTTGAAATTTTAGGATTTAATTAAGGATGAGTAGACCTTTCTAATGAGATGCCATATGTCCCCTCCATTCCATAAGAATAAAAGTATCAAAATTGGACCTAGCTGACGTTTTAACATTTGGAACTGTCATTCGTGTGTAAAAAAAAATAACTAGTTTGTTCTTATAGAAGAACTCCAAGTTCAGAAAAAAAAAGGACGGGCGATGGACTTTGTCCTCACTATATAAAGAGAAAAATGTTAAATAAATCAATAAATTTAGCCAGGTAGGATGTAAGGCAAGGTGGGCTCCAGTTTTACAACATTTGAAAATAAATGTTACATATCAACGAAAGTTTTACAGTTTTGTTTGTAATATTTTGCAGCTATTCAGTTTACAATGTGATTAGTATTTTTAATAAAAATAGTTATGCTAATTAAAAAACTACTATTTTAAATAACTCAATTTTTTTGTACCTAGGACCCAATTACCCCGGAGGTCAGTGCAAGTGCACCAGCCCTTGTTATTTTAGTTTTAGATGCCATATATTCTTTTGTTGTCAATATTTCTGCGCTTGTTCCCATTCTTCTTCTTTTGGAAGCAGGAGAACCATTTTTTGTGTTTCTAACCGGATTGATTATCATCAGTTGCTTGTGCTAAATTTTATGATGTCCTGTATTCATTATTCAAAGCAAATGTTCCAATGTGTACTTATAAATCATCCCGATATCCACAGAGGTTCACAACTGAAATAATTAAAAACATTCAACGCAAGACCAAGTATTTTAATAAGTATCGTAAGCATAAGTTTCTAGCTGATTTAACGAAATATAAGAAACTAAGAAAAATTATAAAGTCTCAAATTTCTAGAGCTTACAAAAATTACACATCTACGATCGCGAATTCATTAAGTAATGATCCTAAAAGCTTTTGGAACTACTTTCATTCTAAAAAATCAAACTCTCGTATTCCAGGGCGAATTACCTAAAGAAATGAAACTTTTAGTAATCCCCAGTTAATAGTGAACGCTGCTTTTAGTACTTTCTTTAAGAGTGTTTACGCTCCAATAGCTCCTGATCAAGTTCTCAGGAAACAAGTGAATCCCAATATGCCGAATATTTTCATTAATCATGTTTCTCCAGAAGACGTAAGCAATGGTATACAAAAATTAAAATCTAACAATACTGCTGGCGCGGATCAAATTCCAAGTTTTTTGGTCAAGATTGTAAAGATATTTTCATAAAGCCATTATGTATCATTTTTAATATTTCTATCAGTACTGACACGTTTCCAGATGTTTGGAAGACTGCAAATATTATTCTGTTCTGAAAAGTGGGATCCCACGGAGGTCACTGATTGTTGACCTATCAGCATTTTAAATAATTTTTCAAAAATGTTTAAAATTATTTTATACAATAAAATGTTTCCCATTACTAGGAACTATATATCTGAGGATCAACATGGTTTGATGGACAAGCGATCTACTGTTAGGTACTAATCTGGCATGCTTTAATCAGTATACATCTGAAGTATTTGATCAAAGAGGACAATTTGATGTTGTATACACAGATATCTCTAAGGCTTTTGATCATATCCCACACAGCATCTTAATCGATAAGCTGGAATTTTATGGATTTCACTATAGTCTTTTAACCTTCTTCAGATCTTATCTTGAAAATCCCCTTCAGTGTGTTACATTTAACAACTTTACTTCCCCTCCTGTACATGCAACTTCAGGTATGCCATAAGGGTCTAAAGTGGGACCAATGCTGTTCGTTCTGTTTGTAAATGATCTAACTGATGTATTGCGTTGTCGTAAGTTATTATTTGCTGATGATCTCAAAATGTATTCATCGATAAATAATTCTAGGGACTATTATAAGTTTTTATTATGAACGAATAAGTTCAAAAGTAAATACGTAATTAAAAATTATTATTATTTTATTAAATACATAAATAAAAGGATTTGAACGTACGGCATGTACTTTGCTAGAGTACCGCGCTAACCATCAGCGCCATTGAGATACAAGCCCCAATCGACGTAAACTTTGTCTTTATGTATGTAGTACAGGTCGTAGGTTGAAATCCTACTCGAGATAAACTGTTTACTTATGTATTTAATAAAATTAATAATAGGGACTGTCTAGAACTTCAAAAAAATATCAATTCATTATCAGAATGGTGCGATAACAATTTCTTAACACTGAATGTGAATAAATGTAAAGTAATTACACTCGTAGAGTTCATCTAGTCATATTTAGTTATTCGATTAATTCTATTTTAATACAAAAGTGCAAATCAGTGAAAGATTTAGGTGTGATATATGACAGTAAATTTACCTTCTTCGACCATATAAGTCAAGTATGCTGGCCAGAAAACCGTTGTCTGGGCTTTATAATTCGTAATTGTAAACATATTTGGAATCAAACGGCACTTCAATCGCTATTCTTTTATCTAGTTCGATCT
This sequence comes from Vesta saturnalis, assembly GCA_036346205.1. Classification (NCBI taxonomy): domain Eukaryota; kingdom Metazoa; phylum Arthropoda; class Insecta; order Coleoptera; family Lampyridae; genus Vesta; species Vesta saturnalis. The sequence goes on along the minus strand of JARFJB010001883.1, from coordinate 13,239,486 downwards.
AAACTTGAATACTGGTCTTTAAGTTATAATCTGGTTTATAGCATTCACAAAACTGCTTTGGAGATCGTTCAGCGGAAGTTTTTGTAGTTTTTGCACTTTAAAATGTACGGGATCTATCCCGCTAGAGACACTAATCATGCTGAACTTCTATCTACGTTGCAATTCTTGTCACTGGATTCCAGGAGAGTCATAATTTTATTGACTGCCCGCAACTCCTAAGTCACATCATTTCTCATGTTCCTCCTCCTTCATCCCGGAATTCAAAAACTTTTCATTATTGTATTCCTTGAACAGACGTATTGTTTAAATCTCCTATTATTACTGTTTTTCGCAACTTTAATTGTATTAGTCGTAAATGTGATATTAACAATTCTAATCTTCCCTCTCTTCTTTCTTCCGCATTGAACGTTTCAAGCTAGCGTTAATAATTGTTTTAAATTAATTTGTCGTTCCTATGGAAACTTAATGTTTGTTAAGATTTTTTCTTTTATACAGGGTACGGCATTAGTGCGTCGAAGTACGATATATCCGTTCTTAAAAGAGATACCAAAAAAAGTTATTTACAAAAATTATAGGCAACTTCAAAGTTCACATTATAAAATTATTTTCGTATTTACAGGGTGAGCCAAACATACTTTTTTTTTAAATCGAACACCCTTTATATTATTTTAAATTTAGATTAACCTCATCTCCCATACTTCCAATATAGGCTTTCATTACGTTATACAGGGTATTTCAAAAGTTATGGTCAATTGTACACGAAAATCATTCTCATTTCGACGTCCTGTTTACCCTAGACAGAACAACCTAACAATAATTTTTCCAGGCATAACTTTTTGACATTGGTACGGTGTTACGAGAAAGTGCTATTTATTTATTATTGCACCAATTGAATATAGAGCGAGCCAAAACTCGAACACATGGTTTTGTCAATTTTTCAAATAAATCACCCTGTATTTTACTTTAAAAAGTGAAAATATACTTTACGTTCTTTCATTTTATTAAGCACTCCTATAGCTAAAATCGTTAATTTCTGAGATATTTTTGGGAATAATATAACTAGTGTTATGATTATCATCGGTGATAGCTCGAGTTACAACCGATGAGTGCGAAGCACGAGTTCCATTTATACAGGTTTTAACGAGTGGTATCATTGATTACAGCCCAACAAAATAAATTTTTTTCTTGGTGCCGGAAAACTAAGAACTGATTTTGGATATTTTTGATGTCCTGATTCCAAAAATACCTGGCTTTTTTTTGTAGCAGCTCTAGTTTTGAGATACGGGCTAATTGATCTTAGCTCTGATAAAACGCAAAATAATGACATCTTTGGAGGACAAAAGTGAAATTTCATACCTAGATCATTAGAGTCTAATTAGCTAGTTTGAGTTATTTGGTATTATTTATTCATTAGTGTAACACCCAACTTTCCAATACTCCTATCAAAAACTAATCAGTACGCCATATTACCTCGTATATATCTCTGGTTTACTAGAAACAGTTTATATAAAGACATTAGAATCTAATTAGCCAGTTTGAGTTGCTTGGTATTTATTCATTAGCGTAAAATCCAACATTCTTATAGCTACCCCCTCAAAAACTAATTAATACTCGGCTATATTACCTCGTATCTCTGCTGTACGTGGTACAGTTTCCTATTTAATTTACATAGGCAAAGTTGTGGTATCATTTGGTATTCTTTAGTGATAAAACATTTAATTAAAATCATGGCATACAAATGCAGACGTAGCTGTGCCAATCATCCAGACGTTATCTGGCCTATTTTGGCGTTCACTTGGGAGACCAGGATAAATCTTGGGCGCCACATTTCGTATGTAAAACATGCGTTGAACATTTGCATCAGTGGAGAATCGGAAAGAGAAAGTGCCTAAAGTTTGGAGTACCAATGGTTTGAGGAATCAAGAAACCATCACGATGACTGCTATTTTTGTCTCGTAAATATCAAATGCATCAATGGGAACAATAGACAGAAATGGAAATATCCTGATCTAGGCTCAGCTAAGAGGCCTGTACCGCATAGTGATGAAATACCCATCCCATCATTCAGCAGTCTGCCTAGGCTCCCGGAAGATATAGAATCATCAAACTTTGATGAAGTGCAATGTATAGAATCAGAAAAAGACAGTAATTTTGAAGCGAATTTAGGAAGTCCCCAACGTTTCAGTCAACAAGAACTGAACGATCTCATTAGAGACCTGATCCTTTCAAAGGAGTCTTCTGAATTACTCGCCTCCAGATTAAATGAGAAGAATCTACTTCAGCCAGATACCAATATTACATTTTATCGTAAAAGAGATCAGGAGCTGCTGCCGTTTTACTCTGAGGAAAATAACCTGGTATTTTGTAACGATATAAGAGGACTCTTACAAAAAATGGGTTTGTCAGAATACATACCAAACGAATGGCGCCTTTTATTGACAGTTCAAGACGTAGTTTGAAATGTGTGCTTTTACATAATGGTAATAAATATGGCTCAATACCCATTGGTCATTCTACCAGCATGAAGGAGGAATATGAGGCAATATCACTAGTCCTGAAAAAAATTAAGTATGAAGAACATCAGTGGATGATTTGTGTCGACCTAAAAATGGTAAACTTCCTCCTTGGACAGCAAAGTGGATATACAACATATCCTTGTTTTTTATGTCTTTGGGACAGCAGAGCTAAGGATCATCACTGGGTTAACCGAAATTGGCCTTTAAGAAATGTTATGATTCAAGGAAAGCAAAACGTAAACAACGAACCTTTGGTTGCGAGAGAAAATCATATTTCCACCCTTGCATATCAAGTTGGGGCTTATGAAGCAATTTGTGAAGGCTTTAAATCGAGATGGACTTTGTTTTGGCTACTTGATACACAAATTTCCTGGGATTAGCACGGAAAAACTGAAAGCCGGAATATTCGATGGCCCTCAGATAAGGCAGCTTATTAAAGATCCACAATTTACGGCATCAATGAATGAGATTGAATCTAACGCTTGGTGTTCATTTGTTCAAGTAGTACAAAATTTTCTTGGAAATCATAAGGCAAAGAATTATATAGAATTAGTGGAAAATATGCTTTCGAACTTTAATACTCTCGGTTGTAACGTGAGCATAAAAGTTCACTACCTCACAGCCACTTAGATCGGTTTCCAGAAAACCTAGGGATGTGAGTGAAGAACAGGGGGAAAGATTCCATCAGGACATTAAAACTATGGAAGATCGATATCAAGGAAGATGGGGTAGCCCCATGATGGCCGACTACTGTTGGAGTCTTCAGCGAGACTGTCCTGGTAAACACCATGCTAAAAAGTCCTGTAAAAGAAAATTTTAAGTGATATGTAAATATATATTTATTTATTTCATGAAATAAATACCTTACTTTGGATTGTTTGTGTTTTTAACCGGCAGTTCGAGAATATAATAGTAATAATGTAAAATGTGTAAGAGTTAAAAATAAGATGATTTCTTTCTAAAAAAAGGTCAATATAGCATATCTCAAAACTAGATCTGATAGAAAAATCTGACGGCAGTTTTGGATTCTGCACCCAAACATTACATAAAAACAGTTAAAAACCCTGCACCAAAATATGTGTTGGGCTGTGTTATTAATCATACCACGCGTTATATTTGGTAAGAGAATATAATGAACGTTAATAGAAAATATATTTTTTAAAGCTTACAATTTTAAACGATCTGTCATTTTGATAGTAAATATTATTAACTATTATAATTAACTATTTTATTCATTAAAATCATATGACAGTCAACATGCGGTGATAAAATTATCACCGATTTGATAGCCTATTCTGCGATTTCGTTTTTGTATTTTAACCAATGAAAGTAATCAAAAATGCACCATATGGCATGTGAATTATGTTCTCAGTTTAATAACAGAAAGAGATTTTTTTAAGAAAGCCTATTATAACAAGTTAGCCATGAACAAATGACAGATAGATATTATTCAGTAATGATTAGTAGCCTGTCATTTAACAAACTTCTTTGAGATTGTGTAGTGTTTATTAATTTGTAAACACTTAAATACTGTTTGAAATGAACTTTCCTGTTAAGGAATTAACAGACATGATATGGGTACTGGGAGAAAAATTATTTATTAGCATAAAGAATTTACAAAGAGAGATATCCCGCACGAAGACAACCCGAGAAAATAACGTTGGAAAGGTTAGTGGGTCGTTTTAATCGTACGGGTTCAGTAGTTTACGAAAAAAAGGAAAGGACAAAACCTGTACTTAACGAGGAAAATGGATTTAACGTGATGCTTGAAGTGTTACGCTTAATCCACATGTTAGTACACGTGAAATCTCGCGTCAGCATGATATTAGTGACAGGTCCGTTCGAAGAATACTGCGTAAAAGTAAGATGCATCCGGACCATATCCAGTTGCAACAAGACTTACTCGAAAATCACTAGCCCAGAAGGGTTGCTTTTTGTGAATGGGCTCAACAACAAATCCACAATCAGGCGGATTTCTTTGATTTTGTCCTCTTTGGAGACGAAGCCCGTTTCATACAAATGGAACTGTGAATAGACACAATATTATTCGACAAGTAATTTTCATCTTATAGCAATTAATAGTCAAACTAGGTGGTCTTTGAATGTTTGGGGTGGTATAGTTGGAGATCACGTAATTGGACCACATTTTTCGATGGAACAATGAATGGTCAGGTTTATTTGGACTTTTAGAAAATCATTCACCATTACTGTTGGCAAACGTTCCTCTTAACATTCGTCAAAGAATGTGGTTGTTACACGATGGAGCTCCGGTACATCACACTAGATTAATTCATAATCATCTTAATACCAATTTTCTTGGAAGATGGGTGGAAGAGGAGGATCTGGTGCATGGCCAGCTCGTTCACCAGAGTTAAACAAAATTGACTTCTTCAAGTGGGGTTATGTGAAAACCATGTGTATCAAATACCTCCAACCACACGAGATGATATGAAGAATATAATACGAGAAGCATTCCAGAGTATTAATGTAGAAATGTTAAGTAATGTCAGTCTAGCATTTGAAGATCGACTGCAATGCTGTGTTGACGTTTTCGGTGGACATTTTGAACATTTATTATGAAATTAATTAATTTTATAATTTGGTCTTAATAACCGATGTTTTTAAATTTTAAATAATAATTTGTCACACTTTTATTTGTTCACCGTTAACTTATTATAATAGAAATTTTTAAAAAGATCTCTTTCTGTTATTAAATTGAAAATATCTCAGAAATTAACGATTTTAATAAAAATGAAAGAACATAAAGAGTATTTTCACTTTTTAAAGTAAAATACAGGGTGATTCATTTAAAAAAATTGACAAAACCATGTGTTGGAGTTTTGGCTTTCCCTATATTCAATGGGCGCAATAATAAAGAAATAACATTCTCGTAACACTGTACCAATGTCAAAAAGTTATGCCTGGAAAAAATTATTGTTAGGTTGTTCTGTCTAGGGTATACAGGACGTTGAAATGAGAATGATTTTCGTGTACAATTTACCATAACTTTTGAAATACCCTGTATAACGTAATGAAACCCTATATTGGAAGTATGGGGAGATGTGCTTAATCAAAATTTGAAATAATGTATAGGGTGCCCCATTTAAAAAAAAAGTATGTTTGGTTCACCCTGGTAATATTACCCTGTAAATACGAAAATAATTTTGTAATGTGAAGTTTGAAGTTGCCTATAATTTTTGTAAATAACTTTTTTGATATCTCCTTTAATAATGGATATGTCGTACTTCGAATCACTAATGTCGCACCCTGTATGTACATTGTTTTCTATAAGAAATTAATTTAATTTATATTGCGTAGTTTTAGTTTTAGTTTCGGATTTTACTTACTGTCCTATTATTGGATTTATAAAATCTGTTGGACTATTATTATTATTATTATTATTATTTTTTTTTTGTGTAGGAGGTGGGAAAACCTTCAAAAGGCACAAGTCTCCTAAGAGTCAAGTAGTGTGGGATTTTTACTCACTAAAAACCCACCTCCTAGAGCATCGACTGCAAAGGTCATTAGCTCTTCTATTTGCTGTTTATGTATTAATAGAAATTGTGTATATATTGATACAATTAGCTACAATTTGTTATAAAGTGCTATATCTTTGAGATATTGTAGAGTACTAACCATTTTTCCTTTTGTAGATTTAAAGATATGTCCCTTGCTAAACCATGGAGGTTCCGTTGTAATTGATATTGTGGATATTCACAGAGAACATGTACTACTGAGAGATTAACATTGCAGATTTCACATATTGGTGCCGGTTCTCCAGTTAATAAATGTTGATGGGTTAGAGACGTATGACCTGTTCGTAGACGATGAGCCCGTATTGAACATTGCCTGGGTAATTCCATCCGAACGTATTGTTGTGTCACAGATGGTTGAATTTTACAAGTTGCGTGTTGGTGTTAGTCCATTGAAGTTGCCATTGTTCTAAGAGTTTGTCTTTTATACTTTTGCGGAAGTTAAATCTTGTCATCACAGTTGCAGGCGCTACCGAAGCTTCTCTTGTGTCTTTAACTGGATAATCGATCAAAATCGTCGGAATCGATTCGTGGATGTCATTAATAAATTCGAGAAAACGAAAACCTAATGAACGTGTTCGAGATCCTCCAGCATACGGATTTGTTTTAGGAAACAAGATTTTATTGTTGGGATTATTTACATTAGACCTTACTCCGCTCATGTAAGTGGTCATGAGTATGTTCCTTCTTGTTTCAAGAGGTAACATGCCAGATTCGATGTAGAGGCTTAATATTGGGGTAGTTGGAAAAGCTCCAATACAGTATCTTATTCCTAGATTGTGGATTCGATCTAATACATATAGGAGAGTCTTTCTTGCTGATGAATAAATTATGCTTCCATAATCTATTCGTGACAATATTATAGTCTTATATATTGTCAACAGCATTTTAGGTTCTGCTCCCATTTAGTATGTGAAAGGACCTTTATAATGTTTAAATTCTTTTTGATTTGGCCTCTAAATCTAGAATATGATTCCTCCATGAAAGTTTACTATCAAACTTTAGACCCAGGAATTTGGCTGTTGTCACACAATTAACGATTTGATCTCCTAAATATAGACAAGGATCATAATGTGGTTTTCTTAGACGGCAAAATGTATACATTGTGTTTTTCTTTGGAAAACTGAAAACCTATATTTTTCCATTCTCTAGGACGATATTTATTGCTTGTTGTAATTTTCGAGATGCCTCCCTACTGTTTTTGCTGCAGTCATTATTGTAAATCATCAACATAGAGACATGTTGATATAGAACTGTTAACACCTTTCGCTATGTCATTGATGGCAATAGCAAAAAGTGTGCAGCTTAGTGTTGATCCTTGGGGGACTCCATTTTCTAGTGTCATTATTTGCGAATGACAATTGCCTACTCTAACCCTGAAACGCCTGTTTTCTAGAAAGGAACTTATAAATGTAGGCAGATTTCCTTCAAACCATATTGATGAAGTTTCTTTAGTATTCCATACCGCCAGGTCATATCAAAAGCACCTTTATATCAAAAATACAGCTATTAAGTGTTCTCTGTTCTTGAAAGCTTCTTGAGCTGCATGTTCTAAGAGAGCTAGATGATCAGTGGCGGTTCTGTGTTTGCGATATCCTGCTTGAAATGGAACTAGTATACCTTCATTTTCTAAGATAACTTGCAGTCGTACATTTACCATTTTCTAATAATTTTCCCATACAACATGTTAGACTGATAGGTCGATAACTAGATGGTTGCATAGGATCTTTATTTAGTTTAACAATAGGTATTACTATTGCCTCTTTCCACTGATCTGGATAAGTTCCATTCTTCCAGTGTTTATTGAACAAAACCAGTAGTGCTTGTTTAATTTCCATAGTTGACTTCTTTATCATGTCATACGTAATGTCATCTGGACCAGGAGCACCTGATCTGGACTTCTGCAATGGTTCCTCTAGTTCTTCTATTGTGAAAAGTGCATTATAAGTCTCTGAACTCTCTTGTCCATAATCAAGTGTGTTTTCAATATTCTTTATTGAATTCCTAAACTCTGGGCAATAATTTGAAGTACTACTCATAAGCCCGAAGTGGGCGGCTAGAGTCTCTGATATATCTTTTGGGTCTTTCACTAGTATGCCATTTTTCTGTAAGTTTGTAGGTATTTGCAGGATATTTTTTCCGATATGGATTTTATTTTTTCCAAACAATACTTACATCAGCATCCGATGTTATTGATTTTGTAAAATTTTGCCAGGACGATCTCTTGCTTTCAAGTATGATCCGTCTAGCCACAGCTCTTGCCTTTTGAAGGCTATTAGATTTGCTTGAGTAGAATTTTTCTTAAATGTGTTGAAGGTGAGTTTTATTTTTAATTGCCTGAGAAATTTGCGGATTCCACCAGGGCATTAAACGTTTAGTTAAATTTTCTCGAGACCTGGGAATGCTTTCAGATGCAGCTTTTATTATGCTGGATGTTAGTGTATTCACATTCAGGTCTTCAGGAACAACTATTTTTCAGCAAATCGACTCCAATCTGCTTTAGATATAATCCATTTATTTACATTTTGTTTTGCTGGCCTTGATACGTTTGTTGTTATAATAATCGGAAAATGATCACTGTAATGTAGATCATCTACCGTCCTCCAAGTTAGTTGTGGAACTAGTCTGGTGGATGCTATTGTCAAATCAACAGCTGAAAAATTATTCGATTTTGTATTAAAATTGGTCGGTGAACCAGTGTTTAACACAACAATGTCCGTTTTATCTAGCCAGTTTTCTAAGATGCGCCCTTTAGCATCAGTCTTCACCGACCCCCATAGAAGGCTGTGAGCGTTGAAGTCACCAGTTAGTATGAGAGGCGCGGGAAGTTGTCTTATTATGTAATCTAATTCTTCAATTCTCCAGGCATGATCCGGTAGATAAATGTTACATATTATTATTATTATTATTATTATTATTATTATTATTTTTTTTTTTTTTTTTTTTTTAATTATAGGCGTCGACTGCCGGGTCATTTCGCCTATGTATGGCATAAATTGATAAATATACAAGTGATTCTAAATAAATAGACACACACACACACATACATATAACTTTAAATCTTGTGATAAAGGTTAACCGCCCTTAGAAAACCAAGAGTGTTTTTTATATCTACACTATTTTGCAAGTTTCTCTCTACAACGTTACTTAGTCTAAAAAACATACGCTGAGCATCATACATGGGACAGTCGCAAATGACATGTTTGATACTAATCTGGATATTACACTCCGTACATACTGGTGCATTTTGACCCAACAGGAGGTGCTTGTGAGTAAGAAAGGTGTGACCAATGCGCAAGCGATGCGCTTTTGTTACACTTTCGCGATCTGCTTTAAAAGGCAGGTATTGCATTCTCGTGGATTTTTTTACATAATATAAATTTTGTTTTAGATTCTGCCATTTGGTCTGCCATTTATTGAAAATATGGTCTTTTAGGCAATGCATAAAATCTAGGGATCTCACGAAAGGCACATCGTAGCTATATTCACGAGCGGCGCTACGGGCGGCCGCATCCGCCTTATCATTACCAGTCACACCAACATGGCTTGGCATCCACAAGAAAGTTACCCGTCTATGACGCGTGGCTAAGTTGTACACAAGGTACTGAATTCTGAACAAATGGATCAGAAGAGAACAGGTTTAACAAACCTTCCAGGGCGCTACGGGAGTCACATGCTATCAGACAAGCTGTGTAGGTCTGCGTAGTGAAAGAGAGATACAGAAGAGCTTGCCACAGCGCATATTGCTCTGCAAAATAAATCGATGCATTTCTGTTGAGAGACCAGGAATTCACTTCATCACCTACCACAAAAGCAGAGCCTACACCATCACTTGTTTTGGATCCGTCAGTATAAATAATTTTGTCGTAGCTCTTTTATTTATCGTTTCCAAAATTTTGTCGCCATAAATGGTTAGGTGTTTCATTTTTTAGATTTTCAACCAGGTCAAAATCTACGTCGACTTCACTCAATTTCCAAGGAGGAAATTCAGAAAGGCTTATACTCACAATCTCAGGTGATAGAAGTTGTTCGGAGATCAAAAAGTTTCTAAATCTTCCGAACGCGGATCGCTCCGATGCGGTTTCTCCAAGAGTAAGTTGGTTATGAGGATGGCCTTTGTTGCTCATTACTTTGGCCATGTATCTAGTGAGTAAAAGTGTCCGCCTATTTTCTAATGAGCAGATGCCTGACTCACAATGCAGACTTTCAGCAGGGCTTGTTGGAAATGCACCCAAACAATACCGTATGCCTATGTTGTGTATGGGATTAAGTAGAAGAAGAGTACTTTTACAAGCTGAGCCGTAGGCGATGCAGCCATAATCAATGCGGGATAGAATTAGAGACCTGTACAGATTTAACATCGTTTTAGGCTCAGCACCCCATTTTGTATGTGCCAGTACTTTAAGTATATTCAGAGTTTTTATACACATCTGCCTGAGCTCCAAGATATGATTCTTCCAAGTTAACTTGCGGTCGAAAGTCAGGCCCAGGAACCGTACTGAATCAAGACATCGTATTGGCACATCATTTAGATAGAGTACTGGATCGTAGTGAGGCTTACGCAGTCTACAAAAATGTACACATTTTGTTTTTCAGATGAAAACAAAACCCACAGACTGCGCTTGCTTGTGTACTAAGTTGATCGAGGACTGCAATTTGCACCGGATTTCACCAACGGTTTTACCACGACAAAATAAGGTAAGATCGTCGACATATAGTAGACTTTCGACATCAGGCTTCACCTGTTTGGCAATTTCATTAATTGCCAAAGCAAACAGAGTGCAACTCAGAGTTGAACCTTGGGGTACTCCATTTTCTAAAAATCTGGACGATGAGAGGACATTACCAACACGAACATGGAATAAACGATTTGATAAAAAGGATATCACAAACTTGGGTAAGTTACCACGTAGACCGTATTTATGCATTCTTTCCAGTATTCCGTACCTCCAGGTCATGTCGTACGCACCTTGCAGGTCAAAAAATATTGCGACAAGATGCTGTCTTTTCTTGAAAGCTTCTTGAATTTGATAGTCCAAGTAAGCAAGATGGTCGGTTGTTGATCTATATCGACGGAATCCTGCCTGCTCCTCCACTATGAGGTTGTTTTTCTCAAGCCACCACATCAGTCGATTGTTCACCATCCTTTCTAAAAGTTTTCCCAAACAGGAGGTAAGACTGATTGGTCTGTAACTACCAGGGAGACAGGGATCTTTACCTGGTTTTAGGATGGGAACGATGATAGCTTTTTTTCCATTGTACAGGATAGATACTATTTACCCAGAGGTCATTGTACATCGAAAGAAGACAAGTTAAGAAGTTATCTGGTAGGTTCTTCAGCATATCATTTTTTTATTGCATCTAGTCCAGGGCACGTTACCTTGGTCTGCTTAATTGCCACTTTCAGTTCCATCATGTTGAAAGGTAAGTTATAATCAAGCTGCTGAAGGCACTCGAAATTCAAATGAATCTCCCTGTCACTTATACTTTCGACAAACGTTGGCTCATAATTGCTCATTCTGCTAATACGTTCAAAGTGGTCGGCTATTATATTCGCAATTTCTTGTCTGTTTTCAACAACAGTGCCAGTCTCGTCTTTAAGGCAAGTGATGTTCTGAAAAGAGCTCTTGCCAGAGATGGCTTTGACCCGCCTCCAAACGTCACTCGAAGTTGTCTCAGATGTAATGGAAGAGGTGTACTCATTCCAGCTTCTTCTTTGATTTTCGAGGATAACTCGTCTACAGTAAGCACGTGCACGTTTAAAAGTGATCAGGTTTTCCGTACCCATATGCTTTTGATATTTTCGGAACGCTGCCTTCTTTCTTTAATTGCATTTCTTACCTCTTGATTCCACCATGGCACGTATCTCTTGAGGGGACGAACAGCCGAGCGAGGTATGCTCGAAACCGCCGCATCGTAGATAGCACTAGTGATAGAGTCTACATCTGAAGAATCTGGAATTTTAAGGTTCTCCTGAAAAAGACGCCAATTTGCGTTCGTCGATATCCATCTTTCTGATGTATACTGAATCTGTTGCATAATATTCGATCTTATAATAATAGGGAAGTGATCGCTGTTATGCAGGTCACTTTCAGTTTGCCAATCGATAGAGGGCGCTAGTCCACTAGAGCAGATGCTCAGGTCGAGTGCGGTAAAGTTGTTTGCACGCATGTTAAAATATGTGGGAGACCCACTATTGAGCAACAGCAGATCGTCCCGATTCAACCATCCTTCAATATCTCTTCCCTTTACATCGGTAAAGTCGCAACCCCATAATAGATTGTGAACGTTGAAATCGCCTAACAGGAAGAATGGTAAAGGAACTGATCAACAAGTGTATTTAGTTCATTTGTAGTCCAATTTTTATCCGGCAAGTAAATGCTGCAAATTGTAGTCTTTATTGGAATCCCAATAGTGATGGCTACAGCTTGTAGATTGGTTTTCAGTTGGATTTTGTGTATGGGATGTCATTTTTAATAATATCGCAACTCCACCACAAGCACGCTGAGCATTTACCACATCATTACGAAAATGTTAAACCCTCTCAAGGAATATGGTTGTCCAATTTTTAAGTGGGTCTCTTGGAGACAAACACATATAGGGTCATGTTTTGTATTAATAAACGAAGATCACAATATTTTTGTACAACACACGACAATTCCATTGAATAAAATTGTTCATGGAAGTTAGGAGTTAAAGTCTATATAAATAAATAAGTATATGACTATACAAAACATATAAATATATATACATGTGTATAAAAATATGTTGAACACAAAACATATAAAATAAATAAAAATATACGCATAATAAATAATTTTGACAATTTCACGTGTTAGACAAACAAACAAATATATCACAGGAATAGTGTAAAAATTGTTATAAATATCACAGTTGAAATATCACAGAAATAATAATGAGTATCACAGTTCAGTTGATCACAAAGGCATCTTAACTTGTACATGCCCCCTTAGAACCCCTCTCAGATGTAGGAGGAATTCTGGGCTTACCTTTCGGCCAGCCCTTCTTCTTCTTCTTTTCAAGTTTAGCCTCGGCCACTCTCTGCTCGTCCACAGACGTAACACTGGAGTCTCTGGATTGAGACCTAGCGATAGATCTTTTTCCGCTTGGCGCCCCTAGTCTCCATGTCCATATTTTCTACCTCAGAGGATGTAGTTGGCTCAGAAAAAGGATTGAAACTCTTTATAACAGGTTTAGATAACGGTATACCAGGTCGAGGATATGCCTCAAAAGTCTCTTTTTGGGTAATTAAATTAATCACGGCTTGCAGCTCCTCTTTTATAATATTTCTGATTTCAGGGCCAACAGACTGAACGAGTACGGGTGGCGGTACTGACGCTACACGAGCAAAGCTATTACCTGGTGTTACTAACGTATCTACTTTCTTTCTTGCGTCCAAGTAAGATAGCCTGTGTAACACCTTGACCTCTTGGATTTTCATCTCCTTTTGGAGCACTGGGCAAGTTTTTGATATTGATTTATGCGGCCCTTCGCAATTAGGACAAACAATGGGCTCTTTGCACGCGGTACCCTCGTGTGAGTCCTTTCCACATACACATCTTCTATCGTGTTTACAGTTACCCGATGAATGTCCAAACCTCTGGCAATTGAAACATCTCATTGGGTTTGGGATGTAAGGGCGCACCTGGAGAGGATAGAAAGCAGCTTGGACCGTTCTGGGTAACTTCGGGACATTGAAAGTAAGCACATGATTTGCTGTGTCAATAAATTGACCATCGCGCCTTGTCCTTATCCTTCTAACATCAATCACGCCTTGACTTTTCAGATTATCCTTTATTTCGTCAAGGGAACAGTTCAGTAAATCCCTACAAAATACAACACCCCTGGATGTATTCAGGGCCCCATGCGGAATAACCTCCATTTCATACTCTCCTAAACGTTGACATTTAATGAGCTGCTTTGACTGCTTGCTTGAAACAGTTTCAACTAACAAGTCTCCCTTTATTTTCTTTATTTCTTTAACTTGACCTACTAAACCATATACCGCTTTGCTTATTAGGAAGGGACTTACGGTAGCGAAGTCGCCTTCCTTCCTTTTTAGAACCAGGAACCGGGGCACAGAGTCCTCCTTCTCACTGATACCTATACCTTTAAGCGGGGGAAATACTTCCCTCGCTCCGTCAGCATCTTTTTTCCGCTGGTTGCCCACAGCGCCCATTTCTGAGGATGGGTCCTCTAAATTATTTAAAAAAACAGACATGCAGTTCCACGAGAAGGGATGAAATACAAGTCAACTATGGCAGTGCACCCATACCACAGCAAGCCTAGTTACAACAGGAGGACGGCAGGTATCCGGAGGGCACCGTTCAAGACCAAGTCACGTATGGCCATTCATATATCGGCACGGTTCGCATTACACCTTATATTCGCCTTTGTTAACGGGGTAAGGTCCCCAAAACATAGAACAAAAGACAGAACCAAAACAACCACAGTAATACTAAGACACACGATGGTTAGGATACTTGGCTTCACCACTGCTGGCAACAGTGGCTACTAAGCCTCCCCACCACGACAAGGTGTATCCTTTGGGGAGGTATTATTATTATTATTATTATTATTATTATTATTATTATTATTATTATTATTATTATTATTATTATTATTATTATTATTTTTTTTTTTTTTTGTATAGCAGCGTCAACTGCAAATGGTTATTTGCTGCTGTTTTCAAATCGTAGCCTATATTTTGTTATAAAAATTTAGGTGTTTTAAAAATTCAATTACTTTGGCAATTTCGTCGGTATTGTTCATAAGGGAGTTCATATCTTGACTTAATTGAAAATCCTTTTGTTTAGATTTCAGTTGTACGCAATGCAGTAGTATGTGTTCTACAGTTAAGTATTGCCCACACAGATCACAATTAGGTTTTTGATTTCCAGTTAAAAGGTACGCATGTGTTAAACTTGTGTGACCCATTCTTACTCGTGTTATTACTGTGTTGTCTCGTTTTGAGCGTGCTGTTTGAAAACATTTTGTATTAGTTACAGGTTTTACATAGTATAATTGCGTTTTTTGCTGTTCCCATTCTCTTTGCCATCGTTGCTTTATTAACATCTTAATATGATCTTTAATGTCTGCTGGACGAGATGCTTTAAAAGTGACGTGTAGTTCAGATGCCCTCGTTTCGCAGCTTGGTCTGCTGTAGTGTTTCCAATAATGCCCACGTGTGCTGGAATCCATATTATTACTACAGTTTTATTATGTTTTTTAATACATTTATGTATCGAGCAAATCATTGGATCATTTGATCCTGCGTTGCTCATAGCTTTGGCAGCCTGTAGCGAGTCCGTACAAACTATATAGGTGTTTTTGGATTTATCAGTGTTTGTTTGTTTTAAATGTTTAATTGCCATCCAAATGGCATATAATTCAGCTGTGAAAGCTGAAGACCATCTTTCCAATGTGTAGGATCTTGTTTCATTTCCTATTGCCCACCCGCTTCCAACACCTACTTCGTTTCTGCAACCATCGGTATATGCAACAATCGCTTGTTTGTATTCTCCCAAAATTCTGGTTAGTTCGTTGTTAATTCTTGGTGTATCATTACGGCTGATCTTAACAAGATCTAACCTTGTTTCGATTAGGGCTGTTGCCAAATTAGGCTTTTGAGTGGGTTACTGCCATTATACTAGGAATAGGAAAATTTAAAAGACTAAGGTTTTGCTCAATTCTGTAGCTAAAGGGTTGGGTTATACGGATGTTACATAGGAAGAACAAAATAGTTGTGTATAATTAAAATGATTTGGGTTTGAACGTATTTTCATAGCGTACGAAAGTAAAGATTGTTGTCTGCGTAATTTTAAAGGCATAATTCCTCCTTCGCAAGACAGGCTAGCCGAAGGTGTGGTTGGAAACGCTCCAAGGGAATAACGTAATGCTAGGTTTTGGACAGTGTCTAGAGATCTTAGCCTTGTTTCGCATGCTAAAGTGTATACGACTGAGCCATACTCTAACCTGGATAACACCATTGCTTTATATAATAGAAGCAATGTCTTACTATCTGCTCCCCAAGATATACCGTTTAGACATTTAATAACGTTTAATGATTTTATTGCTTTGCCTCTCAGCTCATTTATGTGATTTTGCCAGGTCAATTTGCTATCTAAAATCATTCCCAGAAACTTTGCGCTGCTCACACAAGGAATCATATTGTTGTTTATGAGAATATTAGGAGAATAGTGAGGACGGCGTAACCTACAGAAGTGCATGCAACATGTTTTTGATGACGATATACGGAATCCGATTAATTTAGCTTAATGCACTATGGTGTTAACTGCTACATTTAACACTGTGTTATGACATTCACCCAATTTCGAAGATAAAAGACAGTTATGTCATCTACATATATGCATCGTTTAACCGTGTCTGGGATACTCGTAATAAGGCGATTGCGAGCAATGGCAAATAGGGTGACACTTATGGTAGACCCTTGCGGAATGCCATTTTCTAGGATCCTTGATGAAGACAGTGAATTACCGACTCTAACTCTAAACCTTCTTTTGCTCAGGAATGACTGGACAAAGCGAGAAATATTACCCTTTATTTCCCATTCATGAAGTTGGGATATGATTCCATACCTCCATGTAGTATCGTACGCACTTTCTATATCGAAGAAGATTGCTGTTACGTGCTCTCTTTTTATAAAGGATTGTTTAATATTATTAGTGAGGTATACCAAACAGTCAGTCGTAGAGTAACCTTTTCGAAACCCTGCTTGGTACCTATCAATTAAACCTCTCGATTCCAGTATCCACGTCAGTCTAACATTGACCATTTTTTCCAGTAATTTACCCATACAACAAGTCAAAGATATTGGTCTATAGTTAGAAACGCCTCTTTCCAAGATTCAGGATATTCTCCTACTTGCCATATTTTATTGAACAACGCCAATAAGCTTTTGAGTCCTTTGTCTGGTAATTGTCGCAACATTGCATACGGAATTTCATCAGTTCCTGGAGAGGAGTTCTTTGCCATGCTTAGTGCGTGTTTTAGTTCATACATTTTGAACGGTAGGTTATAGTCTGATATGTGTTGTTCATCAAAGCTTAATGGTATTTCTTTTTTGTTTTTAGATACCAAAAATTCCCGTTCAAAATTACTTGAACTACTCCTCTTTTGGAAGTAGTCAGCCATTCAGTTGCTGACCTCAACTGGACACGTTATCAAATTACCATTGTTTTTAATTTTTGGTGGATTAGGTGGGGATAAACTTCCAGATATGGCTTTAACCTTTTTCCATACTGAACCGGTGGAAACATCACTTGTAAGTTCTTGCACATATCTTCGCCAGGAACTACGCTTGGCATCTAAAATTAATCGCCTTGCTACAGCCCGTAGCCTTTTGAAATTGATTAAGTTAGTTTCGGTGGGTGTTTTGAAAAGGTGCGCAAGGCACTTTTCCTTTCTCTAATTGCTTGCTGAACTTCTGAATTCCACCATGGTACAGTACAATGTTGGCGATGTCCGCTAGATCTAGGAATGGAATTTTCTGCTGCTTCGTTTATTGCTCTAGTAAAGTCATTTACCATTTCATTTATGTCTGTACTGATACTTGGTGTTTTAAAGGATTGTTAGAATTTACACCAATCAGCTCTCTTGTATACCCATTTAGATATAGATGAACTTGAACTTTTCTTTTCAGGTGTTGATATGAGTAACGGAAAATGGTCACTATCGTGCAGGTCTGGTATTACAGACCATTCTAACTTTAAAGCTATAGATGGAGAGCATATTGATAAATCTATGGCTGAAAAGCTATTGGATCGGCTATTAAAGAAGGTTTGTTGACCATTGTTTAAAATGATCAAGTCAGAGGTGGATGTAAATTCTTCTATTGCTGACCCCCGAACGTCCGTTTTGCTAGAGCCCCATACAAGATTGTGAGCGTTAAAATCTCCAACAACGATTGTTGGAGGCTGAAGTTGGTCAGCAATATTTCTCAACTCTTCGATAGTCCAATTTCCATCAGGCAAATATATGCTGCACACTGTGCATTTTACTGGAGCTATTAATGATACAGCTACAGCTTGCAATTCAGTTATAAGGGTGATTTCCTGATAAGGCCATTGTTCTGAGATGAGAATCGCTACGCCACCTTTGGATCTATGTATTCGTTCAGCATCTTTTCGTATGCATTTGTATCCACGGACTGCAAAACTTTGGTGTTGTGCCAAATGCGTTTCTTGTAAACAGATGATGAACGGTTGGTGTTCTTGAATCATCATTTTAATTCGCCTATTTTTTTTATAGATCCATTACAGTTCCACTGCAATATATTTTCAGTTTTGACCGCCATTGTAAATAAGCTTAATATATAATCGACAGACAAACGAATAAATAAGTTTTTTAAGCGAATAAATATATATAAATAAATAAAATAAATATAGAAAACAAACAAACAAAAATATTTATGACAAACAAGACATTAATATCACAGGCTATGTATCACAGATTATATCTCACAGAATATATCACAGACCTATATCACAACGTTTTCAGTTGACAGGGTTGCTTCCCTGTAACTGAAGTATTTTCCGAGTTTGTAGTCTCGGCACCACTGTTAACATCAACTTTTAGTTTTCTTGGCCGTCCTTTCGGCCAACCTTTTGGTCTTTTTTTTACATTGCTCTTATCTTGCTTCAGCTTAGTATCGAAAGATGGCCTTCCATCAACGAACTCTAACAGTTCTGTGGGAGTAATTGGGCTAAGTTGGCGTTTTAGAGCATTTCCTGTCCCTTCAACATCGACACTGATGGTACTGATATACCGGTAGAAGTTTGTGGTATTAGTCTAACTGGTGTTTCTTGTAATCCGTAATTGTTTTCAACTTTTTGATTGCTTACAGTGGAAATGTGCTTTTTAATACCATCGTCTATCATTTTTCCAATTGCAGGGAGGAGTGTATTTATTACTTCTGTTGCAATATCGCTATTTGTTTTTGCAGCTGCGTCTGCATACGTTTTCCTTGATAGAACAGGTGAAAGTTTTATTTGTTCTTTGGCTTCAAAATAAGACAGCTTTTTCGTTGTTTTATTTCTTGAATTGCCATCTCCTCTTTAAATTTCGGGCAATCGCGGGATCTACATAAATGTTCGCCTCCACAATTGATACAACATAAATTGCTACATTCTCCATCATGAATTTGATTGCCACAAATGCACCTGGTTTCATTTCTGCAATTTACGGCAGAATGACCAAATCTTTGACAATTCATACATCTAATAGGGTTCGGTATGTAAGTTCTTACGGGTAGTATGTATATTCCTGCAATTATTCGCTGTGGCAGAGTTGGTGTATTGAACGTCAAAATATGGTTTGGTGTGTCCACCACAATACCATTTCTCTTCGTCTGTATACGGCGCACATCGATTACTTTTCACTATCTAACTCTTCTAATATTTCAGAAATTGAACAATTTAGGAAATCCCTACAATAAATTATACCCTTACTTTTATTTAGAGAGTCGTGCGGAACGACCTGTACATTCAAATTACATAGCCGATTGACGGCTAGCAGCTTTCTAGACTGTAGATTACTAACCGTCTCTATCAACAATCCATCCTTTATTTTCTTAACTGATTTTGTTTGACCAACAACTGAACAGGCTCTTTGCGATCAAAAACGGTGACACTTTGCTAAAATCTGCTTCTAAACTTTTAACAAGAAGGAACCGGGGTAAATCCTCCTTTTCCATGCTTGTTGGAGTGGGTTTTTACGCGACTCCTCGCGTCTGATTGAGAGGCCAGAACCTCTTTAGGTTTAGGTTTATTACTCATAAATAGTCCCACGAGTAAGGCACAATTAAAGGTCCACTACGGCAGTGGTCCATACCGCAGTAAGGCAAAAATACTGCCAGGGGCTGCCTGGTACCCGACAGACACCGTTCGCGACCAACTAACGTATGGCCATTCATCCCTCGGCACGGTACGTATTACACCTTGGATTACGCCTTTGTTAACGGGGTCAGGTCCCCAGGACATAAAACAAATGACATAGGACCGAAACTACCAAATATACGGAGACAAACGACGTGCGACCAGCGTTAGCGTTACCCAGGGAGTACCACGTGGAGGTGCTGGTTCGACTTTACTCCCCTATTATTATTATTATTATTATTATTATTATTATTATTATTATTATTATTATTATTATTATTTTTTTTTTATTTTTTTTTTTTTATGAGGTGGAAAATCCTTTATGGACACCACCATATTGTGGTAGTGTGGAATCTCCTATTAGGCATACCCACTAAAACCCTTCCTCAGCGCATCAGCTACTAAGGCTATTAGCGCATATACAGATATAATTAGTATATTTATTGTATTGAAATCTTGGATAAAGTAAAGGTAGTATACATATATCTTAATCACAAACGATTTTAACTAATTAGAGAGTCTTATATATGCCTATGGCTTTTAAAAAATTTATTGTGTTGTTTACTTGGTCTAATTTCACTAAATTATTTCTTAGATTTTCTTGTATGTGGTGTTGCTGTCTTTGTACATGGTAGACGGGGCAGTCTAGAATAACATGTGAGACAGTTAGTCTGATATTGCATGTGGTGCATACAGGATTATCTTCACCTTTCAACAAATGTTCGTGAGTTAATGCTGTATGACCAAGACGTAGTCGATGTAGTTTGGTGAGTTCATTTCTTGGCATATCAACACATAACTGAGGCGTACGAACATCTGGTTTTATAAGTGATAGGTGAGTATTAAGATTCTGCCATTTTTCTTGCCAACTCAATAATATTTTTCTTTCAGGTTAAGTCTATCTAAGTGGTTTTGTTGTTGAATAACTGGCACGTCATCCATCCATGGAGGTATGTTATGTGGGACTTCAGCTGGAACAGGAGGCATGAGTTCATGTTCAATAACCTGCAGGTATTCCATAAAACGTATGCCAGCTGGACGGGTGATAGTCCTTCTATTAGCATATGTATTTACATTTGGAAATAGTAAACGGTTGTTTGGATGTAGTGGTTTTGATCTAATATTAATCATGTAATTCGCCATTAAAAGTTTACGCCGGATATCAAGTGGCGGTAGAGCAGCTTCACAGTAAAGAGCTTGAACTGGGCTAGTTGGAAAGGCACCAAGAGAGTATCTAATTCCAATATTATGGATTCGATCTAAGGTCATTAATACGCTTTTTCTGGCTGATCCGTATACTATACTACCATAATCTATAATTGAAAGTACCATTGCCTGATATATTCTTAATAATACTTTGGGTTCTGCACCCCATGTGGTATGTGCAAGAATTTTGATTAAATTCAGTGTTTTGTCACATTTTCTTTTAATTTCTCTTATATGTGGCTTCCATGTTAGTTTTGAGTCAAAATTACGCCGAGAAACCTAGCTTCAGAAACACACTCAATTGGCTGATCATTAAGGTAAAGGAGTGGGTTAAAGTGTGGTCTCCTAAGACGACATAAGTGTAAACACTTCGTCTTCTCCTTTGAAAATTGGAAGCCTATAGAATCGCCATTGGTAACAATAGTGTTAATTGCTTCCTGTAGGCTTCTAGATATTTCACCTACCGTTTTTCCCGTGTACATAATGGCTAAGTCATCAACATATAGGCACTTGATTATAGATTCCCTAACATTAGACGCTATCTCATTTATAGCAATTGCAAATAAGGTACAACTCAATGTTGAACCCTGTGGTACGCCATTTCGTAATGCTTTTGAGTTTGATAAGTTATTACCTATACGTACTCGAAAAGTTCTTCTACTCAAAAAAGAACGCACAAGTAGTGGAAGTCTTCCCCTGAGACCGTATTGGTACAGTTTGTGTAGTATACCAGGGCGCCAAGTCATGTCGTAAGCGCTCTTAATATCAAAGAGTACAACAACTAAGTGTTCTCTTTACAGAAAGCATTTTGTGCAGCATTTTCTAACACTAAGAGGTGATCAGTAGTAGATCTGCCTTTTCGGAAGCCGGCTTGACATGGTACTAAGATGTTGTTGTGTTCAAGCCACCACATAAGTCTGTTGTTTACCAGTCTCTCCATGAGTTTACCCATACAGCACGTGAGACTGATTGGGCGATAACTGTCAGGAGATAGGGGATCTTTCCCTGGTTTTAAGATAGGTATCACAACAGCCTCCTTCCATTCTTCTGGATATATTCCGTGTTCCCACAGGGTATTAAACATCTCTAATAAAGCGTGTTTCATGTGAACTGATAGATGCTTGAGCATATCATTGCTAATCGTATCAGGTCCAGGTGCAGATAATTTTGCATTTTTTATAGCTATCTCTAGCTCTTGTAGTGTAAATGGTGAGTTGTAGTCTGAAATATCTGTAATGTTAAAATCAATTTCCTCAACAGGGCTTACTTCATCTAGGAAACTGGGTTTGTAGTTTGTAGAACTACTGGTTTTTTCAAATTGAGTTGCAAGAATCTCGGCAATCTCGGTGAGATCTCCAGTAATCCCAGTAACTGTTCGGATGGACGAAATTTGTTGGATCTGTTTTTTCCCAGATATAGATTTAATTTTATCCCATACTTCACTCGTAGTAGTTGTGGATGTTAATGAAGACGTGTATTTGTTCCAACTAGTTCGTTTGCTGTTTAGTATAATACGTCTACATATGGCTCGAGCTTTTTTAAAGGCTATCATATTCTCAACTGTAGAGTTATTTCGAAACCTACAAAAAGCAGATTTCTTGTCCTTAATAGCACATTTAACTTCAGGGTTCCACCATGGAACTACCTGTTTAAGTGGTGTTTTGCTAGATCTAGGATACTAGTTTCAGCTGCACTCAGAATGGCGTTTGTGATATTCTGTACATTAATATCTTGTGGAGCAAGTAATTGTGTAAAGCGTATCCAATCGCCTTTACTGGTAATCCATCTTTTAACAGTACATGGTATGAGTATTTTATGTTTGTTTCAATAACAATTGCAAAATGGTCACTGTTATGTAGGTCATCTTCAACATTCCATTTAAGGAATGGAGCTAGTTGACTAGATACAAAAGTTAAGTCAATGGCTGTGAAATTATTTGACATAGCATTGAAATGCGTGGGATCGCCATTGTTAAGTAACATAATATCATCTCGTTCAAGCCACAAATTGAGTTCACGTCCCTTTTTGTCAGTTTTGGAAGACCCCCATGTTAAATTGTGGGCATTAAAATCTCCTACAATCAGAATCGGTGTTGGTAGTTGACGTACAACATTTTCGAAATCAGTAATCTGCCAATTGTTGTCAGGAAAGTAAATATTACATATTGTAATGTTCAAAGGATGAATTACTCGTATGACAACAACTTGTAGCTCAGATCTGATATTTATTAAGTGATATCTGACATCATTTCTAATTAGAGTTATAACACCTCCGCTTGCTCGTTGTTGTAAACAAGCGTCCTTTCGGGCAATCTGATAGCCTTTCAAGGCATATGGTTGTCCGGGTTTAAGATGACTTTCTTGAATGCACAGGCACATTGGATAGTGTTCTTTTATTATTAACTTAATGTCGCAATATCGTTGGATATTTCGGGTAACTGTGTTATTATTTTTGGTATAAAGGATCCTTTCAGGGCCTTTAACAGTTCTGGAACCAGTTCTTTGACTAATAAATTGATTTCAGGTTTCTTCTGTACAGCTTGCATATATGTTAGTCTTTGAATAGAGGGATGTACCACTATCAATTTCTTTGCTTCAAGATAGCTAATGTTGTCTCTAGCTTTAATTTCTTGAATCGCAACCTCCTGTTTATATATAGGACATGTCTGCGATCGTGCAGAGTGATTGCCGTCACAATTTATACACTTAATGGGTTCTTCACAAGGTGACCCTTCATGTAGTGATTTACCACAAACACAAACCTGATCAAAAGTGCATCTAATGGATGTATGTCCGTACTTCTGACATTTAAAACATCTTAAAGGTGATGGAACATATAATCGAACTTCTAACGAGTAGAAAGCAACTCTTATTTTCTTAGGAAGAATAGGTGTATTGAAGGTAATAACATGGTTAGGTGTGTCTCTAACACACCATTTCTTTTTGACTTAAGTCTTCGTACTTCAATGACTTTTTGATCTGCCAATTCTGTCCTAATGTCATCTTCACTACAATTTAGTAAATCAGGACAGTAGATAACACCACGCGATTTATTCATTGTTGAATGTGGTATAACATCTACTTGAAATCCTACAAAAGAAGTAATTGTTTGTACTGTGCCAGATTGTTTTTCAGTTCGCGTTTCTATTAAAATTCCATCTCTGACCTTTTCACGATCTTTAGGTCACCAAATAAACTATATAAAGCTTTACTTATTAAAAAAGGGCTCACTTTATCAAAGTTTAACCCATCTTTTCTTTTCAGGACCAGGAACCGGAATGAATCCGTCACCTGGTTCTCTGACCTGCCCACAAATGCAGGGTTTCTTGGGTTTTTATACGGACCTCCAACCGTTCCCATTTTAGAGGATGGGTCCTCTTGTGGATTAACAGATACGTTCATGTTGTTCCCACGAGTTGGGAAGAAAAGAAGTCAACTGCAGCAGTGCTCCCATACTGCAGCAAGGTTATATACAACGAGGTGCACCTGTTTCCTCGAGGTTTAACCGTTTGAAACTGGTTTACCTCCAGCCATTCATCCCTTCGGCACGGTCCACCTTAGTATTAGGGGATATTTTTATAGTGGTATCCTTCCACATGGTCCAGGCGGTTAAGCCAAGACATCGGTCCTGAGAGGACTACGTATACCAGGTATATACGAGTAGTCCTGGTGGTCGTCTCTTGAGGATTACGGTTTTTATAACATTATTCATTTCATCATTATGCTCATCATATTCAAATAAATGTGTGAATTGTCTGAGTTAAAATATTATTAGGAATAAATATTCCAAACTATGATATAATATGTTTCCCTAACTTACTAGCAATAATTTTTAAATTATATAAATTTTGTTCGTAAATTAAATTTGGTATTATAAAATAATTAAAACTGGTTTATGTAAATTAGAAATTTTAATGTATAATATTAAACTAAGTACTTACATAATATGAATATGTCCATAATTGTTAATATTTTATGTTTTCATTACATATCAAATCCATCCTTTTATAATTAAATTTCGTTGTCAAGTAATTTTTAACTTGACAGGTACCAAATGTCAGATTACATTAAAATATATTAATTTTAGTAAAAAAAATTTTTGATCCATTTTATCAAACATATTAAAATTAGATTGTTTAGACCAAGTTTTAATATACTTCATTAATTTTCTACCAAAAATCAATTCCATATTGCACCAAATCTATGAATAATAATACATTACTAATATGTCATTAAAAATTATACAGTAATAGAAATTTTTCATAATTTTGATTAAATTGTTAAATTTTCTTATTTCACTTGTAAAAAACAAACACAATTTTTAAATTAGACAACAACACAACATTTAGTTGTTCTTTAAATTATCAAAATAATTAATTTTGTATGAGGCACAATGACAAACGTTTCATGTCAATGATATATAGTTGTTTTATTATTATTATTATTATTATTTTTTTTTGTTTTTGTAATGGCTTCAACTTCAAGGTTATTGGCCATTCTTCTGTGTACTTAAAGTTGCTAAGTATTTACGTGTCGGAATTTTTTTTTTTTTTTTTCTATTTAAATTTTATCATATAAATTGATAGATTTTAAAAACTGCATCAAGCTTTGTATTTTGTCATTATTTATTTTAAAATCATTCTTTATCCCATTATTCATGTTCCATTTTGCTCTATCTTCTATTAATTCACCACATTCCTCAAATAAATGTGTTACTGTTAATTGTTTATCGCATTTCATACATGTGGGCTGTTGTGTTTTCGACAAAATATGCGAATGTGTTGCATTTGTGTGTCCTATCCTTATTCTAGTAAAACAATACTATGTTTTCTGGGCATTAGTGGGTATGGTTTCCTATTATGCACTGTAGGTGAATGTTGTTTCGAAAATCTTTTTCTTTTTCCCATCCTGTTGCCAGCTATTCCACACACCGTTTTTTATTTCGTGTAACTCTTCATTAATTGTTAAACTCAACCTTGTAAGTACATTTTGAAGTCTGATGTTCATTGTAACATTTTGTTTAAACATTATTTGGTTGATGTAATGTGCTGGGTTGTCTTTAATTTTCTTCGCATATTTTAACAAAATCCACATACGTCGGTATTTTAGCGGTAACATTCCGGTTTCGACGTGTAAACTACTGATAGGGCTTGTTGGGTATGCGCCTATAGCATATCGTATGCACAAATTTTGTATGGTATCCAATTTCTTAAGGTTACTTTTTGCCGCTGCGCTATAAGCCGTACAATAATCAAAGACGGATAGTATTAGGGTTTTGTATACGCGCAAGAGGACCTCTCTGTCTGATCCCCACTTGGAATGTGACAGGCATTTGAGCACATTTAACGCTTTGCGCGCTTAGACAGACATATATTCAATGTGTGCTCTCCATGTTAGAGTCTCATCAAGTAATATCCCCAAAAATTTGTATTGCGGTACACAATGTATTTGTTGCTTTTTTAAGAATATATTTGGTCGATAATGCGGATGTCTCAATTTACAAAATGTACACACCGTTTTAGTTTGTGATATTCTAAATCCCACCTGTTCTGCTTCATGTACAATAACGTCAACAGCTAATTGAAGTGCTGAATTCTGCGATTTGTTTCCTTCAGAAGATGCGAATATTACCAAGTCGTCCACATACATACATCTTCCTATGGTGGGATCAAGTACTCTTGCTAGTTCATTGACTGAAATTAAAAATAAGGTGACACTAATAGGTGATCCTTGTGGTACACCAATCTCTAAGCAATGATTACTTGACATAGTGTTTCCAATCTTCACACGGAAATCTCTTTCTGTAAGGAATCCTTCAATGAACTTTGCCATGTTGCCTCTTATTCCATATGCGTGTATTTCTCTAGAATTCCATACCTCCACACTAAATCATAAGCCTTCTCGAGGTCAAAGAATATTGCGGTAATGTGCTTTCTCATACTAAGGATTCTTCTATGGCGGATACTACATACGAAATGTTGTCTCTCGTTGAGTATCCTTTGCGGAAACCGATTGATAGGTATTTAAAAGTTCACGTCTTTCCAGATATTTCATAAGCCTCTCGTTTACCATTCTTTCTACTACTTTTCCAAGGCAACTGGTTAAAGATATTGGGCGATAGTTTGATTTTTTTAATGGGTCCTTTCCTGATTTAAGTATGGGAACAGTAATTGAGGTTTTCCAATTTGTTGGATAAATCCCTTCGAGCCATATACGATTGTATAGTTCTAACAGGTCTTTCACTCTTGCTTCGGGTAAATTTTTAATCATTGCATACGCAACTTGGTCTAATCCTGGAGAGGTCTCTTTAGTTTTACTGAGGGCGTAGGTTAGTTCGTCCATAGTAAATGGTTCGTTATATTGATGTGTACTTTCTTCGGCAAAGTCTAACGCTACTTCTCTCACAACTAAATTTCTTCTGAATTCTTCATTATAGTTCGTTAAGCTACTAGTCTCCTGAAAATATTCAGCGAATATTTCTGATAGTTGATCAGGGTCTGTAATTATATTATTTTGATCCTCTAATCTTATAGGAGCTCTATGCTTAAGTTTACCTGATACAGCTTTGACTTTATTCCACACTTCGGAGATTGGTGTCTTTATTGTTATATTTGACGTATATTGAGCCCAAGACTTTCTCTTTGAATCTAGTACTACACGTCGCGCAACTGCTCTACTTTTTTTGTACTCAATTAGATTCTCCATTACTGGGTTTTTTGAGAATTTGTTTAGTGCCCATTTACGGTTGTGGATCGCTTCTTTTACTGTAGGGTTCCACCAGGGTACTGGTGGCTTATTTACTTTATTGCTGTTTTTAGGGATTGATTTCTTTGCAGCTTCTATTACCATGTTGGTAAAGTCATTCGTTAAATAATTTATGTTTTGCTGCATTTCGATTTCCTTAATATTACCTTTAAACTGATCCCAATTAGCCTTGTTCAGACGCCATTTGTCAGTTAAAGTCCACTTTGACTTATTTCCTAATGTGGTTATCAGTAATGGGAAATGGTCGCTCCCATGGAGATCAGCTATTTGGTCCCATTCAAATTTTGCTAGTATTTCTGGAGAACATAGACTTAGATCGATTGCAGAAAAACTGTTCGACCTTGAATTAAAGTAAGTGGGCTTACCACCATTCAGAATTGCTATTTTTTCTGTGTCAAAAAAAGGATTCTAGTGTTTTTCCATGATTATCATATTTTGTGGAACCCCATAAGGGACTATGGGCGTTAAAGTCTCCTAAAAGTAGAAATGGTGTGGGAAGCTGTGCTATTACTTGTTGTACCTCAGTTAATTCCCATTTACGATCTGGCAGATAAATGCTGCATATAGTGGCCTTAACTGGGTAACAAATATTTACAGCAATAACCTGCAATTGGGTATTTAAGTTCATTTGCTTAAATACCGAATTGTTATGAAGTAGTATGGCTACCCCCCCTTTTGCCCTAATACAATGGTGAATGTCCTTCCTAACAATTCGATAACCATTCAGTTGAAACTCATCACTAGTTTTAAAATGGGTTTCCTGAAGCGCAATCGCTATTGGATTGTATTCTGCAATTAATAATTTTAATTCGTCCGTACTTTTTGCACATCCATTGCAATTCCACTGGATAATATGTTCCATGGTTAGGTTTAAATAAATAAATTTAAAATAAATATATCAATAAATAAATAAATAGAAGAAATAAAAAACAACGGACGTATAAACATGGGTAGACTAACAAACAAATATATCACAGTTTTATATCACAGAATTAATATCAATATAATATCACAGACTATAGGGTAGGCTTGCGGGGTCTACCCTTTTGCCAGCCCTTCTTCTTTTTCTGTTTAAGTAAATCTAGTCTTTGTTCTGCAATAATTTCCTCGTCAATCGAGGAATTAATTGAAGACACTGACGTTCTCTTCCTTTTATCGGAAGTGTCAGTCTCCATTTGCTCTAGACTTATATCATAACTACTAGGTTTTTCAACTTCTTTTTCAATATTTAACGAGGGATTAGGTTTCGGTGCTTTCTCGTGTGGTATTTTAAATGTGTCTTTTAGCTCCGATACAAGTAGCGGAATTAAGCAAGAAGCCAATTCTTTCACATTTATTTCGCTTGACTTGGAAGGTGAGGCAGCAATTGTTGCGTATGATTCTCTAGGCACATTAACGCATACTTCTTTTCTGGCTTCGAAGTAAGAAATGTTTTTTTTTACTTTTATTTCCTGAATTTTTGCTTCTTCTTTATATTTGGGCAATCTCGTGACCTTGCTGAGTGGTTCCCGTCACAGTTTACACAATGTAAGGGTTTTTCGCATTGTTTTCCTATATGCATTTCCTTTCCACATACACAAGTTTGCTCTTTGTCGCATTTTGCCGCCGAATGCCCAAAAACTTGACATTTAAAGCACCTTAGTGGTGCCGGTATGTAAAGTCTTACGGGTAATCTGTATATCGCCAATTTAACATATTGCGGTAGATTATCACAACAAAAGGAGAGTATCAGGCTAGCTGCTAATCACGTTTCCATCTTTGCGTGCCGTAATCCTTCTAACGTCTACTACTTTTTGAGTAGTCAAATTTTCTAGGATCTCTTCGGTCGTGCAATTAAGGAGGTCTCGGCATGTAATTACCCTTTGACTATATTTAATGTTTGGTGAGGTTCTACTAATACAGGAATTTCCCAAACGTTTGAATCTTTAGCAATAATTGCGATTGTTTCTTTGTCCGTGTATCTATCAGCAATCCTACTTTGGTTTTTTACAAAATTCACATCACCAACTAAACTGTATAAAGTTTTTGCTATAAAGAACGGGTTATCTTTTTCAAAATTTCCTTCCTTCTTTTTAATGAGTAGGAACCGAGGAGCCACAATGCCCGACGTCACCTTCTCCATTAAATTATCTTTGAGGGATTTTTTGGTTGTACCCTCAACAACATCCATGATTCTAGAGGTGGACTCCTCTACGGCAATTTGACAACGCTGTCTACCGTCAGCGCCTATTCCAGAGGATAGGTCCTCATTTAGATTAGTACCACTCATAGTGTTCCCACGAGAGGGGATGTAATACACGTCGACTACAGCAGTGCACCCATACCATAGCAAGGCTACATACTGTGGAGAGGCGCCCGTTTCCCCACAGGCGTTTCAACGCTAGCGACCAGGCTTCCCCTGGCCACGCTTAGGCCTTCGCGCAATCCCTCGGCACCTAAAACTGCCAAACGACCTTGGGATTGGGGATTTTTATAGAGGTTACCTTCCTCGTAGCCCCGGTAAAGCCAAGACCACCGACCAGCTGTACAACGTTCCCTAGCCAGCCCTGAGAGCTTGAAGTAAGTCGCAGGGTATTAGCACGCTGGTAGCCGTAGCAAGGACATCCTGGTTGCCACACCGTAACGTTTTGACGGGATGTCCTAAGATAGAAAGAAAGGAAGGTCTTCTCAGCTTACGCTGGGAGCCTGAAGAAAACAAGAGTTAGAGCTAGGGTGCCCCGACAGAAAAGTGTTAAAGTGAGGGAAGCCACTCAAGACTAGTATAAGAAAAGTGTGCTTCCAGCTAAGGGGAACGCAGGGTTGCCATCCCTGTCCTCGTTAGATACGAGGCCCCACGTGGACTGGTCCGCGACACCTTATTCCCTAGAGCTAACAGTGGTGGTTTAACGCCACGAGCTCCTATTCGGTGTTGGCCTTGCATCACTTACGATCATTTGCAAGGTCATTCCCCTATCCGCCACCTGGGGACGCGCCTAGTAGGTAGTCCAACCCCTAGGTATTATTATTTTTTTTTTTTTTTGTGTGTGTGTAGGCACCGACTGCTTTGGTCATATGGCCTTTTGTACGTTTTACTGGTACTTTTCTTTATTATTAAATTCTGTTATATAGATTAGTCTGTTTAAGAAATTACTTTTAATACGCCTTCCTTACTCTCTTTGAGTATGTCATCTATCCTGTCCGGAAAACCTAATTGCACCCTAACTTATTTTTTATTTTTTTATTTTTTTTTTTTTTTATTTTTTCTCTTTCAGAGCATCGACAGCTCGGTCATTGTGCTCTCCGATAATGCATTTCTAGTACATTATATCTTATAAAACAGGTTTATGGCTTTTAGATATTTTAGTACCGCCCTAATTTCCTCTTTTCCATTTTGAAGGGCATTTTCAATTTGGGTTATTTTGAGGTCACGTCTGTGTTGGTCGAATAATATGCACGTGAAAATATGTTGAGTAGTCAGTTGGGTTCTACATCTCTCACATCTAGGTCTTTCTTTTCCGAGGAGAAGGTATAGATGTGTCATATTTGTGTGACCTATCCTTAACCTGCTCAGAACGACTTGTTCACGTCTAGTGGTGGTTTGCGGGTACAACCACTTTTGCACGGTTGGTTTTATCCGTCTTAGTTGTCCATTATATGTATTCCACTGATTTTGCCACGTGTCATAAACCTTTCTCCTTATGTACAGTTTACATCCAGATAAGTAACGGTATGCCCTTATCAATAGTTCCGTGTGTGGCTTCTTTGGCTGATGAATCAGCTAGATTGGTACCGGTGATGTCTGTGTGTCCAGGAATCCACATTATTGTAATAGATCTTTTTGCATTCTGAAGATGTGTTATTAATTCTAAGATTCGTACAACCCATTCGTTTTCGGAGAAACGGTTGTTTAGGGAGATTGTGGCGCTTAAAGAGTCTGTACATATTAAACAATTTCCATAGTTGCTCTCAGCAAAGTATAATACTGCCTGCCAGATTGCGTACAATTCGGTATTAAATATGCTAAACTCAGGATTTAGAGTCCAAAAAAGGTTGATTATTTATTACTATTGCGCTCCTATTCCGCTGTCTGTTTTGAGCCATCGGTGTAAATTATTAAATGTTGGCTGTATTGGTCAATTTGTTCAAAAATAATGTTCGGAATGTTGAAGGAGCAGTGTTTCCTTTTTGTTTTGGTTTAGCGATAAATTTATTTGTGGAGGATCCTAATCCAAGGAGGAGAGCTGTAATTCCTACCCATTTTTTCTTTTGACGGGTCTATCCTGTACTCCTTAGCTGTATCTGAAAAGCGGGTATTGGCTGGTCTGGTTGTACTCTGTCTTTCTATATATAATTCAGGAATATTTGAGAAGCTAATGTTGTTTAAGTGGTTTGATAATGTTTGTACTTTTGTCCCATATGTCAATAGTTGCATATCTCCGTAGTTTTAGAGGTAGGATGACGCTTCAGCAAGTATTGCTTCTATAGGGCTTGTTCTAAACGCACCGGTTGCTTGCCTTATTGCTAGGTTTTGGATCTTATCTAGCTGTTTTAAATATGAACGCCTTGCTGATCCATAAACGATACAACCATAATCAATTTTGATTGCACCAAGGTTTGGTAAAGACGTAATAAAATTTCCCTATCAGAACCCCAACGGATACTTGACATACATTTGATGACATTCATCACCTTTCGGCATCTATTTATTAGGTATTGGATGTGTGCTTTCCAGTTTAATTTTTGATCAAGTATGGTGCCCAGAAATTTTATTTCGTTTTTTACCTTAATGTCTTGGTTTTGTAATTTTAACTGTAGTACAGCGTGGTCTGACCTTAATCGGCTGAAGTGAATGGCGTTTGACTTTGAAGCTGAAAATTGTAAACCACAGGATCTGGCAGTTTTTTCTAGAATAATAACTTGTGTTTGTAATCTATTCTCAATTTCAGTTATTGAATGACCGTAAGTATAAATGGTAAGGTCGTCTACATAAAGGACTGCTTTGATGTTTTCGGCAATGTTACAAACAAGACAGTTTATTGCGATGGCAAAAAGGGTAACACTGAGAACCGAGCCTTGTGGTATTCCATTATCTAGGGTTCGTTCCGACGAGAGCACGTTGCCAATCCTTACAGAAAAAGATCGTTCCTGCAAGAAGTCGTTTAGAAGTTTGGGCAAGATTCCTCGAAAGCCCCATGTGTACAGTTGTCTTATTATTGTATATCTCCAGGTCATATCATAGGCTTTCTGCAGATCGAACATAATAGCGACGAGATGTTGTCGATCAAGAAAGGAATTTTGAATGTCTAATTCTAATGCAACTAATGCGTCAACAGTAGAGTGATTTCGTCGGCATCCTACTTGGAGACTTGATAGGAGACCTTGTGACTCTAAAACCCAGGTAAGTCTAGTGTTTATCATTTTTTCAAATATTTTTCCAATACATGAGGTCAGTGAAATTGGTCTATAGTTCGTTGGGTTTGTTATTTCGTTTTTATTTTTTAAAATTGGTATGATAATAGCTTTTTTCCAATTACTAGGGTAAATGTTAGATACCCATATTTTGTTATACAGGTTTAACAGTTTCTCTTTCTCCTTTTCCGGTAAATAAGTTATCATTCCATACATAATAGAATCCAGTCCTGCGGCACTTTCCTTGCAGATATTAAGAGTGTGGTTTAGTTCGTCAAAGGTAAAAGGGACGTTATACGGTAGTTTTTTGTCATCAGTACTGAAATCTAGTTTTTTAACTTCTTCTCTGGTTTTGAGTTGTTGGAATTCATCACAATAATTTTCCGAGCTACTAACTGACTCAAAGTGGTCAGCAAAAGCTTCGCTTATATCAAGGGGATCTGTTAGTAATGTGTTGTTAACTTTTATGGTTTGGGAAATGATACATTGACTTTTACCCGATATTGTTCTTATTTTTCTCCATATTTCAGCTACGTCCGTGTCAGTTGTTAGAGTTGATACATATTCTTCCCATGTTCTCTTTTTAGATTCTTTAATTAAACGTTGAGCACATGCTCTTAGTTTATTAAACTGAATTAGGTTGTAGTTAGTTGGTGATGTTCTAAACCTATTAAGGGCCTTTTTTCTTGCTGCTATTGCTTCCCGTATTTCATCATTCCACCATGGTACAGTTTTTGGTATCATTTTACCTTTGGATTTCGGAATTGTTGCATCTGCGGCCATTACGATTGATCTGGTGACACTTTCTACTAGTTCATTGATGTTATGAGAATTAGGATCTGGAAGGGACACTATATTTGAATACTCGACCCAGTTGGCTTTTCCAATAAGCCACTTTTCTGCAAAAATTTGGGCCTTGATTGCTATATTAGTGCTTATACATATTGGGAAGTGATCACTAGAGTGAAGATCATCTAATGGATTCCAGGTGAACTGGTGTGTT
Organism: Vesta saturnalis; assembly: GCA_036346205.1. Taxonomy (NCBI): domain Eukaryota; kingdom Metazoa; phylum Arthropoda; class Insecta; order Coleoptera; family Lampyridae; genus Vesta; species Vesta saturnalis. The sequence goes on along the minus strand of JARFJB010001883.1, from coordinate 13,205,160 downwards.
ATGATTGGGGAGCACAGAGTTAAGTCTATCGCTGAGAAGGAGTTTGACCTTTGATTAAAGTATGTATGTTTTCCATTGTTTAGGATACATACATTTGAGTCATCTATAAATTTTTCAACACGTCTTCCCCTTGTATCAATTGCTAAAGACCCCCACAGTGGGGAATGTGCATTGAAATCTCCCATAATAAGGCATGGAGTAGGTAACTGCTGAAATAAGTTTTGAATTTCATATACGTTCCAATAAGTGTCTGGGAGGTATATGCTGCACATAGTAAGTTTTATGGGATTATCGATTGTTACAGCTACAACCTGTAATCTACTATTTAGGGTTATTTGTTTAGCTGACACATCTTCTTTTAAAAAAATAGCTACCCCTCCCATTGCTCTAATATTTGGTTTTTTGTCTTTTCTGAAAATCTGAAAACCTCGAAAATTAAATGGTTCTTTCGGTTTAAGATGGGTTTCTTGGATGGCAAAAGCCAAGGGGTTTAAATTGTTCCTAATTATTTGTAATTCAGGGACATGTAGGTTAAGACCGTTACAGTTCCATTGGATGAATTTAATAAAATTATTATCCATTAAATAAAAGAAAGAAGAAAATTAATGGTATATATGTAAAGGAACATAATTGTAAATAGAAGTATATATCTATAGTTGAATATATATAAAATATTTTAGTATATATAAATAAATAATTATATAAATAAATAAATAAATAAATACTAAAAAAAAATACGCAACATACTATACAGTTATAGACAAACAACATAGATGACTAGAAATATCACAGTCTATTTTGAAGATTTTCTGGGTTTCCCCTTTGGCCACCCTTTCTTTTGCTTTCGAGTGCTAGGGTCCAAGAAAACGTTTTCCAGACTACCCTCCTCTTCACTGGAAATACGTGGGGAGTCTGTAGGTAGCCTCTTTTTTGAGTTATTATCCGTTTCCATGTCGGAATGTGTTGATTGCTGCGGCTGTACACTGCAGCTTGTAGTTTTTACATTATTTGACGTTTCAACGTGACTGGTGCTACGTGTGTCTCGATGAGACTGTTTGTTTGCGCTTAAATGTTCTATTTCTCTCGGCATTTCGTAATCTCCTTTACTCTGTATCCGTTCCTCCGCAGAGAGTACTGAAGAAGTACCTTTTTGTGTAGTGATTTCTGTCAAAACTTCTTTCACCGTATTCCTGACTATGTCCTTTATTATGGGTACCATTTCGTTGATAATTTCTTTCGTTGTAGCTGTTGACGGAGCAGGTGCTACAACCGAGGAATAGGTCCTGTTTGAAACTACGGGCGATAGGTTAGCTTGAGCTTTGCTTCGAAATATGGAATCTTTTTATTGTTTTTAATTCTTGTATTACAAGTTCTTGTTTATACACCGGGCAAGATTTAGATCTTGATGAGTGTGATCCATTACAGTTTACGCAGCTTAACTTATCACATGCTGTTCCTTCATGAGGAGCTTCACCACAGTCACAGACTTTCTCTCTTTTGCAAAAATTGGCAGTGTGACCAAACTTTAGGCATCGGAAACACCTCATCGGGCTAGGGATGTATGGTTTAACAATCAATGGGTGTATCCCTCCTTTAATTGATCTCGGGACATTAGGTAAATTGAAAGTTAAGATGTAATTGGCTGTGTTGACAGACATTCCATCTTTTTTAATAGTAATGTTTTTCACACCAATTACCTTTTCTTCGGCCAACCCTTCCAGTATTTCTTCGTCCGTGCAATTTGAGAAGTCCCGACAGTACACTACGCCTTTCGAAGTATTTAAATGTGAATGTGGTTGTACCATCACATCTGTATCACACAGACGAGACATTGTTAACAATTTTTGACTGCAAGTTACTTACAGTTTCCACCAATAAACATCCGTCTTTCATCTTTCTAGTGCACTTCGTTACACCACAAAAACCTCTTAATCCTTTTCAATTGAAAATGGAGACGTTTTATAAAGTCACCATTCATTTTCTTTACGAGGAGGAACCGGGAAGGTTTTCCACCTTTTCCACTCTCGTAGGGGTTCTATTTTTACGCGAACACCCGTTTATCGCGTCCATTTCAGAGGATGGATCCTCATTTGGGTTAATTAAAGGGTCACTCATATGTCCCACGAGTAGGGAACAACTAAACGTCGACCATAGCAGTGGTCCCTTACCATGGCAAGGCTTAACTATTTACTTCTAGAGGCAGCCAAGTATCTAAAAGGCTCCGTTATAGACTAACTGCGCATAGCCATACATCCCTCAGCACGGGTCGCTTTACACTTTGGATTTCGGATTTTTAATGGAGTTTACTCTCCTTACGAAAAACAAAAAACAGGACAGAAGAAGACGTCTACGAACAGTTAAAGTAAAAGAAGAAGGCAGTTAAACAAAGACACGTGCGACCAGCGTTAGCATTACCCGGGGAGCACCGCGTGGAGGTGCTGGTTCGACTTTACTCCCCAGGTATTATTATTATTATTATTATTATTATTATTATTATTTTTTTTTTTTTTTTTTTTCAGTGTTCATGGCATCGACTGCTGGGGTCTTGCGCCATTTGTCTACTTTGAATTTAAATTTCTTTAAACAAATCAGTATGTTTTAAAAATGTTATTAGCTGATGAATGCTTTGATAATTGTCACTCATTACATTGTCCATATCTTTACCTAAACTTAACACTTCTCTTTCTTTTTCATATACAGGACATTCCAAGAGCATATGCTGCACTGAGTATGGTGTACGGCACAGGTTGCATATCCTACGGTCAGTGTTCCCCAATATATTTAGGTGTGTAATACGAGTATGTCCTATGCGTAACCTTGTGTATACAACTTCCTCCTTTTTGTTAAGATTATAACGATTCCTCCATGGTTTAGTGTCATTTTTAATTTTGCTTAGGAATGTATTAGAATTTGCCCATATCACATTCCATTTTTGTATAATTTTTTTCCTTATGTGTTGTTTCCAATCAGCAGGTTGAACAGTATTTACGTCAACTTGATTGTTATTTGTCGCAATTTGTGCTGCTTCATCAACCTTGACATTTCCGTGGATGCCTACATGACCAGGTATCCACATTAGTAGAATTTTAAAATTTGAGGAGTTAAGGTGGTATAAACGCTCTTTTATATTGCTAACTAGTGGTTCTATTTGTGGATGGTTACTTACAATTGCGCTGACTGCATTAAGGGAGTCGGTACATACTACTGTTTGCTTACCATCGTTTACGTATTCACACATAAGGAGCGCTTGCCAAATTGCGTATAATTCAGCGGAATACACGCTAGAAGTGGTATCATGGGACCAGGTGTACGATTGATTGTTTGCGTAGATGGCGCTTCCAGTTCCTTTATTCGTTTTAGAGCCATCTGTATAAATGAATGTATAGTTTTTGTACCTATCGACTATTTCTCTGAAACGCATTCTATAAGTGGATGGGGAAGTTTCACATCTTTTAGTGATTTCAGTTCTAGTATCACGTTTTTATTAAATATTGCCCAAGGTGGAAATGATGGTATGTCATTTTTGTAAAGGATTGCACTTTCTTCATCCAGTTTTTCCATTACCTCTAACCCTCTTATAATGGCAGGTCTGCTAGTGGTCCGTCTGTTCTTATATTCCAATAAGGTTTTGTGATCTTGCAGGTATGGGCTATTTAAACTTCTATTAGTAGCTATAAGTTTCGATAAATAGTTGCATAATAGTATTTCTCGCCTTATATGTAATGGGGGGATTCCTGCATCCGCAAAGACAGAGAGTAGTGGGCTTGTTCGGAAGGCACCAATGGACATTCTAATTCCACTCGCATGTATTTTATCTAATTTTTTTAGATGCATTTGTCGAGCCGACGAGTATACGATAGAGCCGTAATCGAGTGCCGACATCACAAACGATTTATAAAAACAAAGGAGACATTCTCTGCCCGAGCCCCAGTTAATGTTTGAGAGACATCGAATGATATTAAGCCTTTGCTTGCATTTTGATACTAGCATGTCAATGTGCTCTTTGAAGTACAACCTTTTGTCAAGAATTAGGCCTAACACCTTTATGGTTTCCCGATATTGTATTCTGTTGCCTTTCATTAGGAGTGTAGGGTTATGGTGTTGGTTTCTCAGGCGGCAAAAATGAATTGCATTAGTTTTTTCCACAGAAAAATGGAATCCAATGTTTTCGGCGACATTAACGAGGTTGTTGATACCGCCTTGTAGTGCCCGTTGGGCGTCATCAATGTTTATACCTGAGTGAAACATTATGATATCGTCTACATACATACAAACACTAATTGGTGCTTTAACAGATGCTACCAAGTTATCTACTGCAATCAAGAAGAGTGTGCAGCTTAGCACGGAACCTTGAGGAATTCCATTTTCCATAGTGTATGCTTTGGACGTACAGTTTCCTATTCTTGTTCTGAATGATCTATTTAAAAGGAAGTTTTAATGAATAAAGGTAGGTTTCCCTTTAAACCCCACTCGTGCAGTTTTCTAATAATTTGGTACCTCCATGTAAGATCGTAGGCTTTCTCCAAATCTAAACAAACTGCTATCATGTGTTGACGGTTGAGAAAAGTATTTCGTATATTGTTTTCAATATAAGCTAGTACATCAATAGTAGAGTTAAACCGGCGGAAGCCCATCTGGTGTGGTGACAGCAGCGACCTGGACTCCAATAACCACATCAGCCTGTCATTTACCATTTTCTCCATAACTTTACTTAGACAGGATGTAAGTGATATTGGTCTATAATTTATAACGTTGGTGGCATCTTTTCCAGGTTTGGGAATCGGGATAATGATTGCTTGTCTCCAATTGTCAGGGGAAAGTACCTTTTAAATAGATATTATTGTAAATTTCCCAATAGGATACGTTTCTGTGTTGCAGGTAGGTGTCTTAACATCGCATAGTGAATATTATCGGGGCCGGGCGAGGAGTCTCCTGTTTTACACAGTGAATCTTCTAACTCTTGCATCGAAAAGGGTTTGTTATAGTCATGGTTGTCAGAATGATTGAAATCTAGTTCCTTTTCAGATTCCGATTTTATTTGTAGAAATTCGCGTGTATACTTTTCAGAACTACTGATTGACATAAAGCTTTCTGCAAAAGCATCAACAATCTCCTCTTCAATTTCTATCCTTTTATCTCCCATAATAAGTAACCTTGAAGGTTTGGAGTAAATTTTGCCAGCAATTCTTTTGACTTTCCTCCAAACCTCTGTAGCTGAAGTTTTCGAATTTATTGAATTGATATAGTTCTGCCATGTAGATCGTTTACTCTCAAGGATAATTCTTCGTGATTCTGCACGTGCTTTTTTTAAATGCAATTAAATTTTCTATTGTTGGGTATTTTCTAAATAATCTAAACGATTGTTTCTTTTTTTGTAATAGCCTTTTTAACATCAGGCGTCCACCAAGGGACATTTAGTGCTTTGATTTTTCCAGTTGTTTGCGGAATACATTTTTCTGAGGTTTGTATGATGCTCTTTGTAAAATTTTCAACCAAGTTTTCTATATTATCGCGTGCCTCATCAAATGTTTGTGGAAAACTTCTGGTGTATTTTTCCCAGTTCGCGTTCTTGGTAATCCACTTTCTTGGACATGATTCTTCATTTCGTTTAGTTGGAGTGCATATGCTGATGGGACAATGGTCACTGTTTTGGAAATCATCATGTGCTATCCATGTAAGGCGTAACGCTAGTATCGGGGAAGAAAAGGCTAGGTCTATTGCCGTAAAGTTATTGGACTTTGAGTTAAAATGTGTAGATTTTCCAGTGTTTAAGAGTACTACGGGATTATTTTCCATATACTCTTCTAGAGTGCGTCCACGTGAATCTGTTACATTACTTCCCCAGGTCATCGAATGAGCATTAAAGTCTCCAAGAATCAAGTAAGGTAGTGGAAGTTGAGATGTTAGGTCTTCAATATCGTCCAAATTCCAGTTTGAGTCTGGAAGGTAGACATTCATATGTGGCCTTTATTGGTACCTCTATCTGAATTGCAATGGCTTGAAGGCGAGTTCTTATATTAATTATGTTTACAGGAATATCATATTGAACGTACGTTGAATCGGCTCTGCTGGTTGTATAATTGTTGATTATTACTCTAATTGAAGTGGTACCTATTGTTTCTAAGGTCGAGTCTATATTATTAGATCTTAAGGTTGCAATAGTGAATTTTAACCCGTTATTCCACTGTAGATATTTATTCTCGTTTAGATTGAATTTAGTTTATTATTATTATTATTATTATTATTATTATTATTATTATTATTTTTTTTATATTATTTTTTTTTTTTTTTTTCCGTGATATTTTGATCCATAGAGAAGTGGCGTCTACAACTTTGGTAATTGGCACACTTCTAATGGCTTTCTTCTTTTTTATTCATTTAGTATAAACTTTTTTCTTCTTTCTTAATTATATTTCTCTGTATAAGCCTATTTCTTTAATGTAATTAAGAATGTTTGGAAAGTCAATGCTGTTCGACAACATGTTCATTCCAGTTATACTATGCTTTGTCCTATATGATTGTAGAGTTATACACCCTTCCATAATGTGCTGTACTGTCAGTTCGTCTCCACATTGGGCACATCTCCTTTGCCTTTGTTTAAGTAGTATGTAACTGTGGGTGATTCTAGTATGACCTATGCGTAATCGGGTTATCACAACTTGATCTTTTCGTTTTAACGTTGAGTTGCTGACACGCTGTTTGTTTGGATTTGGTTGCACTAACTTCAGTTGTGTTTGTGCCGTAGACCATTGGTTTTCCCATTTTTGCTGCATTGTGTGACTGATTAGGTTCATTGTATCTGGTACTGTGACGTTTTCTATTAGTCTTGTCGTTGTTAACATACTAGCTTGTTTTGCTGCTGTTCTTGCTTTTATTAGTTCTTCGTGTTTACTGTCTGCGTCTATACATATTATATCTACCCTTTTCCCGGATCTCTTCAGCTCATTCCATACTTCTATTACTCTTCTGATTAAAGGGTTTTCAGTAAATATATCAAATAGTGACTTTATTGTTTGTAGGCAACAGATAATTGTGGTTATTTGTGTCGTTTTGTTTTTGCACATTTCTAATGCCTTCAACATTGCCGCGTGTTCTAAACTTTCTAGGGTGTGAAAAGTCCTGAATCTCCACGCTGATGTAATATTTCCATTTAATATTGCACATCCCTTCATTTTCTTGCTATACCACGTTGCGACATACATGGGGTTTGTTTTGATCTTGTTCCACATCTGCATATCGGAAATCTGAATCTTGGGTGATGTCAACTCCCATTGCATTTTGTCACCTTTAGATTCCCAGAAGTTAAGATAGAGAAGATTTTCAGCCTTGAGGCTTTTGTGGGTATTCACAATTGCAGGTACAGTGCGTGTTTGTTGCCAATCGTATCTGATGTGAAGTGTGGGGTTCCTGATGTGTTCGGAAAGGAAATGATTTGGCATAGCACATCGCTTTACTCCATGATTTAGTCTCTGCTGTTCAAATTTTAGGTCTAATGGTAAAGGAGTTGTTTTCTACGTTGAGACTGTCTAGTGGTGATGTACGGAATGCGCCAGTTGCTATAAGCATTGCTTTATTCCATACGGACTTAATTTTTTTCATATGGGACTTCGACGCTGTACTGTACACTTCTGAACCATACACTAGCTTACTCCTTATAAAAGCATTTATAATTCTGGACAGCGTTTCTTTGTCGGCTCCCCATGTGTAGTTGCCTAGCACTCTTATCCTGTTGGTGGTAATTTTGCATTTTGTGACTAGGTTGTTTATATGCTTTACCCAGGTAAGTTTGTTATCCATCGTTACGCCTAAAAATGCTATATCTTCCACAATTGGTATTGGGACTCGTTTTAAGTGTAATAATGGTACGTCATGCGGGTGTCGAAGCCTACAAAAATGGATACATTTAGTTTTAGTATTGGAAAAAGTAAAGCCTCTCAATTCAGCTTCTTCCGATATGTTGTCTATATCTTGTTGAAGAGTATCTGTGATTTCTTGTAAATCTCTTCCTGTCCTAATTATACAGAGATCGTCGACGTATAGTAGAGCTTTAGTGTTCTGGGTGATGCTGTCCGCTATATTATTTATGGCGATAGCAAATAGTGTTACGCTTAGTATAGAACCTTGGGGGATACCGTTGTGTTGGGATACCACCTTGGAAATTGTTCTTCCTACTTTTACTTGAATACGGCGGTTTCTAAGAAAACTATCTATAAATTTAGGTAAGCTTCCCCTGAAGTTCCAGTTGTGCAATTTTTTGAGAACCCCGTATCTCCATACCGTATCGTAAGCTTTCTGAATATCGAAGAAAACTGCAGTTGCGTGTTGGGTATTTGTGAAAGCCTCGTTAATAATGTAATCTAGATATAGTAGCTGGTCTGATGTTGAGTAGTTTTTCCTGAAGCCTGCTTGGTATTTGCTTAGCTTCCCTTCTTTTTCTAAATAAGATACCAACCGAAAGTTCACCATAGATTCCAATAGCTTTGATAGGCATGATGTCAAAGATATTGGTCGAAAGTTTTCAGGTTGGCTATTATCTTTGCCTTCTTTGGGTAGTGCTATTATTGTTGCTAGCTTCCATGAATTTGGGTATATACCCGTATTCCATATTTTATTATATAATTCTAATTACAGTTTTCTTATGTGAGTAGGCAGGTGATCGATCATGCTAAAAGTAATTCTGTCGTGTCCAGGGGCTGTGTCTTTTGTTTTCCCAAGCGCGTGTTCCATTTCATTTATTGTGAATGGCATGTTATATACTTCCTTCCCTTCGCTTTCAAAGTTTATCGTTGTTCGTTCTTTGGTTCGTTTTGTAGTCAAAAATGCTTCTGAGTAGTGGCTATCGTCAGACACCCTATGGAAGTATTCTACTAGATAGTTTACTACTTTAAACGGATCCGATGTTATTTGTCCTTCTATGATTAACGCAGGCTGTTTTGGTGGATTACTGGCCCCTACTATACTTTTTATCTTTCTCCACATTTCTTCTTGTTGACTTGAAGTTGTCAGTGTAGATGTATACTCTCTCCACGACAACTTTTGCGCTTTCCTTTTTTCGTGCCTTTCTTTTGCCCTTGCTCTCTTAAACGCGACAAAATTTTCTGCGGTGCGATTTCGTCGATATCGGTTTAAAAGTCGTTTTTTTGTTCGGTTGAGTTCGCTGATTTCTTTATTCCACCAGGGTACTGGAGGCAGTTTTATGGTTCCGCCTTTACTTGGAATCGATTTAGCAGCAGCTTCGTTTATGGTATTTGTTATATTCTCTACAGCTTCTTCTACTTGTGTTTCAGTATTAGGGGTTTGCATAACCTCTACATATCTGTCCCAGTCTGCCTTTTTGGTGTTATATTTCCAATCTGCCTCGTATCTATGCCTATTAATATTTAGTCTTATGCTGATAGGAAAATGGTCACTGTGATGGGCGTCTTCCATGACCTCCCAATTAGTGTTTAGTGCTATTATTGGAGAACTGAGAGAAAGATCTATCGCGCTGAAACTTCCACTTCCCTCGTTAAGGTGAGTTGGATTTCCATTAGTTAAGATAATTAAACCATTTTCATTTATTATATTTTCTAGGGTGTCTCCCTTCGGATTTGTGTACATCGAACCCCATAGTGTGTTATGGCAGTTGAAATCGCCCACTATTAACTTTGGAGATGGTATTTGTTTTATTAGTTCTTGAATTTGTGTCAGAGACCAACGGGAATCTGGTAAGTATACGTTCATAACGTAAAAATATCTGTCTGATCTTATCTCTATTGCGTTCGCTTGAATAGTAGTATTTATTAACACTTCTTTAGAGATCACATCCTTCCTAACCATCGTAATTACCCCACCATGGCTGCGACCGCCTGGTTCTATTGGTTGTGGTCTATTATAAACCGTATAATTTCGAAGCCAGAATATTTCATCGTCTTTTAGTTTGCTTTCTTGCAGAGCTATTACCATAGGTTCGATTTTATTTGATAACTCTCTCAATTCATCGTATTTGTTTTTAACGCCTCTACAATTCCATTGAATAATTACTTCTGATGATTTATGTGGCATTTTAGAGTACATAATGGATTAGTAATAAAATGTATACAAAAGAATATAATAAATAAGAACTAAAATTGTTGAGTACACATGCAATGGACGAAACAAAATACAATGTACAAAAATTTAAAATATCACAGTTCATTATCACAGTTTTTTCTTTATCACAGATGGTTATCACAGTACTTACTTTTTCTTTACGTAAGTTGTAACTAACGGATTCTTTCGTTGGCTAATTCGTGGTTTTCCACGAGGCCAACCTTTCGATTTCTTTGTTTCTTGAGAAACTTGGCTGTCGTCAGTGTCTGTTTCATAGACTTCTGTATTTTGGGTAGGGGGTGTCATTTGTCCAGTCTTTTATGTGTGGTGGTTCTTTCCGTGGTGATTGTTGCAATATAGGTATTACTGGTTTGGTGGCGGTTCTAGCTTGATCGGCATATGATTTACTTTTAATAACGTATGATTTACTGTATACTATACTTCTTGCTTCTCTGAAGCTTATATCATTCGTAACCTTTACTCTGCAAACCTCTTTTTCTTTTTGGAGAATTTCACACATTGGCGATCGCGTCGTGTGCGCTCCTCCACAGTTTACACATACGGGTGGCGTTTGACACTCCGTTCCTTCTGCGTGCACTGGTTTGCCACACTCACATATTTCTTGCTTGGTGCATACTTTCGATAAATGACCATATCCTAGACATCTAAAACACTTCATAGGCCTTGGTATATATGGGCGTACTCTAAGTATGAGGTATGCTGCTTTTATGTATTGTGGTAACTTGGAGCTGCTAAAAGTTAACTTTATAGAGGACGTTATTGACAGGCTATCACCATCTTTCTTTTTGAAACGCTCTACTGCTATTACCCTCTGTTGTTTCAGTTCTTCTAGTATTTCTTCGTCACTGCATGCTTTAAGGTCGATACTCGTAATTACCCTTATAGATTTGTTCATTCGGTCGTTTGGTGTTACTGTGGTTGTTTTGCCATTGATATTTTGTAGTTTTTTTAGCTTTTCCAAATCCTCCTGATTTTCAACTTTTACACTTAGTTGATTGCGTCCTATTTTTTTATTAGTACTTCTTTCCCCACTACCTCAAAGATCTTTTTTTGTATTTGGAAGGGTGACAGTGATAAAAAGTCACCCTCTTCCATCGATATTACATGATAATATTCGGAAAAGGTTTCTAGAGGGATCTGCTCCGCTATTTTTGTATGCCTGCGGTTTCGTTTTCGTTTTTGTGACTTCGTAACATTTGTATCCGTCGTTTCCGCTCTAGAGTCATATTCCTCGTCTTGTCTATCACTCATTTGAGTTAGATGTTTGGAAACTTTTCGTTCAACTACTGTTTGTTCTATCTCACTTTCTAGCGTACGTAATGAGTTTTCATTAGAGCTACTTCGTTCGCTATTTACTTCCTTTTGTCTATCTTTGTATATTTCATTTGTTAAGTGGGGACTCGACCGTTTGGGAGATCTGCCCACTTTCCCTCCTCTAGCGAAGGGGTTATCAGATTCAGGTTTTTTTCGCTGTCCTTCCTCAGCGCCCATTTCAGAGGATGGGTCCTCTTTAGATTGATAATTATTCATATCAGTCCCACGAGTTGGGAAGAACTATACGTCCATCATGGCAGTGCTCCCTTACCATGACAAGGCTATAAATACTGCCAGGGGTAGCCAGTTACCCGACAGACACCGTTAATGACCAGCTACGTGTGGCCACTCATCCCTCGGCACGGTACGTATAACGCCTTGGATTCCGCCTTTATTAAAGGAGTTTGGTCTCCAGAACATCAAACAAAAGACATACCAGAACTTGCAAAGAGGACAACACAAACGGATTGTAGAGTAGGCGTCAGGAGGGATTAGGGATGGGGTGGGGAAGGTTTTGCTAAGGTTCGTGGGGTCGCAACTCCCCAAAGTTTGACGGACAGCCAAACCCCTTGCGGGTATTATTATTATTATTATTATTATTATTTTTTTTTTTTTTTTGTATAGCAGCGTCAACTGCAAATGGTTATTTGCTGCTGTTTTCAAATCGTAGCCTATATTTTGTTATAAAAATTTAGGTGTTTTAAAAATTCAATTACTTTGGCAATTTCGTCGGTATTGTTCATAAGGGAGTTCATATCTTGACTTAATTGAAAATCCTTTTGTTTAGATTTCAGTTGTACGCAATGCAGTAGTATGTGTTCTACAGTTAAGTATTGCCCACACAGATCACAATTAGGTTTTTGATTTCCAGTTAAAAGGTACGCATGTGTTAAACTTGTGTGACCCATTCTTACTCGTGTTATTACTGTGTTGTCTCGTTTTGAGCGTGCTGTTTGAAAACATTTTGTGTTAGTTACAGGTTTTACATAGTATAATTGCGTTTTTTGCTGTTCCCATTCTCTTTGCCATTGTTGCTTTATTAACATCTTAATATGATCTTTAATGTCTGCTGGACGAGATGCTTTAAAAGTGACGTGTAGTTCAGATGCCCCTCGTTTCGCAGCTTGGTCTGCTGTAGTGTTTCCAATAATGCCCACGTGTGCTGGAATCCATATTATTACTACAGTTTTATTATGTTTTTTAATACATTTATGTATCGAGCAAATCATTGGATCATTTGATCCTGCGTTGCTCATAGCTTTGGCAGCCTGTAGCGAGTCCGTACAAACTATATAGGTGTTTTTGGATTTATCAGTGTTTGTTTGTTTTAAATGTTTAATTGCCATCCAAATGGCATATAATTCAGCTGTGAAAGCTGAAGACCATCTTTCCAATGTGTAGGATCTTGTTTCATTTCCTATTGCCCACCCGCTTCCAACACCTACTTCGTTTTTGCAACCATCGGTATATGCAACAATCGCTTGTTTGTATTCTCCCAAAATTCTGGTTAGTTCGTTGTTAATTCTTGGTGTATCATTACGGCTGATCTTAACAAGATCTAACCTTGCTTCGATTAGGGGCTGTTGCCAAATTAGGCTTTTTGAGTGGGTTACTGCCATTATACTAGGAATAGGAAAATTTAAAAGACTAAGGTTTTGCTCAATTCTGTAGCTAAAGGGTTGGGTTATACGGGATGTTACATAGGAAGAACAAAATAGTTGTGTATAATTAAAATGATTTGGGTTTGAACGTATTTTCATAGCGTACGAAAGTAAAGATTGTTGTCTGCGTAATTTTAAAGGCATAATTCCTCCTTCGCAAGACAGGCTAGCCGAAGGTGTGGTTGGAAACGCTCCAAGGGAATAACGTAATGCTAGGTTTTGGACAGTGTCTAGAGATCTTAGCCTTGTTTCGCATGCTAAAGTGTATACGACTGAGCCATACTCTAACCTGGATAACACCATTGCTTTATATAATAGAAGCAATGTCTTACTATCTGCTCTCCAAGATATACCGTTTAGACATTTAATAACGTTTAATGATTTTATTGCTTTGCCTCTCAGCTCATTTATGTGATTTTGCCAGGTCAATTTGCTATCTAAAATCATTCCCAGAAACTTTGCGCTGCTCACACAAGGAATCATATTGTTGTTTATGAGAATATTAGGAGAATAGTGAGGACGGCGTAACCTACAGAAGTGCATGCAACATGTTTTTGATGACGATATACGGAATCCGATTAATTTAGCTTGATGCACTATGGTGTTAACTGCTACATTTAACACTGTGTTATGACATTCACCCAATTTCGAAGATAAAAGACAGTTATGTCATCTACATATATGCATCGTTTAACCGTGTCTGGGATACTCGTAATAAGGCGATTGAGAGCAATGGCAAATAGGGTGACACTTATGGTAGACCCTTGCGGAATGCCATTTTCTAGGATCCTTGATGAAGACAGTGAATTACCGACTCTAACTCTAAACCTTCTTTTGCTCAGGAATGACTGGACAAAGCGAGAAATATTACCCTTTATTTCCCATTCATGAAGTTGGGATATGATTCCATACCTCCATGTAGTATCGTACGCACTTTCTATATCGAAGAAGATTGCTGTTACGTGCTCTCTTTTATAAAGGATTGTTTAATATTATTAGTGAGGTATACCAAACAGTCAGTCGTAGAGTAACCTTTTCGAAACCCTGCTTGGTAACTATCAATTAAACCTCTAGATTCCAGTATCCACGTTAGTCTAACATTGACCATTTTTTCCAGTAATTTACCCATACAACAAGTCAAAGATATTGGTCTATAGTTAGAAACGATGAAAGGATCCTTGTTGTTTTTGACTAAGGGAAAAATTATAGCCTCTTTCCAAGATTCAGGATATTCTCCTACTTGCCATATTTTATTGAACAACGCCAATAAGCTTTTGAGTCCTTTGTCTGGTAATTGTCGCAACATTGCATACGGAATTTCATCAGTTCCTGGAGAGGAGTTCTTTGCCATGCTTAGTGCGTGTTTTAGTTCATACATTTTGAACGGTAGGTTATAGTCTGATATGTGTTGTTCATCAAAGCTTAATGGTATTTCTTTTTGTTTTAGATACCAAAATTCCCGTTCAAAATTACTTGAACTACTCCTCTTTTGGAAGTAGTCAGCCATTAAGTTGCTGACCTCAACTGGACACGTTATCAAATTACCATTGTTTTTAATTTTTGGTGGATTAGGTGGGGATAAACTTCCAGATATGGCTTTAACCTTTTTCCATACTGAACCGGTGGAAACATCACTTGTAAGTTCTTGCACATATCTTCGCCAGGAACTACGCTTGGCATCTAAAATTAATCGCCTTGCTACAGCCCGTAGCCTTTTGAAATTGATTAAGTTAGTTTCGGTGGGGTGTTTTGAAAAGGTGCGCAAGGCACTTTTCCTTTCTCTAATTGCTTGCTGAACTTCTGAATTCCACCATGGTACAGTACAATGTTGGCGATGTCCGCTAGATCTAGGAATGGAATTTTCTGCTGCTTCGTTTATTGCTCTAGTAAAGTCATTTACCATTTCATTTATGTCTGTACTGATACTTGGTGTTTTAAAGGATTGTTGGAATTTACACCAATCAGCTCTCTTGTATACCCATTTAGATATAGATGAACTTGAACTTTTCTTTTCAGGTGTTGATATGAGTAACGGAAAATGGTCACTATCGTGCAGGTCTGGTATTACAGACCATTCTAACTTTAAAGCTATAGATGGAGAGCATATTGATAAATCTATGGCTGAAAAGCTATTGGATCGGCTATTAAAGAAGGTTTGTTGACCATTGTTTAAAATGATCAAGTCAGAGGTGGATGTAAATTCTTCTATTGCTGACCCCCGAACGTCCGTTTTGCTAGAGCCCCACACAAGATTGTGAGCGTTAAAATCTCCAACAACGATTGTTGGAGGCTGAAGTTGGTCAACAATATTTCTCAACTCTTCGATAGTCCAATTTCCATCAGGCAAATATATGCTGCACACTGTGCATTTTACTGGAGCTATTAATGATACAGCTACAGCTTGCAATTCAGTTATAAGGGTGATTTCCTGATAAGGCCATTGTTCTGAGATGAGAATCGCTACGCCACCTTTGGATCTATGTATTCGTTCAGCATCTTTTCGTATGCATTTGTATCCACGGACTGCAAAACTTTGGTGTTGTGCCAAATGCGTTTCTTGTAAACAGATGATGAACGGTTGGTGTTCTTGAATCATCATTTTTAATTCGCCTATTTTTTTTATAGATCCATTACAGTTCCACTGCAATATATTTTCAGTTTTGACCGCCATTGTAAATAAGCTTAATATATAATCGACAGACAAACGAATAAATAAGTTTTTTTAAGCGAATAAATATATATAAATAAATAAAATAAATATAGAAAAACAAACAAACAAAAATATTTATGACAAACAAGACATTAATATCACAGGCTATGTATCACAGATTATATCTCACAGAATATATCACAGACCTATATCACAACGTTTTCAGTTGACAGGGTTGCTTCCCTGTAACTGAAGTATTTTCCGAGTTTGTAGTCTCGGCACCACTGTTAACATCAACTTTTAGTTTTCTTGGCCGTCCTTTCGGCCAACCTTTTGGTCTTTTTTTTACATTGCTCTTATCTTGCTTCAGCTTAGTATCGAAAGATGGCCTTCCATCAACGAACTCTAACAGTTCTGTGGGAGTAATTGGGCTAAGTTGGCGTTTTAGAGCATTTCCTGTCCCTTCAACTACTTCCATTTCGTCAGATGAATATTCATCGTTTTCAGTTGTAGACCTTACCATCGACACTGATGGTACTGATATACCGGTAGAAGTTTGTGGTATTAGTTTAACTGGTGTTTCTTGTAATCCGTAATTGTTTTCAACTTTTTGATTGCTTACAGTGGAAATGTGCTTTTTAATACCATCGTCTATCATTTTTCCAATTGCAGGGAGGAGTGTATTTATTACTTCTGTTGCAATATCGCTATTTGTTTTTGCAGCTGCGTCTGCATACGTTTTCCTTGATAGACCAGGTGAAAGTTTTATTTGTTCTTTGGCTTCAAAATAAGACAGCTTTTTCGTTGTTTTTATTTCTTGAATTGCCATCTCCTCTTTAAATTTCGGGCAATCGCGGGATCTACATAAATGTTCGCCTCCACAATTGATACAACATAAATTGCTACATTCTCCATCATGAATTTGATTGCCACAAATGCACCTGGTTTCATTTCTGCAATTTACGGCAGAATGACCAAATCTTTGACAATTCATACATCTAATAGGGTTCGGTATGTAAGTTCTTACGGGTAGTATGTATATTCCTGCAATTATTCGCTGTGGCAGAGTTGGTGTATTGAACGTCAAAATATGGTTTGGTGTGTCCACCATAATACCATTTCTCTTCGTCTGTATACGGCGCACATCGATTACTTTTTCACTATCTAACTCTTCTAATATTTCAGAAATTGAACAATTTAGGAAATCCTACAATAAATTATACCCTTACTTTTATTTAGAGAGTCGTGCGGAACGACCTGTACATTCAAATTACATAGCCGATTGACGGCTAGCAGCTTTCTAGACTGTAGATTACTAACCGTCTCTATCAACAATCCATCCTTTATTTTCTTAACTGATTTTGTTTGACCAACAACTCCGAACAGGCTCTTTGCGATCAAAAACGGTGACACTTTGCTAAAATCTGCTTCTAAACTTTTAACAAGAAGGAACCGGGGTAAATCCTCCTTTCCATGCTTGTTGGAGTGGGTTTTTTACGCGACTCCCTCGCGTCTGATTGAGAGGCCAGAACCTCTTTAGGTTTAGGTTTATTACTCATAAATAGTCCCACGAGTAAGGCACAATTAAAGGTCCACTACGGCAGTGGTCCATACCGCAGTAAGGCAAAAATACTGCCAGGGGCTGCCTGGTACCCGACAGACACCGTTCGCGACCAACTAACGTATGGCCATTCATCCCTCGGCACGGTACGTATTACACCTTGGATTACGCCTTTGTTAACGGGGTCAGGTCCCCAGGACATAAAACAAATGACATAGGACCGAAACTACCAAATATACGGAGACAAACGACGTGCGACCAGCGTTAGCGTTACCCAGGGAGTACCACGTGGAGGTGCTGGTTCGACTTTACTCCCCTATTATTATTATTATTATTATTATTATTATTATTATTATTATTATTATTATTATTATTATTATTATTATTATTATTATTATTATTATTATTATTATTATTATTATTATTATTATTATTAACATATTATCAAAAGATTCATTTTCTGTGTTAGGTAATTCTTGCGGTTGATCTGTTTGGCTTGTTTTCTTCCACTTCTTTATAATTTGTCTCATTAAAGACATTTGGTGGTTCTACGCGTCTTCATATGCCTCACTCACAGATTCACTTATTTCGGCTTCTATATCGGAGTTATTTTTAGACTCCGAATGTTTAGAACGATTGAATCCGCTTGTTGAGGGTTGTTCAATTATTGATGTTGAACTAACAAATCCATTTTTAAGGGACATCATACTTTTTGCGGCTGTGGTAGTGGATATATTTTCGATCCTTTTTTCTCTTTATAGAACTTGAGATATCTTCAGGTTTAAAGATAAATTTTTTTGATTTGGTTTGAATTTACAGGGTGTAGCTTAAGAATTGCTCTTACCTCAACTTAGATCTACTTATGTAATTTAGGCATCTCATAATAAACTTTGTTGAGAAGTTCAACAAAGTCTTTTTTGTGAATTCTCTTTCCGGGTTTCAGTCTTGGCCATTTCATAATCTGTTGATCCTAAGAAGTCTTAAATGGTCCAATGGGTGAAGTACATGAGTTGTATGGGGAGGAAGCTTTAATCGTAATATCATTTTCACTGGCAAGTTTACAAAGTTCTGGACTTATGTGAGTTTTGTGACCATCATAAAAGAGTAAGATAAGACGTTCTTGCAGAAGGTTAGGCAGGAAACTTTGTTTAAACCAATTAAAAATACGCTACTTTCCATCCACCCCTTGCTTGTTGCTGCATATGTCAAATCTTCTTTAATGTTCCGCCGACTTAACCAAGAATCTATTATGTTTTTTCCCTTGTAAACAACTGAAGGTGACAGCTTGTCCCCATTTGCTGAAGCACAAATAAGGACAGAAGTATTTTCTTGACCTGCAGAAGGTATCATTCTGATACTGCGAACCCCGCTTCGTCCCATGACCTTTGCTTTTCGGGGTCCAAATTACGTAGATTACAATATTTCCGCCATTCTTGCATATTCTACTCCCTGCGGCATTTTTATTGACAATCTGTTTCTTTTAGAAAAATCCAGATACAAATCTTTTTCGTACCTCCCACCAGTAAATCTAGTTTTAATGTCGTTTTTAACAAAAGTTTAGACAACATCCAAAATCTCAACAAGCCAAAGTCTCATTTTCCCATTGTCAAAATTCCTATTTTTTTTCATCATCAAGGGACAGAGTCAATGTTCCACCTCCACATTTTCTAGATCCAAAAACGCTACCTTTCTTTCCTCTTGCACCCCTAACATGATGCTTAAGGTTGGTTCTTGGAATGTTGCATTCTCTAGCGGCTCACTTCAACGCTTTGCGGCCTTCTTGAACAGACAAAATGGCGTCATACAGCTCTTGTTGACTAGAGCGGCTTCCATCAGCACCACGAGTAATTTTTTTCATATATATTCCAGTCATTCTAGAAAAAAAGAAAGAAAAAATTACTTTCGTTTACCTACTTTTCTTGAACGGGGTAAATGGACGGTGCCCATTTCCCCGTGTACGTGGGACCTACTTACCTCAAACAGCAAAATTTCCGGGGCAGCTGGGTCCCCACTTGTATAACCTGCAAATTTTATATTTCACAAGAACAACAAAAATACACAAGAAAAATATTGCTTTAACTTACTTTCAAGTACAAAAATTATATTCCCACATCGAAAATCAATAAAAATCAAAAAATGTTCTAGGATGGCCCGGTCACCCCAGGGACCCACTTACCCTACCCTGCCTTATACATGTGCAGAGTGAATTTTTTTTTATTCTATGGGGATCTCAGAAATTAGAGCAGATAGAAAGACGGTTAATTAGGAAAAAATTGACTGTGCAACTTTTGCTTTTTTGCGAAAAGTCTAAGGCTAACTAGATACTTAAAAAAAAGCGAGTTTTCTGTAATTTCTTTAGATGTATATAATTTCGTTATTTTTTCAATTTTAAGAAAACACGCGCAAAGCAAAATGTAGATAATTATGTTCCTTATAATGCAGTTCAATCGATTTTTTATGTAAGCTTTTGTTTTTGAGTTACGACATAAACATACATTTTTTTAATGTAAACAATAGTTGTCATAAACATATGACAGTTATTTTGAAAAACTAAAGAGATAAATCCGTTTTTTCGATTTAATTATAGGCCATGGAAGTCATTGTTAAATTCGGTGTCAGCGATCCACAGCTTAAACTTAAGGTACTTTGTACGGCCGAAAGTAGAGTTACAAGTTGCGGGATGTTTGATAGGCACAACGAGCTTTTCTCTGGTCACAGAAAATCCGCATCATGTTGAGCAACGACCACAAGTTAAACTTGGGTTTAATCTGTGGTGTGGTGTCATCGGATCAACACTACTCGGTACATACGTTTTTGATAGGACTTTAACCGGTGAGCGTTACTTTCACTTCCTGCACAATGATTTCGACGATATGATAGAT